>CM077834.1:19937239-20613086 GCA_039720395.1 Liquidambar formosana | reverse complement strand
TTGCTGCTGAATCGGGATTCTAATTTATTTAAATATTTTAGGAGTCTTTATTATTATTATTTAATTATTTCTTTTAATTTAATTTGTTTCCTACGTAGTTTGATATTTTCTTGTTCTAGTAGAATTAAGTTGTCTTGTTTTAGTAGAACTAGGTTTTTCTTCTTACTTGTTTTGGTATAATTAGGTTTTCTTGTTCTAGTAGAACTAGGTTATCTTGTTCTAGTAGAACTAGGTTTTTCTTATTAGTTCTATATATAAAGGGATGTAAGCCTTATGGCAAAGGGTGTTAAGTTGATTATTTGATTAATAATATTGAGAGAGAGAGTTCTCCTTTATTTTCCTACTTTCGTGTTCTTGAGAGAATATTGATTGTGGTTGCCTACTATCTGGCATTGTTCTTGCGACAATCAACAGATTGGTGGACGCTTGTTTGTTTTTTGGTGAGCTAGTCTCAACCGTGTATTTTCCGCTGCATCAGTTGGTATATTGATTGTGGTTGCCTACTATCTGGCATTGTTCTTGCGACAATCAACAGATTGGTGGACGCTTGTTTGTTTTTAGGTGAGCTAGTCTTGACCGCGTATTTTCCGCTGCATCAGTTGGTATCAGAGCCCAGTTCGTTCTTACCGTCATGCCAAGACGAGGAGGAAGACGTGCCGGAGGCCGTGAAGCCAATCTGGAAGACGTGTATTATCGCGAGGACATGGCCCGAATTAAACAAGAAATCAAAGATGAGGTACGTGCCCTATTCAAGAGTTATTGTCTTGAGCAGTGTCGTAGTTATCGACCTCCATCTCCGCGTTCTATGGACAAAGAGAGTGTTGAGGATGTTTTGGTTGAGGATGTTTGTGTTGAGGATGTTGTTGTAGAGAATGAAGATTTGAATGAAGTTGAAGAAGGTAAGAATTTTGAAGTCATGGAAAAATTTTCTTTAAATAACTTTCACAATGCTGAAGCTGAAAAAGTAATGGATTTTAATTCTCCGCCTATTTTTGATGAATATTATGATGATGATATTAAGCCAAATATTATTGAAAATTTCGAAGGGCAAAAGGAGGCTATAACCTGTGAGACACGTAATAAAAATTGTTCACGTAATAATTTTTGTTGTCGTGATTTTATAGAGGATGAAGTTTTTGTCATTGAAGAGTTAAAGAGTTATGATTTTATTGGAGTTGAATATATTTGTTGTGTTGTTAATTCTTTATCGCTGAAAATTTTGAGTGAGATGAAGGGTGCAGAGAAAATTTTTTTTGTTATGAAATTTTGGGAAAATAAATTTTGGAGACACTTGAAACACAAAAAGTTCTCAAAGTATTTATTCAGTTGGAGTGGTCGACATCAATACTCCTGTGAAGCCAACCCGCAGAGTTCGGGGATGAACTCTCTCCAAACAGGAGAGAATAGGGAGAATGATGCAAGGTGTGGAACGATCACTTTTGTGCAACTGAACCATTGCGGATCAAGCACTCCATCCTTGATATCAGCAGTTACAAGTCTGGAGGTAGTATTCGTACTTATAGTTTGTTCGATGTTAAGCACTTGGTTCCTTATCATGAAGATAGCTCCGATGATGAAGCTGCGAATTCGAGGGCGAATTCTCTCCAAACAAGGGAGAATGATGCAGATTGCATTGGCATATACACCACAGGCTGTTGGACGTCTTGTTGCTGAATCGGGATTCTAATTTATTTAAATATTTTAGGAGTTTTTATTATTATTATTTAATTATTTCTTTTAATTTAATTTGTTTCCTACGTAGTTTGATATTTTCTTGTTCTAGTAGAATTAGGTTGTCTTGTTTTAGTAGAACTAGGTTTTTCTTCCTACTTGTTTTGGTATAATTAGGTTTTCTTGTTCTAGTAGAACTAGGTTATCTTGTTCTAGTAGAACTAGGTTTTTCTTATTAGTTCTATATATAAAGGGATGTAAGCCTTATGGCAAAGGGTGTTAAGTTGATTATTTGATTAATAATATTGAGAGAGAGAGTTCTCATTTATTTTCCTACTTTCGTGTTCTTGAGAGAATATTGATTGTGGTTGCCTACTATCTGGCATTGTTCTTGCGACAATCAACAGATTGGTGGAAGCTTGTTTGTTTTTTGGTGAGCTAGTCTCAACCGTGTATTTTCCGCTGCATCAGATAACCCAAAAAATAAAAACACTATCCTAAATTGTATTTTGGTGGATTCTTGAAGAAAAACAGTGTTCTGTGAAAATACAACTTCAAGCAGTATCCATAATTAAACCCATTTTTGCATTTAAAACAGATATCGTTTTCTCTCCATTTTAAGGGTTTGAAACAACTTCAAGGAAGAATGATTGGTCACACAACTGACTGCTTTTCAATTTGCTTGAAGATTGCAAGAATAGTAGTATGGGCTTTTCCTTAGAGATCACAGATGAAATTACTCATACATAAAAGATAAAGCAAGCAGTACAATTTTCAATTAGTGACAATCACTCAAGGTTAAAGCAAACCCTCCATAACAAACCACACCCCCCCCCCCCCCCCCCCGGGGGACCCCCCCAAAAAAAAAAAACCTACTCAAACACATTGATTTTGGGGTATGTAGGATGCATGCATGCCCATAGAATCTACTACAAAATGTCTTGTATGAATTATTAATTTTAGGTTATGTAGTTATTACCTCCAAAATGTCCCCAATGTTGACAATGAAGGCATTAGGGAGGGGCTTAAGAGGAACCCATACCCCATCTTTCCTTATTTGAAGACCATCTGCTTCATTGACTTGCAGAAGGATGGTCAGACCCACAGAATCTGAATGACGGGTAAGGCCGATGACCTTCTCCGGTTCAGGACATGGAGGATAATAGTTCATTCTCATCCCCTGTATTCCACCTTCAAACAACTCTCTTATTTCCTCAGCTTCCATCTTCAGAGCTTTTGCCATTTGTGACAGTATAGGAATGGCTAGATTTTTGAGTTCTAACGAATAAAGTTCCAAGGTGTCTCTGTACGAAAAAGATAATTCAGTTAGAAACGCAAGTAGAGGAGAGAGAGAGAGAGAGAGAAGACCTAAAAGGCAGAGGGAGCTTGGGAAATAAGTGGGGTTTCCTCATATGGAGTGGCAGGGTGGTCAGGAAGAACAAGTCAGCCCAATCAAGCTTCTGGTCCTCAGATACAACAAAGGCTTGTCCAAATCCCTCTACTTCTCCTGAGTGCTGCCAAAACTTCTTCTTCTCTTCCATTGGGAGATTGAAGAAGTCTTGGATCTCCATTTTTGTTTTCTCCACCAATGAAGAACTCACTCCATGGTTTACCAACTACAATAAATCACCAAAACTTATGGCAAGTGTTTCAAAACCCACACTGTGACACTGGACAAAAAAATTGGACCCAATTAGATGGTCAAACGGTCTTATTAATTTGCGTGTGTTTGGAACCTTGGATGCCAATTTTCGGGCACAATCCACTGAACGATGGAGAAAATTTCTTAAGCTTGCATGATTTTCTCATAAATTTCAAAAGGAACTTACTAACACATATATAGCACCCAAAAAAAGAAAAAACCGCCTTTATATATTAGAGCATCAATCACGAGCATTGACCATCGTGCCTTTTATCTATTGACAGGACATGGGTTCACATTTTGAACATATGTCTGTTTTACAATGATATGACGAGATCACAAAAGAAAAATATTTTTTCATAATAAACAAAGTACGTCTCCACAAGGAGAAATGTGTCAGTCATTGGCCCTAACAGTCCTCAAGTTTTAAATATCATGAATTAATAAGGATCAATAGCATTTTCTTGCAATAATTGAGAGCATGAGACTGGAGGAACCGACTCTGTGGGTGCCCATGAATGGATGAGCTCATATGTAATTTTGGCAATTAGGGGTTCCAATTCCTGCTGTCTACATCGGAATTTCCATCATCCCTTTTTGTTTTCCTTGTGTTGTACTTGTATATGGCAATTAAAGCATGACAAGATGATCATGATGATTTGGGTTTCTAATAGTGATTTCATATATGAAGCAGTAAACTCCCTAATATAGTAATATATGAGAGAAAAACACACAAAAAGGAAAAGGGGGGATAAATTGTGTAAGAGCTAGGATGGACCTGGAAAAAGCCCCATTCTTTGCACGCAGAGTGCAGCTTGGCCAATTCAGAATCCATGGATACTTCAGAAAGCAAACTCTGCATGTTGACAACAGGAACCTGGTGGATCAAAACGGGATCAGAAACGACGGGTTGGTCTTCATGGGGCCGTACGTATCGCGGTGGGACGGAGAGACCAGGCTTCTTGGCCAACTCCTGAACGGAAGGCACAAGCAGAGAACTTCCTACACTTGCTGCTTTTGCTTCCATGCTTTTTTCTACGCAACAACCAGATGTGCAGTTTTTCGTTTCTTTTGCAAACTTTTCAACTTGTGTCCCTTTGAGAAGGAGAAGAATATGCCGATCTATCCACTCTAAGTTGGTAACGATTAACTTGTAATTGTATGATTAAAGAATGGTTCCACCCTTCCAAAATAACATGGAAGCCCTACTAAAGAATGATTCCACCCTTATAAAAAAACAAAAGAAAAAAAATGGCGCTCTCGTACTAGTCTTGTTAGGAAAGAGTGGCTAATCCGGTAATCCGGGGTCCACCGGAGATAGGATGGTTTGGAAGAACTGGAAGTATCGTTGACTTCTTGGTTTTTTTTTTTTTTTCTTGATTTTTTTTGTTTTGTATTTAGAAGAAAAATAGTACTAATGGATAGAAGTAAAATAATAAAGGGTGGTTTACTAGTTTTGGTAGTAAAGCACGTTCCGCTTGAGACCACGAGAGATGATTGATAAGTGATAATCCAGAATTCATCCAACTACCATTTTCTGTGTAGTAAATCAAATATTGCCTTAAGCATGGCACGTGTATCACCGACAAAGACAGAAATAATGATGAGAGTGCACTTTGTTTGACGGGCAGTTGTTCACTCTAGCTAGCTCGCAATTTGTAATTTACCACAAGGGTAGTGGTCTAGGAGTAAAGGTGTATGAGATTAAGTAATCAAGGATTAGAATAGATTAAGTAATTAAAGATTAGAATTTCAAGATTATTGACATAATATGTATAGGTTTTCTTAACGTGCATCTTAAGGACACATGTTAATATATAATTAATAATCTAATCATTGTATGAAAAAAATATGTTTTCACAATTTCCTAAACATTTTCATATTTTTCAAAATAACTTTTACAATTTACAATGTATTTTCATAATTTCCAATACAATGATTGGATATTTAATTGCAACTTAACATGTGCCTTTAAAGCACACATTAAGAAAACCCAATATGTATTTGTTTTTTTTTTTATAATTTTACTTATATATTGAAATCACCAATTTTCAATAAGATTGAGATTAAATTATAACTCAATTAACTTGAAAAAAACCCCTATAACTCTTTTCTCAATTGGCCTTATCTAACCCCTCCTCACTTTCTGTAGTTGTTTCCACAACGATTAGATAAATTATTATGATCACACCTAAATAGAATCGCCAATCATCTACTACCTTTTTTGTTTTTAATAAAAAAAAATAAATATAAAAAAGGTGGAGGAAATTTATTATTTCCCAATAAATTTACAATTTACAATTTATGTTTGTTTCTTATCATTAGTAAACAAAATTATTACACAACCCACAAGGCAGGTAGCCAAGATGGCAAAAGATTCTAGCTTAGAAACTGGAAGTCACTGCTCCTTGATGCAACTTAGACTTTATTTGATATTAAATAAATTTTGGGTATGTAATTATTACCTCCAAATTGTCTCCAACATTGATGATGAAGGCATTAGGGAGGGGCTTAACAGGAACCCACATCCCATCTTTCCTTACTTGAAGACCATCTGAATGAGGGCTAAGGCCCATGACCTTCTCCGGTTGAGAACATGGAGGGTAATAATTCATTCTCATCCACTGCGTTCCATTTTCAAACAACTCTTTCATTTCCTCAGCTTCCATCTTTAGAGCTTTTGCCATTTGTGCCAGACTAGCCATGGCTAGATTCTTCAGTTCTAACGAGTAAAGTTCCAAGGTGTCTCTGTCCAAGAAGAAAAAGACAATTCAGTTAGAAACACAAGCAGCTCGTCAGCTATCACGCAACCATGCAGGCGTGGAGATCAATCATGAGATGACCTGAAAGATAGAGGGAGGTTGGGAAATAAGTGGGGTTTCCTCATATGGATTGGAAGGGTGGTTAGAAAGAACATATCACCCCAATCAAGCTTCTGCTCCTCGATCAGATCGATACAACAAAGGCTTGTCCAAATCCCTCTACTTCTCCTTGGTACTGCCAGAACTTTTTCTTCTCTTCTATCGGGAGGTTGAAGAATTCCTGGATCTCCATTTTTATTCTCTCCACCAATTGAGAACTCACTCCATGGTTTACTAACTGCAATAAATTAGCAAAAAAGCACCCTTTGTAAGATAATATTTATGGCTAGTGTTTTGAAACCCAGACTTACTATATTTTGTGATCAATTAGATGGTCGATCAATTAGTCTTATTCGCATGTGTTTTGAACCCTAGGTGCCAATTTTGGGACACAATCAGGTCATCAAGGAAATTTCCTAGAATGGAGATCTTTTGCCTCCTTCATATAAATGGTCTGTATTAGCACCACAAAACTATTAGAACCGACTGGATGGTGAATCTTATTAAATTCTCTATATCCTTTAAAGTTGAGTTTCACGAAGTGATATGATATTACCCATGTGATTAATTTGATTTTAAGCAAATTATTGAAAGTGAGGCAAGGAGGCTTACAACAGTATCTTAGAAAATAGTTGCAATCAGATGACTAAAATCATTCAAATGATTTGATAAGCAGGACCATTGGTTGATGGATCTGAATTAAATTTTGTGATGCTAATGTGGCCCGATAATAAGAAGGCATGGAAGGGGACACAAAGGATCCATGGAGTCACGAAAATGCTTACATAGCCTAATATTGATATCAGTATTCTATAGGGATAGCAATTTCTGACCATAATTGAAAAGAAAAATGTTTTTATGATATCATGTCATTGCTTTTGCAAGTGATTGACAGACACTTGGTATGCAAACTTATGGGGCTCACATGTCGGGACATGTGTTTGGGTATTCTTATTTAGTCAATAAGGCAATGATATACTGTAATGCTAACCAAACTCTAATTGAGAAGATGAGATTGTAGGAATTGACTCTTCTATTTCCTTTCATGTGACGTGGCATAAAGCTGGCCGGTGCCACTAAATCAAACATAATTTTTGTAAATTTTGGGTTCCATTAATTCTGCTTTGGTTTTTTAATACTAAGTTGATGAAGAAGAAAACTCCCTTAACATATAACCAAAAAGAAAAAAAAAAAAAAAAAAAAAAAAAAGACACACGGAAAAGGAGGCTATGAGTGCAAGAGGAGTGTACCTGGAAGAAACCCCACTCTTTGCAAGCAAAGTGAAGCTTGGCCAATTCAGAATCCATGGATTTCGTACAAAGCAAGCTATGCATGTCGATGACAGGAACCTCATGGACCAGCATATTGGTATCGGAAACGAGCAGACACTCTTCATCTTCAAAGGGACGTACGTATCGTGATGGGATAGAGTTCATGGACTCCTTGGCCACCTCTTTTACAGGAGGCACAAGTAGAGAACTTCCTACACTGACTGCTTTTGCTTCCATGCTTTTGCATAAGATGTGTAGTCTCTTCTTTTGGTTTTTTTTTTTGTTTACTTGCAAGAAGATATTAACCTTTTAAGAAGAGATTAACATAGGACTAGGTAATCCTGGAACCACCAGCAATAAGAAAATAAATCCTTGATTTTAGCTGAGATCTTGCTCTGACTTTCTTTCTTTCTTTCATGTTTGTTTGTTCCTTTTTATATATTTTTCTCTTCTGTTTTTTGTTTTCCATTTTTTAGACTAAAAGATTTTACTCTTGGAAACACTTCCTAATTATTACTGGGAGAATTTACACATAAGGGTCTGTTTTCCAAACTAATACCTAAGAAGGATCCCTGACTATTGACTTGCAACAAACTGACTACTATCTTTGCCCTAGTGCTATTCATGGTGCTGGTGTGCTTGATCAACTCCAATGATTTATTTGACTCTTGAACCCACACCCCAATTTTATTTTATTTTATTTGTTAAGCAACCCACACCCCAATTATTGCTAGTGTTATTCATGGTGCTGATGTGCTCAACTCCAATGATTTATTGACTCTGGAACCTACACCCCATTTTTTTTTTTTTTTTTGTTGATAAGCAACCCACACCCCAATTATTGCTAGTGCTATTCATGGTGCTGATGTGCTCGACTACAATGATTTGAGTCTATGTCCTTCGATATATCCCATTAGGTGACAATTTTATTGGTAGATCATGCCATCAACTAAGCCATCAAAGTTTAGTTTCCATATGTTAAATGGCAGAGGATGCCATATAATGAACTTTATACTATGTACAATCTAAGATGACATATGAATTAATACTGGCCTAGTGGCCTACTGGGTTTTAGTTTTTGGTAGCATTTGGAATATCCTTATTAAAAATTTTTCCCCAAACCACCGAGTAATCACAAATTATATAAGAGCCTATTTAGATAAACTTCTACTTTCTATTTTTTCCTTTCAAAAGTGAAAGAAAAAAAAAAAAAATTAAAATTTTGAGCGCAAAAATTTTTGGAAGTGACTTTTAAAAGTTGAGCAAGTAAGAAATTCCTACTACCTCAACTTTTAAACAGAACTATCAAAATTTTGTAATATAAAAACTCTAAAAAAATTTCGTAGCTTCACTTTTAAAAGCCAAAAAAATAGGAAATAGAAGGTTATCTAAACGGGCCCTAAACAATTCAAGAAATTAAGAAATGATGGAGAGATATGTCTCTAGAAAATGTATGCAGTGATTCGGAAAATGAACAGCAAGTGATGCTGTAACACCCTGATTCGAAGGGTTCAAGCGTTGAAAAGTCAACATTGAAATGCTATACATGTGGACAATGAGTATAAAAGTTGCGGAACACTTGGTCAAAGATCCACGTGATTTTTTTTTATTTAAATAATTTTGATAGTAAAGATTATACCAGCTCATCAATAACATCCAAACAAAAATCAGTATGAAATGTTGTACTCATACATCATGCCCATAATGTCAACGTGAATCCAAAACATTAATGTCAACATCCTTAGCATGTAGGTTAAAATCAAAGTCCCAATATCGAAATAATGGTGATAATGATAATGTCCATGTGCTAGATGCCATGCCCATGCATTTATAAATATCTAAGACCATATTATCATGCCACTCCGAGGTTTAACCTCAAATCTGTACAACCGGATCAAATCAAATCGTTTTTTCTTTGTTCAGTCCAATCCAATGCTATTTCGAAATTTAAATTTTGAAGAATTGAATTAATTCGATCCGGACCATATTTCCCTCCAACTGGGACCAAGTTGCACTCATCCCTTTCTCACTTTCTGATGCGTAATGAAAAGCTGCTGAAAAGAAGAGGGGAGGGGCATGGGTTGCAGGCTAGGGGGAGGGTAGTATAGGTGTGCTGTCACTTGGAGTGTGGGCGTTCAGGTGTAGTGCATGGGACTTAGGGTGGGGTTTATAACATAGGATCATAGGCTCATCCAAAATTAATAAAATTAGGTATATTTTTTACAAAACTTCAGGTTATTACAAATGCTCTATCTGTCTATCAAATATCAATAACCCAAAAACAAAGATTGCCCTGGTCTGACCCCTAACATTGACCAAAGATTTATTCATGGTTATTGAATCGACAATGCAGAATAGGCCATTAAAGAAAGTCACTACCACAACTGAGATAGTACAGGATCAATTTCAGTCCTTGTTGTAATCAAACTATTTAAGAAATTCACCGCCTCAAGTACCAACGGTATGGCATCAATTTCAGGAATGGTACTATTTCAACTTTCCAAATCATATCTTATCATATATTTGTGACAATCGCTACCATTTTCTGTAATGGTTGCATTTGAGATGATGGATTTCTATCTTCAATTATTCCGTGAAATACAATGGAGCCATTTAATTTTTGTTGGATGTTGAAAACACCTTAGGCCATGTTTGTTTGATTGGAATGGAATGGGTGGAAATGAAATCTGATTCCATGCTTAAAATAGTCTAGAATAGAATGAAATTGAAATAAACATTGCGGAATGAATATCATTATAATTCACTACTACTATTTGATTCCATTCTCATTTAATTACTTCATTCAAACATGTTATTTGAAATAAATTGGAATGAGATTCCATTTCATCCATTCCATTCCAACCAAACAAACATGGCCTTAATTAATTCCCACACACAACTCAATTCAAAGATTGCATATTCCACTCTTGGGTGACGGCCGGAGCCTGCTAAACAAAATGAGCATTTTTTTTTTTTTTTTACAACACAATGAATTTTAGACCTCGACAAAATGGAAGAACGGAGACAGAGAAGTGAAATTCTTAAATGCGTCAATGCATCCTCACTCTATTTTTATTTTACATGTAAGGAAATAGGGGGAAACCCAATTCTCTTTTATTTTAGAATAATCATATAGGATAACGCTTTGATAGCTAGACCAATTTAGATTTCATTGTTTTGTATTCGCATGGCATCAAGGTAAGATTTACTGCGAAGCTCACGGGAAAATAGGCCCCTGAAATACTCTTCAACTCCGATTCTTCTAAACAATGCCGGTGCTTGTGCAGTGATTAGACTAGATGCTGGTCCCATTTCACCATCATATCTGGGGTTGTAAAATGTGGCAATTGAGAGTCTCTCTTTTGCAGAGTTCACAACTGCGCGATGCTCAATGCTACGGTATGTCCCATTAGTTATAATCTGCCACAAACAAAAAAATTAAAAATAAAAATAAATGCACATAAACTGCTCCAAGTTAGTTTTTGCATGTTCTTTTAGTTAGTAAACAAAATTATTATAAAATTTGAGTTAATTTGACATTATGACAGCGAGCTAGTGCATCATTCCGGGGTCTTTTGATGCTATTTGGGGCTGGTGCTAACCGTTACATAAGAATGATTGGTCACACAACTGGCTGCTTTTCAATTTTCTTGAAGATTGCAAGAATAGTAGTATGGGCATTTCCTCAGAGATCACAGATGAAATTACTCATACATAAAAGATAAAGCAAGCAGTACAATTTTCAATTAGTGACAATCATTCAAGGTTAAAGCAAACCCTCCACAACCCCCACACCCCTCCCCCCCCCCCCCCCCCACAAAAAAAAAAAAAAAAAAAAAAAAGGAAAAAACCACCTCAAACGCATTAATTTTAGGGTATGTATAGGATGCAAGCATGTCCATAGAATCTACCACAAAATGTCTTGTATGAAGTATTAATTTTAGGGTATGTAGTTATTACCTCCAAAATGTCCCCAATGTTGATAATGAAGGCATTAGGGAGGGGCTTAAGAGGAACCCATATCCCATCTTTCCTTATTTGAAGACCATCTGCTTCATTGACTTGCAGAAGGATGGTCAGACCCACAGAATCTGAATGAGGGGTAAGGCCGATGACCTTCTCCGGTTCAGGACATGGAGGATAATAGTTCATTCTCATCGACTGCATTCCACCTTCAAACAACTCTCTCATTTCCTCAGCTTCCATTTTTAAAGCTTTTGCCAGTTGTGCCAGGATAGCCATGGCTAGTTTTTTGAGTTCTAACGAATAAATTTCCAAGGTGTCTCTGTACGAAAAAGATAATTCAGTTAGAAACACAAGTGGATAGAGAGAGAGAGAGAGAGAGAGAGAGAGAGAGAGAGAGCTAGAGAGAGAAGACCTAAAAGGCAGAGGGAGCTTGGGAAATAAGTGGGGTTTCCTCATATGGAGTGGCAGGGTGGTCATGAAGAACAAGTCACCCCAATCAAGCTTCTGCTCCTCAGATACAACAAAGGCTTGTCCAAATCCCTCTACTTCTCCCGAGTGCTGCCAAAACTTCTTCTTCTCTTCCATTGGAAGGTTGAAGAAATCTTGGATCTCCATTTTTGTTTTCTCCACCAATGAAGAACTCACTCCATGGTTTACCAACTACAATAAATCACCAAAACTTATGGCAAGTGTTTCAAAACCCACACTGTGACACTGGACAAAAAAATTGGATCCAATTAGATGGTCAAACAGTCTTATTAATTTGTTTGTGTTTGGAACCTTGGATGCCAATTTTTGGGCACAATCCACTGATCGACGGAGAAAATTTCTTAAGCTTGCATAGTTGCATGTTTTTCTGATAAATTTCAAAAGGAACTTGCTAACATATATAGCACCCCAAAAAAGAAAAAACCGCCTTGATATATTAGAGTATCAATCACTAGCACTGACCATCACGCCTTTTATCTATTGACATGACATGGGTTCACCTTTTAAACATGTGTCTCTTTTACAAGGACATGACACGATCACAAAAGAAAAATATTTTTTCATAATAAACAAAGTTCGTCTCCACAAGGAGAAATGTGTTAGTCATTGGCCCTAACACTCCTCAAGTTTTAAATATCACGAATTAATAAGGATCAATAGCATTTTCTTGCAATAATTGAGAGCATGAGACTGGAGGGACCGACTCTGTGGGTGCCCATGAGTGGATGAGCTCCTATGTAATTTTGGCAATTAGGGGTTCCAAAGTCCTGCTGTCTACATTGGAATTTCCATCATCCCTTCTTGTTTTCCTTGTGTTGTATACTTGTATATGGCAATTAAAGCATGACAAGATGATCATGATGATTTGGGTTTCTAATAGTGATTTCATATATGAAGCAGTAAACTCCCTAATATAGTAATATATGAGAGAGAAAAACACACACAAAAAGTCAAAGGGGGGATAAATAGCGTAAGAGGATGGACCTGGAAAAAGCCCCATTCTTTGCAAGCAGAGTGCAGCTTGGCCAATTCAGAATCCATGGATTCTTCAGAAAGCAAACTCTGCATGTTGATAACAGGAACCTGGTGGATCAAAACGGGATCAGAAACGATGGGTTGGTCTTCATGGGGCCGTACATATCGCGGTGGGACGGAGAGACCAGGCTTCTTGGCCAACTCCTGAACGGAAGGCACAAGCAGAGAACTTCCTACACTTGCTGCTTTTGCTTCCATGCTTTTTTCTACACAACAACCAGATGTGCAGTTTTTCGTTTCTTTTGCAGGCTTTTCAACTTAATTGTGCCCCTTTAAGGAGGAGAAGAACATGCCGGTCTATCCACTCTAAGTTGGTAACGACCAACTTGTAATTATTTGGTTAAACAATGGATTCGATTTTCTCGTAAGACATTCAAAATTTAAATGGAGGACGATGATTTATTGTGGGTTATTGCCTTAGTCTCCTCTCCATATTTAAATCCATCGATAAGTCCAAAAAGCCCTACTAAAGAATTCCACCCTTATAAAAAAAACAAAAGAAAAAAATGGCGCTTACTAGTCTTGTTCGGAAACAGTCGGTAATCCGGGGCCCACTGGAGATGGGATAGTTTGGAAGAACTGGAAAGTATTGTTGACTTCTTGGTTTTTTTCTGCCTTTTTTTTTTTTTTTTTTGATTTTTTTTTTTTTGGTTTTGCATTTAGAAGTAAAATAGTACTAGTGGATAGAAGTAAAATAATAAAGGGTGGTTTAATAGTTTTACTTATATATTGAAATCGCTAATTTTTAATAAAATTGAGATTAAATTATAACTCAATTAACTTGAAAAAACCTCTATAGCTTTTTTCTCAATAGGCCTTATCTAACCCCTCCTCACTTATTGTAGTTGTTTTCGTAATAGTTAGAAAAATTATTATAATCACACCTAAACAAAATCGCAAGTCACCCCCAACTTTTTTTGTTTCTAATAAAACAAATAAATATAAAAAAGTGGAGGAAATTTATTATTTCCCAATAAATTTACAAGTACCCCATTGACCATTTTGAGTGATTTTGCAATGATATGATTGTACTTAATGAGAGAGGTGTGGGCTTTTGGTTTGGTCCCATACCATCAACCCGGGTGATGATTGATGGCTCCCACCATTAGCGCATTCGTGGATGATGAAGTTTTAAATCCACACATTGTGTAGAATACAGCACAAAGGAACCAATCAGATTCTACCAAACCACCAAACAACAAGACACAAAATGATAGAAGCAGCCATATACGGTATACCCCACCCACACCACCCCCACCCCATCCCATCAAACCCAATTTTTCACCAAAACAAAACAAAAGAATGAGAGGGCAAATTTTCATAAAGTCAATTTTGGAATTTTCTTACAATTGACAATGGCCTTGAAAAGGAACTAAATTTCTTGCAATAGTTGCAAAGTAAGCATGCCATATTTAATCTAATTTGGGGATCAGATGCAACATATCAATTAAAAATTGATTGACATTTTTCTATCACTAAGCATCAAAATTCAACACTAAAATCTGAAAGAAACCACTACCAGGCTATAACCATCTACAAATCATGGAAATTGTCACAGAAGCCAACCCACATCCAAATTTCAATCAGCAGATCCATCAGCACCATAAGACTTGTAAGCCCCAGAATCTCGCTTTTTCTTGTGGTCTCCCCTAGCAACAATCTTGAATTTTCCTGTTTGTTGTTGCTGCAAACAGAACAAAAGACATTTAGGAACACCACTTCAGTCCATTACATCCATACCAAATTACAGCCCCTAAACTAGCATCCAAATTATCAAATTTTGATATAAATGCAAGTGTGTGTGCATGTGTGTATATTACATATATATATATATATAACATAGTTTCAAGGACATTTTTGTACAAAGTTCTTTGACATTTTTAGATCTCTTTAAGTTTATTTAAGGGTAAATTGCACTTAAGGGTCCAAAGTTTGGCATAGGTTTCACTTAAGGGTCTAAGATTTTAATTGTGTCAATTTGGTACCCAGCATTAACGTTGACCAAAAATCAAAGACGGTGTTAACGGAAACTTTGAAATGACTATAATGCCCCCCCCCAAAAAAAAACGATGTCGTTTGGAATAAAGGTTACTTGGTCATCTGAGTCGTTGGAGAAGCTCATCTCCGTCCTTCCTTCCAAACCCATGCCATTTTCTCTCTCCTCTCGTCTCTGTTCTCTCACATCTCTCGTCTCTCTCTATCTCCTTCTCCTTTGAAAATCGAGGAGGGCAATACGGCCTTGGGGATCGCCGGCAGCGAGGAAGAGGTGGGAATTGGAGGAGAGGTCGTGGGCGAGAATGTCGGAGCAGAGGGGTGTGGGGTCCAGCGGAGGCTGTGACAAAGGGGGAAAGAGAGGTAGAGGAGGTGGTGGAGGGAGGGGGAATGGGGAGGACGGAGATGAGCTACATGGAGCAAGAGTCGCCAAAGCCATGGACAAAATGGTGTGCCGGAAAATATTATGTGGCTGCTGTTTTTATTTTTTGGTTGTTTCATCGCTGGAAAAAATGGTGTGCCAGCTATGGACCCGAAGCCATGGACAAAATGGTGTGTCGGAAAAAATTATGTGGCTGCTGTTTTTTCTTTTACTGGTTGCTTCATCGCCGGAAAAAATGGTGTGCGCAGCTATGGACCCAAAGCCATGGATAAAATGGTGTGCCGGAAAAAATTATCTGGCTACTGTTTTGTTTTTTTGGTTGCTTCATCGCCGGAAAAAATGGTGTGCCGGCTATGGACCCATAGCCATAGGCACCTCTTTCAACAAGATCCAAAAAATGGTGTGCTGAATAAAAATGGTGTGCAAGATCCAAAAAATGGTCGTGGGAGAGAATTTTTTTTTTATTTTCTTGTGTGGAAAAAACAGGGGATAGTGGTGGGGGAATGATCAGAAAAAGGAAAAATGGGGGGAATGCCCCATCACCGGCGATGGAAGCTTCACGTGGGTACAATAGGCAGAGGGGCAAAATAGGGATAAGATATTTTTAGTTTGATCGCATGCACATCATGTGCAAAATTTCCGTTTGGTTAACAAACGGTTTTGACGTTGGACCCTAAATTGAAACCCAATTAATAATTTGGGTACCAAATTGACGCAATTAAAATTTGGGACCCTTAAGTGAAATCTACCCCAAACTCTGGACCCTTAAATGCATTTTACCCTTTATTTAAAGATAATCACTAAGTAATTTTCTTACCACTAGAAGGGAAATAAATGAACATAAAATTATTGTACAAAAATGTTGTGCCCAATATATGTATATATATATATATATATCAGTGGTCTTTCGTCTAGAATCCCGGATGGAATTTCCGTCGAGGCTTTTATTTCAAATTGTTGGATTGGATTGGAATCACTTAAATCATTAATCTCCCTGATTTTCAATCCAATGGCTTCAAAAAGGAAAAAAATTCTATTCGGGATCCCAGACTGGAATGGAATTAATCTATATAGACATATATATAGACACATGCGTACATATACATATAATAGATTACCTTCTTCCATAGTTCAGTGTGGTCTTTGCAGAACCCAGCAACAATGGCACCCTTGTTCCTCCCTTGGTTGTACTCAATACAAAGCTCTTCCTTCAATCCACAAGTGACATGGAAAGCCAAACCGCACTTGGGCTCAGAGCAATCAATTACACATCCACTTTTACTGTCACAAACATAACATTTCCCTTCCCACCTACTTGCAGGAACCTTAGAACAATCTATACCGTCTCGGCCTTCGGGGTCACTGAAGAAAACCTCAGGAACAAAAACCGCACACACAACATGAGCCCACCGCCCATCACCGATCGGCTTCAAGGCTCCTCCCAGAGATGGACATAGGCAGCAAGAAAAGGCCTTTTCTTCATTCGCAGCTTGAGACAAGCATTGATGACAGAACCAATCGCCTTCTGGGATCCCCTTTATCAAGGGATTGCCATAACAAGTGGTGTGTACCATTAGATCACACCCGTCACAGAGTACAATTGGATCTATGGGGTCACCATCTGTGCTCTGACATATAGCACACACAATCCCATCGTCGTCATCCTCGGCTTCTTTTTCTTCTGTGCTATTTTCAGTAGATTGACTGATGCCATTTACAAATGGGGCTTCCTCCTCTTCCTTTTCGTCCTCTGAAGATGGCTCGTCCTCGTCTTCTTTTTCTTCATTGCTATTTTCAGTAGATTGATTGATGTCATCTACAAATGGGATTTCCCTCTTTTCTTCTTTTTCCTCCTCTAAAGGTGGCTCATATTCGACATTGAGATCGAAAGGCGAAAGGGGTTTATCGGGGATGAGATCGGGTTGGATAGCCCATACCCTTTTCTTGGCAGGCAAGCAATAGGTAGCTGTGGTGGTGACAACAGCATCAACGGTGGCGGTGACGGTGGCGGTGGTTGCGGGGTTGCGGGATTCCTTTCGCTTCTTTGCCGGGAGGCACAAGGGGGTGATGGCTTCGACATCGTCGTGTTCCTGTTGTTTTTGTTCTTGTTGTTGCATTAGTCTGAACCTTTTGAGAGGAGGTAAGCCATGGAATTTGGTCTCCATTTCTGGGTTTCACTTGCTTTGGTTTTTTTTTTGGGGGGGGGAAGAGAGAGAGAGAGAGAGAGATGAAATGAAATTGTGAAATTTTCTGAAAGTTCTGAAAATTTTGGAGGTTTTGGATTTTGAATTGAACTGGGGAAGGGAAGGGAACCCGGGAACAGAGCTTTTACATTTTAGGGTTTGAATTTGGCGGCAACCTAAAACTGTTGCCCTCTTCTTTTGAAATTTTTTATGAGATTACCCACCAGAGGTTTTAAAATTCACTCTAATAACCCGCGTAAGTGTGTGTTGGGTTGGATTCTGGTAGCAAGGTGTTGACAATGTTTATGATTTCGGTTCTGTGGTTTCATATGGGACCCCTATTGCAGATCAAAGGTTTGTGGTTTTATTGTATGGGAATCCAAAAATGACAATAAAAAATGTTACTCGTCTCAAATTATTTTTATCAAAGTTCAACATTTTAATTGATGTGGTAACATAACGATTTGTAAATTTGAATTTGAATAATGAATAAAAAATAGATTTAATATCAAGATATGGATTTGGATCAGGCATTGTGATGGTGTAATCCGAGCTATCCATAAAAGTAATGAATAGCTTAGATCAAAAGTCTAAAAAATTGCTGAGATCAGTTTAGGTTAGCATTTTTCTAAGCTTTTGATCCGAGCCGTCCATTGCTTTTATGAACGGCTCAAATTACACCATCACGATGATGGTTTTTTTCAAACCATTAGCAAATCCTCCCTCATCAAGATACTGTCTTAGTTGAGGTGTTGAACTTAGGAAAATGATTAGGGTGGAAAGAGGGGTGGGGGAGGGGCAGAGAATGACTATAAAGCTAGTATTAATAATGTGATGATTTTAGGTTTGCGGATCTTTATAGGACCCCTATATGGCTCAAAAGTCAAAATCTCAAAATCCTCCCTCATCAAGATACTGTCTTAGTTGAGGTGTTGAACTTAGGAAAATGATTAGGGTGGAAAGAGGGGTGGGGGAGGGGCAGAGAATGACTATAAAGCTAGTATTAATAATGTGATGATTTTAGGTTTGCGGATCTTTATAGGACCCCTATATGGCTCAAAAGTCAAAATCTCAATAGTGTTCTGAATATTAAAGATTGAGTGGACAATTGAGTGGATGTCCACACCCCCCTCCACTTTGTGATAATGGGAACACCATCATAAGTGGGTTAGGTAATCCCATTATGTGGACCTAATGCAAACAAAGATAAAAGGGGGAGGGGAGAAAGATGAAGATGTGAGGAATATTTTGGAGAGAATGAAGAAGTGAGATGTATTTTTGGAAAGAATGAAGAAATGTGTATTTGGAGAGAAAGAAGAGAAAGAAGATGAATGAGAAATTTTATTCTCCTCATAACTTGTTCTAAATTCTTTGTTTTACAACACGTTATCAGCACGAATTGCTCAAGGAATTTGAGAGCAATATCATACTACCACCATCTTCTTTCTTAACCAATTTGGTTGTGGTAAGTTGGTAAGTTGGTACGTTCTAAACCAATTTGATTGTGGTAAGTTGGTATGCTTTTAATCAATTTGGTTGTGGATTGGTTTTTACTCTAAATTATATACTTGAATGGATGAATCCATCTTCTCTTCCTGAAGTAAGAGAAGATTTAAAAATAAAACTTGAAGTTTTAGAAATAAATAAAAGGAGTGATGATTCATTTTCTCTTCTTGAAGTAAGAGAAAGATTTGAAAACTTGAAGTTTTCTATATGAAAAGTTATTATTTACATGTTATCTTCATGAAGGAAGAAACAAATTTCAATCTCCAAAATTTTCTATAAGAAAAGTTGTTGTTCATATATTCTCTTCCTGAAGCAAGAGAAGATTTAAAATAAAACCTGAAGTTTTATAATTAAAAAGGAAAAAGGGTAACAATTCATCTTCTCTTCCTGAAGTAAGAGAAAGATCTGAAAACCAGAAGTTTTCTATAAAAAAAAAAAGAAAAAAAAAAAAAGGTTATTATTCATCTGTTCTCTTCCTGAAGTAAGAGATAAATTTCAAAACCTGAAGTTTTAGAAATAATGAATAAAGTCTCAATTTAATTGAATAAAGTGATGGTCAATGATGACCAAATTAAATTGAGTAATATATTTCTCTATTATGTGTTATGCAACTTCTTTAGATGCTTGTAAAATTTTGGTGAAAATTCGTGGGTGCACCTTAACTTTTGCTTTAGTTAGCATAGAAGAACACACAAAAATCTGCTCTTGTTTTACTACGAATTGACTGTCAACGTCACCTCTGTTGTCAGTCAACTTCTCTCAGATTTACTGGTAACTTCACTGTGTCAGCTTAAAGTATGTCATTTTATGATAAAAAACCACCAGAAGTGGAATAATGGAATACCAAACCACCAGAAGTGGATTAATGACATATCAAACCACTAGAAGTGGATTAATGAAATATCAAACCACTAGAAGTGGAATGAATATATTTGGTGTGGAGTAATAAAATACCAAACCACTAGAAGTGGATTAATGAAATACCAAACCACTAGAAGTGGAGCAATAAAATATCAAACCACCAGAAGTGAAATGAATATATTTGGTGTGGAAAAATAAAATACCAAACCACTAGAAGTGGATTAATGAAATACCAAACCACTAGAAGTGGAATACTAAACCACTAGAAGTGGAGTAATAAAATACCAAACCACTAGAAGTGGATTAATGAAATACTAAACCACTAGAAGTGGAGCAATGAAATATCAAACCACCAGAAGTGGAATGAATATATTTGGTGTGGAAAAATAAAATACCAAACCACTAGAAGTGGATTAATGAAATATCAAACCACCAGAAGTGGAATGAATATATTTGGTGTGAAGTAATAAAATACCAAACCACTAGAAGTGGATTAATGAAATATCAAACCACCAGAAGTGGAATGAATATATTTGGTGTGGAGTAATAAGATACCAAACCACTAGAAGTGGATTAATCAAATATCAAACCACCAGAAGTGGAATGAATATATTTGGTGTGGAGTAATAAGATACCAAACCACTAGAAGTGGATTAATCAAATATCAAACCACCAGAAGTGGAATGAATATATTTGGTGTGGAAAAATAAAATACCAAACCACTAGAAGTGGAATGACACTGAAGAAATAAGCATCGGTTTATAGAATAAACCTACGAGATAAATGTTTTAAGTAAATACATGGTTGAGGTTTTGTGTGTTATACTGTGTTGACAGCACGAACCCATTTTACCATTTAATTCATAACTTTAGTTCTAGTTATGATTTTGAGATGAAACGAATTGGATTTTGTCACTGACTTGTTGGGCTAACATCCTACCAATTTTCGTGTCATTGGGTGACCATTTGATATTTTTTGCGTAATTATTTCGTGGTACACCTGAATCTGGGATTTCTGCTAGACAGCACTAACTCAATATTGAAAAATATTTTTGAATGGGTTTTGCTAGGTATTTCTCTACCAAATTTTGAGGTTACAAAGTACATTTGATATACTTTTAAGTGATATAAACCCCAAAGCCCATTTCTTTTTGGATTGAACATATAAAAATTCATTTATACGCATCACAAATTGTTTTCACTAAAATTTCAGATTTGGTCATTGTACTTGGAGCAGATTACAGATTTTTTGCTACTTATTAGTAGCATTTTGAGAACTAAAGAGACCAACTGGAGATTGTCTCTGCAGCCCATTAAGAATCCTAGCCCCATTTTGGCATGCGTTAGTTTAATTAAAGGCACTTCCAATAGTGCCAATTGCCTAAGCAAACCTTGAAGAATTGATGAAAAGCCAATCTATTAATTCTATTCTGCCATTGGAGAAGTACTAGTGCTTTGGGTAAGTTACTCTAACCGTGGTAAAGATACTTTGGCATATGTATCAATATGGAATTGTTTTCTCTATCATATTAAAAAAAAAAAAAATGGTCATAAAGTTTTATAAAACAAGTAAATTGGTTTTACTTATTACGTGATAACAATCAATTTTGATTTATGAGTTTGAAATTATTTGTTGGCCAATTTTTTTTTTATTATTATCAAAACCATTTCATCATTAAATTTGATGACCATTGAAATTAAATATTTGTGACCATAATTCTTTTGATATTTGATTCTTTTGAAAATGATCGATTTATTGCAAAATCTTATATAGATAAATATTTTCAAGATACCAAAATGTGACAATACACTGAACAGAGTGGCAAGATTGTGAAAATATTTTAATATTTCTTGCCTTGTAAGTACTATTTTAGGTGTACTAATTACTTCACGTCTATATCTAGTGAATATATGTTCTCCTATATACTCACCTGAAAACAAGCATAATTTATAAACTAGTATACGGGAAATCAAATATGAATTGCAATATGATATTGCAGATCTAATTTCAAGATGATTGTTAAAAATATATGTCTGGAAGATAGTGCTATAACTCACACAATCATTAAATTTCCAATATTTATCATTATTCAAAACTATTTTCAATACCATATGAGGTTCATCTAACCTAATTGAAGGTTCCAGAAGAGCAAATATAATATTGCCAAAAAGAACAAAAATTTATGTTGACAATTCTTTATATTCTACCAGAAGTAGAAGAAATTTATTGAGTTTTTTAAAATTTACATCGTAAATAGTTATCATATTAAATTCCATTAACAATGGAAATGAGGAATATCTTTATATTACCTCTATGATTTTGGGGTAGAAGCTCATATTAAATATTTTCTCTTCTATACGATTATAAGCACAATTGAAACACATGTGGTAGCGCACCAGAAGTGCTCTAACATAAAGATCTTTATACTTTAACATAATCACAATGATGGTAAGGGATGGTAATCACAGTATGGTAAGAATTCACACACCCAAACTCACAAAGTAATGTTTTTACAGCAAGATTTGCAGATTGTCATTTTGATGAAACACAGTTCCCGTCGTTAGGAGGAGGAAATCCACTGATAGAAGAACGACGTGAACTTTCTTGGAATGTACCATCTTTGTCCCATCTTGATCCACGTACTGCTCAATGTGAAACTGAAGTACAGAGGATCACTCATCTTCAGAAGATTGCTAATCAAATGCCAGATGCATTTACAGACGCAGCAAAAATAACTAAGTTTTATATACCGGCTGCAAACACACCAGCAAAGATCAATGTACCAATTGGTAAGTCTACTATTATTGCAGCAAATGAATCATTTACTACACGCCTGAAGCGTGGTAGACCCTTGGGTTCAAAAGATTTAGTTCCCCGGAAGAGGAAAATAAAAGGGCAACAAAATATAGAAAATAGTACTCCGGAAGAGGCTATTGAACAAGAAATAAATATTCCCACAAATTCTGATTTAATAACTCCTCAAGAGGAAAATGTCCCTGAAGAGACAGAAAACAATAAAGAGGCATATGTACATGGAAATAAAGAAATTTCCATAAACTATACATGTACAAAAGAATTGTGGGATCGCTCAGAAGTGGTTATTAATGATGTATTTTCTTTCGCAGTAGCTACTGAAATTTCGAAAGATGATGATGATCTCGAACCATGCACTGTAGACGAATGTCACAGTAGACCTGATTGGTTAAAGTGGAAAGAAACAATCCAAGCAGAATTGGATTTGCTAGAAAAACGTAAAGTATTTGGACCTGTAGTCCTAACACCCAATGATGTGAAACTCGTGGGTTACAAATGGGTGTTTGTAAGAAAGCGTAATGATAAAAATGAGATCGTCAGATATAAAGCTCGTTTAGTAGCACAAGGTTTCCTGCAGAGACCTGGGATTGATTATGAAGAAACATATTCACCTGTAATGGATGCCATTACATTTCGATATTTAATTAGTCTGTCAGTCTCAGAAGGACTTGACATGCGTCTTATGGACGTAGATACTGCATACTTATATGGAAAGTTAGATGCAGATATATATATGAAGATCCCTGAAGGATTCAAATTGCCTGAAGCAAATACATCACAACCACGAAATATGTACTCAATTAAACTGAGACGATCCTTGTATGGATTAAAACAATCTGGAAGAATGTGGTATAATCGTCTCAGTGAGTACTTAGTTAAAGAAGGATATATTAATAATCCTATATGCCCTTGTGTATTTATAAAGAAATCAGAATCTAGATTCGTCATCATTGCAGTCTATGTTGATGATATAAATTTAATTGGGACTCCTGAAGAGCTCATGAAAGCTGCTGAATATTTGAAAAAAGAATTTGAGATGAAAGATTTAGGGAGAACAAAATATTGTCTCGGCCTGCAGATCGAGCATAATGGAATTCTTATCCATCAATCAGCTTATACCGAAAAGGTATTGAAACGTTTTAATATGGATAAAACGCATCCACTAAGTTCTCCCATGGTGGTTCGATCTCTTGATATTAAGAAAGATCCATTTCGCCCCAAAGAAGATAATGAAATGCTACTTCGTTCTGAAGTACCATATCTTAGTGCAATTAGTGCTTTGTTATATTTAGCACAATGCACTAGGCCTGATATAGCATTTTCAGTCAACTTATTAGCAAGATTCAGTTCTGCTCCAACTCGACGACACTGGAATGGTATTAAACATATTTTACGCTACCTTCGTGGAATTACAGATATGGGTTTGTGTTACTCAAAGGAATTAGCCCGTAATCCTTGTTTAGAAGGATATGCAGATTCTAGATACCTTTCTGATCCTCACAAAGCTCGCTCACAAACAGGGTATGTATTTACATGTGGCAATACAGCGATCTCTTGGCGATCTACAAAGTAGACTCTAATTGCTACATCTTCTAATCACTTTGAGATACTTGCACTCCATGAAGCAAGTCGTGAATGTGTATGGTTAAGATTTGTAGCCCATCACATTTGAGACACATGTGGGTTACCTCTGATTAAAAGTATGCCAACAACAATTTATGAAGATAATGCTGCATGTATTGCACAAATTCAAGGAGGGTACATCAAAGGTGATAGAACCAAACACATTTCACCAAAGTTCTTCTACACTCATGAACTCCAGCAGAGGTATGAAATTGATGTGAAACAAATACGTTCCACTGATAATCTTGCGGATTTATTCACCAAGGCCTTACCATCGTCAACATTCAAGAAATTGGTATATGGCATTGGAATGCGTCAGGTTTGCGATCAGTTAAGTTGATACTTATCTTCTTATCAGGGGGAGTATTCATTTTTGGACATATGCACGCTGTACTCTTTTTCCTTCGCCTAGGTTTTGTCCCATTAGGTTTTCCTGGCAAGGTTTTAATGAGGCAGTTTCTTTAGTGCGTCCAACACCACTCTAAGATTTACAAAAATGTTGTACTCTTTTTCCTTCACTAGTTTTTTCCCACTGGGTTTTTCTAGTAAGGTTTTAACGAGGCACATTATCTTAGTGTGGTGGACATCCAAGGGGGAGTGTTATGAATATTAAAGATTGAGTGGACAATTGAGTGGATGTCCACACCCCCCTCCACTTTGTGATAATGGGAACACCATCATAAGTGGGTTAGGTAATCCCATTATGTGGACCTAATGCAAACAAAGATAAAAGGGGGAGGGGAGAAAGATGAAGATGTGAGGAATATTTTGGAGAGAATGAAGAAGTGAGATGTATTTTTGGAAAGAATGAAGAAATGTGTATTTGGAGAGAAAGAAGAGAAAGAAGATGAATGAGAAATTTTATTCTCCTCATAACTTGTTCTAAATTCTTTGTTTTACAACAAATAGCTTCTGTATTATGCCATGTTTTTTTTTTTCCTGTGAAACTAATCATATCAATGGGTTTGAAACTCAAACCAGAACTTTTTCCAACAAGTGGGACAAAGACAAAAATGACTATAGACTACAAGACCATTGGCATGATTGAACTTAGAGGACTCAAAGCAATCAAAAATGGATTTTATTTCCTCATACAAAGAGATCGACTATTTGATTTGAACTAGACTAAATTTTGGATGGAAGTAAATCTAGGAACCCCATTGAAATCTACAAGAGTTTGATTAAAATAATCAAACTTGCTAGATTGATTAATTCAGTAAAAAATATTGGATTTTAAAAGTTGTATTGAATTTGATAATTTGCACCAAGTCATGTTAAGGACGATATAACTCACATGCCAATTTAAGATTTTTATTTTTATTTATTTTTTATTTTTTATTTTTTTTGTTCCCCTCTTAGACATAGGCAAGGCCAAAGCCCATTCAATAACTGTTAAGGGCTTAAGGCCCACAAAATTTCTAACTGGTAGCGAGCTTTAAGATTGAGTAAAAAGGAATTCAAGTCCTTTTGTTTCTTGAGAAATAAATCTTAATCCACCCACATCCATCAACAAATTAAAAACCACGATCTAGGAGAAAACATTCATCCCTTACCATTAAATTTAGCTGAATATGGGAAGATTGCAAAAGAATAGAATACTATTAACTCGATCTAACCCTTTTGCTATATATCATGCTCCATGCAGGGTCATTTCTTCTATATTTGAGGTTACCTCCTCCTCTTTAACAACCTCGACCTGCATTCTTTGTAGAGGTCTATCTGTCATTGTAGCTGATTCAACCTGAACCATACCACTCCCTTTTACTATTGAAGTCAATACGCTACGCACAAAATCTAATCAAATTCTGTGTCACTAATCATATATTTTTAAGTATTTTGCGTATAAATGAAAGATTAAATATTTTCCAAGAAGAAAACTAGTTTCACCACTTGTTACCAAGGCAACAAGTGCAAATGACCAATTCCTTGTATCGATAGCTGATCAATGTAGCCCAGCCCCACAAAAAGGAGGAGGAAAAAAGAAAGAAAAACTTGCAATGAATCAGTTAATGTCAAAGGTCAAAATATCAACGCCAGGAGTATGTTAGCTACTCATCATAAATTTGTTTGTCGTATAATCAAATTGAGTCCTACTAAATCAAGCAAACCATGAGCACCCATTTGATCAAAAAGTAAGCAAACCTGACAATGCCAGAAGCCTTGACAAAGTGCCTACACTAATACTGCCCAGTGAAACCCTGATTACCAAGTGATTTAGAGTTTACAAGACACATGTGAGAGCCAATCCTAGGGACTCTCTCCCTTGCAAAATGCTTATGTGGACTAGAGCCCATTAGATTTCCACTATCTAGAAATACATGACACCAAAATGAGAGAAAAGAGGCAACGATATTTTGTTTTGCTTTCCCTATTATTGTATTGGAGAACTGCTGTACTCGTATGCCACCAAGACTTGTCTATCCAAAATCCCACTTCATACCTTTCTGGACAGAAGCAATTAATATCATCCAGCGGTCATCAAGTTCAGCCCTTGGATTGTTCCAGTACCTTATATTAGAATAGCTTGGCACTGCAAAATCCAGATGCATTAGAAACAGCAATAACATTTAAGTAACATGTGATGAAATATCTGCAAATCTACAGTCCAAACAAATAGGGGAAAAACAATCCAAATTTATCTGGAGTTCATAAATTTTTTTAAAGTCA
This sequence comes from Liquidambar formosana, assembly GCA_039720395.1. Classification (NCBI taxonomy): domain Eukaryota; kingdom Viridiplantae; phylum Streptophyta; class Magnoliopsida; order Saxifragales; family Altingiaceae; genus Liquidambar; species Liquidambar formosana. The sequence continues at coordinate 20,586,123 of CM077834.1, read as the reverse complement.
TGACATTCTAATCCTGCATTTGGGAGGGCACAGTGTGTCTCCAGATTCCTGCCAAGACACTACCAAAGATCGAGTGACAAACGCTGGAAACCGCACATGGTACTGCAGTGAGAGGATTTCCAAAGTGCTGACTAGCTAGAACTACTCCAAGCACTGAGTTCTGAAACAAAAATGGGTGAATGATCACTAGATGAATCAAGGGGGAGCTGCTCAGCCTAAGAAATCGTGCTTTATCAGATAATTGCCTACCTGCATGCCAACCTCAATAGAGATGGTCCGCGAGGATGATACGTCAAGCCCAAGCATCCTCGAAAGTATGTAACCAAAGAAAAATCCGAATGCATGAAGAAGAGATGTAGCTAAAACCACTTGTTGACCAGACATAAGAATTGCAGAAGCGCTCTGGGCAATTGCATTTCCACATAGAATAGCCACGGTTGCCACGGCAATGGGTGGCATCAAGGGAGAAACAAATTTAACCAGGCTTTGAAAATACTGATTTAGAAGTGCACCAGCCAATACAGGAAGAAGCACAACCTGTGTACATGGGATGGGTTTATAATATTAATAATAATAATAGTAGTAGGGGTAGTAGTAGTAACAGTGCTGGCGCTGGTGATGATAGCAAAAATTACAATATATCAGAAACATCACTGAGGCAGGAGAGCTAACCTGCAGCGTTGATATAAGAAGTCCGGCTGCATCTACTGCAACAAATTGCCCAGCAAGTTTGGCCGTGAGAAAGGGAGTCATGACCTGTAAGATGAAACTTCAGAGGTAAAGCAAGATAGATCATGTTGCAATGCACCATAGAAGATAAATGAGCTCTCCAGGAGGTGTTTGAGTGAATTATTTTTACATTTTCATTGGACTAAGGAATATTGCTCTAGATAAATGGTGACAACTCAGAACCCTTTCTTCTTGTCCTAGATTAGGTTTCGTTGAAAGCAACAAAAACAAATAGAAAAAGATTTTACAGGTCATGTGATAATCGTTCTACTCTTTTGAAGGGATGCTAAGAAAAGGGCTTAGATTGGACTTTATTTCACAAGATGTTGGTACAGTAATTGCTAATGGAAATGCGACACCATAAATATGTTTATAAACCTATATTCCATTTACAAAAAAATGCATTATGCACCATCCAAACACCAGCTAAAAGAAGAAAAATAGGCAAAGACATCAATGTTGGTTTACCAACCACGGCCGATAGGGTGCTGGCGGCTGTCATCAATACTGAAAGAGCCACATTTCCACTGGAACACAATAAATGTCATAAGGACTTCTGGCTATGGCAAATAAAGGAAAAGAAAAGAAAATTTGATGGTACTATTTTTGGAGAATTAACATACCGTGCAATATAAGTGACAATGTTACTTGCTGTTCCTGCAACCAACAGAAATTTAAAAACTAGTAAAAGGGGCCACAGGTATGGAATAGAAAAGTATATATGCACCGACTAACAGATAGACATACCACCAGGGCAGCAAGCAACCAATATTAAACCAGCTGCATAATAGGATGGCAGCTTCAAGAGCTTGCTCACAAGAAATCCTGATATTGGCATCACCTGCAACCACTCACCCATTCTGCTCTCTTTTATAAGCTTGTTATAAAAAGGAGAATGAAGCTGGACATATATTCTACATCTAGTTCAGGAACTGTCACTTTAGGATAGTGTGGCAGAGTCTTCCTAAATAGATCAGCTTTAGTCCTCACTAAAAAGAGGATCGTCTTGAAATACTGAGAATGCTTAAGAAACTAGGGAAAACACAAGTAACCAGAGCGTTATGAGTGGAAGCTATAATTGAAATAGCTAGGGGTTTAGAGTGCTAGAGTGCCTATATATGTATCTATATGTAGGTATATCTATATTTTATATTCTGTGTGTTTTACTTATTATATGCCACTGTACATGTGTAATTAGAACTGAAGAAATCTTCAGCAATGAACATGATAAGGTAGCTGACCATGTACTGAGCACTGGTCATCTAAGCTGAAATGGGGTGCAGGACTGCATTGGGAGTGAGGATCAATGACCTAACTGTAAAGCAGCAAACATCCTAAAAAGGAAAAGTTTCCAATTGCAAACTCGAGCAATAAGAGAAAAAGAGACATGGTTCACATGGAATTGTTTACTTGAGAGGAAACAAACTCAAAGAAAAAAATGTTCCCAGTTTCAATGTACAAGGACGTTTTCACATCAATCAGATAAATCATCTTTCACAATTTTACAAATTATTGCCTTAGTATATGTCCATGTAGCTGTTAAATCATGCACCATATCGTGTTTGTATTTTCCACATCAAGTATCACATTGTATAATGTATCAAAAGATACAATTAAATCTTTCTTCCAAAGGATATATAGGTTAAAGGAATTTAAGTAATACAACCACTTAAATATCATTTTCATGAAAAATCAAGTGTAGGGCATTCCCTCCAACATATATAATTATGAAATAAACAATTAAACATCAAGATCACATTAACTTCATAATAAAAATAATTCACTGCACTAATTCATAAATGTAAAAACAGTTCACATGATATCATGATATCTTTTGATGAAGACATGATATCATGATATCTTGTTTTTACATTGGTCTATTGCTATCATTATTCTGGTACTACTACTACTATCACTACTACTGTTCCTTCTACTGCTGCTGTCATTGTTGTTATTGTCCTTGTTATGTAGAAGAGGCATAATAAAAATGAAAAATCAGGAACATTAAGAAAGACAAAAGAAAACCCTAAATGACTTATTTTTTACCCCAAAGTGACTTTGGAGTAATATTCTTGTGGAAAATTTAAAACTCTACTTAAAAATCCTCCATATGTTGTCAAATTGTAAGGTATCATACATATTACATTTATTGTAAATGTATTATATATTTATATAGTTTATTGTTCAATGGATGATATGTTGATAAAACAAAAGGGGCATGCAAATAATGATCGTAGCAGGCAAGAGAAAAGGACCGAGTGAAGAGAAACTATAACTCAAAACAATAGTCAAACAAAAGGTCATATCTTATATTATCCCAAGCAGTTGAACACTCGGAGCCTCAATGCCCATGAAAATGACCATGCATCCCTAGCATATCCTATTAGCTACTAATGAGAAAATGCTAGTAAGCCTAATTTTCCTGTGATATTTAAATACTAATTTACCTCTAATGAAAACAATATAAATTCATTAAAACTACAGAAAGATTAAACATGCCAGAGTGAACCATCTTTAAACCAATGGAAAGTTAAAGGCTCCTGATTTATTTTCTTCACATGTTTGCAATTAAAGTGATTACTCTTGATTCAGCCAAATTTGAATAATATTACTTGTACTCTGTAGATGTTTAGAGGAGAGGATCGTTTGATCTAGAAAATAACTCATTATCAAGTCAACTACACTGACTCAATAAACAAATTTGTACTTCTATAGAAACTATAAACAGAAGCACTTACAATAAAATGTTTCACTTAACAGGAAAGTACCATATAATAGAACTACTAAACAATTTTACAACTATGGTGGTCATTATAAGGGCCTGTTTGGGAAGTTTAAAAACTAAATCAGACTGGGTCCACTCTCTATTTGTTATCTGGTTTTTAAATAAACCAACTCACATTTGGTTTGAGAAAAACTATGTTTATGCCTTGTTTTTAGAAGAAAGCTGAACAAATTAACAGAAAAAAGAAACTTACCAAACAGTGTGAAATCAAAACTGGCCATACTTATCTTTAGCCGGCCAGGTTTTTAGGTTTTCCAAACAGCCCCTTAGATTAAGGCACAGTACAATATGGCTTATGAGCTTATCTCATCATATAGATTATGTTCCAAGCTCAAAATAGGCTGCCCCCAAAAGTGATGTGCCAGATCAAAACCAATCCATGGTGAAAAAGGCTGGCAAGGGTTCCCATCAAAATGACCAGGTGCATGGGTGCCCTGTCCTACTAGGGAAAAAAAAAAAACGGCATCCAATTCTAAACTGAATTTGAATGTGGATGTAGAAGCTCAAAAAGGATCTTATGCTTAGAAGATATGAATATTGGCCATATGAACATGAAATTGGTAGATTAAATGAGGAGTCAACATGGTACTATTATAAAAGTTATTTATATGTGTGCGCGCGCGTGTGTGTATAGGGAGGAAAAAGGGCAAAAAAAAAAAAAAAATGGTGTTGGTATATTCAACTTTAGTTCGCATCAAAGGATAAGCAACCCAACACCAACCCACAAAATATATAAACAAGTAAGAACGAATGGGTAATAAGTTAATACTAATTCAAACTCACATTAAGCAATGAAGTCGTGAACACTATTATTGTCTATGCACTCAAATATTATGCTTTTGGGTAGATATGGATAGCTTTATTGCTTTAAGAAATTCCATATAGAGAAAGAGGCATTATATTTTATAGAGATTTAAGTACAGGTGTAATGGAGGATAAACTAGGAAGGCACAATTGACATACTTCTGAATAAAGATACAAAGTGGAAAATGTGCTCCATGTATTTGCAATGGCATATGATTTCATCGTATAGATGGACATGTAGACAATTAGATTTAAGTTAAATGAAACAATCAATTTACAGTCAAATCCTTTACCAAAATTCCTCTATAGAAAGAAAAAGAAAGGGGACACAAACTACAAAGTATTGATAGTGGATACTTTGCTATAGTTAATTATTTCCAAGTTATTTCAGAACACTGCCCTTCCCTTAATGTTCCTCACAATCGGCAGGGGAATTCATTTGAGTAGTAGCAGATTGTAGAATTCATTCTACTACAGAAGTAAATAATGATGTTTAGCCCCAAAAAAAAAAAAAAAAAAAAAAAAAAAAAAAGAAGGGGGGGGGGGGGGGGGGGGGGGGTGGTTAACTACTAAGGGCCTGTTTGGTTGTCTGAATGGATCCGTTGTAATTTTTGAAGGTACAGATGCATCTTCTTTAATGAAACCATTTTAAAAAGTTAGAACTGTCACCATAATTATTGTCAATTTTTAAAAATTCAAGAAATGCCTTTGTTTTTAATTTTTACTCTCATTTGTGACAATTATTGCCATCTTTTGAATCTTCCCATTAACAAAGATGGATTTATCCACAAAATTATATGTGAAACATAATGAAACAATTCAATTCACATGGGATGATAAAATGGGCCCTAAAGGGTTTATGTCTTAAATTCAAGGCAAAGTGATGGTTGATGTACACATGAAATATATATATCTATATGATCAGTTGCAGACCATCCCGGACATCCAGACAAGATTTTGTCTGAATCATTGGACTTAAAATCCCAATATGGTACACATTACAACAACAACAGCTTTTAGAGAGTATTAAAACAAGGGGAAAAAAATCCTGGTCAATTCCTATCAATTGGAGGAATTATAAAAAAGTGCCATGATGTCCAAATCTACAGGAAAAGTTCAAAACCCAAGTACGTGTAATTCATCATGCCTCATTAAATGTGGACCTTCAAAGAGATTTTCTGTGGGCGGGCATGGGAGATGAGAAGAAGATACACTTAATAAGTTGGAATAATGTATGTTCATTAAAAAAGGAAGGGGGTCTTGGGCTCAGATGAATGGTGGATATGAACAAGGCCCTTTTGGGGAAATGGTTATGGAGATTTGCAATAGACAAAGACTGTTTTATGGAGGAAAGTTGTGGGATGGAAATTTGGATGTGTAGATGGTGACGGGAGATCTATGGAAGTTAGAGGTACTTATGGGGTGGGGGTTTGGAAAGCTATTAGCACAGAATGGGAAGAATTTGCCAAGCAGATCCGATTCATAGTTGGGGATGGAGGATCTGTTAGATTTTGGTTGGATCTTTGGTGTGGGGAATAGGCCTTTATGTGAGGAGTTTCCAAATCTTTACACATTGGCTACTAATGCTGAGGCGTGGGTGACTGAGTGCCTCAGATGGAACATGGATGCTTTTGGTTGGGATGTCAGCTTTGGTAGGAATTTAAATGATCGGGAAATTGAGGATGTTGTCAGATTTTTTGAGAAGATTTATGCAGCTCAGGTTGTGAGAGAAGAACCAGATAGAGTGGAATGGAGTAGAGGAAGACAAGGGAAATTTTCAGTCAGATCTTACTATCATGCTTTAGTTGGTACGAATGGGTCTTCTTTCCCAGTTGCTAATATCTGGGTTCCTCGTGTGCCGTCGAAAGTATCTTCTTTACATGGGTGGCGTGTTGGGGAAAATGTTTAACTTTGGATAATCTGAAAAAGAGAGGGTTTGTTCTTGCAAATTGGTGTATTTTATGTAAAGAGAGAAGAGTCAGTGAATCATTTGCTCATCCATTGCCCGATGGCGAGGGAGATATGGGAATGCTGTTTGGGCTTATTCGATATTCAGTGGGTGTTCCCAAGGAAGGTGTTGCAGGTGGTTGAGTCTTGGCGCTGCAATACTTCCAATAAATCTACCCAAGTGATTTGAAAATTAGTGCCACATGCTATTTTTTGGTCTTTGTGGATAGAAAGAAGCAAAAGAACGTTTGAAAATACAGAGAATTCGGTTCAGGCGGTTAAGCTCAAGGTTCTTAATTGCCTTTTTGCTTGGGGTGAAACTGATAATTTTTGTAATAGGACCCCCCTTAATGAGTTTTTGCTTTCTTTACAATTTTAATTCTCTTTGTATACCCCCTGTATACAGGTTTTTATATATAATTAAGTTACTTCATCAAAATAAAATAAAAAAATTATATATGGACCAAAGAATATATACATATATATACCTCCGGCCTGTGTATGTGTGCGTAAATGTAGGAATATCATTATAAGGAGAAGAACAAATGGTATAGAGAACCAATGAAATGGGAGCAAAACTGACCGAGTATTGGAGCACAAAACCGGCAAGTAATTCCTTAGGCATGGCCAAAGCACCACGAAGATCATCAATGGTAAGAGTCATGCCCATACCAAGCATGGTGAGAGTAATGCCCAAGATGGTGAATTTGGGTTGCACCCAATTAAAAGAGCTTGGCCTGAAAAGGCCCAGCAGGCACCCCAACGCTACCCATATGGGAAACGCCGTCGACAAGGCTTCGCCGAACACTTCGATCCAATCCCGAAGACTCCTACCATCATCGGCGCTGTAGCTGTCCGACGAAATGCCACAGTGAAGTGGAGGCAGAGGTCGGGCTGTTCTGTTGTTTCTTGTTGTTGGAGTAAATGTATTGAGTGATGCCCAGATGGGTTCATTTGGTGGTGGCTGCGATTGAGATATGTGGGTTAATATGGGTGCGTGAGATGTTGATGATGAAAGTGAAGGAGAGGGTTTGTTGGAAGAGGAGAAGATAAACTGTAGTGGTTTAGCTCTTGCAGCTGGATGGCTTGGGTTTGTGTTCGGAGTTAATGGAATACCTCTCCTTCCATGTAGAGATGAGAGCGAAGACTGCATTTTCTTCTCTCCACTCACCCTCTATCTCTCCCGCTGTCTCTCTCTGTCTCTCTCTCTCTCTCTGTTCGTGCTGTACTCTCCTTTTCAAGTTGTCATTTATTTTACGACAAGGAAACCTATCAAATAAACTCTAAATTCCCCACCCGAAAGCTATTCGGATCCATGATGTAATATTACATGGACTCATTTAAAAGATAATACAGCAATCATCTAAAATCATTTCATTTTCTACGAGTAGCAAAGAATTGGTATAGTTGATACTTAATACTCCGTATATTGTTTTGAGGAGTTGATAATATGAAATATAATTTGAGGACCAAAAAAAAAAAAGTTTTAATTTGCAACCCTTTTTATTCCAACTTCATAGCATGATATATTAACACATCATCTCATTAAAAGCACAAAAAAAGAAAGAAAAAAAAATCATTTTTGCCAAATTTTGAAATTCAAAAACTCATATTCTAATAACATTTTGCAACTATTTTTTGATAAATTTGAAAGGGTTCTCTGAAGACAATCAACTATCTTACAAAGAGATAAGACTCATCTCATAAATCCATATGAGTTCCACTTCTAAGCGAGAGAATCCAACTAAAATTTGTTTGCCTATCAATTATTTTCCCCCTAATTCGGGCTGTCACTTGGATTTGAGAAAGCATTGTACAAAAGAGTAGAGCTATAAGGCCAAACTCTTCAATTTTTTATTTTTTTCTTTTTCCATTTTAAAGGAACTCTTCATTAGTTGGCAGACGGGTAATAGTAATATAGTATACCTGCTTCAAAGGAGCGTGATATGTACTGTCTAATAAAGTGTTGAGGGCGCCCTGTCAGCAACTTTTCTCTCCTTCTTCATTTTTTTTTTTTTTTTTTTTTTTTTTTTTTTGTGGGTAGCTGAGTTTATTATATTCCAAAAAATAAAGATATACATGAGGGGTAAGACAAGCTCTCAAGGCGGCAATCAAACCAAAGGAAAAGAAAAATAAAAGACAAGCCCTCACAACCAGAGGAAAGAAAATTGATATAACAAATCCTTAGCATTAAGAGAGAGAGAGAGAGAGAGAGATTCCAATTTAATTGGGACGAGAAGGCAAAGCAGAACTAGAAGCTTTGATACACGGTTTGATAAGCATGTGCCTAAGAGGCAAATCAATCCATTTAGCTTTATCAAAGTGACAAATCTCCATAGATTTGGAAGTAGCAGCATCCAGTTTGCCATTCATCCATGTGACAGTACGTGAGGCTATTTGTTTTTTTCTTTGATCAAGACAGTGAGATTGTTTTGGTTGATTTCTTGTGAATTAGAGGACAAACGTGCTGAGTAGGATTACAAAGGGCAGCATTTTTTTTTAACATAGGACATGTGATCCCTAAGGAATCCGTGATTATTATAAAAATGGAGAAGATTATTGCCAATTGGCCCTATAGTCTATTGACAAATCTTTCCTCTTGTAAGAGAGGTTCGATTATGTGATCTTCTTATCTCCCCCCCAAACCACCCCCCCCCCCCCCCCCACAACCCAAAATAAAAAAAAAAAAAAAACTAATTGAGTGATTACTATTAATATTACACTTATGCTAAGAAGATTATCTTTTATTTTATTTTTAGAAATTGAATTGTGTTTTTCAGCATCATCAAAACATTTTACAATTTGATGATCTAAAGTTCATAAACCATCATAATTTTTTAGTTATACATTAGTGAATTGATTTAGACGCATGAATGCATTGGTAATAGGAAAAAGAACCAATATCCATGACTTACGTGATTACATAACAGATTCGATGACCACAAACACAATGAAAAATGTCTTGATGGACCCTATGACATATACTATGAGAGCGTTGGGAGTGAAGGATGGCTTGAAATGGGCAATTAGTGTGACCTAATGGCTTGGTATTTACTCAACACGCACTCATGTAACCCATGTTCCAGCTTTCCCTTACCTTCTATTTGGTTCTAGGATTCTATCAAGGAAAAAAAATTAAAGGAAAAATAATACAAAAAAAGATAAAATTATATCAACCTAAAATTATTTCATTTCTTCTTCTTTTTCTAATTTTCCAGTGCAACCAAGTAAAGAAAGGTACAATTCCTCGTATTTATTTTTTTCTTGATAAAATCCAGGAACCAAATTAGTAAATGTCACGGTTCTTTCTTCTCGAATAGGCTATATCGACCCATCAAGGGTTGTACAACCTACCCCTCCTACCCAGAAAATGAAAAGTGAGATTCTGTTTTTTTGTAACTTCAGCAAGTGGGTTGTGTTAAGATTGTTAAGGTATGCCATCTGAACACCATGTGGAGGAGAAACCAAATCAATTTGATTGGAGACTACTACTTGAGACAATTAAATTGTTATGCCCACAGTATGTGCACAAATTTTCTATAATCAACTCACATGTTTGATGATGTGACGCTAGCTCATTAAAAAAAATAATAGAACATCTTACCACATCCCACATGAGTTAATGAAAAACTTTAAATGGCCAATGATGTGACGCTAACTCATTAAAAGAATAGCAAAACGCTAACTCATTAAAAGAATAGCAAAACATCATACATAATTTCATCTATCATGTGAGTTGATACAGGAAGTTAGTACAAATAGCATTTTCTATATTTTTCTTAAAAGAAAAATTAAATGTGTTTTTCAAAGCAAAGAATGCTACCACGTTGACTTCAATTAATGATAAAGAAATTAAACTGATTGAATCCTACACTATATTATATAGTAGATTGAACGATATTTAAAAGAAAAAAAAAAATGCTTGTGTTCCAAGCTTTGCACGGGATAGAATGCACCACTTGGTGAAAGTACGAGAAGCATGGTCTATAATTCAGCTAAGCTAGTGGCTTTCCTTACCATAGATAACGCAAGTAAAGAAAATTGGATGAATGTAGTACTTGAAGTTGATACTCAGGTCACAGTTTTTTCACCAGTGGATTCTTCCTATGACATTCCATGGGCAATCTCTCCCATTATCTCTGCCGTGAAGTGTCAAATAATTTCTCTGCGAGTGGAGCTTTCCGAAGATTCCAAGATTTTAAACAAGCCCTGTTGACACAAAATCATGATCACACACAGCCAGCCTGTTCTATGAAGCATGTAGTAACATCCAAAACATTTACGTATCTTAAAACTCCTCAGGCTGTACATACCAGCTCTAGAAGTATCCCAAATAGACAATAGGCAGTCCACATATTATCAGATCATAGCAACACATTTCCTGCCTATTTGGGGTCTGTCTTTCAATGTTATAGAGAGATCAAGCAGTGCAACCTAAAGGTTCAGAAACTCAAGCAAAACTCACCATCACCGTCAACGTCTTTGTTTGATCCACCGTCGCCATCATTAGCACACCCATTCTCAGAAGATGGAATATAGATTCCCATAAACAGCTTGATTAAAAATAATTTGAAACCAAAATCATAAGATACCATCCCATTCACTCCTAGGCCCTCAAATGACCCTTAAGATCCTGATTATAAAAGCCGATTCTTGTATGCATGTGCCGAGAAGCTACAAACAAGAGCATCATAACATCCTGCCCTACCAACAGATGTGGCATCCCCTAAATGGAGGGACGCAGGTGAGTAAGAAAAACACCACAGAACCATACCGAGTTGAAAACTAAACTGGTGTCTTGAATGTCTCCAAATAAATTTTCTATACAATCCTGATGGTTTGTTCCAGTTGGGTGTGCAATGAATGGAATTTTGCTAATTCTGGCTCTTGTATTGTTTTACAAGCATTGCCACCTGAAAACAGATATATATATATATATATATATATATATAATGGATTAGTCAATGGCAATAAAAAGGAACACAATTTTGGGTTGCATCATACAAATGAACTTGAAAGGCGCTTATTAAATTATATTCAAGGAAGCATGGTTATAAAGCAATCAACGGCCCATGACCATGTACAACCTAAATACTTTCTACAGGTCCCTGGAGAGCACCTAGTAGTTTCTCATTAAGGCTTGGTTTTCAGTCTTTAATACACATTATAAACTCACATCCAACCAAATAGCTTGGGTTCTGATGGTGTACTTTTGGTATACTTGTACATGGGTTTTACCCTTTTTTGCTAGTCTAATACAATCTTACCTTTTCATCCAAAATAAAAAATAAAATAGGGCATTGAAATAGGGTAGAACCATTAATAGAAAAATTGTGCAGAGTCTATATACTTGCCATTTTGTTCCTAAATATACTCAATGCATCATGACAGACAAATAAATAAACCAATAAACTAACAAGAATACCCACATTTAAATCAATCAAATTCACATATCCAATAGTGAATCAGACCTACCAGGCCACCAATTGACACATTCTTTAAGACCCAAACCATACAAATCAGGATCAAGGAGATTGGATAACCAGGTGGGAGGATAACAATCTAAGAAGCATGGACACTCTCTTAAAGTGCTATGGTGGTGTTGGACATGACACTTCCCTAACACAATACCTCTCTATTAGCCTTTTTCTTTTCCTTTTTATTCTTCCTTTTCCTTCTTGTCCCATCTTCTCCGTGAACAACTCAAGTAGGATTTCCAAGGGATGCATTTTGAATGATGTATGTAATGCTACGTGATAAAAAATAATCATACGTATAAAAAATTAAACGTATATATTTTATTAATGTCGTATCCCCACTACTAGTGTCATGTCCTAAATTTTGAGAATTTACTATGTCGACGTGTCCTCAGTCATGTCATAACCGTGTCGCATGTCTATGTCCATGCTTAGATAACAATTAAAAACTCCTACATACCACCAGCAGATTTTGGCAGAAACACATGAAAGATAATTTTCTTCGGTGTTTAATCAATATATTACATGAACAGCTAAAGAATAAATAGAATAGTCAAAATAAACAAAGAGGTGCCCATACCTCATAAATTCAATTAACGGTGCATAATGGTAGAAGCAGCAGTGTTGTTGGGAACCTAGAAAGGGAAACATTTCAAATATGTCAAACATGTATGAAATCATATTAAATGCCAGAGGAATGAAAAAAAAATTTTTTTTTTTTTTTTTTGAGGGGGGGGGGGATATGAAAGACCAGCCCTTGCAACTCATCCTAATTCTCCCAAAAAAAAAAAAATAATAAATAAATAAATAAATACATAAATAAAATATTTTGATTCACAACCTAAAGAACAAAAAAGAAATATAAAAGGGGAACTATTTTATTAAGAATAAGAAAGGACAAATGAATCAGAGTATACAATATCACAATATCTTATCAATACATAAAACTAAAGTTTAACAAATAATGAAGAATTGACAACTTTAGCCCCACGGAGCTTTCTAGACTCCATAAACTCGTTCTAGCCTCACATGACTTAACGTAAAAGTTTGGCTTCTTTTAGTAGTCCAAAACTCAGAAAATGTTTTACTCTCTTAGTTTCTTGTTGCTTATTGCGATATTCATACTAAACAATTCTAATGCCAACCAAAACCTCATCTTCATCAGACAATCTTACATTCCTCCTATTTACAGAACTCTTTGAAAAACGACCCCTACCCAGATTATTTTCTGCCTATATTTGAAGCATTTCCAATTGAATGTCAAACTCCATCCTCATTAGTGGTCCCTTCCTTCCTCACTTTAAAATATTTTTTTCAAAGAAGACCCACAGCTCCATTGCCTGACTCTTAAATTCAATGGGAATATTCTTTTTCATAGAATTCTACCACTCTACCTTAATATATATATAAAATTTTCAATTGTCACTATCACCATTGTTGCTGCCACCGCAGCCAAGCTACCACCATTATCACTACCACACAGCTACCTAAAACAATCAAGGTGAGATGCACGCACAAGCTTGTACCCCATCAACAAGTGATTTTAAAATCCATTCTTCACAAATGAAATTGTAATTCCGAGGTAGACTACTACCATAAAAAGGAAAATGCAATTTTGAAACCCAATTAGCTATGCTGGCAACAATAATGAAGTGAAAAACCTGAATCCTACTCACAATCCAAAAGAAATTTTGTTAAATTTGTCTAAATTTATCAATTGAGTATAAATCCATTCCTTTTCTACTCCCACTTGGAACTTTAACTTCATGTGACACCTCAATGATGCTGAAATTACTGACGTGGCCTCTTTGTTCAAGACTATCAAAGATATCTATATTTGCACTTATTGGACCGATCTGGCTCATTCACTTCTAAATATTTCTTTTTCCATCTCCTTCATGTGGAGAACTACAATTCTTTCTATCCCACTAAAGGAATTTTGGAATTCAAAGGTGCCACCTAAAGTAAAGCATTTGGTTGGCTCTCTGCCCTCAACAAAAATGAAATGATCCAATAGAGCTGACCCTTTATCCCATAATATTTGTGTCATGTTTATGAAGAATGACAAATCAATTAACCATTTGTTTTAACATTGCTACTTTGTTTCCTATAGCAAAGATTGTTTTCATTGATGGGAACCATTGCTACTTCACTATTCAATGTTTGTGGGGTTCTAAGGGTATGATTTTATGGAGATTGGCCTTCATGGACATCTAATGGTTTGTTTGGCTTGAGAGAAAAAGCAGGGTTTTTCAAGGCATAACGTCCACTATTGAAAATGTTTGGAACTAGGTGCAATAACAGCTCACTTTGGGTTTCGGACTTTTGGGTCACAAATGCGTGCTTTGGTAATCCTTTGGAAGCCATTTTTAAAGATTGGAAGGCTAGTTACGTGAGACGACTTCTTATTAATACTAAAATGTTCCTTAAGGTCCTTTTATGGGGAGAATCAAGTTCAACTTTTATGGGTGTTCCCTTGGTAACCTGGGTCAATTGGGAGTTGATAAAACAATTAGGGTTGATGGGGGTAGAATCATTTACAACTTTCTGCTCCCACGGGTTTGTAGCTTGCTATCAAGGCCGATCTTCTAGCTTTGTTGGCTGGTCTTAAAGAAGCCAAGAAGAGAGGTTGAACTAAATTTGCTTGTATAAGGTGATGCTCTTTCTCTCATCAAAAGAATCAAGAATGATTCTCAAGGTCCTTAGATATACTCACTATTTTCATGAAATCATTGACATTTCACTGTTGTGGTCTCTTCTGTATCTTGGGTCCATTGATCTGCCAATCGAAAAGCGGATTTTCAAGCTAAAAAGAGGCACAAAAACTTTGGAGAAATTTAAAAGGCCAATTTTAACCTCCTTGGTGGCTCTTGTTGGTCCTAGATGGTTATTGATGTTTTGTTCTTGACAGACTCCAATGCCTTATTTAAATAATTTGTGTTATTCTTATTAAAATTTCTGTATCTTATCCAAACAATCAAAAACAAACGAACAAACAAAACAACCAACACCCCCCCCACCCCCCCAAAAAAAAAGGGGGGGGGGGGGGTGGGGAGGGGAAGAAATCACTTAACTTGGAAGATGAAGTTAACAGATATAACACACTACAACTACAGCTACTTCTACCACCCCCCTCCTATTATATTTTCTCTACAACTACAGCTACTACTACTACCCCCTCCTATTATATTTTCTCTACAACTACAGCTACTAGTACTCAAGACATATCGAAGAAGTGTTGTGTCCAACATGTTAAAAACACGGACACGGCTACTCTAAAGAAGTAGCTGTGCTGCATAAATTGGTTTTGTTACATTATATATTTATATAATGTCATGTCCTTGCCATGCCTGAGTCCCGCATTTATAGGATTTTCCCTGACAAACATACACCATGTACTGTGCCCATGCTTGTCCTTGTGCTCCATAGGGGCAATATCTTTAAGTTCATAAACTTGAAGAAAAAAAACGCCTATGTTTTAAGTAGAACAAATTCAAACCTCAACTGAGATACGAACTACTAAACTGGAACGCCACTAGATCAGTCAAAGCTTATAGACAACAAAATTCCAGAGAGCTGGTAAACCCCAAAGGATAGCTCAGTTGGCACCACACCTTAGGAAGCAGAGGTCCTGAGTTCAACTCTTGCTAAACCCCTTGGGGCCCCCCACACAAGGTTTCATGGTTCTCATGGACCTTGGTACTTGCCTAGTCCATATGAGTTGTGGGGTCTTATATGGGCCCAGGGTTTGCCCGAAGGGTTTCTCGTTACAGAATAAAAAACAATCAGAAAGCTGGTAAATTTACCTTAAATTTATACCTCCATAAACAAGAAAACAACCTTGAGACACATTCCAAATAGCTAAGACAGCTCATCCACACTAATTTCTTGATAATAAAATCAAGAACCAAGGTATGTTGCTAAAAGGAAGAAGGTAAGCTAATGATTTGAGCCATTTACTCAATTATGAACTAAAAGGAAAAGTTTAGCAATTGCTACTAACATAAGGAATTGACATTCAACCTACTAAACTGGATGCATAACAAAAAAAAAAAAAAAAAATCAATAAAGATTAGTGAAGGGGCACAACCAACACAGGAAAAAAATGAAACAGGGTGACATGCTCAGATAATTATATCACTTACTTGACCAAAAAAAAAACTCATCCTGGAGCTTCATTGTTGAACATGTCTTGCCGACGGCCAGCACACCTCATGCAACCAGTAAGCTTCCCACAATACTTGGCTGCTTTACATCTAAATTCAATGTTGGCTGCTGTACTTCTAAATGACATCAGACATGGATAGAATTTCTTTTATAAAAATAGGATTCCTCCTTGACCCCAACCCCAAACAAATATACCCGAAAAGAAGGAATTTCCATCCCTCAAACTAAAACCTGAACCAATACAATTTAGTCATCCTGTCTTTCATTACTGACCTCTAGCTGATGTCCCTAATAAGGTTATAAATTGCCATTCATAGCTTGGCTGCAGCCTGTTCTGTATGGGGTGAGACATGGACTGGCATCTTATCCTCAAACTAAAAGCTCCCTCCTCACCCAAGCGATGCAAAAAATGAGAGAGAGATCCCTTTTTTTTTTTTTTTTTTTTTTTTGATGAAGCAAATTATGTATTAATAAAAAAGAGCATAGCCCAAGTACATGAGACATATACAAGCACTAAAGAGAGAGAGATCCCATTAACACCAATATTTGTAGCCACAGCAAAAAAACTCATTTGTCACATTGTAAAAACTTAAGTAATAAAACTCAAATCAGTAGTAAGCTGCATACTAAGTTGAAATGGATAAAAGCTTCCTAAACAAAATATAGTCAGGGACCCAGGGCTGGCAAAAGAAACCTAACGACAGAATGATACGAAGATGAATTAATCAAGTCTTCACTGGAAATTCCTCGCAGCAGGAACTATACTTCTACCAAGAGTTAGAATGTTAGAAAAAATTTTGATTGACTAAAATATCCCTATAAATAATAACAAGTCATCTAATAAACTTATGAGTAACCGAAATATCCTTCTTTTTTTATAATAACTGAAATATCCTTAAAAAAATGTAGAGTGGGAGCAATAGACCATTCCATAAAATTCCACCAATCACAAAAAACACTTCCTAATTAAATTAAAATTTCTTATAAATCTTTTGATGTTTCTAAATAGAACTCAATTTCTCAAACAATCAAACATCACATAATTTGCTCTCTCTATATGTTATTTCCAAAAAGTAATTATAATAATAAATAGGGTAAATTGCACTTTAGGGTCCGAAGTTTGGGTGAAGTTTCACTTTAGGGTCCAAACTTTAAATTGCATCAATTCAATACCCAAATTATTGGTTGAGTTGCAATTTGGGGCCTGTCATCAAAATTTTCTCTATCATCCCTACTTTGCCCTTTTTATTGGTTTGAAACCCTATATTACCCCTATCAACATCTAATAAACCTTTATATTTTGATTGGATTTGAATCACTCTGCATTCAAATTTGTGGTTTCGTAGATAGAAAATATAAAAGTTTATTAGATGTTGATAGGGGTAATATAGAGAGAGAGAAGATTCAAGTGATTCAGATTTAGTCAAAATATAAAGGTTTATTAGATGTTGAATGGGGTAAAATAGGGTTTTCAAACCCATAATAGGGGCAAATTAGGGATAATACAGACAATTCTGATAGCAGGCCCCAAATTGCAACTCAACTAATAATTCGAGTACTGAATTGACGCAATTTAAACTTTGGACCTTCAAGTGAAACTTGACCCAAACTTTGGACCCTAAAGTGCAATTTACCCAAATAAATATAGTTTTGTTACTATTTATAGTAAAGGTTTTATTTCAATTTGTTATATAATTTTTCTTTCGTAACCTATATCTACTGATTCTTGTATTTTTAAACAAATTATATAAAGAATATAAAGAAATACAAGGAAGGATAGCTTATCCTACCAAAAGTAAAAAAGAAAAGAAAAGAACAAAAACTAAAAACCAAAAAAAAAAAAAAAAAAAAAAAAAAAACAAGACTACACCTCCACAAGCAAACCAAAGGTCCATCCCTTCACACATGACTTTCCATTCCAATCTTGCAAGATACACCAAAAGCAACATCCTTGAATAATATCATAACCAAAGCCCACAAGGATGCAAGGAAAATAACCTTGTTCCAAATAAGCTCAACATAATTGGAATTCCTTCAAAAACTCTTTTTTACCTCTCCAACCAAATACACTAAATCAACACTAAAGAACCACCACCCCTTCCAAAACCAAAAAAGCCAATCTCCATCAAGGAGGAAATTCTCCAAGGAGGAACCCAAGAGACATCCACCAAAAAAAATAGCTTTTGCCACATCCACAACCACAAAGGATAATGGAGAAATAAATTATCATAATTCTCATCATTTTTCATGCAAAGAACACTTATATCCAATCTAAGGTCTTTATTAGGTCTTCTATGTTAAAGAAAGTCATTATTATTGACTTTGTTATGAGCTATTAACCAAGACAGAGCCTTCATCTCAGAAGGAAACTTTGCTTTGCCAAATCAATTTAGCTTTGATTGAAAAGGATAAAATTATTTTCTTTTGTAAGGAAGTGAGAAAGATCTGTGAGTGAAATGAATGCTATTATCAAAGGACCAACAAATCCCGCCATAGGAAAAGGACGACAAACGAGCATTGTTCTAACTTTGAAGCAATGACATTAGCTCTTAAGCTTCGTTGTCATTCAAATTTCTAAAAAAGCAAAAATTCCAAGATGACTGATTCATTAGAGCCGATAGTAAAATTGGCAATGACCTCCCTTTTGAGACTTGAGAGAAAAAAGACGATAAAGAAAGAGATCAATTTTCAAAGGCCATGATGAGTCACCCTTCTAGCCAAATTAGTCTCACCCATTCCCCTAAGGACTAGAGACCATACTTACTTTTAATCACTCACCAAATTCCAAGAACCTTCGTCTCTTGGGAACCTCCAAAGCCATCTTCCAAACAAAAGCAAAGTTCCTAGGTATCAAATTGCCTAAACCAAGAACCCCTTTAGACTTTAGGCAATAAATCATCTCCCAATTAACCAGATGATCTTTCTTGAGATCCCCTCCTCCTAACCACAAAAAATTACTTTGGATCTTTTCTAACCTAGAAGGTATTTTCACTGGCATTTTAAAGAGGAAAGGCAGTAAATGGGGATATTAAAAAAATAGAACGGAAAAAAGTGAGTCCACCCCCAAGAGATATGTAAGCCTTCTTCCAACATATTAGACGTTTAATCCCCTAAAAGAAAATTTCCACCACAAGCCCTGAAACTCTTAACGACCTAGGATTACCTCTTAAAGAAAGACAAATATTTGAGAAACACCCCCCCCCCCCCCCCCCCCCCCCCCCCAAAAAAAAAAAAAAAAAAAAAAAAAAAACCTTCCTATTTGCCTTACACCCAAATAAGCTAGCATAGCAAGACAACTCATTCGAACATTGATCCCCATTACCACGCTTTTATACAAATGAATCTTAAGACCTGAGAGAGCTTCAAAAAAAATTCAAGACAAGCCTAAAACTCTCTGGTTTATCCTTCCTAGTTCCTACCCAAAGAAAATAATGGAAGATGAGAGACTTTAATCCTATCCCTCCCAACCACAAAACCCTCAATACCACTAATCGTTTCAACTTCACTAATAATCCTACTTAAATCGTCCACTACCAAAGTAAACAAAAAGCAGAAAGGGGATTCCCTTGTCTTGACCTATAGAAGCATTGAACCAACCTTTAGGCTCACCATTTATAATATCAGCAAAATTTAAAGACTTCAAACAACCACTTATCCACCTCGTCCATCTATCAAGAAAACATTTTTTCCTCATAAAAAACTATAAGAACTCCCAATCAACATGATCATAAGTCTTCTCAAATCCACCTTAAGCACTACCCCTACCTTATTGCTTTTCCTGTTATTTAGGTTATATTGAACTGCTGAACCTTGTCTCATTAGAAATACATTTCCAGACTTTTGTACACTTGAACAGAAGTTTAAAATTGTACCAGTACATATTCAACATCAAAGTGACTGCATCTATGGATCTCACCCATTCTTTAAAAGAAAATGCATAGTCTACATGTTGAAGTGAAACGAATAATAACAAATTAGTATTGTCACAACAAAAAAATATATATAAAAAATAAAAAATGAATAAAAACAAACTTTATAAAGCGGTGATGATATCTGCAAGAAGATTTTAATATCCAAATAAAACTTTACTTTTCAAGAGCATTGCCTCAAATACAGCAACAATATACCCTGGCGTGTTGATTTTCTACTGGATTGTTAAAAACCGTCCCTAGCAATATCCTCACCCTGCACACCCACCCATCCATCCACACACACAAAAATTAATAAATAAAATTTTCTGTTATCTGGGTATAATCTCAAGCTTCTCTTCTTCTTTTTTTTGGTAGAAATGGGTGAGCAAAAGCCCACAAGAAGGAACCACTAAGAACAAAACTGGGGTGTAGTCACCCCCAGGAAATCATTCTGAACAACCAAAGCAAGATCCTGAGGAAGCTATCGAAAAATAGTAACACATGGTCCCTTATGACCGAAACAGCAATCCAGTCTTCTGCCCTGTTACCTCACTCCCAATCTCTGGTAAGCATTTCTCTACATGCCCAAATAAGAGGCCCGTGAGAACTAACCTTATCAGCTATCTTGCCAAAAAGAGTGAGTACAGCAGCTCAATCTATGGCCACCAATACTTTCATGAAGAATTCATCCCATGCTAAGGAAAGTCCATGCAAAAGAGCCCACAGTTCAGAACTTCAGATGCAGTTACAAAGCATATCTCTGTATTAACATCAAATCCTACAAACCATATCCCATTATCATCTTTAATCAAACCCCACCAGAAGCTTCACCTGGGTTACCATAAACACTCCCATCTTTGCTCAACTTAACCCATCCTAAGGAGGAAACGACCAAGCAATAAATCTTTCTTGCTTGATCATAGTGAGGCTATTCATCTGTAGACACTCAGCTACCTCTGTCGCTTCCAGCAAGATATAACTCACTTGATCCCTAGGTAATTGGAAATTCCAATAAAACAGAAACTTGTTTCTCCAAAGTAGTCCAAACCGACATGGCCCAAACAAGCTTGCTCAAGCACCCTCTACCATGGCAGCTCAGCTATCATTTCCTCCCTATCCCAAGAAAGATTGTAATCCACCCAGTCTTTTAATTCAAGTAGATAAAACAGAAGCTGATACAGAGTAGGTACTAGGACAACCTGGATATCCTTACCAGCTAGAAAATCCCAAAGAACAGGTATACAATCTTCAATAACATGCCCACACCTCTCACAATGTCCATTCTGAGTCATATTTCTTGCCAGTCGAACCTTAATAGTAGGTGATCTATCTTGCCGTTATATAGGTTTTATCTCAAGCTTTTCCAGATTTATATTCATGATCAAGTAACAAGGATGATTCTATTGTAGTCATTTTGCCATTGTCGAGAACACCTGCTTTAGGCACCAAAACTTGTATTGAGGGTCATTTGATTTTGAGGTCACCACGTCAGACACTGCATACCACTATCAAAAACTAACACATCTGAATGACCACATCATTCAGATTCATAAAAAGACCTAATTAGGGAAATGAACTTGTCAGGAAGAATTGGTAGCACAGATAGAGGACAGGATGACCAGGAAATAACTAAGATGGGTTGGCCATATGTAACGAAGTACTGACAAAGGGAAAAGTGATCTATAAACTACATCTATAATCTATAATATTATAAAAGGGAAGAGGAGTCATAATGTGTTTAACATCTTAGAGTAATATAGGGTCTTCAAACTTTTCTCATATGAAGGGATGGTTCCTAATAAGAATGGGAAAAAAATGGGGGATCCATTTATTGACAGGAAGAACAAAGTATATATTTTATAAGCAACTTGGATTGCACCCAAAAAAAGAAAAAAAAAAATTGGATCCCAAAACTGGAGGCCCCAGATTTAGAAAGATGACCAGTTCACAGTTTTGGCAGTTCAATCCAATTTTGCTATAGGTTTTCAAAATACTACAGATAGCAAATCAGGTGCAAGCTATGAAAACCATTTTCCATCATCTAACATATATTGTTAACAAGTTAAAAAGCTCTCCAAGTTTTCTTTTTCTTCTTTTTTTTTTTCCTTGTATTTTTGGAATTATAAATGTGCATTGGGTTGGATCTTCTACATGAGATCTTCTATTTATTCTTTACAATAACCATTTTAACTACCATAAACTACCTATTAAATAACTCTACAGAAGAGATAGCATAAAATGTGGTAAAGTGCACACACTATGCATGTGCCACCCCCTCTAGTCTATCAAGTTAAAGGAGCCAAAAGAATGGGCAGAAGACCAATGCTAGATTCTTGAGATGGTCCTCATAATCCGAATCTATTTCACAGATTCCAAAGGCATCAATGCCTACATTCTACTAGTAGATTTTTTGATTCAGAACCATTAATCTGTTTAATTAGGAGTAGAAATCTGGTAAGCTCTTCTAACCCTAGGTAAAAATATGTGCCAATGGAGGGAGGGTATAGCAAGTGCAAGGTGGAATTCAAGTAAAAGAAACAGGAAAACTCTCCAAAAGCTGTCAAGTTATAATTAAGATATGTTTTCCATATTCACAATTACATAGGACACCTTTCTAAGCCATTAACTCATTAAGCCTTGAAAGCATATTTAGGGACACAGTAAGTAGGCAGGTTTAGAACATTGGCATTACACATGACCAATGATAAAATCAGAAAACAAGTTGATACAAGAAATCTCAATGAGAATCTCAAAGAAGGCCAAAGCCAATAGTATAAATATCTTAAAGGTCTTTTCCAGAAGACAACACAACTTGAACTGATCACAGGGCCTAAATTCAAATAAACTTTCCCTTGCATTTTACCACACAAGCTCCAAGTGGTGAAAGCGCCAGCACTATCTTGCTTCAGAATACAGGAAATTCAGCACTATAGCTGATCCTACATACCAAATATCTTGTATGTGAAATGCTACAGTTCAAAGAAGCAAGATCTGCTCCTTTTCAGATGACAAAAGAGAAGGGAGGGGGATCAAGCAATATATGTGTACAGGTAAACTTGAAAAACAAATATCACATGTAGAGGAACACAGTAAAAATATTTGCATTAGAAAATACCAAACAGACAATGACATACTGCACCACAAGGTAATATGAACTGTCAATATTCCCAGGTACGACTTCAAGTATCCAAAATAAATTAGCATAACCCCCAAAATGTCCATAAAGAGACAACATTTCAAACACAAACCTAATAATCTGATAAGTAGTAACCCAAAGTACCCGTTAGACCACAGCTTATCATAATATGCGAACTAATCTATCTGTGTCCTTGAGCTCGTTGCATATCATATGCACCCCAGGAACCAGGGCCAGGTCCATATTGAGGAAAACCTTCTGCAGCAGCCTGCACCTGAAATGGGAGGGACAAAATAACATATTTAAAAGATCTCCAAAAGAAGATGTATATGCATGCATGCATATACATAAATTGAGTGCATGTTAAAGAGTGAAAAGAACCTACAGGATTCATGCCATAGCTGGCAGGATAAGGATTTCCCGCATATCCAGCATCAGGATTGCCATAATTTCCATTATAACCTGCACCTGCAGAGACGAAATTCACAAGTAGGGATAAACTAATCCTCCAGAGGAAAATTTTGTTTTATGTACCGAAGGCATCTATGTTATCATATCAATATGTATCAATATATTGAGAAAAGTCTTGAGAAATCAGTATGGTAAATCAAGCAGGATAAATTGACCACCAAACAAGTTGGGCATCAAACCAGTAAGAACAAATAGTTGAAGGGTGTGAACTTGAACCAATAACTCTCTTAAATGGTAAATCAAGCAGGATAGATTGATCTCCAAACCAGTTGGGCATTAAACCGGTAAGAACAAATAGTTGAAGAGGTGTGAACAGATGGTTAAACCAGCTTGGACCAATAAGTCTCTTAAACCAGTTTGATCCAATAACTTTCTGTATTATCGCCCTCTTCTCTCTCTCTCTCTCTCTCTCTCTCTCTCTCTCTATATATATATATATATATTGTACCATAAATTTTTTTTATTTTTGGGTAACATCTTTCTTTTTCTTGTATTTTTTTTTTTTTTAATAATTGATAACACATTTTTATAATAAATACATAATCAACAAACAACTTTCTGTATTATCTTTAGCTCAATTACACATTGCAATTTGACCCTGTCAAACCTGTTCTCAAGCCAGTTTGAACCAACCCACCTCCCTCACACCTTCAACCTCCAGTGCAGTTTAAAAAAACCAATCAAGGACTATAGTTACACAATGACACAGTCCACTACTTGCAAAAAAAATTAATAAATTATTTAATTATTTAAAAAAAAAAAAAAACAAAACAAAACAAAAACAAAAACTACAGCAGCAGCAACAAGAAGTTGAATAAAAGTCTACACACCTCAGATAGTAAAATGAGGCCAAAAACAAGCAACATATACAAAGCCATAATTTAAATAAAACAATCAAGAATAGTTAAAAAAACTTCCTAGAGTAGCCACTGATTGACTTTCATCTTTGATGGAAGGAACATATTTGTGTTTCTTAGATAGAATTTCTCGCATTTTTTTATGAAGTAAAATCTCTCACATATCTCAGTATTAGAAGTTTCAATTGAGGAAATGTGTATTCCATACAATTCCAACAAAGTCGATGCGGAAATCTTGTTTCTCTGCATGACCTTGATAATGCCCACCTCTAGTATGTAAAAGTTTAACTAAGTAAATCCTTTTGCTATAATTTTCTCTATCCATCACCCAACTTGCATACTTAAATCCTTTTCCCAACTAAGTGTGGATATCTAAGCACCCACAAATAAGTGAAAACTAGTAGTACTCTTCAGAGGAGGAATCATAGGACAATTTCTCCAAACATTTGCATAACTTACAGGGTGGATAACAAATGGGTTGAGCACTTGTTCCATTCAGCAATCGATCTACTGAAAAATGGGTCCATCTTCTTCTTTTTTTTTTTTTTTTTTTTTTTTTTTTTTGATCAACAACCACGAAAAACCAAACAAAAAACCCAAAAAAACCTGCTAGCCTGGCACAATTCCACAACGTAATAGCTCTATCCCCCACACCAAACCGAAAAATGGGTCCATCTTTCTAGACTACTATACAGTTCAGCAACAAAATTGAATTTTTAGCCAGGGACCCATCCATTCCTGTGACTGAAACCAGTTTATCTTCTCACTATGGAAGTTTAGCAACTAAAGAACAACATAGGCTTGTCAAGCCGTATGCAAAGATCTAGCATTTGTGGATGGCTGGATGCTTGCTCCACTTTGAATATTTTTTACAGTTACCTTTTTTTTTTCTCTTTTTTCTTTTTTGTTTGGCTGTCTCACATAAATCTTCTAGTTTTACCCACTTGATACAACAAAAATATATATTTTATTCTTTTGGTAAGAAACAAATTTTTAAAACTAAAGAAAAAGGATACAAGGAGTTCTTCAAAGAAGGGAAAAGTGAAAAGTGAAACGAGGGAAAAATAAACAAGTGTAGCCCCTTCTTTGACAGTCCCCACCCCTGCGGGACCCAAACCACACTCAACGATAATAGAATTTCCCTCTAAAACATTGAAGATTGGTAGCCCCTCCTTTAACAAAGAAATTGGCTACCTCATTACCGACCTAGACATCCACTTACCCTACACTCAACCCTCATCAGAGAAGGGAGAATGAGAGATGAATAATCTCCCATAGTCAAGGAAGTGGTCGTCCAAGACTTCAGATTGTTCAATCTAGACCAACTTTTAATTGGGGAAAAGTCACCTTCAATCAATACACAGGTTATCTCCACCTTAAGAGCTTCCTTAAGCCCTTCAAGAATAGCAAGAACCACTTGTAGACACCCCATTTTTTTACCTCTCCACCTTTGGACCATTATCACACGTCAATCATCACGTCATTTTCAGATTTTGTCTTCTGGGTTAGATTCTACACATCCCAAGGAATCCATTATGATGTTCACTACCTCTATACATAGAAGTCACATCAATTTCCCTTTCAAGAATCTACTAGTATAATTGATCTAAATTCTTTAGGGATAATGATCTAATGGACTATCAAAAGATGGAGTCTCTCGACTTGAACCTAAAACAAAGGGCCCTTCGAATTCATAACACATTTTCATTTCACCTCTCTCTCTTGAACTTGATTATATCATTTTTATCCACATGGAAAGAACATCAACAACTCCCCTGAGTCTAATTATTCTATCATGGGTAAAATACACTTTGCGCCTCCTCCCCCCCCCCCCCCCCCCCCCCCCCCCCCCCCCCTCTTGCGCAATAGAACTAAAGGGGTAAAAACAATCCACTACCCTAAGGTTTCAATTGCATCAATGTGCCCCCCTAAACTACTGATTTAAAACAATGTTCTTATTTACTAAGTAATTTAAAACAATGTGCACCTTCCATCAGTCTACCATTTGAAAAATGACAAAAAGTGACATTAATACTGTAGAGCCTTTATCCAATGCACTCTTGCTTTAATATTGGATTGAACGTCTTTTCCTTGGCATGACATAGTGATCAAATTCTTGTGGTTGAATGGAAGCTAATTAACTATCATAAAAAAATAGGATAGAGATAGAGAGGGATATTTGCCCTCTGGAATCTTCCAAAACCAAGGTAACTTTGCCCTTTTGGTTTCTTTATTTATAATTTAAATATTTTAATATTTTAATGTCAAAGATTAAAGGGAAATTATGTATTTTTTCATTCTATTAATGGCAGATTGAAAAGGGGCACAGTGTAATTTACCCTTCTATCATTTATTAAAAATTTTAGTTATCATTTTTCACTTCCTTGAGCTTCATTATCTTGCATTCCTATTTAGGGTACCCTCACAACCAAGTACCAAGATCTTAGCGCTTCGGTTCATCTTCCTCATCCACCTAATAAACCAGGCTCCAGAGTAAATTGCATACACATACCCATTCCTATCCCACAAACCATAGCAATCCATAGTTCAAATAAATTTAGCATGAACTTAAAGGGAGATCATAAATAAAAAATATATAAAATAATAAAATGTAATAATTAAAAGAAAAGATCTAAAGAAGGGACAAAAAAAGGAAACAAAAAAGATTTTGGTGTCCTCCTACATATTAATGAAAATAAAAATAACAAATGCACAAGATGCACACAGAGGAAAAGAGAAGGAAAAAAAAAAAAAGCATTCAGTCTTACACTCTTACCCCTTTCATATTGCATATAAAGTGGCGAGTGGTCCAAAGTCCCCACCAAAACCTTTTTATGGGCTCAAACTTAACGTTGATAGTTGTTCATTAAGAAAACACGGTCAAATAGGGATGAAGAAAATTTCTAGCGATCATGAAGGTTCAACATTTATTTTTTCTCCATGATAAACCGATCTGATGACCCTTACAAAATAGAGATCTATGCCCTCCTCCAGGTCTTAAGGGCTGGAAAGCATGGAAACTATGGCTTAAACTTTCACCTTTAGTCATCAATTGGGTATGCAAGGCATCCATGGGCTCACAGAGAGATGCTCATAGGATTGATAAAAAAAGATCTCTTCCAGAAACTGATATTCTCATTTGCTAGGTTCATTGATCATCTAATTAGAAGAATATTTCTGGCCAAAATGGTTAAGTAGTTTTATACTTCTCATGTTAAATTTGAATGATTTCTTCGTATGTTTTCATTCATCACCTTGTCTTTCTTCTTTCATTCCTAACAGTCCTATTTCTAAATTCTAATTATAGTCTCTTCTTGAAAAAGAGCCACTATAATCCCTCGTATATTCTCTCCCTCATTGAAGGAAAAAAAAAATCAATTTTTACTGTAAAGTAACTCTTTTACTTCAAACTAATTTGTAAATTGTAAACGAATGAACCTTGAAAGGATGACACACCTGGATTCCCAACAGCAGCGGCAGCACGTGCCCTCTTTTCTGCATTAGCAATCTCTGCACGAAGCTTTTCCAATTCCCGAGCCATTGAGACCAATTTCTTCTCCATCACCTGACCATGCTCGTAATTCTCTGCATATCCTTTCTTCTCATATTCAATGGCAGCTCTACAAACCAAAGAAAGCATATAAAATTATCACAATCCAAAAACAACACCTGTAATATAAATCTTAATGAAGCTTATAGAGTATGCACAGAATTACCTTGCTCTCTGCAGTTCCTGTTTCATGCTTTCAATTTCTGCCTTCAAAGCTGGTGCCTGTTGCAAATCAGCAGTGGCTCTAGTCAAATCTTGGGTCATCGCTTGGACTTGACCCATAAGCTCTTGCCTCGCAGCACTAAGCTCCTTAATATCAGCATGAACCTGATGAAGCTCAGCCCTCATAGCCTCCACCCCACGAAGATCCACTTCCATTTTAATGGACTTCTCATACATTTCTCTCATCTGAACATCCTTCTCTGCATGTAAGGACCCCGCAAAATGAGCCATTCGCTGTAACTCATGCTGGGTAACTTCTAATTCCTGCTTAAGCGCAACATGAGTTGCAGCTAGCCTTTGGTTATCGACTAGGAGCCCTTGAATGTCTTGATGTTGAGCTGCGAGACGCTCCTCAATTATCGCATGATGAGGGGGAAGCGGTCCTGGACCCCTTCCAAACTGGGATTCTCTCATTTCCTCAAGAAGTGCTGGATGGGGCATCGGCCCAAGACCTCTACCAAATGGGGATTCATGAACAGGAGGCGGAACTCCACCATGTGGAGCACCTTTCATTGACATAGGCGGTCCACGATTTCTTCCAGACATTCTTCTCTTGAAGATTTAATAATACAAAATCTGGTTCTCAATAATTAATGGTAAAACTTCTCTAAACGAAAAACCTGAATAACACAAAAAGTCAATCAACACGGAGAAATTTAACTGGACAAATAAATCCTTTTTCACAGTTTGGCTGCTGAGAAATGGTCAGAAAAAGAACCTAAAATACGATTTGAACTCTTATGTTCTACCTTGTTTCAATCATCGAAATAATGAAAAACGATGAAAAACAACTCAATTAAGCCAAACGGTTTAATACTTGAATTCAGCTCAATCAAGCGTGGGTTTTTGTTTCCTCCTCAAGTCTTACAAAACAAATGCTTCAAAATATAATTTCCTATCCTTTCCAGAATTTTCTCAGAAACCAACCAAAGCCTAAACCTATGTTTGGTAGCTGAGAAAACGTGGACAAACAAAAGAAACTGAAATTTTGAATATTGTTATTAATGCTGCTTCGATTCCCATAACAAGATATAACCCAAAAAAAAAAAAAGAACTAAATTAAGCTAAATTGTTGTATCAGTGGAGGGGAAATCTATATTTCTTTCCTTTTCCTTCCCTTCCTCAGCCCCCAAACGGAACATAGTGCCAAAATAAAAATAAAAAAATGTTTCAGACAATGAGTAGAATTGAAATTTAAGAACCTCATCTCAAGAATCAATTAAAAGAGCAACTAAACCCTAAGTAACTGTTCGTTCAGACGAGAAAAGAATTAGGCGTAAAGACAATTTTTTCCCCCCGAAGAGGAAGAGAGAAGATAAATTACCCCAAACTGCATGAAACGACATCAATCAGGAGATGAAAACTTTTGATTTTCCTGGAAAAGTTTTTCCAGGAAAATAAGTTGAGAAGAAAGATATTTGTTGGGCCATTGATGGTTTTATATATGTATTGGATGACTAACCTTTGGGTGGTGCGGACTTCACAGTCGGTGATGGCGAGGGCTGCGGGATTCGGACGGGAGAGGAATTCTCTCCCTGCAATCGGCAGGAGAAGAAGAGGTAAATCTTTAAAACCCTAACTCCGAGTCATCCAAAAATGGCGAAACGAATTGTTTTTATGCTATGGTTGCCGATAATTTGTTTTAGGGAGTTTTGGTCATAGGCCTCTTATTAGATTTGTAACTTCTTGGGTATAAGCTGTAAATTGGTGTGAAGCCCCTGACCACGATCTTTTATTTCTTGTAAACAAAGTAGTAGGTGGACTATTTTATCCACGCCTTTTTTTTTTTTAGCTTATCCACACCCTTGGTAGTTTTGTCATTTTCTTTCTTTTCTCTTATCTCTCCCTCATTCCTTCTCTCCATCACATATACTTATGTTTTCTCACCCCTCTCTCCTAGGGGTGTTAATGGTTCGGTTTGGTTTAGTTTTAGGAGAGATTTCAAATCAAACCATTATACTTCAGTTTTATTCCTATTAAATCAAAACCAAACCATACTATAAAAAAACCAAACAAAAAAATTTCGATTTGGTTTGGTTCAGTTTCGGTTTTAACCTATCAAGTAGCAACAAATAATTGAAAATGAAAAAAATGACATTCCAAACTCCAAATAAAAACATTTTTAATAAAAGCATTACATTAGCAACAAAAAAAAAAAACATTAAACATTGTATCAAAATAGAAATATATTGACATATATCAATATGTCAAACTTTAAGTTTATATATATATAAAAAATTATATATATATTATATTTTTCGGTTTTTTTCGGTTTTTCGGTTTGATTTGGTTTTTTAAAACTAAAAACCAAAACCAAACCAATTTAGTTTGGTTTTCTAAAATTAAAACCATAACCAAACCTAATGACAAAAAAACCAAACCAAACCGTCCGGTTCGATTTGGTTCGGTTTGGTTCTCGGTTTTAACCAAAACCATTAACACCCCTACAGTCTCTCCATCACACCAACTATCATTTTTCTCTTTCCCCTTCGTTTGAAGTTTTCTCACCCCTCCATCCCTTCCTCTATCTCTCTCATTTCTCACACTCCTTCCTCTGAGTTGCAGCAGCAATGAAAGGTTTAAGCAACCATGGGTCTCTTATATATCTATATCTATATCTATACTACCTATAAAAAGATAAATGTGAGAAAAACTTTTGATTGACTAATATACCCTTATTTTAAATTTTAATTACACAACTACCCTTCTGCATCTATAGGAAATATAGCAATATAAAACACATACCTTAATAAGAATTCTAAGGAAACTATAATTCGTATAATAATTAAATAAAACCAAACCCAAATAGGAATTCTAAGGAAATGGAAACTATAATTCTTAAAACTCTAACAATGTTAACATATAACTAAATACAAATAGAAACACATTATAAAAATCATAAAATCCTAACACAGGAAAGAACAATAACTGCTTCCTTCTTCTGCGTCTTCTATGTGCCTTCATTGTGTCTCCTTTCTTCTGGTGCTTTGTCTGGTATATAGTTTTCAATAAACTTGACTCATATATACAAATTATGTTTAAACATTTAAATCTCTGCCTGCATAAACATTTAAATCTATGCCCACATTGCATGATTGGACTTTTAAATCTCTATTTGAATTGCAAAATTAGCAAGAAAAAGAAAATAATCAAAGACGAATCAGTTGAATGAAAATAAAAAGACACATACTTGAATAAAAACAAATGAAAAGCCAGATTAAGAGGCCAAAAAAAAAAAAAAAAACTTGAATTGCATAAGTAAAGTTTTGAATAGCACATATAATCTTTGATTATTTTCTAAGGATTCGCCTATCAGAAAAAACTTGAATTGCATTATTGAACTTTTAAATTACTACTATTGCATAATTTTCATATTTTGTTGAGAATTCATATATAATCTCTAATTTTTGAAAATAATCAAGTCAAATTACCAAGAAAAAGAAGAGAATCAAAGACGATTCAATTGAAGGAAAATTAAAAAAGAAGCAGGCTTGAACAAAAACAAAACAAACCCCCCCCCCCCCCAAAAAAAAAAACCATTGACGAATGCATAAGAAAAAAAAGAAAATAAAAAGGGAAGATCTAATGAACCACCAAAAAAAGTCCCTATCAAATCGCGAGGTTCATGAAATTTTGCAATATCTACCTGCAAACCCAAAATACCAAACTAAGTAAAACAAAAAGAACAAAAAGAAAAGAAAATAACTTAGATCACAACCCCCAAAAAAAAAAAGAGTTCAAAATCGATCATTTTTTTTAAAAAAATGTACAGTCCCAAAAAAATAAAGTTACAAGCAGTGATCTACCACGCATCGACGAACAAAAAATATATATATAATCTTATCAAAAGAAGTAAAGGATTGAGTGATCAAAGTGCTTTCATCTTATGCAAAGGCACGATAAAATTATTAAATTTAAAAAATTATTATCATTGTTGAAAAAAATAATTTAACTTAAAAAAATTCACGTGCAACGCACGTGTGCAACAACTAGTATATATAAAGTTTTTTCACCCCTCCATCCCTTCCAGGTTCAAGCAACCATGGGTCTCTTATATATATATAAGAGAGGGAAGGGATCCATTTACACCCGGTGTACTTTTTACTCTTACACCCCTCAATATCTTTTCATGTGAATAATATTTCGTTAATCCAATATTTGGATTAGTTATTCTATTCATACACATCATGCATGCCAAATTTCAAATAAATCAAATATTGGGAAATGTTTGATCTTTCAACTGACATTTTCTTTTATAAATAAAATCATAATTTGGGACACTTTATGAATGACATACTTCCTGAAATCTGATTTACTTAAAATTTGGCATGCATGATGTAGATGAATGAAGAACCTAATATTGGAGGAGATACATGTGCAACGTATTCTTTCATATCCCATGATTTTAAGGGATTGAGATTTGATATAGGTACTGGTCTATTTTTGGGATTAAAATCCCTTAATTCTTATACAAGAAAACTCATTGTATCATTATATATACCTCTACAAGTACTAAAATGTTTTAAGGTTTTTCCCTTCTATTCATATTAGTTTATGGTATCAGAGCATAATGTGACCCTTGTGCTTTTAATCTATGTTGATGACATTCTTCTTACAGGGAACAGTGAAAAACATTTATTGCAATTGATTGTTGATCTTGGAAAATTATTTTCCATGAAGGACCTTGGCATGCTACATTATTTTCTTGGTATAGAGGCTACATTCACTCCGCAAGGACTGTATTTGACTCAATCTGCCTATGCTACCAATCTTCTTCGCCGCACCAGAATAAATGCTGTCAAATCCTCAAAATCTCCTGTTCACAGTGGCAAGAAACTTGATCCAACAGATGGTGACCTTCTTCTTGATCCTATTGAATATCAAAGTGTGGTTGGGGTTTTACAATATCTCACTTTGACTTGTCCAGATTTGTCTTATGCAGTTAATCAGGTGTGTCAATATATGCATTGTCCTACCAATACTCATTGGACCGCTGTTAAGCATATCTTACGCTATGTTCATGGAACCTTTAATCATGGTATCCTCTTTCAACCCGGGTCCCTTAAGGTCGAAGCATATTCTGATGTTGACTACGCTGGTTGTCCAGCTGATCGGCATTCCACAGGAGGTTATTGTGTTTTTCTTGGCTCTAATATTATTTCATGGAGTGCTAAAAAGCAATCCACTGTCTCTCGCTTAAGCACGAAGTCTGAATATCGTCAACTTGCTCAAACAGCTGCTGAAATTTCCTGGCTGCGTTCATTGTTTAAGGACCTTCGGATTTATTTATCTCCTCCTCTAATATGGTGTGATAATATCAGTTCTATCTCGCTTGCTTCTAATCTCGTATTTCATGCTCGAACCAAACACTTGGAGGTTGATTATCATTATGTTCGGGAAAAAGTGACTCGCCATGAACTTGATGTTCATTACATTAGCACTGAAGACCAAGTTGCCGACATCTTTACTAAAGGTCTTTCCACTGCTCGTTTTCATAAGCTTAGGGACAAAATCATGGTTCGTCAACGTCCCATTAGCTTGCAGGGGTGTATTGGAGGAAATACATGTGCAACG
Organism: Liquidambar formosana; assembly: GCA_039720395.1. Lineage (NCBI taxonomy): Eukaryota > Viridiplantae > Streptophyta > Magnoliopsida > Saxifragales > Altingiaceae > Liquidambar > Liquidambar formosana. Next base: position 20,552,493 of record CM077834.1, on the reverse strand, counting down.
TATAGTTGACTCGAGCATATTCAAATTGAAGACATTCCTTTTGTGTATTGTGAATAATCCTTGAAATTCTTTCATATCCCATGATTTTAAGGGATTGAGATTTGATATAGGTACTGGTCTATTTTTGGGATTAAAATCCCTTAATTCTTGTACAAGAAAACTTATTGTATCATTATATATACCTCTACAAGTAATAAAATGTTTTAAGGTTTTTCCCTTCTATTTATATCAGTTTACCTAATCCAACAGTTGGATTGGTGAAATTTTTTTTACACAAAAAAATATTGAGGGGTGTAAAAGTAAAAAGTTTTACACCGGGTGTAAACAAATCTCTCTCCATATATATATATATATATATATATACCCACGATCAAAGCAGAGTAAGCTCTCTTTCTCTACCTCCACAAACCCACCTCAATCCCCAACCTCAGCTCGAGTTCTTTCTCTGGAATGAAAATGGAGTTTGACCCACGTTTCTTAAACCAGATTGGAATCTATTTTTTATAATCTTATCACATTGTGGTGACTGGATGCTTTGAGATTCTATTTGTTCATCCAAAAAAAAAAAAAAAAAAAAAAGTAGCAAGGAAGATGAAGATGGCAAGTTGGAGAAGCCTGAGTAGGTTTCCATTAAGTTTCAGATTAGAACCATATGGGGGGTTTTCGCCGACGATGTCTTTTTCGCTTCCATTGTTTTTTTTTTTTTTTTCCCCTTGGCTGTGTGTTAGGACCATATCAAGGAGGCCTTCGTCGTTTGGAGCTCTATTGATGCCATTGACGTGTTCAATTTTTTTTCTTTGAGAGTTGACTATTTTTTGAAAAATCCCAAAGAAATTGAATTAAACCAAAGCATCTTGTGAAGACAAGGGATGTCTGTCAATTTTTTTTTTTCAATTTTTCAATGGAAGAGGACGATGATAATGGTGAGCTTTGGATGAATAGAGCTAAGTTCAGATCTGTTTGTCGTACTGCGGGTGAAGAAAGAGAAGAGAAAAGACAAGAAAGGGTAATAGGGAGAGGGACCGAGGGGAGAGGGACTGAGGGGAGAGGAGGATTTGAACCAAAAAAAGAGGAGAGAAGAGAAGAAAGAAGGAAAATGACAAAACTACCCATGGAGGGTGTGGATAAGCAAAAAAGGATGTGGATATAAGCCCTCCCAAAAATTTATTATGTAATTATAAATCTAAATTTAAATGAAATCTTAGTATTTTTGTGTGAATCTTAACTTCTTAAGTGCTTAAAGTTAATTGTATTCTTAAATTGTTATTTTTTATTTAAAAACTTTAAAATGGTATAACTTTCAATTTATAGTTAGTTTTCAATAACATTATATTGTTGGAATTCATTCGTCGAAACCTTCAAAATAAGAATCTTGATAAATATAAAACTGTAATTGAAAAAAAAAAAAATAAAAACTAAAAAGAGCCAAAGTTATATGGAGTACATATACTTGTTCAAATAAGATCCTTCAAAATTATATTGTTGGAATCCATTCGTCAAGACCTTCAAAATAAGACTCTTGATAAATATAAAACTGTAATTAAAAAAATAAAAAAAAAGCCAAAGTTATATGGACTACATCTATTTGTTCAAATAGTTACATGTAATTGTTTTAGAAAATTTTTAATTAATTTTTTTTAGTAGAATTTAAATTTAAATGAATTGTTTTGTGAGTTAATTTAATAGATAAATTGTGTATAAAAATAATTCATTTTGAAATTAGCGGTCTGAAAATTTTGGATTTGAGATAAAAGAATGTTTTTTAAATGTAACTATTTTAAAATAGTTATATACAAGATTTCACCCACATTTTTTCACTCATCCATATGTGGCAACTTCTCCTTATTCTATACTGGGCCTCACATGATTGTTTTTACTTATACACTTTTGACTAGGGGTGTTCATGGTTTAGGTTAAAATCGAGAACCAAACTGAACCAAACCAAATTGACTAGTTTGGTTTGGTTTTTCTTTTCTTAAGTTTGGTTTTGGTTTTGATTTTAGAAAACCGAATTAAATTGGTTTGGTTTTGGTTTTCATTTTTAAAACACCAAACCAAACCGAAAAAACCAAAAAATAATATATACATATATAATTATAATTATATATTATATATTAAAGTTTAATTTGTAAATTTCCTATTCGAACAAGGGTAAAATAGGTAGTACCATAGTAAGAATACAAAACCTACTGAATTAATAGTCAAACTAAAGTTTACTACTTTGCTCTTAGTCTCTCGCTTTCTACTCCTCGCCTCTCGCTCTCTATTTCCATTTTGATACAATATTTAATGTTTTTTTTAGTTGCAAAAGTAATATTTTTATTAAAACTATTTTTTATTTGGAGTTTGGATTTTCATTTTTTCTATTTTGTTAGGAGTAAACAATTATCTATGATGAATTGTTGCTACTTGATAGGTTAAAATCGAAATCAAATTGAACCAAACCGAAACTTTTTGGTTTGGCTTGGTTTGGTTTTTTTTTTTTCTTAGTATGATTTGGTAAGAACAAAACCAAAGTATAATGATTTGGTTTGAAATCTACTCTAAAACCGAACCATGAACATCTTTGCTTTTGACACATAAGATTGATGGTAAAAGTGGGTAACAAAAATGAGTGAAGTAACATTTTCCTATTATTTATTCATTGAAATTGAATTTATATAAAGAAAAGGCTACATGCCTACCTCGATCTCACCAGATCTAGCTGCATTTGGAGGAAAGAGTAAAGAAATATTGAAGAGAGCAAAAAGAGAGCCTATGGTTTCCTTGAGCCTACATGTGTTCACCATCATCTTTTAAGGGCTCCTAGTGATTTTATAAGAATTAGTAAACACTTTTTGCAAAAATAAACATGGGGAGAAGAAATGAAAGTGTCAGAAATGCTCAAGAATCATAACCAATCTAGTAGAACTTCACCAAAACCATCAGATTGAGCTTCAACCCATGGCTAATTTCTACAACCCATGGTTTTGATCTATGGCAATGATGATGAGACGATCCAAGCCCTTAAATCTATTGTGTTCGACTACGCTTACTATATTCTTCCCATGGCCATCGTCCACTTTGCCTCCTAAACCCACAACGGCACTGCTCTATGCCTACGGACAAAAGGTGCTCGATCTAGCCAGCGAAGGTGGACGATCAGGGTCACTAGTGAAGGTTCTTGATTTGTGATGTGGTGAGTTGATTGTGTTCGCTTCTACGATGTTTTTTTTTTTTGGCTAAAAAAACCTGAAGAACGAGGAAACAAGAAAAAAAGAGAAAGAAAAAAGAAAAAAGAAACCACCAAAACTACAACTAAGAAACACACCAAGAATCCTTAAAGCAAGCTCTTCTGACAGCTTCGAGTAAACAGTCGGCATTCAAAAAACTGGAAAAGCCCGTGCGCAATGCCCATTTGGCCATTTCGTGAGCAACTTCATTAGACCTTCTAGTGATTTTCTGAAAGGAAGGAGAAATTAAGGAGCCTGCCATAGATTTGATCTCTGAAATCAAAATGTTATAGGACCAAGAAAAGAACTGAGAGGAAGAACATATATAATTTATAATGGCTTGAACATCGCCCTCAAAGTGAGCTAAAACCCAACCCATCTCATAAGCAGATGTGACAGCTAGCCTGGCAGCATAAGCTTTTGCTACCGACGGATCAGTCCCCACTTGGTTAGTCGCCTATGCTCTTTGGACCAAACCATGCTCATCACGTGCAATGCAGGCTGCGGAAGAACACTTCTCACTCACTGCTGCATCAAAATTCACCTTAATAGTGCCAGGTGGAGGTAGGTTCCACACATCAAACAAAATGATTGGGAAAGAATTGTGAGTAGCCATAGAAGGAATTTTGTGTGCTTCCATGAAATTAGATACAGATTGGGAAATAGGCTTCAAAAAAATTTGTGGCTCAAATTATTGGTGTTCATGAATGAGTAAGTTCCTACACCGCCAAAGGTTATCTAGAAAGAACACAGCCCAAAGTGTGAATAAATCCTCTTCTATCCCTTGTGAAACAAAAAGAAGTGAAGGATTCAAAATGGCTTTACACCAATCAGAGATCGAAAAATGTGAAAATAACTCTGTTTGAAAGCCCCATTTCACAAACCACAAAGACTGAGAGCATGGATATAAGAAGAAGATATGTTCCGCAGATTCAATATCAGAAGAACAAAAAGGACAATATAGGTCCTACACATGGAAATAGAGAGCAAGGGTAGCTCCAGTAGGAAAGGCCCTTGAGATAAAGCACCAAAGAAACATTTTATGCCTTTCCATAATATTAGACTTCCAAAGCTTCTTCCATTATTGAGAATCAATAAGCACAAAATCACACCAATTGGAATTGTGATTTTCAAAATAAGCAGATTTCATAGAAAAATTCCTCGATCTAGATGCAACCCACTTTAGTTTATCCGGCTGGTCACAATTAGAGATGGGAATCTGAAGTATAGCCTCGGCCATTGTATCACCAAAAAGATGGTGCATCGACTCTGAATTCCACTCTCCATGGTTAGTATCAAAAAGCTTGTTGACTGTTGTGGGTAAATTATCAACACCTTCCTTGGGCATCACTCGAAAATCCTTGAGAAATGGAACCCAAGGTTCCGTCCATATATTAATTGATGTGCCATTACCCACCCTATAGCAAGCTTCTTTACGAATTAGGTCTCTGGTGTCAAGGATAGATTTCCAAATGGAAGAATCAGACCTATTTTTATCCGCATGGAAAAAATCATGTCTACTACAGTACTTCCTTCTCATTTAGGATGTCCAAAAATTCCCAAAATTACTAGCTATTCTCCATCCCAACTTAGATAACATGGCTTTATTAATATCTTTAGTGCGCCTGAAACGAAGACCCCCAAGAAATTTGGGTTTACACAAAGCATCCCATGCTCTCAAACAAAGACCTCTCTGGTTGTTAGGAGAATGTCCCCACCAAAATCTGTGAATAACACTATCAATTTGAGAGCATATAGATGCAGGAATAGAGAAGGCCGATGAAATGTAAACAGGCATAGAGGAGAGCACCATTTTAACCAAATTTAAAGTAGCCCTTCCTGCAAAAGATAAGCATTTAGATTTCCAACCAGCAACCTTAGAAGTTATCCTGTTAAGAAGAAGCTCAAAAAGATTTCCTTTTAGAACGACTAACAAACACAGGCATCCTAAGGTACATAGCATCCTTTGGTATTTCCTTCATTCCGAGGCATGCTTTAAGATTAGATGCTTTGGATTATTGAATATTCTTACTAAAATGAACACCAGACTTAACCGTATTAGGCTTTTGACCTGACCACCCACTGAAAAGCTCTAAACACTCTTTAATTGCCTCTGCATCCTCTTGAGTAGCTCTACTAAAAATGACCAAGTCATCTGCATAAAGAAGATGCGAAATAGATGGGCAGTTTCCTGCAATATTCACCCTTTTAGAGTCCCTTGCTCCTCCTCTCTTAACAAGATTCTTGAAAGAACCTTAGCACATGTAATGAATAGGAAAGAGGACAGCGGGTCACCTTGTTGAAGGCCTTGTTGTGCTGAGAAAAAACCAGTCGGACCACCGTTGATAAGAATCGAAAAGGTGGTGGTAGAAATGCACTACATGATAAGATGGATAAACTTTCGACAGAACCCAAAATTTCATAGAACAATTTCAATGAAATCCCATTTAAGCTTGTCGTGTGCCTTAGCCATGTCAACTTTTGTAACCATGAAAGCCCCATTACCAGATTTCCGAGTAAAGGCATGGAGAATTTCTTGTATGAGCACCACATTTTTGCTAATGTTCCTTCCTGGAATGAAAGCTGATTGCTGAAGTGAAATCATCTTACACTACAAGGGTGCCAACCCACTACAAGAAAACTGATATTTAGTGGCAACTTTTTAGCCGCACTTCAAATGTTGTCATTAAAAGTCTACATTTAGTGGCAATAATTTAGTGTTGCCACTAAAGCTACTAAAGTGATCACATTTAGTGGCAATAAAAATGTTGCCACAACAAAGTGTCACTAATTCATTTGGCGGGAGATTTTGGCGCCAAATATTTTGGAGGGAAAAGCAATTAGTGACAAGTTCTATTTTGTTGCGGCTAAAGCTATTTGCTTTTAGTGGCAATTTTTTTTGTTTGTCACTAATTAACAAGGGTCATAATTTTAGCTACAACAAGTTTTTTGCCACTACATATGCCACATTTTGTGGCAATGTCAAATTGCCACTAAAAGGATAAGTGAAAATATTTTGTGACAAAGATTAAATAACCGCAGCTAATAATGTAGCATTTTTGTGGCAACTTTTTTGTTTGTCACTAATTACCTAGGGTCATAGTTTTAGCTGCGACTGCATTTTTTGCCACTATATGTGGTAGCTATTGTGGCAATTTAATGTTGCCACTAAAAAGGCTGGAAACTTATTTAGTGACGAAGTTGAGTTTTTTCGCAGCTAATGATGTTGGATTTTTTGTGGCAACTTTTTGTTTTTGTCACTAATGCTTTAGTTTTAGTTATTAAAATGTCCATACTACTTTTATTTGTTTTTTTTTTTTCTAAAACTAATATTATTTTAAAATTAGAATAGTTCAGTATACAACAATTTTTTTTTTTTTTAAAAATCTTATTTACATGCATTCTTGTAGTGACCTGTTGGTTATAATCTTGGATATAATCTTATATATCACATTGCAAAGACTTATAGGTCTGTAATGATTCAACTTAGATGCATGTTGGATCTTTGGGATTAAAGCAATAAAAGTCCTATTCATGTCTTTCAACATAAATCCTTCACGAAAGAAACTTTGCACTGTTTTAATAACATCTCTTCGTATAGTTGACTAGTATGTTTGATAGAAAATTACTGACATACCATCAGGCCTAGGAGATTTTTGGGGAGGCATTCTAAACACAGTATCCTTTACTTCTTTAGCAAAAGGAATGGACATCAAGGTGACATTCTTTGTTTCAGAAATGATAGGGGAGATAAGGTGTTCAAGATTACCTGGGCATTGAGGAATAGTAGACACAAAAAGCATTTTGAAGTTATCAACAAAAAGGTTCCCAATCTTTTCTCGATCAGCAATCCAAGATCCATCTTCCAGTTTGAGAAAATCAATGGAATTATGTCGTCTACGCCCCACCGTAGAGAGATAAAAAAATTTGGAGTTTCGATCGCCTTCTCTAAGCCATAAGTCTCTAGATTTTTGTCTCCACAAAATCTCTTCACGTCTCAATTGTGTGTGTATTTATATTGTGGCGAAGAGAATGTGTGGTGGGAGGGTATTTTTGTCCAAAAAAAAAATGCATTGTGGATTTGAGGCTACACAACAATTTCTTGTGGATTTATGCATGCATAAGTCCTATAATAAAGACTTTGTGGCCAAATTCATCATTTTCTGTAACATATATTTATGACCATCATGAGTCTTGTTTGTTAATTGTTTCTCACCTACTGGGATCACAACCTAATGCTAAGGTCCTCACTGAGCAGACATCAAGTCGATACTTTAGTTTATTTTCCACCTCAGCCAAAAGGGATACTTTAAGTTCATGGGCATTAGTATCAACTTCTAAATCATCATACAATGTCACACCATATGGTGCCTCTTGTTATCCATTCACTTTCTAGGAAAAAAAATATTAGGAAGTAATTGACATGATAAGGAGTGAGGTTTGATAGGCACTTAATCTTTTCAAAAAGGAGATATCAATCCATGAATATGATGACTAGTTGTTAACAATAGGGTAAACTACAAGACACCCTCTTAATGTTTGGATCTTTTTTCATGTAATTCCCCCTAAATAAAATTAGATTGCAATGTGCCCCAAAACAGTTTATAAATTTAGCAATTAACATTATCGTTAACTGTTATTTATGAAATTACTAGTGGCCACATAACATTTTTCTATCTAATTTCATAAATAACGATTGACGGTGTCATTAATAACTAAATTTATAAATTGTCTGAGAGTACATTACAACCTAATTTTCTTAGGGGGTTATGTGCAAAAAAATTAAACGTTGGGTTGACTTCTTGTAATTTACCCTTAACAATAATACTACACTAGTTGCCATGGTCAATTCAAAACCAACGGTCATGGATCTACGTGATTCAACAAGGCACTTAGTAGATCAACTTCCTTAAAAACGCAATTAGAAAAACCTTGATCCTTAGTAGTATGACCGTACGCGTACTTATAATTAAAATAGGTACTGCATGGATGTAGGCTTCCTTTGGACTTGGATTATTGTACAAGTAGATCTATGATCTATCGTCTATGCGAAATAATACATAATATTTTAATTACACAAGTAGTGAATTTGTAGTTTCGCACAATATGCTGAATAATATATGATATTTTATGATTATACAACAATATTATATATAGATTTTATGTGTCTCTAGAAAAGTTAAATTTGGGATTTTATACAATGATTACCTTAATAAATTTTTTTTTTCCTTTTGAAGATTTGTAAGTCAAATCTGTTTAATTATGATATGGTAATTTTTAGTATTTAATATTACCATTATTTAATTATTATTTTTTTCCTTTTCAAGATCCTTGAGTTTTCTATTTAAATTGAAGTTAAATAAATACTCCATAATAAATAAGTGAGTGTTAACTAAATAAATTTCTTGAGCAAAGTGTCATGTCAAATTTAAAAGTAATGGCACTGTTAATGAGAGAGAAAAAGATAAATAGACATGCCATATGAGTACCTGCACTCAATTTTGGGGGAATTTTAGATTGGTTGAACTATGGGAAAATAATTATAGTTCAAAACTAATAACTACTAACTTCCTAAGAATGACTACTAACTTAACTAAGAACGACTACTAATTGTAATTATTTACCCCCAGCCCACCAATCTGCAGTTCCCCTAATTTTATATAATAAGCATAGATTTGTAACTACACATCAAACTTGGAATCCGGATTTGGTGCAGTAGCATCACTTTAATTGCACGATCTAGTAATCGTTGCGATGGTGACATGTGGTCATGAAAGGGTATGGACGGCTGTGGCCTTAAACACCTCATTGGGTCTTCGTTTTAAGGGGCAAGTTGGAGATTGATGGCAACTTAATGCCATCTGCAATGGTTGGTTCTAATCTTTTTCCTTTCTTTTTTTTTTTTTTAGTAATAACTTGGCATTTGGTAGTACTTTACGAGACCAGAAGGCATTTATCACATCTGAAACAACATGAATGGCTTATCATGCAATTAGTCCGTTAAGGGAGTTGGCCATTTTACCAAAAATGAAAAATGGAAGACATTGGATCAACTTAATGCAACCTATACAATGGTTAGTTCTAATCCTCTTTTCATATTGATCGATTTGGCATGTGGTAGTGTTTTACCAGACCAAACTTGATCTAAATTCACTAGATGAAGCTGTTGTTATTAGGAAAATGCTAAAATTACCAGTTTCATCCACCCATTTAATTTACCAGTAGGGATGCAATTTGGATAGGTCCAACTCGTTCAACTTGAACTTTGGGTGAGTTTGGACAACAAATTTTAATTAGCAGATTGGGTTTGAATTTTAAAATGTCAACCCAAAATTAATTTGGAATGGGCTTAAGTATCTGTTTTAGACTTTTAGGCTATGTTTGTTTGGTTGGAATAGAATGGATGGAATGGAATCTCATTCCAATTCATTTCAAACAACATGTTTGGATGAGGTAATTAAATCGGAATGGAATCAAACAGTAGTAGTGAATTATAATGATATTCATTTCGCAATGTTTATTTCAATCTCATTCCATTCCAAACTATTTTGAACAAGGAATCAGATTCCATTCCAACTCATTCCATTCCAACCAAACAAACATGGCCTTAGGTAATCCGTTGAACTCAAGAATCCGAATTCATGTATTTATCTGAGAAGTAAGATAAGTATGAACACATATTCAGAAATTTCCACCAAAAAAAAAAAAAAAATGATTGAGCTCAACCCGTCTACTTTGCCCAATAATCAATTTTGAATTCTGACTGAGTTCATCAAATTAGTAACCTTAGTTTAGATTGGGTAAGGTAGGAAGTCCAGTCTATTGAGTTGAGTCTAAGTTGTCTTTTCAACTCAACACTCTAAGATCCGTTCGAGAGAGTTTATATTTGATGATGAGTGATAAAACTCAACATCATACCAAGTTAGTTCGAGAGAGTTTATATTTGATGATGAGAGACCAAGTTAATTCACATCCTTAAACGAGGACCGGATGGCTGGGCATGTAAGAGTGTGGATTAACTCGATACTGTGGATCTAGTCCAAAATAAAGTTAGACTGATGGATCTTACCTTGAGTGGCATTTTGTGGTTTGTTGGTATGTTGGTGAGGAACTTGAAGCCAAACTTGGAAGCCGCTTGAGGAATCTAGAGTACTTTTACCGCGTGAAGCTGGTCTCGTTGCGTGTGTCACTGTGTCCTTACATCTTGTGAATGTGAACGTGACCCAACATTTCCATGTTCCAAAGTCTTTGCCTCCGTTTTTTGAAGGAGAAAAGGCAGTCAAGCTCCTTTACCGAAAAAAGAAAAAGAAAAAAGAGAGCCAGTCGAGGTCGTCCCCTTTTCTTCAGACTTCACATTTCTCTTGTCATTCCGATTTCTAGCTTTCTAATTTAAATAATAACCTTTGCAGTTGTGCTGTCTTTTCGGAATTTTTATTTTTTCTTTGTTTAGTACAGTAGACAAAATGAAATAAAATCTCCAGCATTTTTTTTATTCTATTTCAAGTTGCTACAATCAGAATTTAATTTCATTTTCACCTTTTTAATTCTATCCAAACAAATATGTCTTTTGGATAAAAGATCAATTTAAAAAAATTTCAAGGAATATAAACAAGTTTAATATCACAGTGGTGCTCTTTAATATGAATAAACTATGATTTATGCTCACATCACCGGGATAGGATCCTCTCCAGTCCCCTCCCCTCCATTTCCATCCGGTCAACGGTCCTTATATCGCCACATCTCCTTAAGTTAATCTAAGAGTCTAAAGCTAGCCACGTCATGTAGCCATTTACACTAATGCAGAACGGTAACGGCTTGTTTTTAACGGCGAGTATATTTCATCAATTCTGTCTCCGACCTTTGATATTTTTGCCCATTCCTCTGAAAACCATTCGCTAGAGAAGTTGCCGGATTGCTGTCGGCCAGTATAGGCAACTAGATTAGCTTCTTAATATAAATATTTTAAAGCTAAAAATTTGTTAATTGATCTGGGATATGGAAGATACCCATCTAAATTCAAGTTTTTAGGCACAATGGTGTTATGGCGATTGCTAACAATTTAAAAGAATGGAAGTTAATTCAACCCCTTCAAAATTTTGAGTGCATAGCCTCTTGAGAAAGTGAGAGAGAAGAACTGAGATATGAGAGATTCAGGAAAGAGGAAAAAATATGTATAGAATTGGAGAGATCTAAGAGCGAAGAGGAGGGAGTGTTGGAGTGGGGCTCATCAACCCACTGTGAATTTTCACAAATCTAACCCAAGGACTTAAAGTCTTAAACCCATTTTCAACCTCCACCATTAAAATTGGCAACTGGAGATTGAACGGCTGTATAGTGAGCCGCCTTCAACAGGCCGACATCACCAACAAAAGCTTTTCTTCCCCCTACTTGTCTCGTCGCCAGTAATTTCACTTATCACGATTGTTGATTTGGAATTTTGGATATTCTTTTTTATGAAGACTCCAAATGAAAAGCTATGGAGGAGATGACATGGTGATTTGGTTGTTGGGTAAGTTATGGAGGAATGAAAACCAACGAAAAAGGTTGAAAATTCTCGCCATTAGGAAAAGCTGTCTAACATTTTTGGACATGTAAAAAAGAACTTATGCAGGGTGAGGACATGGCTAACTTTAGGCCTTTGGATCAAATTAAAGAGATGTGGCGTTTTAAGGACCGTGAACTGGAGGGAAATGGAGGAGAGCAGACTGGAGAGGAGCTTAACCCGGGGGTGGGGGTGGGGGAAGTTGACCAGCGGATTACCTTTTTTCACTCCCCAAGGTTTTTCGGAATTCCCACTTTCCAGCTATGCGCGCAGTAGGAAATTGCTTGGATGCTTCCTTAAATTGAAATCAACAAATAAGTTAAAGAGCAGAGCTTTTCACTTTACTATCACCTCTATTTGCTTTCTTTTGTGTGTCCGATTAATTCTCTCTGCCAAAAATCTTGCTACACCCACAAGTTCCTAATTGTAATTCTCGATCTCTACTGGCTTCCATGACTACCCAAGAGCTGCCTTCTTCTTCTTCTTCTTCTTCTTCTTCTTCTTCTTCGACCCCTAAATGGAATTACGATGTCTTTTTGAGTTTCAGAGGGGAAGACACACGCAAGACCTTCACAGACCATCTCTTTGAAGCTTTGAAGCAGAGAGGAATTCGTACGTTCAGGGACAACGACAGGCTTGAGAGAGGGAAAGAAATCTCGGGAGAACTCCTTAAAGCAATTGAAGAATCAAGGATTTCGTTAATCGTTTTGTCGAGCAACTATGCTTCTTCCACATGGTGCTTGGATGAACTTGTAAAGATCCTCGAGTGCAAGCAGACCAAGGGACAGACGGTTTTGCCCATTTTCTACAACGTGGATCCGTCGGAAGTGAGAAGGCAGACGACGGGAAGTTTCGCGCAGGCCTTTGCTAAATACGAAGAACGTTTCAAGGAGAAGATGGAGATGGTGAGGAGCTGGAAGGCAGCTCTAACGGAGGTGGCTAATTTATCTGGCTGGGATCTACGCGACATTGCAGATGGGTACGTAATTCTCCGAACTCGTGCCAAGCAAGCGCTTTAGTTCTCTCCTGTTTCATGAAATTTTTTTATATTTTTAATAAAACCTTGAAAAGTTTAAAATAAATGGGAGAGATTTTTTTATATTTTTTATATTTTTTTTTCTTGCTCTGTTATTCTTTTTTCATTTTTCTTGATGCTCTGTTTTTTTCATTTTTCATTTTTTCTTTCTTGCAACTTGATGGGCACATTGCCCATGAACAATACCATAATTCCATCTAAATCATTCTTTGTTTTCTTTTCTTTCTTGTTCTTTATTTGTTTCGTATGTTTTTTCTTTTGGGCGGGCCCCAGGGGGGGGGGGGGTGGGGTGTTTTTCATGCTCTCTATTCTTTTTTTTTTTTTTTCACAATCCACGAACAATACCTTGATTCAATGGAACTCAGTCTACTCCTAGCCCACCATTGCAACACAAAAACCAAATCACTTTTTTTTTTTTTTCCTCTTTAAGTATTACCGTAGAGACATCCCCTGTTATGCTTCCTCAAATTCTCATAATTTAAACCAATACTAAATCATGTTTCCAACTTTGGATGGAACACTCATTCGAGCACATACACGAACATATAGAGGGCAACACTCACACAATACACACCCTCTATATGGGCTATGGCTATATCTTAGCAGGATATACACAACACAAACACCAACTTAACACATACAAGGGAAAAAAGCAAGATAAAGCAGAAAAAGGGTTAGTGATGGCGGAGTGGCTTGACGATGGTTGTCAGCTTGGCAGGAAAAAGGTGTTTCGTTGTAGGTTTAGTCTAAGATGGTGGCTAAGGGTAATTCTGGTATTTTAGGAAAAAAAAAGTAAGCATGACATGAATAAGCTAGAACAGTGTTATTGATTAGCTTTATACTGAGAGCATTTCCAATGATTTGTGTTATTTCTATTTTAACACATGTTATAGTGTCAAATACTATAATGTGCTCTGATGGTGCAAATGACATAATTTTTCATTTTTTTAGCATATCAACCATCCCCTTTATTTTTCCAGTCACCTTTATGCTATCTTAGCATAAAGTATCAAATATAGTATAAAGGTGTACTATTACTATTTTTTTAACACACCATTGGAACACCAACAAGGTGTGCTATTGCTACTATTGGTAAGGATGGAACCAGGATTTCATCTTAAGGGGGCCAAAGATGAACAAAAAATTTTTAACATTAAAAAATGAGAAATATACTAAGATCAAGACTAAATTAGTATGTGAAATATAAAACTAGATGGAATTATTTTTGAATTTTGTGAGGATTAAAAAAAAATTATATAAATTTATAAACCAAAGATTTCATTAATTCAAAAGCAACTTATAAAAACAAGTTGCTTAATAAGCCTGGATAAGAATTGTCCATATGACTACAAAAGTTTTCAAAGTTATATGGAGTAAATTGTAATTCCACAAAGTTATTTGACTACCTATAAAGTAAATGAAATTTTAAGATACAAGACTAGAAGCCCCAAAAAGAATGTACTACAAACGGCTAGAAATTATACATACCCACCCATTGTAGCACTATGTTTTCATGTTTTCATTTTACATAAGCCAAGGATAAAGACTGACATGCCTTAATTAAAAGTTAAAAGCTTGTGGGGGGGGGGGGGGGGGGGGGGATGGCGCCCTTTGGCCCAAGAGTAGTTCCGTCCCTTACTATTGGATATGTTCTTAGGGGGTGTCATTATAGTTTATTTTGCAAAGTAAATATTACAAAGTAATTTCAAAAACAAGAAATAGTACATCTATAATTATCAGATACTAGAGGGGGCCTAAATATAATTATTTTTTTAAAAAAAGATATTTGATTGATGACATGGCTTACCAAATCAAATGATGCCTTTTGGCTTCGCAAAATGAAGTTTCTCGTCGGGCATGACTGACGTACAGTATTTCGGTGCAATCCCTTAAGCCTTTCATGAAATCAACTCTATTTGATGCATTTCTTCATCACAACCACCACCACCCCCCCCCCCCCCCCCCCAAAAAAAAAAAAAGTATTTGATGCATAAATGTTAGACCTGACAGGACACTAACCCGGATAGGGCAGCGGTTCACTGGTTCAATTGGGCGATTGGCAAACCGGCCGCTTAATATTAACAATATTTTATTTTAGATGAATTTGACTTTTTGTGCAAGAGATGCATTTTGAAACACTTACCCTCTATTTGGTTCGTGGATTTTACCATGGAAAAAAAAAAGTGAAGGGAAAAAAAATGCTGAGGAAAGAAAATGAAAGGAAAATATGATATCATACCAAGCTAAAATTATTTCAATTATTGTCCTTCTACCAATTTTCCTTTGCAACCAAATAAGAAAATATACAATTCCTCATATTTTATGTTTTTTTCCTTGATAAAATCCATGAACTAAATAGAACCTTAGAATATTTATGTAGGGAAAATTTCCATGTCAGATAAGTAATTCAGAGATGTTAAGGGCTTATTAGTTATTACATGAGTAGTTTTGTGTTTCAGTCTTCCTAGCCCACATATGAGATGTAGATTAAAGGATGATCCAAAAGTATATAAGGTTAATCTACACTCAACCTCCAAAAGGGCCAAATTCTTGAAAGAGAGGTGGAACCTTCCTCATTTATGTCCTAGCTCTTGAAACTTAAAGAGAGTTGGAACCTTCCTCATTTATGTGTTGTGTGTGTGAACATCTATGGTATGTATAGCAAAAAAAAAAAGAAAAAAAAAATGGAAAAAAGAAGTTGTCTTGCTATCTAAAATCAGGTTGACTGATCCAATTCACACCAGTTCAATTAGAATTTGGCCAATTTGCATGGATCATGCTAGTTCAACCCACATTGCATGTTTAAATAGTCCTACTCCTTCCGTTTTATAAAGATAGGTCAAGTTTGATAAAACATGCAATTTAAGAAAAGTTATTATTGCATTGACTTGTCACTTTTTAAACTCTTACTTTCCAAAAATACCATTTCTTGCTTGGTATTGTGTTTTGTGTTGAAAGTAATTATTGAAACAACTAAAGATAGTATAGGAAAGTTAAAAAAAAATAATGATTTGACTTTTCAAAGTGGACAAACATTTTGGGACAAAAAAATGTTGCAGAAATGGCCTATCTTTGTGGGACGGAGGGAGTATTAGAAACCCAACCCTAGAAATCCTATTAGAAACCCAGCCTGGAGATGTTAACGATTCATTGGTTTGCCAGTTTGACCAGCCAAGCCAAACCAGGTTTGATAATAGAGATTTAATGTGTTTTAACAATCTCATGTGTTAACCTATTTACCAATTTAGCAATCTCATCTGGACATTCTTTTTCTCCTAATAATTTCAAAAAGAGTAGTGTTTATATAGAACAACTCATTTTTCCAAATTTACCTATCCAATTGATGATGCAGTTGGGAAAACTAACTTGAATTTGTAAATAAATGACATATATATAATGCTCCGAGCACACAAAATTAGGTTTAGGGTACCTATTGCTGACAAACCCGAATAATGCACTTTTGATGGGGCCGATGCCTCATGATAAATTATTACATAGATCCACCATTCATAAGACATCTCCAATCTATTGAAAGGTCTAGATTGTTACATAGATTCACCATTTTGCCAATAAATAGCGTTGCCTCATCAGTTTTAATGGGGCAATGACTCACCATAGTTTATCTCTTAATTATATTTTCCTTTCAACTCAAACATTAACATTTCTCATAGATATATTTTAAATAAAAAATAAATAGGTGAACATATGGCTAGTGTACGTATTTTTTGTGGGGGTGGCCTTTATACAAAAAATTTGATATGACTTTGTTCATTGTAAATACTCTTACTTTTATATTATTTTAATATAAGATTAGATATGCGAGTTGATGAAATTTGATAATTTATATTAAAAAAATTGAATCATTTTTGGTTTTCAGTTTGAGTTTTTGACACATGTATAAGCCATGCATTCTACCATTTGCATTCCTTTTTTTAATTCATAAAGTGATTTAATTAAAAAATTGTATGATAATAAATCTCTTTCATAGAGAGAGAGAGAGATGGTAGATGCAGTTTAAGGGTTAAAAGAGAAAGAGACATACTAGGAAAAAGAGGGGCGGATTAGATCATTAACTAGCAGGGCTCTTTATATTTTTAATTAGAGAAGGATTATTTAAGTCTTCTATATATTTAATAATAATGATAATATGAATATAATTGTCATTCAAAAGTTTTTGCAACATCTACACTTTTATAAAAGTAGTATAGATAGATATAGTTATAGACATTGATTATCCATGCCTCTTCTTGTAATTAAGAGCAAACTCCTAGAGGATGTGTGTCTCTATCTCCATATTTGAAATTTTCATGACTTTTTTTTTTTTGGGATGAGAATCAGTCAAGAGATTTATTGAATGATAGTAAATTAACCATCACAGTAAAGCAAATCATTTTGGAAACATTCTTTTATGAATGCTGGGACCTCCTCAATCCTCCTTCACGAGCCTAGCATGATGCGCTAAACCATGAGCAATTGTGTTGCCCTGCAGCCCAACGTGGGTGAAGTCCATTTTGGTGAAGCATGTACTGACTTCTTCCCATATATCCTCTATGATTAGTCCATTTTGGTGAAATTTTCATGACTTGGATTAAGTTTCTGTTGGTTTGCTGCCACTTGTAAATTCAATTTTATATTTTCAAAGCGAGACTAGGTCCGTCATGAGGGTGGTGAAGATTGGATTAGAGAGGTTACTTCGGGATTGTTGCTGGTATCTATGAGACTGTCATATTTCAGATTTTATTTCAATTCCCCTTTTTTATGTTCACGTTTACTCAACATAATGAAACAATTTTTAACATTCACTTTAATTAATATCTCTTTGTCCTCTAAAATTATTTTATTTCCCTAGCATGTGAAAAAACTAAACATCGATCATCATTGTACTTCATTGCCGTTTCTTTGTATTTTTATAGCCTAATATGACTCTCCTGATGGTTATTATGGTTTATAATTGATAGGCATGAGGCAAAGTTTATCCAGGGAATTATTCAAGCCATCTGGAATAAATTGAATCAAACATTACTACATGTTGCGGAGCACCCAGTTGGAATAGTTTCACATTTAGAGAAAATAAATTGGTTGTTAGGTAGTTGGAGGGTCTGACGATGTTCATATTATAGGTATTTTGGGGATTGGTGGAATAGGTAAAACAACCCTCGCTAAAGCTATTTGTAATCAAATAGCGGAACAATTTGAGGGTAGTACCTTTCTCGCAAATGTTAGAGAAGATTCGATAAGACACGGCCTGATTCATTTACAAAGAAAACTTCTTTGTGAAATACTAAATGAAGAAAATCTGGCTATAAGCAATGAGGATATGGGAGTCGTTATAATAAAGGAAAGGCTTTGCTACAAAAGAGTTCTTGTTATTCTTGATGATGTGGATGACGCAGACCAATTAAAAAAATTAGCTGGTAGTCCTAATTGGTTTGGCCTAGGTAGCAGAATAATTATAACGACTAGAGATGAACATTTGCTAACCAGATATGAAATACGTAAAACCTATGTGGTCGAGGAATTAAATGGTGAGGAAGCCCTTCGGCTCTTTAGTCTGCATGCCTTCAAAGAAAACCATCCTCCAGCAAGTGACTTTTTGGAGCTTTCAAACCATGTAGTAAATTATGCTGGAGGACTTCCTCTTGCTCTTGAAGTTTTGGGCTCATTTCTTTGCGAGAAAAGCATAGATGAATGGAGAAGCACATTGGATAAACTAAAAAATAATCTGTACAAAAAAATTCATGAAACACTAAAGATAAGTTTTGATGGACTAGACAGTCGAGAACAGGATATTTTCCTAGATGTTGCATGTTTTTTCAAAGGGGTGAACAAGGATTATGTAACAAAAGTACTCAAAAGTTGTGGTTTCTACCCTGAGGTAGGATTGGGAATTCTCATTCGAAGATCTCTTGTAACTATTTCCGATAATAGGCTTTGGATGCATGATTTGGTACAAGAAATGGGTTTGGAAATTGTACGCCAAGAATCCCCTAATGAGCCTGGAAAACGCAGTAGGCTATGGTTTGACGAAGATGTCTACCGTGTACTCAGAAGAAATACGGTGAGAGCCAAACACATGAACTTTCTTCTTTAATGCAATGTCCATTAGCAAGGATAAGCTTGGACACTTTCCTTTCTTTTTAAGAAGTAACAAAACCATTTAATTTTAGTATGGCTTAATTTATTTGCACTTCTCTAATTCTCTCCATCTTGGCTATCAGGGTACGGATGCAGTTCAAGGTATCTTTCTAAGCTTTTCAACACCAGATGAGGTACACTTCAGCAATGATGCCTTTACAAGGATGAACAATCTTAGACTGCTCAAAATTTGTCACGAACACCTTGTTAGACACGCTGAATATTATTTTGACGAGGGAGTAGACTTGAATCCTGAATATTTTGAAGAGGGAGTACTCAAACATGGTAACGTGAACGTTTTTGAAGGCATTAATTACCTTCCTAATGCGCTAATGTACCTAAATTGGCATGGATACCCGTCAAAATCATTGCCATCAAATTTTCATCCATGGAACCTTGTTGAAATTGACATGCGTTGCAGCCGCCTCGAACAACTTTGGAAGAACCAGGTATAATTATCATATTTTGAGCCCAATTAAAAGAAAAAAAAAATTGAAACTTAAATGAATTATTGTGCTGGGGTTCCCTAATCCTTCTTTATGTTGGCACACAATTTTAGACATGCGCCACGATATCAATTTTACAAGATGAGAGAAAAGTCATGTAATCAAACCACATGGCATTTTATCGTGAAATTTTGCACTTGATATCCTTATAGATAGGATCATCTATTCAAAAATGGAACGAATGTCTTGGAATTTGTGGCAATATCTAAAATAATATAGGGAGAGCTTGTCAAAATACCCATGAAGTTGCCCTCATATATGGAGTAGTAGATTTTCTTCTCTATTTTATGTAGGAATAATTTTTAAAGAGTTGTACAAGTTCATAGAATTTAAATTTACGAAACCTGATACATTTTTGTTCTAACAGATCAATCTAGAAAACTTGGAATTCCTCAATCTCAGTCACTCTCAATACCTTACTAAAACCCCAGACTTCTCAGGGTTTCCGAGGCTAAAGATGTTAATTCTTCAAGGTTGCACGAAATTGGTTAAGGTTCACCCCTCCAATTTAGTTCTTGACATGCTTGTTTTCTTGAATCTGAAAGATTGTAAAAGCCTTAAAAGTATTTGGAAGAGCATTGAGCTGGAATCTCTTCAAACTCTCATTCTCTCTGGTTGTTCAAAACTCGAGAAGTTTCCAGAGATCCTAAGGACCATGGAACATTTATCAGAGGTTTATTTGGATGGGACTGGCATAAAAGAGCTACCCTCATCAATTGAGCACCTCACTGGGCTTGTTTCATTAAATTTGGAAAGCTGCCCAAATCTTACGACACTTCCCATGAACATCGGTATGTTGAAGTCCCTTGAATTGCTTACTCTCTCTGGCTGCTCAAAATTTGAGAGGTTTCCACGTATCTCGACGGATATGGAGCATCTAGCGAAGCTACTTCTAGATGGAACTGCTATAAAAGAACTACCCTCATCAATTACTCATCTAAAGAGGCTTGTGATGTTGAATTTGGGAAACTGCAAAAATCTTGCTAGTCTTCCGAGCGGCATATGTGAGTTAAAATCTCTTGAAACTCTTACCCTTTCTGGTTGCTCGAAACTTGAAAAGTTACCCGAGAACTTGGGGAATCTGCAAAATTTGGTAGAGCTTCATTTAGATGGAACTGCCATCACACAACCACCGTCCTCTGTTGTACTTCTGAAAAACCTTCATACATTATCCTTTCGTGGATGCAAAGGATCATCATCCCATTGGGGGAAATCAATCTTCTCGCCTTTGTCATTGCTTGGAAGAGTTCCATGTTCCAGCGGTTTGATGTTGCCTTGTTTATCAGGTTTACGCTCCTTAAGAAGTTTAGATCTTAGTGACTGTAATCTATCAGGAGGAGGAATCTTCAGTGCTATTGTTGGCTTATCCTCGTTGGAAGACTTGGATCTAAGCAAAAACAATTTTGCCATCCTACCCGCAACCTTCAATCAATTTAATTCCCTGAGAAACCTTCGGTTGGAGCATTGCACTAGGCTTCAAGAATTGCCACCGCTTCCAGCAAGTATAGGGCAAATACACGCTCACGGTTGCATATCACTGGAAAACTTCTCATATCCGCCGCAAAACCTTGAGTTGGAACCGTCGTCGGTTTATGTTTGGTGACTGCAAAATACTCGCTGGCCATAAAGGCAGCACATTTTTCCAAAGACACTGTCAGGTCGGTCTCTCTCTCTCTCTCTCTCTCTCTCTCTCTCTCTCAGCTTATTGTTTGACAACATGATTTCCATGGATCAGGCAATTTCTGCAAAAATGGGTTTTAATTTACTTGTACCCGGAAGTGAGATTCCAGAGTGGATGAATCAACAGAGGATGGGGTCATCAATTTGTTTCAAGATGTCTGCACTTGAATATAGTAAGTTCAAAGGATTTAACTTTTGCGCTGTTTTTACACTCAAGGGCGCAACAGGTAGCCAACATAAGTTGGTCATCTACTTGTTCGATGTAATTGATGGTGTCCCTTCGGCTTGGCGTCTTCAGCCGTTTATCCGTATCCCTGGGAATAGATACATCGAGTCAGATCATATGTGGTTGAGATACTGGCCACGTGATGACTTTTTAGCCTTTATGGAATCAGATGGGAGCAGATCATCAGATGGATGGCACCACATTAAAGTTTCATTTGAAAGCGAGTCGCTTCAAGTGAAAAAGTGTGGGGTTCATATAATATGTGAGGAAGATGATGAGCCCACAATGAAACACTCCAGCTCTTCATTTCACATTTCGCCGCTAGAAGAAGAAGAAGAGGAGGAGGAGGAGGATGGTACTATTATTAAACATAAGAGAAGGCTTGTTGAGGAGGAACCAGGTGGAAGCGGATGCTCTGATAAAAGGATGAGAGGAAACACCAACACAGTGCTTAAACTTAAGGACGAGGAATCATTGTAGCTAGGATTGCCAGCATCACAGCTCAAGCATCCTCCATTTCTGTACAAATTGGAATTCAGATTTATGCCTTATTTATCCAGTTACAGATTCAGCTCGACTCGGAACTTCTCTCGATCAGGTCAATCTCTGACTCACATTATCTCTCCCTCTTTCTCTCGCTCTCTTTCATGGTCTCTCATCTCTGGTCCCTCCCCTCCGTTCTTTTGATTTCTGCTCTCAAATGCCGAACCCTAACCAACTCTAACCCATAGCTAACTTTTCCTTTTTCTACTTTTTGGGGAAACAGAGTTGGTTCTGGTTTCATTTTGAGAATTTTGAGTTTGATTCAAAGCCAATGATCAACACCAGCCCTCTTTCCTATCCCTTAATCCTCTTATTACCTATCCATCATCGATATATGTGCATGTGTGGATTTTATGCCTCTATGTATGTATGTGCACATTAATTATGTACACACGATGCAGGGTGTGTGTACAACATCTTAAATATTTTATTATAATGGAGGAGAAAATCGCGGATACTATTTAATTAGATTAGAATTCAAAATTTCTCCCTGTTTTAGATTAGAACCACCCTTGATAAGTTGAGTATTTTGCCAATGCTGGACGTTTAAAAATTCTTTCTTCTCTATATTATGAACCAGTTCATTGATAAATACAATTGGATGTATGTTTTCCAATGTGCATTTGTGATATATGAATAAAATACATAGAAATGGGCATTAATTGGAATTGTACTTTTTATTTTTTACATACCATATTATTATTCACATTGTCTTTACGACTTTACCCAACTATTGGGGAAGTACCAATGTCCGGCTCTGCTAGTCTGGGTTGTAAAAGGGTCATTTCTTAAGTAAAAGCACATTTTTTTGTTTTCCATTTTTCCCTTCTTGGGAATTGGAAAATTTTGCAACTAATCAAGTAAAAAAAAAAATTCTAATTAAAATGTGTTGAAGAATATAATATAGCCATATCGGCACACTACAACTTTTACGAGGGATGAATTATGGTAGGTTGTTTTTTTCTCTATAAGACTATGGTCTTGAAGAAGAGTTGTTGTTTTATTAGGTGGGAGTAATATGGTGGATTTGGGAAACTTAATTGCATGGTATCATATACGGTAGCCTAATGAGGGATGTTTGTGATACTCCTTTAAATGATGTTTGCATGCTTTTATTCAGGACATTTTGAGCCTAGAGTTTGATCATAAATGTTTTTTATTTTACATTCTTAATGTCTCTCACCCCCCCCCCCCCCCCCAAAAAAAAAAAAAAAAAAAAAAATTTTCTTTTCCCCTCTTGTGAAAAATCTAAATTTAGGGGCAATGGATAGTGGGGAAAGGGATTTGAGAATTCAATGAAAAGGCGAGATGGAGGAAAAGAGAATACGTGAGGAGGAAGGTGTGGAAATTATTTTTGATGTAGAACTAGTTACCACAACCTTTTTGGAGCATTTAGACCATCAAAAGTTCTAAATTTTTGTTGTGAATTCAAATGGTTGTAAACTTTAACCCGCAAAGAGTTAGGTGACTCACAATATTTAATTTAGTCCCATATTTAGATGTGTGAAAGTATGCATGTATTTTACAAAGTGGAAATTATAAAATTATTCAGTCCAAAATTCCATCAACTTCCCAATCAACTTGGTTAAAAATGGGTGACCAATTGGGGGATTCTAGTATCCTTTGGGAAGCAAATCAATAAATTAAATACTTTATTATGATGTCCATAAACTAATTAGGGGGTTGTCTAGTTGCCATTGAAGAGGAAAGAGAAGTTGATAGATAGAACTAATAGTATATTGTCCATTATATTAAAACATGAGTTGATATGAACCATTGTGACCTTCGAAATCGGTGAGAGCAGTAGCAGATGCATGTAATTAAGTATCTTCAGTGTTGCATTAGAGTTTCTGCATATGTTTGGACTTGCATGTTCGATGGTGATTATTTGACACTAGTTTAATAATTTTTATTTTGTCAGATTTGCCATCAGCATGATAGACGTGTTCCACTGTATAGAATTCATGTGATCAAGGTGATGATCCTTTGATCATCAGTTTTTTATAATGGTTCAAATTCACCAGTGCCATCATAAACCACCTTATTGGTTCCCATAACTAAGCAATAGCCTCTTTTTTTAATCTTTGGTAAGCAAAACAGATTTTGTTAATGAAAGATAATTACATGGAGTAACAACCCCCTCACAACAATGACCCCAAAGAAAACCGTATCACAGACCAGCCTCCCCTGCCGTAAAGCAATCACCAGAAAAAACACTTACAAAAATGTCAGCCCATTACATACCCCTAAAAACCAGAACAAGCCAAAAAACGACCAGAGGAAGGATCCCCCAAATGCACAGGTCTTACATAATCCTAAGTTCCCAACAACCCCAAACTCAAACAAACAAAAGCAAAACTCTACTACATAAACACCCAAGGAGGCAGTATTGAACTGTCACCCAGCAGGAATAAACTAAATAATACACCTCTTCAAAGCAAATCCCAGCATACAGCAACAAGAAGAAGTCAACAACCCCTTCACAACCTCAGCTACTATACCCCAGCCTAAACAGAAAGCCGTTTATGAACTCAGAATTCCATTAGGAAAGGTGTACCAATCCCCTCCCAACTTCCATGATATCTATAAAGCCAAAACTCTGTAGGATAATCACCAAAAAAGCATTATTCAGTAGCCTCCCAGCAGAGACAACAGATAAACACCAATCTCATTCAGAAATCCAGCAGAATGAGAAACACCTATCCCCTTCAATACATCAGTTCCCTACATCTATACTTTACCTTCAACAAATAAGGTCCGACAGGAATCTAGAGGAAACCTACCTAAAGTTGAAATCAAGGCAATAGTCTGTTTTACAAGGGCAAATTATTTGTAGTTCATATTTTATACAATTTTTAAGGTGATCTTTAAAATTAAATATGACTTCTCCTTTATGTTTTTATACTCCTTGGATTAATTGATGATTTTATCATTTTTGTTCCTTAGAGAATATTGGCAATAGGAAAAACAATTATCCTTTTTGTTCCTTGGAGAATACTTGCAATAGGAAAAACAATTAGTTAGAATATGGGCGCCACTATATCTTTCAAATTTTGAAAAGAGCTAGACTAAGTTTTTCAAGAGGTTTTAATTCACCACTTCTAGTGTTATGAACACCACAATACACCACTAGAAATCATTTTAGAACTCACTAGAAATCTATCTTCTGAGGATTTCTTTTAACAACATTAATGGAAAGAATTTCCTTGTAATGAATTGGCCATGGAGTTGCAATGGATGAAGATTCTTACTTTGCTTCTAACATTTGTATGAAACTATAAAGTCCATGTTTTTAGAGTTGGCAAATTCCGTGTCAAAGGTATGTTTGTGTCTCAGTCTTGAAGATTTATGAAGTTGCAAAGATGTGCCAAAGTGAAGATTCCGAGGCTTTGTGACTCACACTTGTTCTTAGGCAAGGTAAATGTCCTTAGATGCCCATTCGATAGGTTGTTAATTCTTTTAAAATCATTCAAAATGTTTTAGTTCATTTTAGGATTGATTTTAGAAGTATTTTGAAACATTTCTAAGTGTTTTTGGGCAGGACGATTGATCGGGGTCTTTTGGCGATTGATCGCTACTATTGTAGAAATGCAAAAACAACTCTACCATACCCTGATCGATTGGGGTTGATGACCTGATCGATCGATGCTATCCTGGAATGCTCATTTTAACTTTGTGTACCCTAGATTGATTGGGGTTGAGACTAGATCGATTGAGGTTTGTAAAAAACAGTTTTTAAAGTTTTTAAAACTTACCTTTTTGATCAAAAAACGTGGCTTAGCCACTTGGGGTTTCTTAGACTATATATAAGAGTCTTTTATCATTGAGAGGGCTAAGCAAGCCTCTCCCAATTAGGTTTTACATTCATCATCTTCTCAAAATCTCTCTAGAGCACTTTAACCTAGGTTTTCACATACATGCTCTAGAGACCTTCAAACCACACACCTTTCACAACTTTGGATGATTGTGAGTCCGTTGCGATGGTGATCAAGCTTGCGAGTTCGTAATTGAAGGAATCTCTGTGAAGAGGTTGGTTGCGACCAAAGCCGTAAAGACGGAGATCGATCGTGGGAGTGAAGACAACTACATGACTCTTTGTGGTCTGTAAGTGTGTCTTGTACTCATTGAGTTCATAGTGGATTTGCTTCAACTGGATTAGGTTCCGTGGTTTTTCTCATCTAAGGTTTTCCACGTAAAAATCTATTGTGTACTCTTTTGCTTGCTTTTATATCTAATATGTGATTGCTTTGATTGTGTTAAAAGAGATTTACTGTGTTGATAATTAAAATTAGGTAAGTTTACACATAACACCTATTCAACCTCCCTTCTAGGTATTGTAAGGTTAGTATAATCGGAATTTCAATTGGTATCAGAGTGAGGTTCACTCTTAAGGTTTTACAACTTGAGTGTTGATCTTTATTTTTTCATTCCAGTAATATGGATCCTGTAAAACCTTCTATACCATTCTTTAATGGTAAGGTTATGGGTACTACAAAGCCCTCATGCGAGCCTATCTGAAACTTAAATCAATTGATGAGAAAGTGTGGCTAGTAGTGAGTGATGGGTACACTCCACCAAAGGTGGTAGTGGAAGCTAAAGAGGTTTCCATTGACAAGCCTGTTCAATGGACTAAAGAAGATTATGAAGAGTTTTCCAAAGGAATCAATGCTATTTTCAGTGGAATATCCCGAGATAAATTTCGAAGGGTAGCCCATTGTGAATATGCAAAAGATGCTTAGAATATCCTTGAGAAAACTTATAAAGGTACTATATTTGCTAAAAACACAAAAATTCAAATGCTCACTTCCATGTATGAAAAAGAAACTATGAAAGAAAATGAAGTATTTGATGAGTTTAATGCTAGGCTGAGTGATATTGTTAACTCTAGATTTTCCTTAGGTGATGTGTTGTTTGATGTTATTCTTAATAGGAAGATTCTAAAAATAAAAAAAAAATGATTAATGTCCTCCAAATTACTTTTACAAAATGGGCAGTCCATATCTAAAAAAAAATATGATTAATGTCTTTTAAATTACTTTTACAAAATGGGCAGTCCATATCAAATTTTATCCCTCTTTTTGATAAAAAGCTTTTTGTAGGAAGATTATTTCTAATAAGAAGCCACATAAAGAACTGCATACGAGGTAGAACATTAAGTTTCCAAACTTTATTAAGTGTTTTAGCTTTAGGATGATCCAAATGATCATTACCATTATGAAGCCATGTAGCTGATTTAACAGAGAAATTGCCATCATTAGAGAAACCCCAGCAAAATTTGTCTTCCAAACACTGCATAGGAATGGGTACAGCAATAATATCATTGACAATGTCATCTGGCAGAATTTCCTTTAGTAATATGGTGTTCCAACAGCGATGCTCTTGATCAATAAAATCAGCAACTTTGAGATTAGCATTAATGTTATCTCGATTTTCTACACGAATCATTTCATATAGAGGCTTAGAGTATACCCAATTATCTAGCCAGAACCAAATGTTTTCTCCATTAATTTCCAACTATCCATCTAATTCCTCTTCTTATTAATGATTTCTGTTTCATAATTGCTTTCCAAACAATAGATGAGTTAGCTCCTTCAAAGAAATTGGAATGCCTTAGATATTTGTGTCTCATTAATTGAGCCCATAAATTTGTTCTATCAGTTAAGATTTTCCAACCTAGTTTAGCCAAGGTTACTGCATTGATGTCTTCCATTTTTCTAATTCCCAGACCACCTCTACTTTTAGGTCTACAAATTTTATCCCATGCTACCAAAGGCATACCACCTTTGCTATCAGGAGAAGAATTATGCCAGAGAAAATTCTTATTACTCCTATTATTGTGGTCCACATTGCTTTTACCCAATTGGAAACAACTCATAGTATGAATAGGCATAGCAGTCGTATTAGCCTGAATAAGAGCCATTCTACCTGCTCTAGACAATAAATTGGCCTTCCAACCTGCTAATTTCTTATCCACTTTGTTTATAACTTCCTCAAATGTGGATTTTTTAACACGATCTTGAATAATAGGACACTCTAAGTATTTACCCAACTCATTGCTAGCCAGGATTTGAAGAGTCCCACTAAGAGCTACTTTAGTATTGTTATCCACATTAGGGGAGAAATAAATGCACGATTTGTGATAATTCACTAATTGACCGGATATACTACAATAATTATCCAGTAAGTTCCTTATGTTCCTACAAGCCCTATGCGTTGCCTTTGCAAATATAATGCAATCATCCGCAAACATAAGGTTAGAAATGGTTT
Source organism: Liquidambar formosana (assembly GCA_039720395.1). Classification (NCBI taxonomy): domain Eukaryota; kingdom Viridiplantae; phylum Streptophyta; class Magnoliopsida; order Saxifragales; family Altingiaceae; genus Liquidambar; species Liquidambar formosana. The sequence continues at coordinate 20,524,346 of CM077834.1, read as the reverse complement.
GACTACCAGGACAAAATTTAATCCCTACGTCAGATTTACCTTTTTTCCATAGTTTTACAAAAATTCCTTATGAGACATTCCGCCCCTATAATAAATAAGGCGATAACAGGTCACCTTGTCGAAGGCCTCTAGTAGGCACAATATTTCCTTCAGGGATACCATTTATAAGTACCGAATAAGATACCAATGAAATACACTCAAAAACAATTTGTATCCATTCTTCACAAAATCCCAATTTTCTTAAAATGGCTATAATAAAGTTCCATTCCATCCGATCATAAGCTTTTTCCATATCAAGTTTAATAGCCATAAGACCATTCTTCCCTTTTTTCTTCTTAATTTTTTGTATCATTTCATGAGTAATCAAAATGTTATCAGTAATATTCCTATTAGGCACAAAAGCACCCTGCAAAGGGGAAATAATTCTTTCCAATAATGGCCTAAGACGATTTACCAAAATCTTTGCAATAATCTTGTAACACACATTACATTGACTAATTGGCCTAAAGTGTGACACCATCTCAGGATTATCTATTTTTGGAATTAAAGTGACATAAGTTTTATTTAATTCCCTAAGCAAATGCTGGTTATGAAAAAAACGTTTAATCATAAGGGTGACCGATTCACCAACAATGTGCCAGTATTGTTTAAAGAAAAAAGGTTGAAGTCCATCAGGTCCAGGTGCTTTCAATGGAGCCATTTGATTTAACGCTTCTAAAACTTCCGCTTGAGTGACTTCTCTCATAAGGACCATATTATCTTTTTCAGAAATACACAGATTAAATACTTCCAAAAGATTATTCCAAGTGACCAGATTTAGCTGGGAATTAGAAGATTTAAATCTATTAGTAAATTCCTTAATAAAAATATCTGCAATATCTTTGTGTTCCTCATATATAAAACCATCTTGATACTTTATTTTCCAAATCTTATTAAATCTTTTCCTGGTATTAACAATAGTTTGAAAGTATTTTGTATTTTTGTCTTCACATTGTATCCATTTATCTCATGCTCTCTGGGCCCAATATAATTCTTCATTAGAACGTAGTTGCTCATACATTTCTCGCACTTTATTTTCTTTAGTAGCCAAGGAATTATTAGTAGGGTCCAACATTAGTCTTGCCTGAATATCTATCAATTCCTTATGGACCTTTTTTAATTTGTAGTTAAAGTTGCCAAAGTTATTTTTGTTCCAATCACAAGCCAATGAACGAAATTTAGAGATTTTCCTTGCTAATCTGAATGAATTAGAGCCTTGTACATTAGAAGACCAAGCATTTTTAACAATATTCTCCATTTCAGGAGAATCCATCCAAACAGCTTCAAATCTGAAAGGTTTACGGCCCTTGTTGGTTTCCTTGTCAGTAACCAATAATATAGGACCATGATCTGATCCCATAATAGGGAGATTATCAACCCAGGCATTAGGGTAGTCATTTAGCCAATCTGAATTAACCAATACTCGATCTAACCTCTCAAAAATAGCATCTATACCCTCTCTTTTATTGGACCAGGTGTAAGGTAAACCTATATGACCAATATCTATAAGATTACACCTATCAATAAATTCCATGAAATCATTAATTCTAGACGAATTCCAGCATTACCGCCCTTCTTTTCATGCACTGATAAAATCTCATTAAAATCACCAATTATAGCCAATGGTTCCCCAACTTTATTAGCTATAGAATAGATTTTGTCCCATAGATAAGTTTGTTTCGCATGCTGAGGGTACCCATAAATGCATGTAAGTTGCCAAAAGCTATGTTTAATATTATCAAATACACGAATATGAATATATCTATCACAATGATCAATAATATTAGCATTGCATATATTACTATTCCAAAAAATCTGAAGCCCTCCACTTAATCCTTCACCAGGAACCACAAAATGATTATCAAAACCAATCTTTTTTGCTATCTTATTAATTTTGTCATTGTTTACTTTAGTTTCCATTATAAAGATAAAATCAGGTTTATATATACTAACCAATGTACGCACCTGAGCGACAAAATGGGGTCTTCCCACCCCTCTTGCATTCCATGACAGAATCTTCATCCCGGCCTAATGATCATTCTCGGTCCACCCACTTGCGCTTCCTCAGCATCTTGGTCTACACTATAGTTTCCTTCAACAAAAACACTCCGAGCAGGCCAAACAATCCATGAAAGAATATAGTGGTCCCCTTTTCTAGCGTCTTGAGCTGTCTTTGAAGTATCCATAAGATTAGATCTTGCAGCTTGGGCAAAAAGGAATCTAGTTGAATAAGCCCAAAAAACTCTGTTGGCCATTTTGGTCCCCACCTGATTGGGCTTGGCCCAAAAAGCCCAGCTCCTAGAAAGTTCCTCAAAATTCCAAATAGAAGCAAAAATACCTGTCTTTGAAACACCCCACAGATTTTCTCCAATAGACTGAGTAACATCACTTTCACTGTCAGCAATATTACCTGTGTGGTGAGAAACACCGCCACGTATACCATTTCTAGAATGATAGATATTCTGATCCACTCGATTCGATTCGGACCCTACTCACTGAGTGAAACCATTTGCATTATGAAGAACATACCGATTTGACTCAGTACCAACTCCATGATAACTATTAACAGAATCAACATAAACAAAGCCTCCACGGCTATGGCTCCACTGAGTCGACTCATCACTAGCTGACTTTCTACAAGAGGCATTTCTGCCATGACAATAGTTTTTCCGAGCATTAGCTCGAGGAGAACAAATATGATTAAACCCTCCGCGGGCAAGAATTTGAAGATCGATACCCACAATAGGGTATGGATCAGTTAATTCACAAAGAATTAGATTAGTCCAAGAAAACATATCAGACCAAACAACAACATTGCATAGAACCAAATAATTGGATTTTTCCATTACCATTTTACCTGAAAAGGTACCTTCACCGAGAGAATAGTTGTTAAATAGAGACAAGTCATGCCGTTCGTTAAGATAAATGCTTTCACGATCTTTAGCCAAAATTGTAATGCCATCATGAGAGAATCTAGCAAAAGTTTTCTTCAATCGCATGGAGGGGTAATACAAAACCAGATCAGCCAACTCCAAATGAAGAACTTGAAAATTTTCTTCAGATTGTGAAGAGCGAATCAAATCTCGCTTGAAATCCATCGCACAATTTATGTTTCATTTTTACAGCTATTTTGAACAACGCGACTAATTGACTTAGTTTTCTTAAAAACTTCTTATATACTCTATAAAATTTTGAGAAACTAAAATAGGTCAAAGGTACAAAATTATTCAAAATAATGGTTTTCAAAGGACAAGCTTGGTAACTAGTTTTGATGAAAATCTTTTATATAATCCTTGAAAGTTTAAAATAAGTGAGAAGTGTTGGAAAATTTTTATGGTGGCAATAATCGTCCTATTTTTTATTAGCTAAATAATACTTTCAACTCTTTAGTATTTGACAATTATAAATATAACCTCTCTTGTTTCTGAACATTAAGAGCATATCCGACTCAAGAAAGCTATTTTGATAAGTTAAAAGTTTTTTTTAGTTCAAAAAGTATAAAAATAGCTATTTATAGTAAAAATAACTATTTATAGTGGTTACTCTAATGTAACAAAAGTTATTTTTTTAGCTTACTTAGTTTTTTCTCTTTTCAATCACCATTATTCCATATTTTGGTAACATGACCAAATAGTTCCAAATTTAACTCTCAATTTAACTCTAAGCTATTTTATCTCACAATTTAGCTCTCCTATTGGAGAATACCCTTTAGAGCTAAAAGGTATTTTTTGGCTTTAACTCAACATTTAGCTATTTGTAGTCCAAAATGCACAATTTAACTTAGTTGAAGCATCTTTCTGTACATGAAGCCGGACTTGCAGTAGCTTTATTAACCCCCCCTCCCCAGTGAAGATTTTTTCTCTCTCTCCTCATCGTTTCTCTTTCTTCTCTTTTCTCCTTTCCATTTTTATTTTTTCTCGTGTTTTCTTACTCTGTTAATCTTTTTTCTTTTTTTCTTGCTTGCAACTTGATAAGACACATTGCCCATGAACAATACCATAATTCCATGTAAATCATTCTTTGATTTCTTCCCTTTCTTCTTCTTTATTTGTTTTATTTGTTTTTCCTTTTAGGCAGAGGGTGTTTTTCATGCTCTCTTTTATTTATTTATTTATTATTCACAATCCACGAACAATACCTTGATTCCATGGAAATCAGTCTACTCCTAGCCCACCATTGCAACACAAAATCCCTCTATTTCTATCACTTTTTTTTTTCTTTAATTATTACCGTAGAGACATCCTGTTATGCTTCCTCAAATTCTATGACACCAAGGCCCATCAAAGTCAATATTATTCACTGTGTTTGCATAGTTTACACCAATAATAAATAATGTTTCCAACTTTGGATGGAACACTCATTCGAGCACATACACGAACATATAGAGGGCAACACTCGCACAACGCACACCCTCTATACGGGCTATGGTTATATCGTAACAGGATATACACAACACAAACACCAACTAAACACATACAAAAGGAAAAAAGCAAGATAAAGCAGAAACGACGGTGGTCAAGTTAGTAGTAAAAAGGTGTTTTATTGTAAGTTTAGTTAAGATTTGATAAAAATGAGTGTTTGGATGTAGATTTAGAAGGTCCTAACTCTTCAAAAGGTCCTAACTCTTGAAAGAGAAGTGGAACCCTCCTCAGTTATGTCCTAGCTCTAGAAACTTGAAGAGAGGTGGCACCTTGCTCATTTATGTGTTGTGTGTGTATCTATGTATGTATAGCACAAAAAAAAAAAAATAATAATAATAAAAAATGGAAGAAGAAGTTGTCTGGCCATCTAAAAATCAGGTTGACTGATCCAATTCACACTAGTTCAATTAGAATTTGGCCGATTTGCATGGATCATGCTAGTTCAACCCGCATTGCATGTTTAAATAGTCCTATTAGAAACCCAACCCAGAAATCCTATTAGAAACTGATATAGGACAAAAGTTAAGACTGATCAAAAGCCAAAAAAGCTTTCTGCATATAACCGTACCTAAGGTCAAGCAAACTGTACCTACGGTTGAGAGCAGTTTTTGCATATATAATAGCATTCTGCCTTCAACCGTACCTATGGTCAGGCCAACCGTACCTACGGTCGTCAGCAGATTTGCTATTACGAATTTCCTTACCAGCCACTCTTTTTCCTTATTTAATTTGGATTCCTATAAGTTCGTTTGGGGTCCTTATTTGGCCAGCTTGATGCTTAAGTTTAGGGCTTTTGGTTTATGCTTTTAATTAGAATTTCTTTATTTTTTGGAATTTTTAGTATTTTTCCTTATTTTAGTTATTTCTTTCCTAAAGTTATAGTTCTAGTTGAATTAGGTTTTGCAGCCTCTGTAAAGGCTATTTCTTTTCATTGTAAGGATAACTTTGATTCAATAAAGAATTTTCTTTCTGAGATTTTATTCTCTGAGCTCGTGAATTCGAATGTGTTACTCTTTTGTTCGTGGATTCAAACGATTTTCCAAGAAGTAGGCTATGCCCTACTTCTTCATAAGCTTCCGCTACATCAGTTGGTATCAGAGCAGGCTTCATCCTGGTGGGAACAGTCAACGCTTTGATACTAACTGACGTAGCGGAAAGCGTATGAAAGAAAAAAGGTCATCGCCTTCTTCTTAAAATTACTCTAATCCACAAGCAAAGAGAAAACAACCTAAATTCACAAGCAAAGATAAAACAACTCGAAGCCACGAGTAAAGAGAAATAAATCTCAGCAAAAAAATTCTTTATTGAATCAAAGTTATCCTTACAATGAAAAGAAATAGCCTTTATATAGGTTGCAAAACCTAATTCGACTAGAACTGTAACTTTAGGAAATAAATAACTAAAATAAGGAAAAATACTAAAAATTCCAAAAAATAAAGAAATTCTAATTGAAAGCATAAACCAAAAGCCCTAAACTTAAGCAGCAAGCTGGCCAAATAAGGACCCCAAACAAACTTAATTATAGGAATCCAAATTATATAACGAAAAAGAATGGTTGGCAAAGAAATTTGTAATAGCAAATCTACTGACGACCATAGGTACGGTTGAAGGCAGAATGCTATTATGCAAAAACTGCTCCCAACCGTAGGTACAGTTTGCTTGATCGTAGGTATAGTTATATGCAGAAAGCTTTTTTGGCTTCTGATCGGTCTTAACTTCTGTCCTACATCAGTCTCCCCTGCTTGAAAAGAACTCGCCCTCGAGTTCGTTGTATGAACTTGAAGTCTTCTATCCCAAACAAAAAGATACTTCGAGTACTTCAATTTCTTCATTCTCCTTTGAAATTTGTACACTAAAATATATTTGACTCGAGCCAATGTCTCTATACCCTTCAATTGATTAACGAAGTCGATCAAACAAGGACTGATAATAAAATTAAATTTCTCGACCCTAATAAAATCAATGTTTCTCAACTTGTAAATATAGAGAAGATCAATTGATAAATTAACAACTGGACATTGTGATCGGATCTCTCCTGAAATTTTGATGAATGAAATTTCGCAATCAATGGTCTCCCCCAAAGCTTCATGCTAAAAAATTATGTCCTTTAGATCTTCAAACTTCTCACAATTTTCTTCCAATGCTGGTTGTACCTCATTAGAAGTGGCAACTACCTCTGGTTCTTGCACTTCCATCACAATACTCTCAATCTCTTTGACATCCATCACAATCTCAACCTCGGACTTACTCACGGGTAGTAAAGATTCCCCCTCCATTTCATGAACTTCTAGAAAAACCTTTTCTTCAATAACCAAATCAACTTCTGAATTTGGGTCTTCAAAATTTGCATAAATCTCTTGTGAAAAATTATTTTCAATATCTGAATCACAAGCTCTCGGTGTATCAATGCATTCTTAAAGTTAACAATTATATTTTTCATGGTGATTATCAGGATTCAAAATATCTTTTTCTTCCATTTTAATTTCTTCTTGAGCCATATGTTGCACCTTTTCTTTAACTTCAAAAGCATTAACTTTCTTGTCGAACTTTAACTGCACATCTTCTTTTAATGGTTGATTGTAGACACTCTCAGTATAATCTCGCAAATAATTAGTATGCCTATATTCTTGATCTATATCAAACTCTTTATAATCATAAAGAAAAAATTTAGATATTATCATTCTTCTCATTCTAGGCCATGAGCAAATAGGAGATTTACCTTGTAGAGTTCTTGAAAGTTGCAATTGATCCCACCACTTTGCAGCACAAAATCTAAGCTTGAACGTTGTAACTTTCACCTTTTCCTCATCCGAAATCCCCACAAAGTCGAAAAATATCTCCAAATCAAATAACCAATAATAGTTTTCATTCAGAAATCCATTGAAATTAGGAATATCTATAAATTCCATAAATTTCTGACAATTAGGAACAAGTCTACCAATAAGACGGCCGCAAGCCCCATCGTCGGCGCAAACCCTATAGTCTTTACGTAACCTATTAGTCTTCATCGGTAACTTAGTGAGTCCCGCGTGTACATCATGCAGCGCTCACTGGGTGTTGCGTTGAATCCTTGAAATTTTGGCTCTGGTAAGAGCCTCCTCTCCACATTCGTCGCCGTAGAAGAAGTTGCCACCATAGCGTATATTCGCCATCTGACTAGGATGAAGCCTACTCTGATACCAACTGACGTAGCGAAAGCTTATGAAGAAGTAGGGCACTGCCTGCTTCTTGGAAAATCGTTCAAATCCACGAACAAAAGAGTAACACACTCGAATCCACGAGCTCAGAGAATAAAATCTCAGAAAGAAAATTCTTTATTAAATCAAAGTTATCCTTACAATGAAAAGAAATAACCTTTATATAAGCTGCAAAACCTAATTCAACTAGAACTATAACTTTAGCAAAGAAATAACTAAAATAAGGAAAAATACTAAAAATTCCAAAAAATAAAGAAATTCTAATTAAAAGCATAAATCAAAAGCCTAAACTTAAGTAGCAAGCTGGCCAAATAAGGACCCCAAACGAACTTATAAGAATCCAAATTAAATAAGGGAAAAGAGTAGCTGGTAAGGAAATTCGTAATAGCAAATCTGCTGACAACCGTAGGTACGGGTGGCCTGACCATAGGTACGGTTGAAGGCAGAATGCTATTATGCAAAAACTGCTCCCAACCATAGGTACAGTTTGCTTGACCGTAGGTATGGTTATATGCAGAAAGATTTTTTGGCTTCTGATTGGTCTTAACTTCTGTCCTACATCAGTCTCCATTGCTTGAAAAGAACTCGCCCTCGCGTTCGTTGTATGAACTTGAAGTCTTCCATCCCAAACAAAAAGATACTTCGAGTACTTCAATTTCTTCAAGCTCTTCCCAAAATTATTCTTCATGAGTTTTCCCACTCGAAGACTCTTTTCTACATACTTCAATTTACTAACAAGGTCAACCAAATTATGATTAAGAACAAAATTAAACTCTTCGCTCCCAATAAAATCAATGTGTTGTACCCTGTTGCTCAATGAAAAATCAGTATCTGCATTCGAGAATTTAATAAGCTCATTAAATTTATCCAATGGCGGTTGTATAGGAACAACAACTTCTTGTAGCCCTGACTCTTCCACCACAATATTCTCAACCACCTCCTTGATATTCGTCATAAATTCTCCTCCATCAACCAGAAACACTGACTTCTCTTTAGAACGATTTTCAATAAAGAATTTTCTATGAGGATAACTTGAGTGAGGATGAGGAAGATGTTGAAGCCATACTCTGAAATAATCGGAGAAGTTACCAAAGGGAGCAGGACCGACAAACGTTTCATATGAAGATGGACCTGCCCAATTTTAATGGTCAACTTCAGATCAAGGGGTTTCTTGATTGGTTGGTATTAGTCGAGAGGTTTTTTAATTATATGGATATTCCTAAAGATAAAAAGGTGAAATTAGTCATGTACAGACTATTGGGGGGAGCTTCTGCTTGGTGGGAGCAATTACAAACTACGCGAATGCGACAAGGAAAGGGGATGGTTCAAACATGGGTTAAGATGAGACGATTGTTACAATCCAGGTATTTGCCTCCAGATTATGAGCAGATTATGTTTCAACAATATCAGGATTATAAGCAGGGAAGTAGAACAGTCGAGACTTACCTAGAGGAATTCCACAAGTTATCGTCACGTAATAACCTGCTGGAAACAGATGCGCAACAAGTTGCTAGGTTTGTTGGGGGGCTACGTTGGGCTATATAGGATCGAGTTGCGATGCAAACAGTCTACACCTTAACTGAAGCCATTGCGTTGGCTATTAAGGCGAAAACACAATTGGACAGATTGAAGGCAGCGGTCGAAGCAAGAAATTCCTTAATTCTAATCGTACTACATTAAATAAAGGACAAACACCAATAACTCAGCCACCTTTGTCTAACACCACTCACGAGACAGGTAGCAATGAAGGTCCAACAAAGCCAGCCAACATTGTTCCACCTGAAGTAGCACTTCGTAATCCTTATGCTCGTCCGGGGTCTGATAAGTGCTATAGATGTGGATAGCTAGGGCATCGTTCCAACCAGTGGCCGAAGCGGGGTACAGTTAACCTAGTTGTGCCAAAGGATAGGGAAGACCTAGAGACAGAGGAAGTAGATGATGAAGTAGCATACACCTATGAAGAAGAAGAAATTACAGGGGGCGATGATGGAGAGTTACTTTCACGCTCTCTAGTGGTTCGAAGACTTTTATTAGCGCCAAAGCGAGAAGAACAGTCGCAGCGGCATAACATATTTCGAACCAGGTGTACTGTGAATAGAAAGGTATGCGATGGTATTGTCAATAATGGTAGTAGTGAGAACATTGTTTCAAAGGCCATGGTGACAAAACTGGGACTGAAGGCTGAAAAACACCCATCACCGTATAAGATTGGCTGGATTCGACGGGGTGCAGAAGCAAAGGTCACTGAAATTTGTCGCCTTAATTTTTCTATTAGAAAACATTATGTAGACGAGGTTTCTTGTGATGTCGTCGAGATAGATGCCTACCATATGATTTTGCGTAGACCGTGGTAATTTGATGTGGATGCTATATATAGGGGGTGCGATAATGTCTATGTTTTCATGAAGAATGGACAAAAGATCTTTTTGGGGCCCATAAAAGAGGAATTCTCTGCAGTAGAGCTGAAAACCAAAGGGAAGTCAGTGTTTCTGGTTAATGGAGGAGAATTTGTGATGAATATCAAGGAGGTGGTTGAGAATATTGTGGTGGAAGAGTCAAGGCTACAAGAAGTTGTTATTCCTATACAACCGCCATTGGATAAATTTAATGAGCTTATTAAATTCTCGAATGCAGATACTGATTTTTCATTGAGCAACAGGGTACAACACATTGATTTTATTAGGAGCGAAGAGTTTAATTTTGTTCTTAATCATAATTTGGTTGACCTTGTTAGTAAATTGAAGTATGCAGAAAAGAGTCTTCGAGTGGGAAAACTCATGAAGAATAATTTTGGGAAGAGCTTGAAGAAATTGAAGTACTCGAAGTATCTTTTTGTTTGGGATGGAAGACTTCAAGTTCATGCAATGAACTCGAGGGTGAGTTCTTTTCAAGCCGGGGAGACTGATGTAGGACAAAAATTAAGATCGATCAAAAGCCAAAATAGCTTTCTGCATATAACCGTACCTACGGTCAAGCAAACCGCACCTATGGTTGGGAGTAGTTTTTGCATAATAACATTCTGCCTTCAACCATACCTACGGTCAGGCCAACCGTACCTACGGTCGTCAGCAGATTTCCTATTACAAATTTCCTTGCCAGCTACTCTTTTTCCTTATTTAATTTGGATTCCTATGAGTCCGTTTGGAGTCTTTATTTGGCCATCTTGCTGCTTAAGTTTAGGGCTTTGATTTTTGCTTTTAATTAGAATTTCTTTATTTTTGGAATTTTTAGTATTTTTCCTTATTTTAGTTATTTGTTTTCTAAAGTTATAGTTCTAGTTGAATTAGGTTTTGCAGCCTATATAAAGGCTATTTCTTTTCATTGTAAGGTTATGTTTTGATTTAATAAGAATTTCTTTCTGAGATTTTACTCTCTTTGCTCGTGGATTCGGGTTGTTTTCTCTTTGCTCATGGATTCGGGTGATTTTAAGAAGAAGGCGGTGACCTTTTTCTTTCATAAGCTTTCCGCTACGTCAGTAACCCAACCCGGAGATGTGAACGATTCTTTGGTTTACCATGTAGTTTGACCAGCCAAGCCGAACTAGGTTTTATAATAGAGATTTAATGGATTCAATAAAGAATTTTCTTTCTGAGATTTTATTCTCTGAGCTCGTGGATTCGAGTGTGTTACTCTTTTGTTCGTAGATTCGAACGATTTTCCAAGAAGCAGGAGGTGCTCTACTTCTTCATAAGCTTCCGCTACGTCAGAAACCCAACCTGGAGATGTGAACGATTCATTGGTTTACCATGTAGTTTGACCAGACATGTAACGCCTCAAAATTTATAAACCGTAACACGTACAGTTTTTTTTAATGAGCTCAGTACAAATAAACTTTTTCAAAAATACATTCCATTTGACAATACAGAATATTACGCAGCTGCGGGTAGCGATGGTTAACCCAAAAATCATCATTAATATACATTGGCCAACCAAATGAATAAAATTACATCAACTTTAAATAAAAATACATGTACACAATAGTCTTTCTAAATCTTGACCCCAATTCTATTACGTGCCTCCAATAATGATCACCTGAAAATATATTAGGGTGAGCGAACAACAGCCCAGTAAGAAATCTAATTCCTATACAATAAATAATGTTTCAAAAATCACATGCAAGCATTTATATATTCAAAATAATATATAAATCAAATAATACAAACTCCAAATCATCAACCTCAAATGTAATCCAACTGTCAATGAAATCAACCATCATAAATCTCAAATATATCACCATCAATAATTATCACTTTACATAAATCAAATCTTAACATATGTTTCAAAATAATCATCATTCACTGTACAAGAATTAAACCCCCTACCTCAAGAATAAATAAATAAAATGAATAACCACCACTGTAGACATGTAAATCGGCTCAACAAATACAAAATCCATACTAATAGAAGTCGGATTGGAGCTTCCCATGCTCCGGCTGGTGACCCCGACCCACTGCCTCTCTCGGCTTCTCCTTTCCTCTTTCTCTTTCTCTTCTTATTTCTTTCCTTCCCTTCTCTATTTATTTCTTCTCTCCCGTCCCTATCTCCTTTTTCTCTCTCATCCTTTATTTCTTTTCTTCATATGTCTTCTTTTCTTGCCTTCCTTTTTCCACACCTAATCCCTGCAACCGTCCAATTCTTCCCTTCCTCTTCCTTCTTTTCTACTCTTCTCATACCACTTTTTCTTCCTTTCTTTATTATCCTTTTTTACTTTTCTTTTATTTTCTTCTTTCTTCTTTCTTTTCTTCTTTTCACGTGCTTTCTCCCTTCCCAATTCTTTTCTTCTTTTATCTTCCTTCCTTCACCTATCTATATATATATATATATATATATATATATATATATATATATATATCTCTCACAAATTAATTATCCTTTTCATCCAAAGCAATTTAATGCAATGTCTCTCAACATTCAACTAACCTCAACAATATTTAAAATTATCCTCCTGTGTACAATTCCACTGAATATACACGTAAAATAAATTAATAAATATTCAGGGTATTACAAGACAAGCCGAACTAGGTTTTATAATAGAGATTTAATGAGTTTTAACAATCTCATCTATTAACCTATTTACCAATTTAGCAATCTCATCTAGACTTTTTTTTTTCCTAATAATTTTGAAAAGAGTAGTGTTATATAGAACAACTCATTTTTCCAAATTTACCTATCCAATTGATGATGTAGTTGGGATAACCAACTTGAATTTGTAAATAAATGACATATAATGCACCGAGCACACAAATTTTGGTCTAGGGTACCTATTGCAGACAAACCTGAAAAACGCACTTTTGATGGGGGCAATGCCTCATGATAAATTATTACATAGATCCACCATTTATAAGACATCTTCAATCTATTGAAAGGTCTAGATTGTTACATAGATTCACCATTTTGCCAATAAATAGCGTTCCCTCATCAGTTTTAATTGGGCAATGACTCACCATAGTTTATCTCTTAATAATATTTTCCTTGCAGCTCAAATATTAACATTTCTCATAGATATATTTTAAATAAAAAATAAATAGGTGAACATATGGCAAGTGTATGCATTTTTTGTGAGTGTGGCCTTTATACAAAAAATTTGATACGACTTTGTTCATTGTAATTACTTTTATATTATTAAAAATAAGATTAGACATGCGAGTTGATGAAATTTGATAATTTATATTAAAAAAATTGAATCATTTTTGGTTTTCAGTTTGAGTTTTTGACACATGTATAAGCCATGCATTCTACCATTTGCATTCCTTTTTTTAATTCATAAAGTGGTTTAATTAAAAAATTGTAGGATAATAAATCTCTTTCATAGAGAGAGAGAGAGATTGTAGATGCAATTTAAAGGTTAAAAGAGAAAGAGACATACTAGGAAAGAGAGGGGCGGATTAGATCATTAACTAGGCGGGCTCTTTATATTTTGAATTAAAGAGGATTATTTAAGTCTTCTATATAATTAATAATATTAATATGAATATAATTGTCATTCAAAAGTTTTTGTAACATCCACACTTTTATAAGCAGTATAGATAGATATAGTTATAGACAGATTATCCATGCCACTTCTTGTAATTAAGAGCAAACTCCTGGAGGATGTGTGTCTCTGTCTCCAAATTTGAAATTTTCATGACTTGGATTAAGTTTCTAATTGTTTGCTGCCACTTAAATATTCAATTTTATATTTTCAAAACGGGACTACGTCATAAGGGTTCTTTTGGGATTGTTGTGGTATCTATGAGACTGTCATACTTCATATTTTATTTCAATTCCCCTTTTTTATGTTCACGTTTACTCAACATAATGAAACAATTTTTAACAATTTTTAACATAATGAAATTTTTTTTAATATTTATACTTTTATTAATATCTCTTTGTCCTCTAAAATTATTTTATTTCCCTACAACTTTTTCAATTGCATGTGAAAAAACTAAACATCAATCATCATTGTACTTCATTGCTGTTTCTTTGTATTTTTATAGCCTAATATGACTCTCCTGATGTTTATTATGGTTTATAATTGATAGGCACGAGGCAAGGTTTATCCAGATAATTATTCAAGACATCTGGAATAAATTGAAGCCAACATTATTAGATGTTGCGGAGCACCGAGTTGGAATAGATTCACGTGTAGAGAAAATAAATAGGTTGTTAGGTGTCGGAGGGTCTGACGATGTTCATATTATAATTATTTTGGGGATTGGTGGAATAGGTAAAACAACCCTCGCTAATGCTATTTATAATCAAATAGCGAAACAATTTGAGGGTAGTGCCTATCTCGCAAATGTTAGAGAAGATTCGAGAAAACACGGCCTGATTCATTTACAAAGAAACCTTCTTTGTGAAATACTAAATGAAAAAATTCTGGCTATGAGCAATGATGACAGGGGAGTCGTTATAATAAAGGAAAGGCTTCGCTGCAAAAGAGTTCTTGCTGTTCTTGATGATGTGGATCACGAAGAACAATTACAAAAATTAGCTGGCAGTCCTAATTGGTTTGGCCTTGGTAGCAGAATAATTATTACGACTAGAGATCAACATTTGCTAACCAGATATGAAATATATACAACCTATATGGTTGAGGAATTAAACGATGAGGAAGCTCTTCAGCTCTTTCGTTTGCATGCCTTTAAAAAAGACCATCCTCCAGCAAGTGACTTTTTGGAGCTTTCAAACCATGTAGTATATTATGCTGGAGGACTTCCTCTAGCTCTTGAAGTTTTGGGCTCACTTCTTTGCGAGAAAAGCATAGATGAATGGAGAAGCACATTGGATCAACTAAAATATAATCTGAACAAAAAAATTCATGAAACACTAAAAATAAGTTTTGATGGAATAGACAATAATGGAAAGAATATTTTCCTAGATGTTGCATGTTTTTTCAAAGGGAAGGACAAGGATGATGTAATAAGGGTACTCAAAAGTTGTGGTTTCTACCCTGAGACAGGATTGGGAATTCTCATTCGAAGATCTCTTGTTACTATTTCTTGTAATAGGCTTTGGATGCATGATTTGGTACAAGAAATGGGTCGGGAAATTGTACACCAAGAATCCCCCAATGAGCCGGGAAAACGCAGTAGGCTATGGTTTGACAAAGATGTCTACCATGTACTCAGAGAAAATACGGTGAGAGCCAAACACACGAACTTTCTTCTTTAATGCAGTGTCCATTAGCAAGGATAAGCTTGGACACTTTCCTTTTCATTTAAGAAGTAACAAAACCATATAATTTTAGTATGGCTTAATGTATTTGCACTTCTCTAATTCTCTCCATCTTGGCTATCAGGGTACGGATGCAGTTCAAGGCATCTTTCTAAACTTTTCAACACCAGATGAGGTATACTTCAGCAATGATGCCTTTACAGGATGACCAATCTTAGACTGCTCAAAATTTGTAACAAACACCTTGTTAGAAATTTTGAAGAGGGAGTACTCAAACATGGTAACATGAACGTTTTTGAAGGCATTAACTACCTTCCTCATGCGCTAAGGTGCCTAATTTGGCATGGATACCCGTCAAAATCATTGCCATCAAATTTTCATCCATCGAACCTTGTTGAAATTGACATGCGTTGCAGCCGCCTCAAACAACTTTGGAAGAACCAGGTATAATTATCATATTTTGAGCCCAATTAAAAGAAAAAAAAATTGAAACTTATATGAATAATTGTGCTGGGTTCCCTAATCCTTCTTTATGTTGGCACGCAATTTTAGACATACACCACGATATCAATTTTACAAGATGAGAGAAAAGTCATGTAATCAAACCACATGGCATTTTATCAGTGAAATTTTGCACTTGAAATCCTTATATGGAACACATGTCTCAGAATTTGTGCAACATCTAAAAAAATATAGGAATAATTTGCCCTCATATATGGAGTAGTAGATTTTCTTCTCTATTTTATATAGGAATAATTTTTAAAGAGTTGTACAAGTTCATAGAATTTAATTTACGAAACCTGATACATTTTTGTTCTAACAGATCAATCTAGAAAACTTGGAATACCTCAATCTCAGTCACTCTCAAAACCTTACCGAAACCCCAAACTTCTCAGCAGGGTTCCTGAGGCTAAAGATATTAATTCTTCAAGGTTGCACGAGATTGGTTGAGATTCACCCGTCCAATTTGGTTCACGACATGCTTGTTTTCTTGAATTTGAAAGATTGTGAAAGCCTTAGAAGTCTTTGGGAGATCATTGAGCTGAAATCTCTTCAGACTCTCATTCTCTCTGGTTGTTCAAAACTCAAGAAGTTTCCAGAGATCCTTAGGACTATGGAACATTTATCGGAGGTTTATTTGGATGGGACTGGCATAAAAGAGCTACCCTCATCAATTGAGCATCTCACTGTGCTTGTTTTATTAGAGTTGGAAAACTGCAAAAACCTTACGAGTCTTCCTAGCAACATTGGTATGGTCAAGTCTCTTAGACGGCTTAAACTCTTTGGCTGCTCAAAACTTGAGAGTATTCCACAGATCCCCAAGGATATGGTACATTTATTGGAACATTTATTGATTTATTTGAATGGGACTGGCATAAAAGAGTTGCCCTCATCAATTGAGCATCTCACTTTGCTTGCTTCATTAGATTTGGAAAACTGCGAAAACCTTACGAGTCTTCCTAGCAACATTTGTATGTTGAAGAATCTTAGATTGCTTACTCTCTCTGGCTGCTCAAAACTTGAGAGTTTTCCAGAAATCTCGGAGGAAAACCTGGAGAAGCTACTTCTAGATGGAACTGCTATAAAAGAACTACCCTCATCAATTACTCATCTAAAGAGGCTTGTGATGTTGAATTTGGGAAACTGCAAAAATCTTGCTAGTCTTCCGAGCGGAATATGTGATGAGTTGAAATCTCTTGAAACTCTTACCCTTTCTGGTTGCTCGAAACTTGAAACGTTACCCGAGAACTTGGGGAATCTGCAAAATTTGGTAGAGCTTCATTTAGATGGAACTGCCATCACACAACCACCGTCCTCTGTTGCAGTTCTGAAAAACCTTCATACATTATCCTTTCGTGGATGCAAAGGATCATCATCCCATTGGTGAAGATCAATCTTCCCGCTTTCGTTATTGCTTGGAAAAGTTCCATGTTCCAGCCGTTTGATGTTGCCTTGTTTATCAGGTTTAAGCTCCTTAAGAAGATTAGATCTCAGTGACTGTAATCTATCAGAAGGAGGAATCATCAGTGCTATTGTTGGCTTATCCTCGTTGAAAGACTTGGATCTAAGCAAAAACAATTTTGCCAGCCTACCCGCAACCTTCAATCAATTTAATTCCCTGGAAAAACTTCGGTTGGAGCATTGCACTAGGCTTCAAGCATTGCCACCGCTTCCAACAAGTTTACGTAAAATAGACGCTCACGGTTGTGTATAATCACTGGAAAAATGACCATATCCGTTGGAAAACCTCAAGTTGGACTATCGTGAGTATACATTTGGCAACTGCGAAAAACTCTCTGGCCATAATAAAGCAAGCACATTTTTTAAAAGACAGTGTCAGGTCTCTCTCTCTCTCTCTCTCTCTCTCTCTCTCTCTCTCTCTCACCATATTGTTTAACGACATGATTTCCATGGATCAGGCCATTTCTCGACAAGATTATATTGCTGCTTTCAATTTTCTTGTACCGGGAAGCGAGATTCCGAAGTGGATGAAAGAACAGAGCATGGGGTCATCAATTTGTTTCAAGATGTCTCCACTTGAATATAGTAAGTTTAAAGGAGTGATCTTTTGCGCTGTTCTTACACTCAAGGCGCAGCAGTGAAGTTGTGGAACTGTTTCACATTGTCTCATGTAATAGATGGTGTCTCGTCGCCTAGTCATAGTGGTGATCCATTTATCGAAATCCCTACGAATAGATACATGGAGTCAGATCATGTGTGGTTGAGATATAGGCCACGTCATTTATTCAGTGGCAATACCATTACCTCAGATGGATGGCACCACTTTGAAGCTTCATATGAATCCGAGAACAAATTAGTACAAAGTGTGGGGTTCATATAATATATGAGGAAGATGATGAGCCCACAATGATACCCTCCAACTCTTCATCTCACAATTTGACACTAGAAGAATTAGAAGAAGAAGAAGAGGAGGATATTGTTATTACTAAACATAAGAGAAGGCTTGCTGAGGAGGAAGCAAGTGGAAGTGGATGTTCTAATAAAAGGACGAAAGGAAACACCCAATAAAGAATCATGGTAGCTAGCATTACCAACATCAGAGCTCACGCATTCTCCATCTGTCTACAAATTCAAGGGATCGAAAGAAATGAAGATCTATGCCTTGTTTTTCCAATGACAGATTTGGCTCTACTCAGAACTTCTTCAGGTTAATCTCTGACTCACACTCTCCCTCCCTCTCTCTCTCTCTCTCTCTCTCTCTCTCTCTCTCTCTCTCTCTCTCATGGTCTCTCATGTCCCTCCCCTCCGTTGTTTTGATTTTCGCTCTTAAGGCTTAGCCCTAATTCTAACTCTAACCCATGGCTAATTTTTCCAGGGTTTTTCTGGTTTTTGCCCTTCTTGGGGGAACAGAGAGTTGGTTCTGGTTTCCTTTTGAGAGTTTTGAGTTTGATTCAAAGGTAATGATCAACATCATTTCTCTTACCTATCCCTTCCTCTTGTTACCTATCCAGCATCTATATATGTGCGTGTGCATTAAATTTTCTTTATAATGGAGGAAAAAAAATCATGGATAGTGGCATCAAATTTTCTCCCTGTTTGAAGTGGCTTGAACCACCCTCTTCGTTAAGTAAGATTTAACTGATTATCAAATTTTCTCTATAAGACTATGGTCTTGAAGTAGAGGCATTGTTTTATTAGGTTGGACTGTGGGAGTAATATTGTGAATTTGGGAAACTTAATTGTATGGTATCATGGTAGCATGATGAGAGATGTTTGTGATACTCCTTTAATTAAATAATGGTTGCATGCTTTTATTCAGGACATTTTGGGCCTAGGGTTTGATCATCAATGTTCTTTTATTTCACATTCTTAATGTCTCCACCCCAACCCCTTTTTTTCCCCCTCTTGTGAAAAATCTAAATTGAGGGGCAGTGGATTGTGGGAAAGGGATTCTAGAATTCAATGAAAAGGTGAGATGGAGGAAAAGAAAATACTTGAGGAGGGAGGAGTGGAAATAATTTTTGATGTAGAACAAGTGACCACAAACTTTTTGGAGCATTTGAACCATCAAAAGTTCTAATTTTTCGGTGTAACTTCAAATGGTTATAACCTTTGACCCACGAAGAGTTAGGGACCTCACAATATATATCTATGTTAAGAAATTGATCATGGATTCATTGCTCATGATTTTCAGGGTCAAAGAAGTTACGGAAAAATGATGGATGGTAAAGAAAGGTATTAGGAGATGAGGTTTGGTGAAACTTTTTTCTTCAGGTGATTATGATCCTTTGACAGATGGAAAGTCTTGAACGCATTGTTCGTAGGATTGTTCTATCCTTTAGTCCCATTTTTACATGCGTGAAACTATGCGTACGTATATTTTACAAAGTGGAACTTAAAAAATTATTCAGCCCAGAATTCAACTATGGGTAACCAATTGGGGGATTCTAGTATCCATTGGGAAGCAAATCAATAAATTAAATATTATCTTATGATGTCTGTAAAAAATGAAAAATAAAAATAAGAGGGTGTCCAGTTTCCATTGAAGACGAAAGAGAAATTGATACATTGAACTAATAGTACTGTAAATTACATTAAAACGTGAGTTGATATGAACCATCGTGACCTTTAAAATCAGTGAGAGCAGTGGCAGATGCATGTAAGTGTCTTTAGTGTTGCATTAGAGTTTATAGATATGTTTGGACTTGTAATTAATCATGTAGATGCAATGCGTGTGTACGCATGATCGAATAGTGGGTGCTAGATTTGAATTCAAAATTTCTCTCTATTTGAGGTGGCCCAAACCACTCTCTTCGTGAGAAATTTCCGAACTGCTTTTGTGATATATGAATAAAATGTGTAGAAATATGCATGAAATGGAGTTGGTGATATATGTCTATTTTCCGAACTGCTTTTGGAATTATCTATATATATAGCCCAAAAAATAAAAAATAAAAAATAAAAAATTTGATCAGCAGCTTTTTGTAGTCTTTATCAACAACTAGGGGCACAATATGCTTGTATGTGTCTTCTAAACCATATAATGATTTAAATTTACCAGTGCCATCATAAACCACCTTATGATTGATTCCCATAATTAAGCAGTAGTTGAAGCAAAAATGAATATATATTAATAGTTACCTACAATTTGTGCAGCCTACTCTGTCAGCCAGGAGCCCTCAATTGGAATAAGATGAAGGGGAAGATATTGGGCAGCCTTAAGGGGAAGAACACAAAAGTTGACAAGAGCAAGCAGGCTGCTCTCGCGGGCACAACTCCTCACATGCTCCCTGCTTCGCATATTAATTTCTTTCCTTTTTTTTTTTTTTTTTTTTTTTTTGGGTTTGACGGTTAGGGTGTCCAAGCTTGCTTGCGTGCATCTCAACTAATCCCTTTTCGGGCGATCTTAAGGGCGCATTCCCCCACTTCGCATATTAATTTCAGTGATGGTGAATTTGTGTTTGCTTACACCAACTCCACCAAGTTGAATCATGAGCTAATTTCCTATTCACATTGACTTCAATTCTCTGTTTTTAACTTGTTATATACGATCCAACATTACCACAGGATTGAAGAGACTAAATTGTCGAACACTCTTATTTGTAAGGGAGAACTCTACTTTCATTTTCCATTCAGAGGCTCTCCACATGTCCTCAAAACTCGATAGATACAGCGCCCTAGTTGAGGTATATGGTGCATATAGGTATTTATTATTATTATTATTATTTTGCTGAGTAAAATATGCAAATAAACAGAAAAAACACATGAAAACAAAAACTAACAAGAACTACATCAACAGACATATGGGATGGAAGTGGGGCGAATCTTATGAGTTTTCTCCTTTTTGTTTTATTTTTTTCTTTACCCTGTAAGCCTATAAGTTACTCTGCTGCATTCCTCAATTGAGCATTATGTGTTTGCTATTATTATGATTTTTTCTTAATATTTTTTAGTGATAGGAGAGTGCAAAAATGGCACTTCATTAATTGCTTACTCAATTGAGCATTATGTGTTTCTCATGTAGACAATTCATATCAAAAATCAAGTTGATCTGATATTAAGAATTTTTTTTCATCCAAAAAGTGTATAAATGAGCAATTTTTACTGATTAAAAAATGCAAGTTTATGATCGAATAGCAATCAATCTCGGATAAAATAATTTTTGGTATGGAATGCTTACATAAAAAGGGTATCTAATCCAAAGATTGAATTTGTAAAATACAAATCACTAATATCAAGTTCACTTGATAATAGGAGGACTATATACTTAAAATTCACTAATTTACGAAAATATTAATATAACCTTCTTCTTGGTGCCCCTCATTTTTAGCATGCACCCCTTTTCTGCTAGCCCCATATGACCCCCAAAACCAATGAAAATTACCATTGCAACTCTATTGAACATCGCAACCGCTTGCCGGCACGTCATCTTCTGCACCAAAACATGGCAACCATGAATAAGAATATGTATGATCTAGCTCCCACATGTGTATCATGTGAGAAAAAGGGAAAGAAAAAAAAAAGATTAAGAAAATAATTTAGGGCCTATTTGGTTGTCCATTTCGAAATTAAATAATTCAAGATATTTTACATAGTATCGAAAGTACAAATCTATCAACTTGAATTATAATATTTAAAAAGGTTGGAGTCATCGCTATAATTGATGTTATAGGATATATTTTTAGAAATTCATGAGATTCCACTATTTTAAATTTCCACTCTTATTTGGGAGGATGACCACCATTTTCTTCGATTTGTCAATTCAATGAGATGGATTTGAACCCTCAATACGATGTAAGATACCTTGAATTGTTTAATTTCGAATTGTACACCAAAATAGGCCTTTAAGCTTTTGACTCAGATCATCACGACATTTATTTTATCTTTAAAATTCTGTAGATAGTTTTTAGTTCTAAAATCCTTCCAAAAATATATTTCATGTAGTAAATTCATTTCCAATAATATATTTTTCTTCCAATGTTGAAATCAATTTTCAAAGAAATTCGTTCATGGAATTGAAATTGCTTGCTTGCGTAATCTCAATTCCATTTAAGTAGACTACAAATCTCATTAATTCCCACACACACCAATTTGAAGTTCTTAAGCCTTGTCATGACCCAAATTAATTAAGTCGTGATTAATAGTAATAAAACAGGCTTTATTTTAATAAATCATTTCATAAAAGAGGATGACAGGTGTCAAAATCTTAATCATTCTAAAAACTTACCTCAATTTTCGGACATGAACTATCCATAGATAGGACATACCATCATAAAAACTTGTTATAAAATCCATACATAAATTTTCTTATCATCCATAAAAGTGGTATCATCCCATGCGTCGCATTACACAACCACAAAACCATAAATAATTAAAATTACAACCCTAATTAAATTTACATTTACATTGGCCATTGGCCCAAATAAAAATAAATTATACATATTCTTCCCATGACAATACATCAATAAATAACATAGGTAAATTCCAGTTAAGAGCATCCCCACGTAAAATCATAACTTCACCTAAAAATAATCTCTGAAAAACATTGAAATAGATAGGCGTGAGTCCGATAACTCAGTAGATACAATTTAACATAGTAAACTACAGCAATGATATAAATAAAACCAATTATATCATTTAAAAGAAAATATTATACTAACTAAGTATATTACAAATTCAAAATAAGTTATAATCCATAACTTAGGACAAATGATGCATAATACCCAATGCATGTGACTCATGTCCAATTTACATTAATTCCATAAATTACCAACCACTCCCGCAGGAGTCTTCGCGCGGAAATGGAGGATTTAAACCCAACCTCTAAGAGGACAACACTGCACCATCACAACCGCGTAAGGATGGAAAGTAGCCTCTTCTTCGGGAACACAAGGGTTCCGACCTAGAATCGGAAAGTACCTGGATTCGAGAGCACAGCTGTTATCCCTACTTGGGACCGCAAGCAACTCAGGACCAAAGGAAGGGAAAACACCACTAAGTCCCTTGACTGCAAGTAATCCAATTCCAATGACCCCTTTTTATGCAATACTTTTATCCAGTATTCATTAAATCCATTTAATGCATGATTATGCCCAACATGCAATGTAATTAACCATAAAAATGATTTTTAACCAAAATCATCTCCAAAATATGCTTTATAACCCATAATCAAATAACCTCATAATTATACCAAAATAATGATAAACAACATAAATTCCCATTATGATTATAGCCTTAAAATCATAATTGAAAACACCAATTAAACATGGAAATTAACCATAAAATCCATACCTCTATATTCCATAGAATGTATAAAATAACCAAGCTCATTAATAAACATAATGTCCAATTTATGTTATCAAATACCCAAAGTTTCATCTCAAGATTTATTTTATAAATCATTTATATACATATTCTAGGCCCAAAGAATACCAAATACTATGATAATATATACCATATTATCATGTCAATAGTTTAAACATTTGTAAATTGCACCTACCTCCGTGAAACGTGTAGAAAAATACAATCTTGATGTTATGGGTGTGTAGATCCAAGCCTAGGATGCATATGCAAGTTCCAAATCCAAGCTTTAGCTCCCAAATGACTTGGTTGATGAAGAGAATAGAGATTCCAACTCCAAGATGCAACCAAACCTTACAAATTGCATGAATAAACACAAAATATGAGGATATGATGACTAAAACCCAAAAGAAATGCAAACCTTAGCCTTATATATGAGAAATTACCTCTCAAATCCGAAATGGAGGTAAACCAAAAGTGAATCCAAGCTAGAAATGTTGAAATTCAAGCCCCAGTGCATAAAATCCAAGCAAAAGTAGAGAGAGAAACTCCCTCTCTCTCTCTCTCTCTCTCTCTCTCTCTCCTCCGTACAGCCCAAGAGCTCTGCCAAGCTCACTCTCCCTCTCTCTCACTCTAAATACAGGAATGAGGGTTACAAGTTGGGGTTGAAGGGTTTTTATAGAAAAAGAGGGCAAAAGGGTCATTTTACCCCTTTATTAAAAGTGTCTGCCGACATTTTTAGACGGCTAAAAAATATTTTTAGTTGGCTAAAAATGCCCAACACAAAACAATTCTCTCTGGAATTTTCAGTCGACTGACATGAACTTTCAGCCGTCTGAAATGCAACTTTCAGTCGGCTGAAATGCAATTTTCAGCATGCTGAAACTCATGCTTTCATACAATTCTCAGGTTATCACAGCTACAGCCCATCAGCCTTATTTTCATCCACTTCTCCATTCTTATATTATCCTTTTACTTTAAGTTATTTAATGAAAATAAGCAAATAACCCCCCATTTGAACCCAAATAAAATATCAGAAAAATCAAATTCCCAATATATCAAAATCTCATTTTCCAGTTTTAGTACAAAATCCATCTCCCGACAAATTTTCCTAAAACAAATATGTGTAGAACCCAATCCAAATATGTTAGTAAATTCCCATAAAATCACCAATGTCTTATAATATTATGAACTTCCATTACCGCCAAAAATTATCTTTAAAAACGAAGTTTTACGAAAATTCACTTTTGCCCAACACTTAGCCAAATTTCAGCAACTTAAACCCTTATGTTGCAATTAAGTAAGGCCAAACGCACACCTAAAATGTTTGATGCATAAAAACGAGTATGAAGACACATCCAACATCATAATGTCATACACATGCATTACCCATACATGAAGTTATTCGCTAAATCAAGGGATTAACTACGTTAACCATAGATTAAGCCCTTAATACCCTATTTAAAAATTACGGGTGTTACATTAAACCCTAAAATATATCTTCAAAACCATTTACGTACACTATTGTGGTGTACGTGTGCTTTGTACTATTTTGTTTTGTTTTGTTTGTTTGTTTGTTTAGTTTTTTTCTTTTGTAAATTAGGAGGTTACAGATGCTTTGCACTTGACTAGCGCTCTTGGGCACATGCAATTCCCACGTCCCATATGTACTGGACAATTACAAGACAAAGTCTATGGGAGTGGTCTTGAGGGGGAGTGATGAGAGTTGAACCCAAGACCTCTTGCTTGTAAGAAGTCCTAGGACCACTCAGTCTACCCCTCAAGATTGTGTGCATTGTTATGGTTGATGCCCATCTTTCATTTCCCTTTCATATATCTTCCTCTTTTTTTTTTCTTCACATATAAGCTTAAAAACAATAAAGATACATTGGAACAAAAGGTGTACAAAGTTCTTGAATAACTAAAAACATTTTGGAAGCAATTATAAATAAGCCAATTTCATACCATTAGGCATTAGTTACCCTAGAAACCCAATAAGACAATAGATTAGTAGGAGGAAAAAATTTTGTTGAAAAGCTAGTGCTCCCTCCATTCTTTTTTTTTTTTTTTTTTTTTTTTTTTTTTTGTTTTTTTGAATATCTCAAAATTATTGTCAAATCAAAAAAATTCAATGAATCTTTTGAATTGATTTTCTAAAATACCCATTTTATATGAGTATTTTATATTTTCTAATTTTTGTGCATTTGAGGGTAAAATTGGTATATTAAAACATTTATATTGATGTGAAAACATTTTAGAATATTTTTCTTAAAAAACGTGTTTTTTAAAAAGTGACAGTAAAATAAGAATGAAAAAAGTAAGGGCATTTGCCCATAAAAATCCCAAAGTTTGCCCAAATATTCAAAGTACACCAACAACGAAAACAATGTCCAACTAAAACATAAAAACCAATTGTGGAAAAAAATGTCATTCCTTCTTGGTTAGTATAGAACCAAATTCATTCCCATTTTCCAAGACAACACACTATTTCTCCTTCACATCAGTTGCTGCTCTTCTCTCTTTCCTCTATGGTATGAAGATATCAGCAATATCCCTTTCCCCTCTCTCTCTTCTTCTCAGTAACATCACCCACTCTCCTCCTCCTCCCAAAATAAGAATCAACAGTAACCCTCCCCTCCATTTCGTCTTCTCGCCAAGATCCCCAACTCTCTCATCCTCATCCCAACAACATGCGCATAAATACATCTGTCCCCTCTCTATCCTCTTCTCAACAACATCCCCCCGCCCTTCTCATCCTCCTCCCAAAACAATGCACAGTAGTAGCTCCCTTAAAGAGAATCCCCTTCACTTGCTACATCTTCAGTTGTCGGAAAACACAATCGATTTCTAGAGCCGCGCCTATCTCCTCTATTCGAACACACATACAACATCACAGTTGTTGTGAGCATTTTGGCGGGTAATTTCCTTCTTTTTTCACTTATTTTCATGCTCAAAATCTGAGTTGTTTCTATGTTCATCAGTCAATATTTCACACACGAATTGTAGGTCCACACTTGAGTTGTTTTTCAGCAAAATTATAACTTTTTTTTCCCACACCTTTCAACTTTTGAGGGTTTTAGTTCAGATTGATACGCATTTTGGAGGGTTTTAGTTCACACACGAATTCTCGACAGGGTTTTAGTTCCTCATGCTTTTGCCTTCAAATTCTGGACTACGTGTTTAGATGCCTAAATGGATTGGTCGATGTAGTGCTAATTGAGAAAAATTTTGTGGAGATCCTATGTGTAAGTGTGGGGATCCCATGTGCAAGATTTAAGCTTTTGCATTTCTCCGAATTCTTTATACTTTCTCCTTCAAATTCTGGAATATTTGCTTTGATGCCTAAGTAAATTTACGTTGATTTAGTGCTAATTAGAAAGAAAAATCTGGGGATCCTATGTGCAAGTGTGAGGATCCTATGTGCAAGGTTTAAGCTTTTGCATTTCTCGAAATTCTTTATACTTTGCCTTCAAATTATGGAATATTTGATTTGATGCCTAAATAAATTTGGGTTGATTTAGTGCTAATTGGAAAGAAAAATGTGGGGATCCTATGTGCAAGTGTGGGGATCCCATGTGCAAGATTTAAGCTTTTGCATTTCTCTGAATTCTTTATGCTTTCGCTTTCAAATTCTGGAATATTTGCTTTGATGCCTAAATAAATTTGGGTTGATTTAGTGCTAATTGGAAAGAAAAATCTAGGGATCCTATATGTAAGGTTTAAGCTTTTGCATTTCTCGGAATTCTTTATGCTTTGCCCTTCAAATTATGAAATATTTAATTTGATGCCTAAATAAATTTGGGTTGATTTAGTGCTAATTGGAAAGAAAAATGTGGTGAACCTATATGCAAGTGTGGAGATCCCATGTGCAAGGTTTAAGTTTTTGCATTTCTCCGAATTCTTTATTCTTTCGCCTTCAAATTCTGGAATATTTATTTTGATGCCTAAATAAATTTGGGTTGACTTAGTGCTAATTGGAAAGAAAAATCTGGGGATCCTACGTGCAAGTGTGGGGATCCTACATGCAAAGTTTAAGCTTTTGCATTTCTCGAAATTCTTTATGCTTTGCCCTCAAATTATGGAATATTTGATTTGATGCCTAAATAAATTTGGGTTGATTTAGTGCTAATTGGAAATAAAAATATAGGGATCTTATATGCAAGTGTGGGGATCCTATGTGCAAGTTTTAAGCTTTTTCATATCTCCGAATTCTTTATGCTTTCGCCTTCAAATTCTGAAATATTTGCTTTGATGCCTAAATAAATTTAAGTTGATTTAGTTCTAATTGGAAAGAAAAATCTAGGGATCCTATGTGCAAGTGTAGGGATCCCACGTGCAAGGTTTAAGTTTTTGCATTTCTCGGAATTCTTTATGCTTTGCTCTTCAAATTATGGAATATTTGATTTGATGTCTAAATAAATTTGGGTTGATTTAGTGCTAATTGGAAAGAAAAATATGGGGATCTTATGTGTAGGTGTGGGGATCCCAGTTGAATGTCGTGCCTATAAAAGATATTGAGCACTATCAGTTGATACTTATAATCTTTTTTGCCCTTGCCATTCACTAATTCTTTTTGTCCATGTCATTAAACATTTAATTTACTCACTTGGAAATAACGTTATGTTATCCGTATTTAATATCTCACTTTTTATGTGACATATGAAGGCATCCAATATGTGGTGCTATACGAGTATGTGCTGAACATAGTATTAACACACAAAATGATTATATGTAGTCACGCACCTATTACATTAACTTTGTCCATATTGAATTTATTTGATTTCACATTAGACCTAACATGATTATGTATTTATTAGGTGTTTTCCATGCGACACTCACTTGCTATACTCTCCCTATGAAAGTCCGGTTCATTCTTATCAGATAGCAGAGGAATAATTACTCGGCGTGGCACCTATTACATATCAACATGTTTTCCATCTCCACAATCAGGATCAACCGATTATGTCAATGCAGAGGAAACAAATTGGGAGATCATATGTGCAATTGTAGGGATCTGTACTTGAAAATGATTTAAATGTATATTTTGTTATTATTTGTTGGTTGTTCACCTGCTAGGATGTGATAACCCTTCAGTTAAGGTTGCATTTGATGTCACCCTTTCTTTCACCCATGCCAATGGCATCCCCTGGATTTACGCCTTTAGATAATCTAGCTAGAGCATATGACCAAGGAGGCATTCATAAGTTGACAAGTCATGACTGCAAACTATGTGATTCTCTTTCAAATAACAAAAAGAAAGAGTAGTACCTCATATTCTCATCCACAAATCATGTCAATGCAGCGAAAACAAATTGGGGGATCATATGTGCAATTGTGGGGATTCGTACTAACCCATAATTGACCGATCATTATCATGTCATTTTGGGCGACACATTTAGATATATACGTATCTTATATTGGTAGTTCATTGAATATTTCAAATACATGTTGGTAGTTTATTTTCCAAAAAAAAAAAAAATCTATATATCTATATATATATATATCTGGGGATCCTATGTGCAATTGTGGGGATCCCATGTGAATGTCTTCCAATACTTTACATATAATCACCCTATTTTAAAACCATATAGTTAGGGCGTGGATACTCTGTCAACTCATGACAGGCTTTTTCTCACCTATCTCAATCCAATGACAAATCGTACCCTATATTCCCTCTACAAATCTTTCAACGATGGACAAAAAAAATATTTGGGGATCCTCTATGCAATTATGGGTATCCCATGTGAATATCTTCTAATAATTTACATATAATCACCCTATTTTAAGACCATATAATTAGGGCGTGGATAAGTTGTCAACTCATCACAAGCTTTCTCTCACCCATCTCAATCCAATAACAAATTGTATCCCATATTCCCTCTACAAATCTTTTAACGATGGACAAAAAAAAATATTTGGGGATCCTTTGTGCAATTGTGGGGATCCCATGTGAATGTCTTCCAATACTTTACATATAATCACCTGTTGTCAACTCATCATAGGCTTTCTCTCACTCATCTCAATCCAATGATAAATCGTACCCCATATTCCCTCTACAAATCTTTTAACGATGGACAAAAAAAAATATTTGGGGATCCTTTGTGCAATTGTGGGGATCCCATGTGAATGTCTTCCAATACTTTACATATAATCACCTGTTGTCAACTCATCATAGGCTTTCTCTCACCCATCTCAATCCAATGATAAATCGTACCCCATATTCCCTCTACAAATCCTTCAACGATGGACAAAAAAAATATCTGGGATCCTATGTACAATTGTGGGGATTCCATGTGAATGTGGTGCCTATAAAAGCTATTGAGCACTATCAGTTGATTCTTACATTCAGCCACCACATAGAGTGCAATAACTTCCAGATTGTGTATCTATTCTTTTTGCATTATAGCCTGTAAGTCTAAAATCAGCATCCTAGCTGATTTGCATTTATATTCTGGATGCAATAATTAAATCATCAATCTTGATTCTTGGTTGGGTAACTCCATGTTCAACCTTCTAAGAAACTTTCTTCAAAATGTGAAATTGTTTGACCCATCTATGTAAACTTGGGTGATAGGCTTGCAATCTAACCTGTGAAAGTACAACATAGGAAAACCATTGATATTGGTATAGTCCTAAGTTGATTCATTAACAGATCTGTTTTGCCAAAACATGTGTGATGATTATGAATGTGATTTACTAAAACCAGCTTATTAATAATGCTTTCAATTGTTAGTGATTGCTCTGAACCACATTTGCTCCACGCAAGAGGAATTAGCTATAGTCCGAGCTTCTAAAATGCCAAAACAAGCATATATTGGTGTATTTGGATACGTTGCTATGATGGGAGATGTTGTATTGGGTCTAAGATATTATCTGAACATGTAATAGAACATGCAATGAATAGCTCTACTTTTTTTTTTGAAAAAAAAAATATGAACTTGTGTTTCAATCCATATAAAACTAGTAGACATATTTAGCATTACTTGTATAAATACCATTAGTAATATAATCCCTAAAGCACCTATTTTCATGCACACTGAAAAACATGTTTAAACATGTCCAATAGAATCGCAACCATATATAATCATCACCAATTGAATCACAGCCACAAGTTTTCATTCAATAGAAAATAGAAAATATCTAATCCATTACCACAAAGTTACGTAATACAAATACCCATGTAATAGTGTCTAATAACATATTGTTTCAAAAATATTGATTAGTCACTCTAATATGATCAACCACTACTGAAGAAATGCATATTTAAGCCATCGCTCCAAGTGTTCAGCATCATTAATCCAATAGCATCAAAACATGCAAAAATTGGTGTTTCATCATCAGCATCAGTGTTTGTGCATGAAAATCACATGCCAATATTAAGTTATACAAGTATATAAGACAACATGAATATATGACTTAAAATACATACAAAACTGCACAAACCACTCACGCCTACATTCATGAACCTGGCCATAAATTTACAACCTTTACAATATATCTAGAAGGAAAGGAATACTAAATCTGGGATTGACATGGTAGGTCACTCTTTTGTATTAATGTCAGCTGTCTAGATATATTGACATTGTTGACATTTTGTTTTTTTTTTTGTTTTTTGATAAGGTAAAATTTTATATCAAAAGAAGAGAGATTCAAAGTCTCTCTTGTATGATAGGAATATACAACGAAAAAATATAAAGAGAGGCCATCTAAGAACGTACTCTCTAAGGTTTCTTGTTACAAAAATCATCTGGCTCCTCCCCAAGAAACCTGACTTTTTAACACCTGTACCAATGATTCCTTATTAGAGATAGTCCTAGTACTTCTCTCCTTCCACAGCACCCAAAAAAAAGTATATGGAACGAGTCTCAAAAAAGCCAAACCAAATTTATTGGAACTATTGCACCGCCAAGACTCCATAACCTAAATTACCCTCCTTGGCATAACCCAATGCAAGCCAAAAAAACCAAGGTAGGCGACCCACACCTCCTTAGCTACCAAACAGTGAATATTTTTTCATTCAATTCCATCTTCACCCCCTTGAACCACCTTAGCTACATAGATTTTTTCTAAACAATTCCAGATTTCTAGTATCTCAAAAGTTGTGAGGTATTGCATATTACTTGGCAAAGAAGCTAAGTTCAAACATTGATAGATAAATAGTATTTGAAAATAGCTAATGCTATTGGAAAAAATCAAGAAAATCAATAGAGTTAACCCTGAGTGACCTCTTCTAGCTTTTCCTATCCCCCTTACACCCCTTCCCATGCCTTCAATTTTGCCACCCCTTCCACTAACTTCAGTAGTTGAACTTCTTCCCCTGCTTTCAATATTGTTACCCCTTTCTATTCCTCCATACCAGCATGTACATTATGTAAGAAAAATGAAAACCAATACATGCAAGCATGTAAGTGTATAAAACAGCAAGCAACAAGAGTTTTAACATCAATTATGAACAACTAGTTGTGATAGCTTGTGTACTTAGGCCTGATTGACACTCCGTAGTAGTAGATGGATACCATAAAACATGTATTACCTACATATTGTAAAAAAAAAAATGCAAATTATTACTAAGTTGGCAGCACAATTTAATGTAAAAAATGATGTAAATGATATTAATCACCTTGCTTGTTGGACCTCTGCCACCACTACCTTCACCAATACCACCACGGCCTTCACTAATACCACCAATGCCACACATTTTCACTAAAAATGTGTTAAAAAACACATCAAAATGCATCCTGAAAAAACCTCCAAAAACCTATTTTTTGTTTGGACTATCCAAGGTTTGAGAAACATGAGTTCCTTTCCAAATAAATCTTTGTTATTTATAAGATTTTAGAGCAACTACGAAATAATTTTGTCCCCAATGTTCCTGTCATTAACCAAACAACAATCAAGGAGAAATCACATCTTTCTACCGACAGGCTTTATAAGAACCCATATTTTACCATCATCACATATTGAAAGGAAAAAAAACAAAAAAAAAAAAAAGGAAAAACAAAGAAAAACAAAAAACTTATACATCAATGAACAATATATATATTAAAACATATGGAAAGGTTTTTGTTCAACAAAACATCTTTATTAATTAAAAGTCTGAAGTCAGAATTTTAAAGGCACTTCAAATTAAAATATCTCTTATAGATAACAAAACTGAAAGTTTAGAGACTGCAAAGATCCCACCTAAAATTTATAATGCGAAATTGAAAAATGGTAAACCCTAGGAAAAAAAAAAAAAAAACAACAACAACAAAAAACACAACACTTCAAAGCCAAAGGAATACGATATCTACAATTACATGAATGTTCAAGTTCAATAAAACCCTAAGTTTTATAATTTGAAATTGAAAAATGGTAAACCCTATAAATTTTTGGGAGGATAAGGGAGGGCTTATATCCACACCCTTTTTTGCTTATCCACACCCCTCCATGGGTTCTTCTTTCCTCTACTCTCTCCTCATTTCATCTCTCCATCACACATACTGATGTTTTCTCAACCCTTTTTCCATCATACCGACTGTCATTTTTCTCTTTCCCCTTCATTTGAAGTTTTTTCACCTCTCCATCCCTTCCTCAATCTCTCTCATTTCTCACACTCTTTCCTTTGAGTCGCAGAAATGAGAGGTTCAAGCAATCATGGATCTCTCTTACATATATATATAGGGGAGGGATCCATTTACACCCGGTGTAAAACTTTTTACTTTTACACCACTCAATATCTTTTTGTGTGAATAATATTTCGTCAATCCAACCGTTGGATTAGTTATTCTATTTATGCACATCATGTATGCCAAATTTCAAATAAATCGAATATCGAGAAACGTTTTATCTTTCAACTAAAATTTCTTTTTATAAATAAAATTATAATTTAGGACACTTTATGTAATTTACTTGAAATTTGGCATGCATGATGTGGATGAAAAGAGAACCTAATCTAACGGTTGGATTGGCGAAATTTTTTTCACACAAAACAAATATTGAGGGGTGTAAGAGTAAAAATTTTTACACTAGGTGTAAACGGAACCCTCCGCATCTATATATATAGATAGATATATGGGGAAGGATCCATTGACACCCAGTGTAAAACTTCTTATTCTTACATCCATCAATATTTCACCAATCCAACCATTGGATTACATATTCCTATCGTGCACGTTATGCATGCCAAATTTCAAGTTAATTGGATATTAGGAAGAGTTTGATTCGGAAACTTACATTTCTTTTAATAAATAAAACTTTAATTTCAAGCACTTTATGGATGACATTGGATGACATAGCTCCTAATTTCCGATTAACTTGAAATTCGGCATGTATGACGTGTATGACAGGAATACACAATCCAATGGTTCGATTGGTGAAATAGGAATTCTATAAAAAGATATTGATAGGTGTAAGAATAAAAAGTTTTACACCGAGTGTCAACGGAACCCTCCCCTATATCTATATATATATATATAACCATAATCAAAGCAGAGTAAGCTCTCTTTCTCTACCTCCACAAACCCACCTCAATCCCTAACCCCAAGTTCTCTCTCTGGAATGAAAATGGAGTTTGACCCACCTTTCTTAAACTAGATTGGAATCTATTTTTTATAATTTGATCACACTGTGGCGACTGGATGCCTTGGGATTCTATTTGTTCATCCAAAAGATGGCAAGTGGGAGAAGCCCGAGTAGGTTTCCATCAAGTTTCAGATTAGAACCAGATGGGGGTTTTTCGCCAACGATGTCTTTTTTGCTTCCATTGTTTTTTTTTTTTTTTTTTTTTTGCCTTGGCTGTGTGTTAGGACCATTTCGAGGAGGCCTTCGCCGTTAGGAGCTCTACTGATGCCATTGACATGTTCAATTTTTTATCTTTGAGAGTTGACTAATTTTTTTGAGAAATCCCAAACGAGATTGAATTAAACCAAAGCATCTTGTGAAGATGAGGGATGTCTGTCAATTTTTTTTCAATTTTTCAAAGGAAGGGGACGATGATAGTGGTGAGCTTTGGCTGAATAGAGCTAAGTTCATATCTGGTCGTCATACTGCGGGTGAAGAAAGAGAGGAGAAAAAACAGGAAAAGGGGATGGGGAAAGGGAGTGGGAGAGAGGAGAGAGGAGGATTTGAACCAAAAAAAGATGAGAGAGGAGGAGAAAGAAGGAAAATGACAAAACTACCAATGGAGGGTGTGGATAAGCAAAAAAGGGTGTCGATATAAGCCCTCCCAAAAATTTATTATGTAATTATAAATCTAAATTTAAACGAAATCTTAGTATTTTTGTGTGAATCTTAACTTCTTAGCTTAAAGTTAATTGTATTCTTAAATTGTTATTTTTTATTTAAAAACTTTAAAATGATATAACTTTTAATTTATAGTTAGTTTTCAATAAAATTATATTGTTGGAATTCATTCGTCGAAACCTTCAAAATAAGACTCTTGATAAATATAAAACTGTTATTGAAAAAAAAAAAAAAAAAACTAAAAAGAGCCAAAGTAATTATATGGAGTACATATGCTTGTTCAAATAAGATCCTTCAAAATTATATTATTGGAATCCATTCGTCAAGACCTTCAAAATAAGACCCCTGATAAATATAAAACTGTAATTAAAAAAAAAAAAAAAGAGCCAAAGTTATATGGACTACATGTAATTGTTCAAATAGTTACATGTAATTGTTTCAGAAAATTTTTAATTAATTTTTTTTAGAAGAATTTAAATTTAAATTAATTGTTTTTTGAGTTAATTTAACAGTCAAATTGTGTATAAAAATAATTCATTTTGAAATTAATGGTCTGAAAATTTTGGATTTGAGATAAGAGAATGTTTTTTAAATGTAACTATTTTAAATAGTTACATGGAAGATTTCAGCCACATTTTTTCACTCATCCATATGTGGCAGCTTCTCCTTATTCTTTACTAGGCTTCACATGATTGTTTTTACTTATACACTTTTGATTAGGGGTGTTCATGATTTAGGTTAAAACCGAGAACCAAATCGAACCAAACCAAATCGACCAGTTTGGTTTGGTTTTTCTTTTCTTAGGTTTGGTTTTGGTTCTGATTTTAGAAAACCGAATTAAATTGGTTTGGTTTTGGTTTTCATTTTAAAAAAACCAAACCAAAAAAAAAAAAAAAAAAAAAACCAAACCAAACCGAAAAAACCGAAAAATAATATATACATATATAATTATAATTATATATTATATATTAAAGTTTAATTTGTAAATTTCCTATTCAAACAAGGGTAAAATAGGTAGTATGTAGTAAGAATACAAAACCTATTGAATTAATTGTCAAACTAAAGTTTACTACTTTGCTCTTAATCTCTCGCTTTCTACTCCTCGCCTCTCGCTCTCTGTTTCCATTTTGATACAATGTTTAATGTTTTTTTAGTTGCAAATGTAATATTTTTATTAAAACTGTTTTTATTCGGAGTTTGGATTTTTATTTTTTCCATTTTGTTAGGAGTAAACAATTATCTATGATAATATGTTGCTACTTGATAGATTAAAACCGAAACCGAACTGAACTAAACCAAACCGGCTTGGTTTGGTTTTTTTTTTATTATGGTTTGGTTTTGGTTTGGTAAGAACAAAATAGAAGTATAATGGTTTGCTTTGAAATCTACCCTAAAACCGGCCCACGAATATCCTTACTTTTAACATATAAGATTGATGGTAAAAGTGGGTAACAAAAGATTATTTTTCTATTATTTATTCATTCAAATTGAATTTATATAAGGAAAAGGCTAGATGCCTACATCGATCTCACCAGATCTAGCCGCATCTGGAGGAAAGAATAAAGAAATATCGAAGAGAACAACAAGAGAGCCTACGGATTCCTTGAGCCTACATGTGTTCACCATCATCTTTTAAGGGCTCTTAGTGATTTTGCAAGAATTAGTAAACACTTTTTGCAAAAATAAACATGGGGAGAAGAAATGAAAGTGTGAGAAATGCTCAAGAATCAAAACCAATCTAGCAGAACTCCCACCAAAACCGTCGGATTGAGCTTCAACCCATGGCTAATTTCTACAACCCATGGTTTTGATCTATGGCAATGACGATGTGACGATTCAAGCCCTTAAATCTATTGTGTTCGACTACACCTACTATATCCTTCCCATGGCCGTCGTCCACTTCGCCTCCTAAACCCACTGCTCCATGCCTACCGACAAAAGGTGCTTGATCTGGCCAGCGAAGGTGGACGATCAGGGTCACTAGTGAAGGTGCTTGATCTGGGATGTGGTGAGTTGATTGTGTTCGCTTCTACGATGTGTGTGTATTTATATATTTGTGGCCAAGAGTATGTGTGGTGAGTGGGTATTTTTGTCAAAAAAATAAAAATGCATTGTGGACTTGAGGCTACACAACAATTTCTTGTGGATTTATGCATGCATAAGTCCTATAATAAAGACTTTGTGGCCAAATTCGTCATTTTCTTTAACATATATTTATGACCATAATGAGTCTTGTTTAATTTGTTAATTGTCTCTCACCTACTGGGATCACAGCCTAATGCTAGGGCCCTCACTGAGAAAACATCAAGTCAATACTTTAGATTATTTTCCACCTCAGCCAAAAGGGGTACT
This sequence comes from Liquidambar formosana, assembly GCA_039720395.1. Taxonomy (NCBI): domain Eukaryota; kingdom Viridiplantae; phylum Streptophyta; class Magnoliopsida; order Saxifragales; family Altingiaceae; genus Liquidambar; species Liquidambar formosana. Next base: position 20,487,196 of record CM077834.1, on the reverse strand, counting down.
TTAAGTTCACGGCCATTAGTATCAACTTCTAAATCATCATACAATGTCATACCATATGGTGGCTCTTGTTATCCATTCACTTTCTAGGAAAAAAAAATATTATGAAGCAATTGACATGATAAGGAGTGAGGTTTGATAGGCACTTTATCTTTTCGAAAAGGAGATATCAATCCATGAATATGATGACTAGTTGTTAACAATAGGGTAACTACAAGACACCCTCTTAATGTTTGGATCTTTTTTCATGTAATTCCCCCTAAAAAAAATTAGATTGCAATGTGTCCCAAAACAGTTTATAAATTTAGCAATTAATGTTATCATTAACTGTTATTTATGAAATTACTAGTGGCCAAATAACATTTTTCTATCTAATTTCATAAATAACGATTGATAGTGTCATTAATTACTAAATTGATAAGTTGTCTGATAGTGTATTACAATCTAATTTTTTTAGGGGGTTATGTGCAAAAAGATTAAACATTAGGGGGATTTCTTATAATTTAACCTTAACAATAATACTACACCACTTGGCATGGTCAATTCAAAACCAATGGTCATGGATCTACGTGATTCAACAAGGCACTTAGTAGATCAACTTTCTTAAAAAAAGCAATCAGAAAAACCTTGATCCTTGGTAGTAGGACCGTACACGTACTTATAATTAAATAGGTACTACATGGATATAGGCTCCTTTTGGACTTGGATTATTGTACGAGTAGATCTTTGATCTACCGTATATGCAAAATAATACATAATATTTTAATTACACAAGTAGTGATTCACAGTTTTGCACAATACGCTGAATGATATACGATATTTTATGATTATACAACAATATTATATATAGATTTTATTTGTCTCTAGAAAAGTTAAATTTGGGATTTTATACAAAGATACCTTATTAAATTTTTTTTTTCCTTTTGAAGATTTGTAAGTCAAATCTGTTTAACTATGATATGGTAATTTTTAGCATTTAATATTACCATTATTTAATTATTATTTTTTTCCTGTTCAAGATCCTTGAATTTTCTATTTAAATTGAAGTTAAGTAAATATTCGGTAATAAATAAGTGAGTGTTAACTAAATAAATTTCTTGAGCAAAGTGTCATGTCAAATTTAAAAGTAATGGCACTGTTAATGAGAGAGAAAAAGATAAATAGACATGCCATATGAGTACATGCACTCAATTTTGGGGGAATTTTAGATTGGTTGAACTATAGGAAAATAATTACAGTTCAAAACTAATAGCTACTAACTTCCTAAGAATGACTACTAATTGTAATTATTTAACCTCAGCCCACCAATCTGCAGTTCCCCTAATTTTATATAATAAGCATAGATTTGTAACAACACATCAAACTTGATCAACAATGACAGAACTTCTTTGGGAAATATAAATAAAATATCAATAGCATCTTCTCCAGTGACTGTTGAGTGCATGGAACTTTGATGTTCTCAAAATGAATAAACTTGTGAAACCATAACAAACGGAACAAGAACCCCTCTTATTGGAGACTCAAAAAAAAAAAAAAAAAAAAAAAAAAAAAAAAAAAAAAAGAAGAAAAAGAATCCTATGAAATCGATCACATATTGACAAATATTTTGGAACAAAGTGAGTGTTGAGTGCAGTCAAGATTCGAATATATATCTTCAACTTAATTTTAATTTTTTTGAAGAGAGAAGGAAACCAAAACTACTACAAAAATCAGTGGCAAAAAGCAATGTAAAAATAATTCACTAATCCCAATCCAATAACAAAACCGAACTAGTCAGGAGTCCGATTCACCAGTTGAACCACCCAGTCCGATCCGTGTTTAATAACTATGCTACACCCACGAGTTCCTATTCTCTAAAACTGTAATGACCCGAAATTGGGACCATTAGTTAAGTAGTGAGAAAACCACTTTTAAAGCCAAATTCGATGGATGTTTAATAAAAATAATTCTTTTGAAAATATTTTTAGAAAATCCGGCATGATCCTATCTGTAAATAGGACATACCAAGTTATCGACTAGTCATAAAACTTGTAAAAAACACATTTATAAGCTTTTCCAACCATCCACACAATATTTCAAAAATAAAGAAATCTACAGTTATATCGTAGTCACATGGGTCTCATTCAGATATGCATCTACTACTCAATTAATTATTACAGGCCATGAAATTAAAATTAATACATGGCCTAGGCTCAAAGCGTATCTCCACTATTCTCTACATGAATGCAAGCATGCTGACGTGCTCCCAAAACCCAGGTCAACTTAGTTTTGAAAATATGACCTGCAAGAAAACTATGGGGGTATGAGCTACACGCTCAGTAGGAAAACATTTCTCAAAATAACCCCAAGGTTTTAAAAACTATAATTTATATACTTTTCAAGAACCCTGCAAAACCATTGATTAGTTTGCAATAAAATTTTCAGTAAATAAAATTGATACATTTATAGTGAAATAAACAGCGGAAGTTTAAATCCTTTGATGCCAGCACCCCTTTTTATTTTTAAAAAGAGTAAGAAATAACTCAAGTTATTTATAATTCATTATCATTCTTTCTAAATTCCATATCACGGCCTTATAAGCCAATAATCATCAACCGCCATATCCGGCAATCCATAACATCAGTATTTTAAACTGATAAATCCTCCCCAGGTCATGCAGGTCCTCGCACGCGGAAAATAAGTGGAAACACTATGGATCCTACTTGGTCCAGAAAGTAACCCCATCATGAGTAAACACTATGATCCTACTTGAACCAGAAAGTAACCTCATATTCAGGCACATAGCTTAAAACTAAAGGATAGGAAGACACGGCAAGACGTCCCGTTTCTTTGGGACCGTAGTAATCCTGTCTCCAGTAGCCCTCATCATCATATCCATATCATCACCACTTTTCTATTGATTTATCAATTCCATAATTCTCACATAATCCGAAAAATTAAATATAAATTTTCCAAAAACCACCTAATAGGTTTGTTCTTAGAAACCATATGCAATAACTCCATAATTTCCATATAAACCGGAAAATTTTATATATATAAATTTTCCAAGAAAACCATATAATAGGTAGGTTCATAAAAATCACAATAAATAACCCAAAAAAAAAAAAAACATTTCCAAATGAATGATTTCAAAAACAACATTTTTATAACAAAATGATGTGAATCAAACCTTAAGTTTCCCACGATTTGTAAAACCTAGCAAATAAATATCCCATGTATGATATTTATACCAAAAACTACCAAATACATGTAAAACTACATGATTTATACCCAAACCCCCATGCAACAAGGGTTTAAAATGAGAAAATATCCCCTACCTCAAAAATGAGTGATGCAAATGCCAAACCATCCCTACACGCACGTAGATCAGGCCAAACTATGATGGATCCGAGCTTGCCGGCGTCAGATCGGCGTTGCTATGCTCCGGCGAGCTACCCACGACCTCCCCGTCACTCTCCTTCTCTCATTCACTCTCTCTCTTGGTTGGAATAATGGAGAGAAATTCATGGGTTAAGGGTTTATATAGAAAAGGATGGCAAAAGGGTCATTTTAACCCTTTATTAAAACTGTCCGCCGACACTTTCAAACGGTTAAACAGTATTTTCAGCCGGCTGAAAATGCCCAACACAAAACAATCTTCTCTAGAATTTTCAATCGGTTAACATGAATTTTCAGCCGTCTGAAATACATAGACAGCTGAAAATAGACAGTCAGTCAGGCAACTCTCCATCAGCACAGACATTAGCCTTCTTCATTCTTATATTATCCTTTTACTTTAAGTTATTTAATAAAAACAAGCAAATAACCCCTCATTTGAATTCAAATAAAATATCAAAAAAATTAAATTCCCAATATATCAAAATCTCATTTCCAAGTTTTAGTACAAAATCCGTCTCCCGACAGATTTTTCTAAAACAAACATGTGAAGAATCCAATCCAAACATGTTAATAAAATCCCATAAAATCACAGAAGTTTTGTAATATTATAAACTTCTATTACCGCCAAAAATTATCTTTAAAAACGAAGATTTACGAAAATTCATTTTTCTCCCACACTTAGCCAAATTTCAGCAGCTTAACTCGAAACTGCAAATAAGACCCAACACTCACTTAGAATACTCAATTCATCAAAATAAGTATCAAAACACGTATGATATCATATTATCATACAAATGGATTACCCTTACATTAGGTTATCTAACAAATCAAGGAATTAACTACTCTAATCATATATTAAGTCGTGTTGATCCTTATTAAGAAAATAGATCCTTATAAAAACCTCTTGATATCCCAAAAAAAAAAAAAAAAAATTGAAAAGAACAAAATAAGCATATTGCAGATAAATAAGGTCAGTATATTTTTACGGTTTGGTCAGCACACTGCTGTTTATGGTAGGCACCCAATTATAAACAAATAAAAATTTTTGATATTCGATAGATGAAATTTAAACTTAATAGTACTATGAAACTTGGAGGTTGAAGAAAATTCACCACAATTTACTTCCAAAAAAAAAAAAAACCTTTGAAATTGATTCGATGTTTCTCCTGACGTACTTGCAAGAGAAAAAGTCACGCCATGGTACATCCTTGTCATTAAAAAAATAAAAAACTAGAAATTGAGTCGATACTTCTCCTGGCTAACTGATAAGAGAAAAAGTCACACCCAAAATAAAATAAACTGGTAAAAGGACAAAAAGGAAAAATTCATTTGAGTTTTCGTCACCACTTTTTTAATAAATATGTTTCTCTTTCCAAGTTTTAAAATGGGGGAAAGTTGGGCAGCGGGTCAACTTTCGTTTCACTTTCCAGTCTCCAGCTATGCGCACAATAGGAAATTGCTTGGATACTTCCTTATGTGAAATCAACTAATAATTTAAAGGGCGGAGCTTTTCACTTTACCATCAGCTCCATTTCTTACTTTTTGAGTCTCTGATTCTCTCTGCCAAAAATCTTGTTACACCCACAAGTTTGTAATTATAGTTCACTAGTTCTCCACGGGCTTCCATGACTACCCAGGAGCTCCCTTCTTCTTCTTCTTCTTCTTCTTCTTCTTCTTCTTCTTCGACCCCTAAATGGAATTACGATGTCTTTTTGAGTTTCAGAGGTGAAGATACACGCAAGACGTTCACAGACCATCTCTTTGAAGCTTTGAAGCAGAGAGGAATTCGTACGTTCAGAGACGACGACAGGCTTGAGAGAGGGAAAGAAATCTCAGGAGAACTCCTTAAAGCAATTGAAGAATCAAGGATTTCGGTAATCGTTTTGTCGAGCAACTATGCTTCTTCCACATGGTGCTTGGATGAACTTGTGAAGGTCCTCGAGTGCAAGCAGACCAAGGGACAGACGGTTTTGCCCATTTTCTACAACGTGGATCCGTCGGAAGTGAGAAAGCAGACAGGAAGTTTCGCACAGGCCTTTGCTAAATACGAAGAAGGTTTCAAGGAGAAGATGGAGATGGTGAGGCAGTGGAAGGCGGCTCTAACGGAGGTGGCTAATTTATCTGGTTGGGATTTACGCAATATTGCAGATGGGTACGTGATTCTCCAAACTCCGGCCCACCAAGTCCTTTACGCTGTGTTTGGTACGTGGGTTTAGGGGATGGAATGGAATACTCGTCCCACTGGTAAAAAAAATGGAGTGTTTGTTTACCAAATGAATGGAATCCATATTCGTTGAAAATGGCTATTCCATTAAAACGATGGAATAAGGATTCCAACACCACCCCCCCCCCCCCCCCCCCCAAAAGAAAGAAAAAAGGCACTGCCCGTGGAGCCTACCCCCTCACAGAAATCATCACTCCCTTCTTCTCTCTCTCTCTCTCTCTCTCTCAAAAAATCATCTGCAATTGCTTTCCGTAGCTGCACCAAACGGAGGCATGAAATAGCCCTTGGGAATGATCAATCCTTTCATTCCCATTTCCATTTCATTCCCTTCTTCATTCCATTCCCTCCCCCATTCCATTCCACCATCCCAAATACAACCTTAGTTCTCTCCTATTTTGGGTTCTTGTTATTTTGTTACGAGGGCTGTTATTGTCAACACAAAATTGTCTCTCAAAAAATTGTCACCCTCTAGTTATTTTCTGGCACCATTTAGTTATTTTAATATTTTTGTATGAAAATATAAATATTTTTCTTAAAAATTAATCGGACTCACCACTAAAAAAATATCATTTTAAACAATTTTGTAAAAGAATATTTTCTTTAAAATTTGATGTTTAAGTAGATATTTTGGTCATTTATAATTTATGTTACATTTTTACAGATATTTTGAACAACGCGACTAATTGACTAGTTTTCATAAAAACCTCTTATATACTTTATAAAATTTTGAGAAATTAAAATAGGTGAAAGGTACAAAATTATTCAAAATAATGGTTTTTAAAGGACAAGGCAACTATTTTACAGGAAAACCTTTTATATTATTATAAAACCTTAAAAGTTTAAAATAAGTGGGAAGTGTTGAGAAATTTTTGTGGTGGCAATAATCGTCCTTTTTTTTATTAGCTAAATAATACTTTCACCCCTTTAGTATTTGACAATTATAAATATAACCTTTCTTGTTTCCAAACACCGAGAGCATTTCCAACTCAAGAAAGTTATTTTGATGAGTTAAAAGCTTATTTTAGTTCAAAAAACATAAAAACAGCTATTTATAGTAAAAATAGCTCTTTGCAGTAAAGTGGCTGCTCTAATATAACAAAAGTTATTTTGGTGACATGGCCAAATATCTCTAAATTTGACTCTCAATTTAACTCTAAACTATTTTAGCTTACCCGGCCATTTAGCTTTCTTATTGAAGAACATCCTTTAGAGCTAAAAACTATTTTTGGCTTTACCTCACCATTTAGTTCTTTCATTGGAGATGCTCTAACAGCCCTAAATGCACAATTTAACTTAGTTGAAGCATCTCTCTGTACATGAAGCCGGACTTGTAGTAGCTTTATTAACCACCCTCCCCAATGAAGAATTTTTTTTTTTTTCTGTTATTTATTTATTTATTTTTTTTGGCGGAGGGTGTTTTTCATGCCTTTATCTATATATACATTTATATATATTATTTATTCACAATCCACGAACAATACCTTGATTCCATGGAAATCAGTCTACTCCTAGCCCACCATTGCAACACAAAAACCCTCTATTTCTATCACTTTCTGTTTTTTTTTTTTTTTTTTTTCCTCTTTAATTATTGCCGTAGAACCTTTTTTTTTTTTTTTGCACAATCCACGAACAATACCTTGATTCCATGGAAATCAACCTACTCCTAGCCCACCATTCCAACACAAAAACCCTCTATTTCTATCACTTTTTTTTTTCTCTTTAATTATTACCGTACAAACATCCTGTTATGCTTCCTCAAATTCTGTGACACCAAGGCCCATCGAAGTTAATATTATGCACTGTGTTTGCATAATTTCACCAATACTAAATCATGTTTCCAACTTTGGATGGAACGCTCATTCGAGCACATACACGAACATATAGAGGGTAACACTCGCACAACACACACCCTTTAATTTATGTGTCAGTTTTTTGTAAAATTTATATTTTTGTATCTACTCGTCGAAAACTTTGAAACAAGATCATGACGAATATAAAATTAGGAAAAATTAAATAAATAGTTACATTGACTAAATGTGTTGTTTTAAAATAGTTATATGTAACTATTTTTAAAAATTTTAAATTAATTGTTTTTAATAGAGTTTAAAGTAAAATTAATTGTTTTGGGAGTAATTTTAACAGTAACATTATGAATAAAACAATTAAATTTGGTATTAGTGATTTGAAATTTTTTGAATTTAAGAGAATATAATGCTTTTAAAATAGTTACATGCTATATGTGATTATCATTTTTCTATCAGGATGAAGAGGAGAAGAAGAAAAAAAAACACATAATATATATATAGGTATGCTTGAAGTAGGCCTAATAAAAGAATATCTGGATCTGAACAAATGGTGAAGATAAGGTTCCATTTCAACGTTTATTAAAGGGTATTTATGTCTATGGCTATATTTGTGAATTTAAGGCTTTTTAAGTTTTTTTTTATTAACTTATAAATATACAAGTACAATAATATAGACTTGTTGCCAGACACCAAGTCTACATGGGCTATGGCTATATTGTACGGAGTAGTAGGATATACAAAACACAAACACCAACTTGACATATACAGAGAAAAAAGCAAGATAAAGCAGAAAATGGGTTAGTGATGGTAGAGTGGTTCGACGATGGTGGACAGTTTGGCAGGAAAAAAGTATTTCGTTGTAGGTTTAGTTAAGATTTGATAAAAATGAGTGTTTGGATGTAGATTTAGGAGTTGGTGGAATCTTGTAAGATGGTGGCTAAGGGTAGTTCAGGTATTTTAGAAAAAAAATAAGCATGATGTCACTAAGCTAGAACGGTGGTATTGATTACCTTTACATTGAGGGCATCTCCAATGATTTGTTTTATTTTTATTTTAACACATGCTATAATTTGACACAATGTGCTCTAATGCTTGATGGTGCAAATGACACAATAATTTCATTTTTTGGCACATCCACCGTTCCCTTCATTTTTCCAACCACCTTTATGTTATCTTGACACAAAGTACTAAATATAGCATAAGGGTGTACTATTACTATTTTGTAGCACATCATTGGAGCATCAACAATGTGTGCTATTGCTACTATTAGAGATGTTCTTAGGGAGTGTCATTATAGTTTATTTTGCAAAGTAGATATGGCAGTGTAATTTCAAAAACAAGAAATGGAACATCTATAATTGTCAGATACTAGAAGGGCCTATATATATATATATTTTTAAAAAATTTTATTGATAACATGGCTTACCACGTCAAATGATTCCCATAAACTTGGTCTTAAAGTTGGTCCGTCTGGCAGCACTGCAATATTATTTACAAGTGCTTAGATATTTCTTACTATAGCTAGTTAGATAAGCTACCCTACCTACCAAGCGAGGAGGCCTTTTGGGTTCGCAAAATGAAGTTTCTCGTCAAGATGGCTGACGTACAGTATTTCGGTGCAATCCCTTAGGCCTTTCATGTAATCAACTCTATTTGATGCATTTCTTCATCACCCCCCAAAAAAAAAAAGCCCAAAAAAAAAAAAAAGTTGAGTATTTGATGCATAAATTTTAGACCTGACTGGACACTAATTAACCCGGATAGGGCAGCGGTTCATTGGTTCAATCTGGCCGGTTGGCCAAACCGGCCACTTAATATTAGCAATATTTTATTTTAGATGAATTTGACTCTGTGCAATTGATGCATTTTGAAACACTTAGGCTCTATTTGGTTTATGAATTTTATCAAGGAAAAAAAATAAAATATAAGGAATTCTACTTTTCTTTATATGGTTGCAATGGAAAATTGGAAGAAAAATAAGAATTTGAATAATTTTGGTTTGATATGATTTTATCTTTTCCTTTCATTTTCTTTCCTCCTCATTTTTGTTCCCTTCCTTTTTTTTTTTCCTTAGTAGAATCCATGAACCAAATAGAGGGTTACAATATTTATGTAGGGAAAATTTCCATGCATATAAGTAATTCAGAGATGTTAAGGGCTTATTAGTTATTACATGAGTAGTTTTGTGTTTCAATCTTGCTAGCCCATATATGAGACATTGATTAAAGGATGATCCAAGAGTATATAAGGTTAACTTACACTCACCTCTAAAAGGGCCTAACTCTTGAAAGAGAGGTGGAACTTTCCTCATTTATGTCCTAGCTCATGAAACTTGAAGAGAGGTGGAACCTTTTTCATTTATGTGTTGTGTGTGTGCATGTATCTATGTATGTATAGCTAAAAAAAAAAAAAAAAAAAAAAGAGAAAACAAAAAGGGAAGAAGAAGTTGTCTTGCTTTCTAAAATCAGCTTGACTGATCCAATTCACACCAGTTCAATTAGAATTTGGCCGATTTGCATGGATCATGCTAGTTCAACCCGCATTGCATGTTTAAATAGTTCTACGGAGTATTAGTAACCCAACCCAGAAATCCTATTAGAAACCCATTTTTCCAAATTTACCTATCCAATTGATGATGTAGTTGGGATAACCAACTTGAATTTGTACATAAATGACATATAATGCACTGAGCACACAAAATTAGGTCTAGGGTACCTATTGCAGACAAACCCGAAAAACGCACTTTTGATGGGGCGATGCCTCATGATAAATTATTACATAGATCCACCATTTATAAGACATCTTCAATCTATAGAAAGGTCTAGATTGTTACATAGATTCACCATTTTGCCAATAAATAGCGTTGCCTCATCAGTTTTAATGGGGCAATGACCACCATATTTTATCTCTTAATTATACTTTCCTTGCAACTCAAATATTAACATTTCTCATAGATATATTTTAAATAAAAAATAAATAGGTGAACATATGGCAAGTGTAGGTATTTTTTGTGAGTGTGGTCTTTATACAAAAAATTTGATATGACTTTGTTCATTGTAAATACTTACTTTTATATTATTTTAAAATAAGATTAGACATGCGAGTTGATGAAATTTGATAATTTATATTAAAAAAATTGAATCATTTTTGGTTTTCAGTTTGAGTTTTTGACACATGTATAAGCCATGCATTCTACCATTTGCATTCCTTTTTTTAATTCATAAAGTGGTTTAATTAAAAAATTGTAGGATAATAAATCTCTTTCATAGAGAGAGAGAGAGATTGTAGATGTAGTTTAAAGGTTAAAAGAGAAAGAGACATACTAGGAAAGAGAGGGGCAGATTAGAGGAGGATTATTTAAGTCTTCTATATATTTAATAATAATAATAATATGAATATAATTGTCATTCAAAAGTTTTTGCAACATCCACACTTCTATAAAAGTAGTATAGATAGATATAGTTATAGACATAGATTATCCATGCCTCTTCTTGTAATTAAGAGCAAACTCCTAGAGAATGTGTGTCTCTGTCTCCCTTTTTTTGGTTCACGTTTACTCAACATAATGAAACAATTTTTAACATTCACTTTTATTAATATCTCTTTGTCCTCTAAAATTATTTTATTTCTGTACAACTTTTTCAATTGTATGTGAAAAAACTAAACATCGATCATCATTGTACTTCATTGCCGTTTCTTTGTATTTTTATAGCCTAATATGACTCTCCTGATGGTTATTATGGTTTATAATTGATAGGCACGAGGCAAAGTTTATCCAGAGAATTATTCAAGCCATCTGGAATAAATTGAATCAAACATTATTACATGTTGCGGAGCACCCGGTTGGAATAGTTTTACATGTAGAGAAAATAAATGGGTTGTTAGGTGTTGGAGGGTCTAACGATGTTCATATTATAGGTATTTTGGGGATTGGTGGAATAGGAAAAACAACCCTCGCTAAAGCTATTTATAACCAAATAGCGGAACAATTTGAGGGTAGTACCTTTCTTGCAAATGTTAGAGAAGATTCGAGAAGACATGGCCTAATTCATTTACAAAGAAAACTTCTTTGTGAAATACTAAAAGAAGAAAATCTGGCTATAAGCAATGATGATAGGGGAGTCGTTATAATAATGGAAAGGCTTCGCTGCAAAAGAGTTCTTGTTATTCTTGATGATGTGGATGACCCAGATCAATTAAAAAAATTAGCCGGCAGTCCTAATTGGTTTGGCCTAGGAAGCAGAGTAATTATAACGACTAGAGATGCACATTTGCTAACCAGATATGAAATATGTACAACCTATATGGTTGAGGAATTAAATGATGAGGAAGCTCTTCAGCTCTTTAGTTTGCATGCCTTTAAAGAAGACCATCCTCCAGCAAGTGACTTTTTGGAGCTTTCAAACCATGTAGTAAATTATGCTGGAGGACTTCCTCTAGCTCTTGAAGTTTTGGGCTCATTTCTTTGCGAGAAAAGCATTGATGAATGGAGAAGCACATTGGATAAACTAAAAAATAATCTATACAAAAAAATTCATGAAACACTAAAGATGAGTTTTGATGGACTAGACAGTCAAGAAAAGGATATTTTCCTAGATGTTGCATGTTTTTTCAAAGGGGTGAACAAGGATTATGTAACAAAAGTACTCAAAAGTTGTGGTTTCTACCCTGAGGCAGGATTGGGAATTCTCATTCAAAGATCTCTTGTAACTATTTCCAATAATAGGCTTTGGATGCATGATTTGGTACAAGAAATGGGTCGGGAAATTGTACGCCAAGAATCCCCTAATGAGCCTGGAAAACGCAGTAGGCTATGGTTTGACAAAGATGTCTACCATGTACTCAAAAGAAATACGGTGAGAGCCAAACACATAAACTTTCTTCTTTAATGCAATGTCCATTAGCAAGGATAAGCTTGGACAGTTTCCTTTTCATTTAAGAAATAACAAAACCATATAATTTTAGTATGGCTTAATGTATTTGCACTTCTCTAATTCTCTCCATCTTGGCTATCAGGGTACGGATGCAGTTCAAGGCATCTTTCTAAACTTTTCAACAGCAGATGAGCTACACTTCAGCAATGATGCCTTTACAAGGATGAACAATCTTAGACATCTCAAAATTTGTAACAAACACCTTGTTAGACACGCTGAATATTATTTTGAAGAGGGAGTATACTTGAGTGCTGAATATTTTGAAGAGGGAGTACTCAAACATGGTAACATGAACGTTTTTGAAGGCATTAATTACCTCCCTGATGAGCTAAGGTACCTACATTGGCATGGATACCCCTCAAAATCATTGCCATCAAATTTTCATCCATGGAACCTTGTTGAAATTGACATGCTTTGCAGCCACCTTGAACAACTTTGGAAGAACCAGGTATAATGATCATACTTTGAGCCCAATTAAAAGAAAAAAAAATTGGAACTTAATTGTATGAATTATTGGGTTGGGGTTCCCTAATCCTTTTTTATGCTGGCACACAATTTTAGACATGCGCCACAATATCAATTTTACAAGATGAGAGAAAAGTCATGTAATCAAACCACATGGCAGTTTATTAAAAAATAGAATGTATGTCTCAGAATTTGTGTAATATCTTAAAAAATATAGGGAGAGCTTGTCAAAATAGCCATGAAGTTGCCCTCATATATGGAGTAGTAGATTTTCTTCTCTATTTTATATAGTAATCATTTTTAAAGAGTTGTACAAGTTCATAGAATTTAATTTACGAAACCTGATACATTTTGGTTCTAACAGATCAATTTAGAAAACTTGGAATTCCTCAATCTTGGTCACTCTCAAAACCTTACCGAAACCCCAGACTTCTCAAGGTTCCCGAGGCTAAAGATATTAATTCTTCAAGGTTGCACGAAATTGGTTAAGGTTCACCCCTCCAATTTGGTTCTCGACATGCTTGTTTTCTTGAATTTGAAAGATTGTAACAGCCTTAGTAGTCTTTGGAAGAGCATTAGCTGAAATCTCTTCAAACTCTCATTCTCTCTGGCTGTTCAAAACTCGAGAAGTTTCCAGAGATCCTAAGGACGATGGAACATTTATCGAGGGTTTGTTTGGATGGGACTGGCATAAAAGAGCTACCCTCATCAATTGAGCATCACACTGGGCTTGTTTCATTAAATTTGGAAAACTGCAAAAACCTTACGAGTCTTCCTTGCAACATTTGTATGTTGAAGTCTCTTCGATGGCTTAATCTCTCTGGCTGCTCAAAACTTGAGAGTATTCCACAGATCCCCAAGGATATGGAACATTTATCGATTTATTTGAATGGGACTGGCATAAAAGAGTTGCCCTCTTCAATTGAGCATCTCACTGGGCTTGTTTCATTAAATTTGGAAAACTGCAAAAACCTTACGAGTCTTCCTAGCAACATTTGTATGTTGAAGTCCCTTCAATTGCTTACTCTCTCTGGCTGCTCAAAACTTGAGAGTTCTCCAGAAATCTCGGAGGATATGGAACATCTAGCGAAGCTACTTCTAGATGGAACTGCTATAAAAGAACTACCTTCATCAATTACTCATCTAAAGAGGCTTGTGATGTTGAATTTGGGAAACTGCAAAAATCTTGCTAGTCTTCCGAGCGGCATATGTGAGTTGAAATCTCTTGAAACTCTTACCCGGCCCTTTCTGGTTGCTCGAAACTTGAAAAGTTACCCGAGAACTTGGGGAATCTGCAAAATTTGGTAGAGCTTCATTTAGATGGAACTGCCATCACACAACCACCGTCCTCTGTTGTACTTCCGAAAAGCCTTCAAACATTATCCTTTCGTGGATGCAGAGGATCGTCATCCCGTTCATGGAAATCAATCTTCTCGCCTTTGTTATTTCCCAGAAAATTTCAATGTCCCAGTGGTTTGATGTTGCCTTGTTTATCAGGTTTATGCTTCTTAAGAAGGTTAGATCTTAGTGACTGTAATCTATCAGAAGGAGCAATCACCAGCGCTATTGTTGGCTTATCCTCGTTGGAACACTTGGATCTAAGCAAAAACAGTTTTTCCAGCCTCCCCGCAACCTTCAATCAATTTAATTCCCTGAAATTCCTTGGGTTGTACCATTGCACTAGGCTTCAAGCATTGCCATCGCTTCCAACAAGTATATGTGAAATAAGCGCTTACGGTTGCAGATCATTGGAAAAATTATCATATCCACCGCAAAACCCTGAGTGCTACCATCTTAGCTTTTCATTTGACAACTGCAAAATACTCGCTGGCCATAATGTCAGCACATTTTTTCAAAGACACTGTCAGGTCTCTCTCTCTCTCTCTCTCTCTCTCTCTCCATATTGTTTAACAACATGATTTCCATGGATCAGGGGCTTTCTGGAGAAAAGTGTACTTTCAATTTTGTTGTACCTGGAAGCGAGATTCCGAAGTGGACGAATGAACAGAGCATGGGATCAACAATTTGTTTCAAGATGTCTCCACTTGAATATAGTTAAGTTTAAAGGAGTGATCTTTTGCGCTATTTTTGCACCCAAGGGCTATCTGACACCTGGCTTAGATTACGTGGGCTTCAAATTGTCTCATGTAATAGATGGTGTCTCTTCGCCTTTTTAGTCATTCGGTTAACCGTTTCAAATCATATCAATACACGGAGTCAGATCATCTGTGGTTGAGATATCAGTCACGTGATTTCCTCAAAGGCAATACCAATAGCTCAGATGGATGGCACCACTTTGAAGCTTCATTTGGATCCTGTCCCAAATTAGCGGGGCGTCAAGTGAATAAGTGTGGGGTTCATATAATATATGAGGAAGAGGATGAGCCCACAATGATACACTCCAACTCTTCAGTTCACAATTTGACACTAGAAGAAGTAGAAGAAGAAGAGGAGGAGGATATTGTTATTACTAAACATAAGAGAAGGCTTGCCGAGGAGGAAGCAAGTGGAAGTGGATGTTCTAATAAAAGGATGAGAGGAAACAGCCACACAGTTCTTAAACTCAAGGATAAAGAATCATCGTAGCTAGCGTTACCAGCATCCTCCATCTGTCTACAAATTCAAGGGATCGAAAGAAATGAAGGCTAATTTACTTAAATTGAATTCAGATCTATGCCTTGTTTTTCCAATGACAGATTTGGCTCTTCGTGGAACTTCTTCAGGTTAATCTCTGACTCACGTTCTCTCCCTGTCTCTGTCTCTCTCTCATGGTCTCTCTTGTCCCTTCCCTTGATCATGGCTAATTTTTCCAGGATTTTTTTTTTTTTGTCCTTTTCGGGGGAACAGAGAGTCGGTTCTGGTTTCCTGTTGAGAGTTTTGAGTTGGATTCAAAGGTAATGGACAACATCATCTCTCTTTCCTTTCCCTTTATCCTCTTATCACCCATCCAGCATTTATATGTGCGTGTGCACGTACAATCTCTTTATATATATATATATATATATAGAGAGAGAGAGAGATATATATATATATATAGGATGATGATCAAAGCACGTGTTGATATAACTTATATCAACACTTACATTGAGAGTTATATCTTGTGCATTAATGGGATATGAGGTATATTGGACTAATGCAAGGGTTACAACCCCCAATGCATGGTGTGCTCATATAACTTATATCAACATGTGCTGATGGAAACATAACCGTATATGTATATATATATATATATCTATACTACCTATAAAAAGATGAATATGAGAAAAACTTTTGATTGACTAATATATCCTTATTTTAATTTTTAAATACACAATTACCCTTCTACATATATAGGAAATACAGTAATATAAAACACATACCTTAATAAGAGCCTTTTGCATATATAGGAAATATTAAAACACATACCTTAATAAAAATTCTAAAGAAACTATACAACAACCTTTCTGCATATATAGGAAATATAGCAATATAAAATACATACCTAAATAAAAATTCTAAGGAAACTATAATTCGTATAATAATTAAATAAAACCAAACCCAAATAGGAATTTTAAGGAAACGGAAACTATAATTCGTATATAATAAATAAACAGCCGGATTGTAAATTCCACTTCCTCCATCAAGAGTAGCTTCAACCTTCTCTCCACCTTTTCCATTAAAGGCGACTTCTCCCTTCTCCGGTAAGTTTTGCTCTGCAAATTATAATATATATATCATACTGTGCTGGAAATTTATTGAGTTGGGTTTTGGTTTGAATGCTAATAATCACATTAAGTTTTATTTAATTTTGTTCCTCTGAAAAATGAATTTTATACAATCATATTTCATTTAAATTCTATATATCTTTCCTAAAGTTTTTTTTATTCAAGTTTTTGGTTTTTATTTTTTATTTTTGCTGTGAGTATTTTCACTTACTTTTGATTTGATTGTTAGAGTTTTATAAGCAATTTGCTAAAATGATTTTGTGTTTAAATGCTAAGCCCTTTATTTTACGTGGTAAATCATCTAATTATATTTTTTCTTTTGATGAAAAATTACTCTTGGAAATATCCGATGGGAATTGAAAAGCTATTTTTATATGCTCATTCTCTTTCTATTTTTTTTTTCTTGCTAATAAAAAATCCCTTGTAAGAGGTATGTATTTTATTTTATTATTTTTTTTTAATTGCTCAATTTTTATGTTGTCTTTCTGATTTTTTTTCTTGGAAATTAAAATTCCCTTCTCAAGACTACACTATTTATGTGTGATTTGAGGGATGGGCAAGAGAACAAGGGCCTTAGGTTTCTAAATGTTCTTGATGATGCATCTTGCCTAATTTTTTTAGTTGTAATTTTTCCCATTTTTTGAATCCTGGGATTAGTTTTCATGCTATGTTATCTTTGGTTGTTTCAATTAATGAGATGTTGAGCTCCAATGATGCATTGTGGAATGTCTCGCTACAAAGTGGGGATCCATAGATTCTTCAGCCCAAAAAAAAATAATAATAATAAATACAAAGAAGTTGAAGAGAAGTAGTAGTAAAGTTTCATTTGGATGAAGTAGAACAATATCCCATGGTAGTAATATGGTGTTAGGACTCTTATCTTTTTGAGCATGTACTTATTCTTTAAGTGATCCAAAATATATTAGAATTTGTTGATATGTAAGTCACATTATATAAGCTACTAATTCATTAATAAATTTAGTCTATTCTTTTGCATATAATTTCTACGATACAATAGACTTGCCATATGCTTAATAATTCAACCAAATTAAATTCTCTCTAGAGATTAAGTATATACTTTCTCCATTTATTTTGATTCTAATTATTCTCTTTTTTATTTCTTCATTGATAGGTTTCTTATTGTAGATGTGCAGAAAATTAGTGGACAATGAATAAGTCATTTGTCAAGATTCTTAATAGTTACGTGTCATTATGTATTATGATTTCTTTCTAAATTATTTGATGTACACGGACTAAAACTTTCTATGGAGTAATAAATAATTTCTTAACATCTTAAATCTTCACACTTGATATGGATTAAATGTTAAAGAACAAATGGCCACATAACCTTCCTCAAGTAAATAAAGTTTATATTTAATCAATATAGACAATATTGAAGAGATAATTACCACTAGATGAGTAGTTATGCTACATAAAAAAGGTCAATCTCTATTCAACCTAAAAAAGATCTTAGGAAGCATCAATCTTTAATATGTTTATTTAGGAAAAATAATTGATGATCTTTAAATCATTTTATTGTTGACAAAAAATCCACGTGCAACGCACAGGTGCAATAACTAGTGTATATATATATATCTAGGAATATAGGATTGTTCAAGTGCGGGATATCCCAGACTATCTTGCACAATCATGGCCGTTCGTAGATGACATGCGCGCATTCACATGCTAGTGCGTGTCACCCAAGGACAGCTCTAATTGTATAGGCTAGGATATCAGGGCATCCCGCACATGCTCAAAACTATATATATATATATATATATATATTGTAAAAAAATAGAAATGTTATTTACATAACATATTTAGCTTTGATGTCTTTACCATATCCACGAAGTAGATGGTCTCCTAGCTTTTTTTAGGATTTCCTTTTACCCTAATGTCATTAATTGTTCTACAAGTTATTTTGTGAGGACCGTAGTTGTTTAATACGGTAATTAGTTTCATAATGCACGATTTGCAGTCATTACTTTATTTTGTTAGTTTCCTTTATGCATGGTCATAGCATGTTGTTGTACGTTTTTTATGCTTTTGGGCATGTACATATGGTGGTTGAGTGATGTGTGACAGTGTGAGGTGATATACATGTTAATTGCGTGGTAGTGGCATTACATGCATTTTCTTTTGTTTCTATGTTGTTCCAGATGAGCTCAATCGATTCGGGAGTAGGACCCGATCAATCGGTACCCCTCTGGATTTTGCTATTTGTTTCTTCTTAGTCCCTAGACCAATCGGGGGACCCATTCCTGATCGATCAGGGGTGTCTCATGTTTATCTTGTTTTCTCCACCAGCTTGATTGATCAATCGGGGTTCGACAAAACTGTTTTTAAAATACGTTAAAGGACTTATGTTCCTTTCATAACTCTTATAAGCCACACCCATATGACCTTTAGGCCTCATTTTGGCTAAATTACTTAAGAGAGTATAAAGAGAGAATGAGCACGGAGGAGAGAGAGCGAGAGAGAGAGAGAGAGAGAGAGAGAGAGAGTTTCACACATTCTCCCTTTGGGAAGCTTGTGGTTGCATTCTTAGGGGTTGAATTCATCATTTCCACTACTTGTTCTCCATCTTAAAACTAGTTCTTGGATGTAGGAGCTTGGAATTGCATTCTAAGCTTGGATCTCACCTTCTTCATGATCTTTGCATTTTCTTGCATCAACTTTGAGGTATGGCTTGCAACCCTTGTCATGATAAGAAGGTTACATGTATCACTTTGCATGTAGGTTTTTGGCATGCATTTATTTGTTTTGGGCATAAACCTTGTGTTTTATATGTATATGTATTTACATAGGTTACATGTTTAACTATGGGTTTTTCTTTGTGATTGTGGTATAGAAATCATAGATATGTGTTGGAACTGTCATTTGCTTCTCTTCAACTGTGGAACAATTATATGGGTTAACATGCATGATATTTGATATGATTAACCATGGTTTAATTTTTATTTGTTATTTATGGGGCATATTACCTTGGTTGGCATAATTACATTTCATTGACATATTACTGTTAGCATAACAATGCATGAAAAATGTACTTAATAAATACTCGATAAAAGTAGGGCCTTTGGATTTGGGACTACTGCTACGTTTTCCTTTTAACTGAATTGCTATAGTGTTGCCCCCCTCCATTAGTCCTAGATATTACTATGTTGTCCCGAATTTTGAGGCTACTTCCTACTACCATGTTGTCCCATTCCCCCTATTCCGTGCTTGATGGCCCCTTCGGGGAAAGCTAGGAAAATTATGGTATTACAGAAATTAGACATAAAATCTCATATTGCATTCATGTCACGGCATCCATGGATATTTCTTGTTTAGCTTTCATTTTATTATCATGCTTTTGTTGATTATTGTGAAAAATTTATCTACTAATTTTCATGCTTATTTTATCTAGCTCTTTTTCAGATACTCCCTTCGTCCCACAAAAATAGACCATTTTGACAACTTTTTTTTGTCACAAAATGTTTGTCCATTTTGAAAAGTCAAATCATAATATTTTGAACTTCCTATGGTACCTTGTTATATCAGTAATTACTTTTAACACGTCACAAAACCCAATAAAAGTAAGAGAGGGCATTTTTGGAAAAATAGAGTTTATTAAATAACAAGTCAATGAAATGATGGTTTTTCTTAAACTACGTGTTTTGTTAAACATGGCCTATCTTTGTAGGACGGAGGGAGTAATACTAAAGCTTGAGAAACCTCTCTTTCTATTGCGATTCGTTTGTATTGTGGATTGTTGCTATGCTATGGTTGGACCTTGCTAGTTTACACATTAATGATGATATATATTTGGGATGTTGTAACTTTGAATTTGATTTGGCTAATGGGCATAGGATATGTAATTTTAATTGGATGACTACGTACAATAACTTGACAAAGTAGGATTTTATTTGATGTGAATTATGATGCATGTGATGATTGATACCATGGATGTATATATAGAGAATATGAAATGTTTTCAAGTAGATTACAGATTTACGATAGTATATCTCATTTACGGATGGATCATATTGAAATTTTTGTAGAAATATAGGATTTTTATATGTGCTATCCACATTAAATCAAATGTTTTGATAAAATTAAACCTTATTTAATTAACTTGATCACAACCTATGAATTTTGGGTCGTGACATATTTTGGTGGGGTGGTTCAATAAAATATATTGCATAATGACAAACTTAACTAATCCTGGCATGGGAACTGTAGCAGCAGTGGCAGCAACAACATCAGAACCTTAGCCGTAGATGCAGATGCAGCATTTTATTGCAAAGGCATGGTCACCAGTGGCAACAACAACAATAATAGCAGCAGAGCGATGGAACCTGGATTCTAAATGACTATATGCCACTCGCCTTGCGCATCTTGACCACAATGATCGCTTGCAGTGGCCAATTTCCTATTTTCACTACTAAGGAGCAAGTCTTTGCGCTATAGCCATGTCATCTGGTAAGTTTTTTATTTTATTTTTAGTGATGGGGAAACCCTTCGGACAAACCCTAACCCATATAATACCCCAAACATGAATTCATTGAGCAGCCAATACTTCGGATAAAGATGTATAAATTACACAATGTACAAGCCATTAATGTTTAAATCCGCTTTCAATTCACTACTGTAATCCAGTAGTTTCAACAAAAACCTATATTATTAGTTACCTACAATTGTGCAGCCTACCGTGTAAGTCTGGAACCCTCAATGCGAATAAGATGAAAGGGAAGACGTCTGACGCGACGATTGATCGAACAAATCTAGACCAGCGTCTAGACCATCATAGGTGATCTTCTCGTTTTCGATGGCGATCTGACTCTTCATTTCACAATTCGACACTAGAAGAAGAAGAAGAAGAAAAAAAGAAGGGAGGATATTGTTATTACTAAACGTAAGAGAAGGCTTGCTGAAGCGGATGCTAGGATCGCCACCATCACAGCTCTCTCTCTCTCCTTTTCTTTCCATTCAAAGGTAATGGACAACCTCAGCTCTTTCTTTCCTTTCCGTTCATCTAACCCATCCAGCATCTATATATGTGTGTGGATTTATGCCTGTATATATGTATGTTTACATTAAATATGTACATGTAATGCGTGTGTACGCACAACACCTTTAAATATCACATTATAATGGAGGACAAAATCATGATCGAATAGTGGGTACTAGATTTGAATTCAAAATTTCTCTGTTTGAGGTGGCCCGAACCATCCTCTTCGTGAGGAATCATTTACCTTTTTTCTGGACATTTGAAAATACTTTTTTTCTCTATACTAGGTACCAATTTATAGATAATTACAATTGGATGTCTATTTTTCGATCTGCTTTTGTAATATATGAATAAAACGTGTAGAAATATGCATGAAATGGAGTTGTAATTTTCCTTTACACATGATATTATTATTCACATTGTCTTACACTCTTACGCAACTATTGGGGAAATACCAACAACACAAATCACTCCTACTGTGCTGGTCTGGGTTTTAAAAGGGTCATTTCTTCAGTAAAACCACATTTTGGTTTGCCTTTTTACCCCTTGCGGAATTGGAAAATTTTGGAATTATATATATAGATCTAATTATCTACCTACCTAGCCCAAAAAATAAAAAATTTGATCAGCTTTTTGTAGTCTTTATCAACATAAACCACCTTGTTGATTCCCATAATTAAGCAGTAGTTTCAGCAAAAATCATTATATATTAATAGTTACCAATTTGTGCAGCCTACGCCGTAAGCCAGGAGCCCTCAATTGGAATAAGATGAAGGGGAAGATATTGGCCTGCCTTTTAGAGGGGAGAACACAAAAAGTTGACAAGGGCCAGCAGACTGCTCTCGCGGGCACCACCATTACAACAAGATTGAAGAGCCTAATTTCCTATTCACATTGACTTCTCTGTTTTTAACTCCTCACAATCCAACATTACCACAGGATTAAAGAGCCTAAATTGCCCAACACTCTTATTTGTAAGGGAGAACTCTACTTTCCTTTCAAAGGCTCTCCACAAGTCCTCAAAACTGGATAGATACAGTGCCCTAGCTAGTTGAGGTATATGGTGCATATAGGTATTTATTATTATTATTATTATTATTTTGCTAGTAAAATATGTAAATAAACAGAAAAAACACATGAAAACAAAAACTAACAAGAGCTACATCAACAGACATATGAGATGGAAGTGGGGTGAATTTTCTGTGTTTTCTCTTTTTGGTTTATGTTTTTTCTTTACCCCGTAAGTTACTCTACTGCATTCCTCAATTGAGCATTATGTGTTTGTTATTATTTTTTTTTTTCTTAATTTTTTTTAGTGATGTTAGGAGAGTGAAAAAATGGCACTTCATTAATTGCTTACTCAATTGAGCATTATGTGTTTCTCATGTAGACAATCCATATCAAAAATCAAGTTGATTTGAGATTAAAAAATTATTTTTCATCCAAAAAGTCTATAAATGAGCAATTTTTACTGATTAAAAAATACAAGTTTGGGATCAACTATCAATAAATCTCGGATCAAATAATTTTTTGTATGGAATACTTACATGAAAAGTGTATCTAATCCAAAAATTGAATTCATAAAGTGCAAATCACTAATATCAAGTTCACTTGATAATAGAATGACTATATACTTAAAGTTCACTAATTTACGAAAATATTAATACAACCTTTCTTCGTAGTGCCCCCTCATTTTAAGTATGCAACCCTTCTCTACTAGTCCCATATGACCCCAAAAACCAATGAAAATTACCATTGCAACTATCCTGAACATCGCCACCGCTTGCCGGCATGTCATCTTCTGCACCAAAACATGGCAACCATGAATTAGAATATGGATCATCTAGCTCCCACATATGTATCATGTGACACAAAAAAAAAAAAAAAAAAAAAAGAAGAACAAAAAGGAAAGGAGATTAAGAAAATAATTTATGGCCTATTTGGTTATCCAATTCGAAATTAAACAATTCAAGGTATTTTACATAGTACCTTTTACATAGTATTGAAAGCACAAATCTATCGCCTTGAATTAGAATATTTAAAAAGTTGGAGTCATCGCTATAGTTGATGTTATATGATATATTTTTAGAAATTCATGAGATTCCACTATTTTAAATTTCTACTCTTATTTGGGATGATGACCACCATTTTCTTCTATTTGTCAATTCAATGAGATGGATTTGAACCCTCAAGACAATGTAAGATACCTTGAATTGTTTAATTTCAAATTGGATACCAAAATAGGCCCTTAGGCTTCTGACTCGGACCATCGCGACAACTGTTTTATCTTTAAAATTAATTCTGTAGATAGTTTTTAGTTCGAAATTCCTTCCAAAAATATATTTCATGTAGTAAATTCATTTATAATAATATCTTTTTCTTCCAATGTTGAAATCAATTTTCAAAGAAATTTGTTCGTGGAAATTGCTTGCTTGCGTAATCTCAATTCCACTTAAGTAGACTACAAATCTCATTAATTCCCACACACACCAAGTTTGAAATTCTTAAGCCCTAAAATATATCTTCAAAACCATTTACGTACACTATTGTGGTGTACGTGTGCTCTGTAATGTTTGTTTGTTTTTGTTTTTTTTTTTTTTTTTTGAATCAGGAGATTACAAATGCTTCGCACTAGACTAGCACTCTAATACTCTTGGGCACATACAATTCCCTCGTCCCACATATACTGGACAATTACAAAACAAAGTTTATGGGAGTGGCATTAAGGGGGAGTGATGAGAGTTGAACCCAAGACCTCTTACTTGCAAGAGATCCTAGAACCACTTGGTCCACCTCTCAAGA
Organism: Liquidambar formosana; assembly: GCA_039720395.1. Taxonomy (NCBI): domain Eukaryota; kingdom Viridiplantae; phylum Streptophyta; class Magnoliopsida; order Saxifragales; family Altingiaceae; genus Liquidambar; species Liquidambar formosana. The sequence continues at coordinate 20,462,894 of CM077834.1, read as the reverse complement.
TTGTGTGCACTATAATGGTAGATGCCCATCTTTCAATTGCCTTTCATATATCTTCCTCTCTTTTTTTTCTTCACATTCAAGCTTAAAAACAATAAAGATATATTGGAACAAAAAGTGTTCAGGGTCCTTGAATAACTAAAAACATTTTGGAAGCAATTATAAATAAGCCAATTTCATACCATTAGTCGCCCCAGAAACCCAATATGACAATAGATCAGTAGGAGGAAAAAAAATTGTTAAAAAGCTAGTACTCCCTCCATTCTTCTTTTATTGTTCTCCCTTTTCTCTTTTTTTTGGTTTTTTTTTTTTTAAATATTTTAAAATTATTGTTACATCATTGAATTTTTTGAATTGATTTCTTAAAATACCCAATTTTTCATTAGTATTTTATATTTTCTAATGTTTTGTGAACTTGAGATTAAAATTGGTATATTAAAATATTTATATTGACGTGAAAATATTTTTAAATTTTTTTTTGAAAAATATGTTTTTTTTAAAAGTGACAGTAAAATAAAAATGAAAAAAGTAATAATCTTTAAATTTTCTTACTTTTTATTGTAAGCGCTTGAAAATTGTCAAGAGGACATTTTGTCATTCATTACGAATGTTGACAAATCTTTGTATCTTATTCAAAACTGTATCTAAGATTTCTTCTCTTCGATCTTCACTTCGGAATTTAGTGCATCAATTTTCTATTGCCATCAGTTACATGATTTATTAGGATTTTCTGCATCACACCTGCTTTTTACTTAGTGACTAGTAAATATAAATGGAAGAAAAAAAATATATTATTATTATTATTTTTTGCCCTCTTTTGTTATCAGCCTTACACCCACCCTCATGCTCTCAGAAGGTGTAGTGTTGGTTCTACTGAGCAAGATTCAAAAAAAAAAAAAAGATCCTACTATTTATTTTTTAGCATAAAGTGACCGTTGACTGTTGTCGACATTTGAACTACGTAAGTTTTTTCAAGGGTGGGATTGAGATTCAAACCTCCAACATCCTTCTGGCGAGACGGACGGAAACATAAATAATTACAAAAATTAGTGGTAAAAGCTGTTCAAACTGCATTACTTTTATCTTTCCGTACGTTTTCCTTTCTCCCCAACTTTGAAAAGATGTGACAAGAATACACGTGCTTTCCACTTTCTTACAAATGTCCTCAACAGCGGGTTGCACTTTTTTTTTTTTTGGTAAATTACAATAAGACCCCTTTAAAATCTGATTATTACAGATGCACCCCCTCACGTTTTTAAAATTACACTGACACTACTACTTTACAAAATAAACTACAAAAAGACCCCTCCTTCTAACTTCCGTCCATTAATCCGTTAAATCATATTCAAATTTTTTCAAAATACCTTAACTATCCTTAGTGGATGATAACTTCCATGTTAAATGCGTATAACTCACCAGTCCAATAGTTCATTTAATACTTTTAAATTTTTTAATTATTATTGATAAACAATTAAAAGATAAGATATATGTATATATATATCAGAAAAATGCTAAAAACAATTTAAATTTTCTGTCCAACTGATGTGGCAGCTATCAAATTTGCTGTTTAGAAACAATTATTTATTTAATTAAATTTTTAATTGATTTGCAAAATAAAAAATAAAAAAATTGATTTGCTAAGTTGCCACCTCATTTGAGTAAGTAAATTTGAGTAAAAAAAAAAAAAAGGTGCTATATAGCATTACTCATATGTAGAAATAAATAAAAAGAATTATTACAATGGAGATGCACGTATAGAAGTAGCAAATGAGGTGGCAACTTGGCAAATCAATTTTTATTTTTATTTTTACACATCAATTAAATAGATAATTGTTTCTAATGAGCAAATCTGATAGCTACCACATCAGTTGGACAAAAATTTAAGCTCTTTGGAATTTTTCTTTTATATATATATATAATTTTTTAGTTGTTTATCAATAAATAAATCAATCAATCAAATATACTGGATGAATGTGTTGGACTGATGAGTTATATGCATTTAACGTGGAAGTTGTCATCCAATAAGGGTAATTAGGGTATTTTGAAAAAAATTGAAAGTGATTTAACGGATTATGGACGGAAGTTAGAGGAAAGAGGTCTTAATGTAATTTCAAAAACGTGAGGGGGTCTATTTGTAACTGTCAGATTTTAGAGAGGGTCTTAATGTAATTTACCCTCTTTTTTTTATATATATATATATATTTTTATTTTCTCTTTTTCTTATTCTTTCTTTTTATTGTAAGAAACACAGCAAGGAATTGCTCGTTTACATCCTAAGCAAAATAAACCAAAAATTGGTTCAAATCCCAAGGGGTTATAATCTAGTAGTAAGTGGACCTTTGATAAACGTTTTACATAAGTCAAGTATTTGAAACAAAGCCTTGGACTGAGTAATATTCTTCCATTTACATGGAATGAAAAAATTACAACTGCCTAAAGTATGAGTCGGTGTGCAAAAGCTCAATACTAATCCCTTGTTATTAAATAAAAAAATAAAAACTAGAAATTTGGATTGCCTATAAATAAATAAATAAATTGAGCGTTACCCAGAAAAAAAAAAAAAAAAAAAAAAAAAAAAAAAAAAAAAAAAAAAAAAAAAAAAAGGGGGAAGCAAACTGAGAGAAAGTGGAAGTTAACCAGTTACCAGCGGATCACCTTCCTTTCCCAATTCCCGCTTTCCAGCTACGAGCACAGTAGGAAATTGCTCGGATGCTTCCTTAAAGTGAAATAAAGGATGAGTTAAAGAGCAGAGCTTTTCACTTTACTATCAGCTCTATTAATTTGCTTTCTTTTGTGTGTCCGATTCTCTCTGCCAAAAATCTTGCTACACCCGCAATTTCCTAATTGTATTTCTCGATCTCCACTGGCTTCCATGACTACCCAAGAGCTCCCTTCGTCTTCTTCTTCTTCTTCTTCGACCCCTAAATGGAATTACGAAGTCTTTTTGAGTTTCAGAGGCGAAGACACACGCAAGAACTTCACCGACCATCTCTACGCAGCTTTGCACCAGAGAGGAATTCGTACGTTCAGAGACGACGACAGGCTTGAGAGAGGGAAAGAAATCTCGGGAGAACTCCTTAAAGCAATTGAAGAATCAAGGATTTCGTTAATCGTTTTGTCGAGCAACTATGCTTCTTCCACATGGTGCTTGGATGAACTTGTGAAGATCCTCAAGTGCAAGAAGACCAAGGGACAGACGGTTTTGCCCATTTTCTACAACGTGGATCCGTCGGAAGTGAGAAAGCAGACGGGAAGTTTCGAGCAGGCCTTTGCTAGATACGAAGAGGGTTTCAAGGAGAATATAGAGATGGTGAGGAGGTGGAAGGCGGCTCTAACGGAGGTGGCTAATTTATCTGGTTGGGATCTACGCAATATTGCAGATGGGTAATTTTCCATCTCAGATTTCTTTTCCTCTCATGCTAACCGGACCAAAAATTATGCGGTTGTTGGGCTAACTAACCAAAAATTATAGATTCTTACATCGATCCATCATTTATAAGACATCCTCAATTTATTGAAAGGTCTAGATTGTTACATAGATCTACCATTTTGCCAATAAACGGCGTTGCCTTATCAATTTTGATGGACTAATGCCTCACCATAGATTATCTCTTAATTATATTTTCCTTGCAACTCAAATATTACCGAAAGTGCTTTTAGAAAATTCCTTGTAGAATAGTTAATAATAATAAATAGTGAAAAACAGATGGAATTAATTCACCAAAAAAAAGAAAAGAAAAACAGATGGAATTCAAAAATTAAAACTACAGTGTTCTCCCCCCCCCCCCCCCCCCCCCCCCCCAAAAAAAAAAAGAATAAAACTATAGCGAAACATTGTGTACGTCATTGGAACAAGTAGAACCCAAATATCTATGACATATTTCAGATTTTATTTCAATTTCCCTTTTTTATGTTCACAATTTTTAAGGTCTTGTTTTATTAATATCTCTTTGTCCTATAAAATTATTTTATTTCCCCACAACTTTTTCAATTGCATGTGAAAAAACTAAACACATCATTATTGTACTTAATTCAGGTTTATAGCTTGATATGACTCACACCTCATGTTTATTTATGGGTTATAATTGACAGGCATGAGGCGAAGTTCATCCAAAAAATTATTCAAGACATTTGGAATAAATTGAATCAAAGTCATACATTCTTATATGTTGCGGAGCACCAAGTTGGAATAGCTTCTCATGTAGAGAAAATAAATCTTTTGTTAGGTGTTGGAGGGTTTGATGATGTTCGCATTATAGGTATCTGGGGAATTGGTGGAATAGGTAAAACAACTATCGCTAAAGTTATTTATAACCATATAGCTGATCAATTTGAAGGTGCTACCTTTCTTGCAAATGTTAGAGAAGCTTCAGGAAGACACGACGGCCTGATTCATTTACAAAGAAAACTTCTTCGTGAAATCCTAAAAGAAGAAAATCTGAATCTCGACAATGATGATAGAGGAGTTGTTGTCATACAGGAAAGGCTTCGCTATAGAAGAGTTCTTGTTATTCTTGATGATGTGGATCACCTGGGCCAATTAAAAAAATTAGCCGGAAATCCTAATTGGTTTGGCTTAGGAAGTAGAATAATTATAACGACTAGAGATGAACATTTGCTAACTACATATGAAGTCTATGAAACCTATTTGGTTAAGCAATTAAATGATACAGAAGCTCTTCAACTCTTTAGTTTGCATGCCTTTAAAGAAGATCATCCTCGAACAAGTGAATTTTTGAAGCTTTCAAAACATGTAGTAAGTTATGCTGGAGGCCTTCCACTAGCACTTGAAGTTTTGGGCTCCTTTCTTCGCAAGAGAAGCATAAATGAATGGAAAAGTGCATTGGATAAACTAAAAAAAAAATCCAAACAAAGAAATTCATGAAACACTAAAAATAAGTTTTGATGGACTAGAAAGTCATGAAAAGAATATTTTCCTAGATGTTGCATGCTTCTTCAAAGGGACGAACAAAGATTACGTGACAAAAGTACTAGAAAGTTGTGGTTTCTACCCTGATATAGGGTTAGGAATTCTCACTCAAAGGTCTCTCGTAACTATTTCTGATAATATGCTTATGATGCATGATTTGGTACAAGAAATGGGTCGGGAAATTGTACGCCAAGAATCCCCTAACGAGCCTGGCAAACGCAGTAGGCTATGGTTTGACGAAGATGTCTACAGTGTACTCAAAAGAAATACGGTGAGGGCCAAACACATGAACTTTCTTAATTAATGCAATATCTATTTGCAAGGATAAGCTTGGACACTTTCCTTTTCATTTAAGAAGTAACAAAACCATATAATTTTAGTATGGCTTAATGTATTTGCACTTCAATCTCTAATTCTCTCCATCTTGGTTGTCAGGGTACGGATGCAGTTCAAGGAATCGTTCTAAAATTTTCAACAGCAGATGGGGTACATTTCAGCAATGATGCCTTTACAACAATGAACAATCTTAGACTGCTCAAAATTTGTTACATCTACCTCGATAGACCTGCTGAATATTATTTTGAAGAGGGAGTAGACTTAACTGCTGAACATTTTCCTAAGGACGACGTAGTACTCAAACATGGTAACATGAACGCTTTTGAAAGCATTAATTCCCTTCCTAATGAGCTAAGGTACCTAAATTGGCATGGATACCCGTCAAAATCAATGCCATCAAATTTTCTTCCATTGAACATTGTTGAAATTGACATGCGTTGCAGCCGCCTCGAACAACTTTGGAAGACCAAGGTATTATTATCATACTTTGAGCCCAATTACACACACACACACACAAAAAAAAAATGAAAAAAAGAAACTAATACGAATTATTGTGCTGGGGCTCCCTAATCCTTCTTATGTTAGGCACACAATTCTAGGCATGCGCCAAGATATCAAATTTAGAAGATATACGAGAGAGAAGCCATGTGATCAAACCATATGACATTTTATTGTGAAATTTTATAAGTGGGATCTTCGGAGGGTTTTCTATCCATTGATAGAACGCGTGTTTTGGAATTCGTGCAATATCTCAAAAAAATTTGAGAGAGCTTGCCAAAATACTTATGAAGTTGCCCTAGATTTTCTCCTCTAGTTTATATAGTACTATATCCTTTTTAAAGAAAGTTGTATAAGTTCATTGAATATAATTTACTGAACCTGTTACATATTTGTTCTAACAGATCAATCTAGAATACTTGGAATTCCTCAATCTCAGTCACTCTGAACACTTTACTGAAACCCCAGACTTCTCAGGGTTCCCAAGGCTGAAGATATTAATTCTTCAAGGTTGCACGAGATTGGCTAAGGTTCACCCATCCATTTTGGTTCACGACATGCTTGTTTTCTTGAATTTGAAGGACTGTAAAAGCCTTAGAAGTCTTGGAAAGAGCATTAAGCTGGAATCTATTAGAACTCTCATTCTCTCTGGCTGCACAAAACTAGAGAGTTTTCCACAGATCCAGGAGGATATGGAACATTTAGCAAAGCTTGTGATGTTGAATTTGGGAAACTGCAAAAATCTTGCTAGTCTTCCAAGCAGCATATGTGAGTTGAAATCTCTTGAAACTCTTACCCTTTCTGGTTGCTCGAAACTTGACAAGTTACCCAAGAACTTGGGGAGTATGCATAATTTGGTCAACCTTCATTTAGATGGAACGGCCATAAAAGAACTGCCCTCGTCAATTTCTCATCTAGAGAGGCTTGTTATTTTGAATTTGGGAAACTGCAAAAATCTTGCTGTTCTTCCAAGCAGCATATGTGAGTTGAAATCTCTTGAAATTCTTACCCTTTCTGGTTGCTCAAAAGTGGACAATTTACCCGAGAACTTGGGGAATCTGCAAAATTTGGTAGAGCTTCATTTAGATGGAACTACCATCACACAACCACCATCCTCTGTTGTACTTCTGAAAAGCCTTCAAACATTATCCTTTCGTGGATGTAGAGGATCATCATCCCATTCGTGGAAATCAATCTTCTCCCGGCCTTTGTTATTTCCCAGAAAAGTTCCATGTTCCAGCGGTTTGATGTTGCCTTGTTTATCAAGTTTATGCTCCTTAACAAGTTTAGATCTCAGTGACTGTAATCTATCAGAAGGAGGAATCATCAGTGCTATTGTTGGCTTATCCTCATTGAAAGACTTGAATCTAAGCAAAAACAATTTTGCCAGCCTACCCGCAACCTTCAATCAATTTAATTCCCTGAAAAAACTTCGGTTGGAGCATTGCACTAGGCTTCAAGAATTGCCACCGCTTCCAACAAGTATAAGTGAAGTACATGCTCACGGTTGCATATCATTGGAAAAATTATCATATCCGTCGGAAAACCTTAAGTTGGCCTATCGTGAGTTTATATTTGACAACTGCAAAATAATTGCTGGCCATAAAGGCAGCACATTTTTTCAAAGACACTGTCAGGTCTCTCTCTCTATCTCTCTCTCTCTCTCTCTCTCTCTATCCACATTGTTTAACAACATGATTTCCATGGATCAGGCCATTTCTGGAAAACATTATTTCAATTTTCTTGCACCGGGAAGCGAGATTCCGAAGTGGATGAATGAAGAGAGCATGGGGTCATCAATTTGTTTCAAGATGTCTCCACTTGAATATAGTAAGTTTAAAGGAGTGATCTTTTGCGCTGTTTTTACACTCAAGGACCCAGATTTCTTGGTGTGCAAATTGTCTCATGTAATAGATGATGGTGTCTCTTTGCCTATTGTTTATTCTCCGGATGTCCCTATCCTTGGGAATAGATACATGGAGTCAGATCATGTGTGGTTGAGATATCAGTCACGTGATTACTTCAAAGGCAAATCAATAGACTCATGGCACCACTTTGAAGCTTTATTTAAAGCCGCTTGGAAATCAGCGGCTATTCAAGTGAAAAAGTGTGGGGTTCATATAATATATGAGGGAGATGATGAGCCCACAATGATACCCTCCAACCCTTCATTTCACAATTTGACACTAGAAGAAGTAGAAGAAGAAGAGGATATTGTTATTGGTAAACATAAGAGAAGGCTTACTGAGGAGGAAGCAAGTGGAAGTGGATGTTCTAATAAAAGGATGAGAGGAAACACCCAATAAGGGCTTGCTGAGGAGGTAGCTAGCATTACCAGCATCACAGCTCACGCATTCTCCATCTGTCTACAAATTCAAGGGATCGAAAGAAATGAAGATGTAGGTACTTGGAACTTCTTCAGGTTAATCTCTGACTCACACTCTCTCTCTCTCATGGTCTCTCTTGTCCTTCTCCTCCGTCGTTTTGATTTCTGCTCTTAAGGCTTAGCCCTAATTCTAACTCTAACCCATGGCTAATTTTTCCAGGTTTTTTTTTTTTTTTTTTGTTTTTTTGCTGCCCTTTTTGGGGGAACAGAGAGTTTGTTCTGGTTTCCTTTTGAGAGTTTTGAGTTTGATTCAAAGGTAATGGACAACATCATCTCTCTTTCCTTTCCCTTTATGCTCTTATTACCTATCCAGCATTTATATATTTGTGTGTGCATCAAATTTTCTTTATAATGGAGGAAAAAAAATCATGGATAGTGGCATCAAATTTTCTCCCTGTTTGAGGTGGCTTGAACCACCCTCTTCGTTAAGAAAGATTTAACTGATTTATCAAATTTTCTCTATAAGGCTATGGTCTTGAAGTAGAGGCATTGTTTTATTAGGTGGGAGTAATATTGTGAATTTGGGAAACTTAATTGTATGGTATCATGGTAGCCTGATGAGAGATGTTTGTGATAGTCCTTTAAATGATGGTTGCATGCTTTTATTGGCCTAGTTTTTTACCATAAATGTTCTTGTATCTCACATTCTTAATGTCTCTACCCCAACCCCTGTTTTTTTCCTCCCTCTTGTGAAAAATCTAAATTTAGGGCCAGCGGATTGTTGGGAAAGGGATTCTAGAATTCAATGAAAAGGTGAGATGGAGGAAAACAAAATACGTGAGGAGGAAGGAGTGGAAATAATTTTTGATGTAGGACAAGTGACCACAAACATTTTGGAGCATTATTATTATTATTATTTTTTTTGATGAAATAAAGTATGTATTAATAACAAAGGGCAGGGCCCAAGTACATGAGACATATACAAGAGCAGAGCCCCAAGACACAAAAAAAGATCCCTTTATATCTTTAGGGAATCTAAAAATTGAACAAAAGAAGGTTTACTAATCTTAGAATTGCTAAGGTACCACTAAAAAAGATCCTTAGTAAATCCGGATTAAAGATCAATGATCGACTTTTCAATCCCTTCAAAAGTCCTACGGTTTCACTCCCTCCAAAGGCACCAAAAAATAGCATGAGGTGTCATCCTCCAAACCACTTTAGCCTCTTTATCACCCCTTTTAAACCACCAACTAGAAAGAAGAGTATAAGTAGACGATGGAAGAACCCAATGAACACTAAAAACATTGAAAGTGAACATCCATAGACTCCTTGCCACCTTACAATGAATGAAGAGGTGGTCCACCGTCTCCGCTTCTTCTTTACACAAAATACATCTATTGGGCAAAATAAAACCTCTCCCAATAAGGTGATCCAAAGTCAAACACTTATCACTACCCACCAACTAACAAAAAAAGGCCACTTTAGACGGAACCGAGGTGATCCAAACAATATTCACAAGGAGAAAAACACTTCCAAGAGGCTTCAAAATATTGTAGAAAGATTTTACGGAGAATAGCCCATTAGAGTCCTAATTTGAACCATCAAAAGTTCTAATTTTTTGGTGTAACTTCAAATTGTTATAACCTTTGACCCTTGGAAGAGTTAGGGACCTCACAATATATATCTATGCTAAGAAATAAATGATGGATTCATTGCTCATGATTTTCAAGGTCAAAGAAGTTATGGAAAAATAATGGATGGTAAAGGTGTTAGGAAATGAGGTTTGGCGAAACTTTATTCTTCAGGTGATTATGATCCTTTGACAGATGGAAAGTCTTGAACGCATTGTTTGTAGGATTGTTCTATCATTTAGTCCCATTTTTACACGCATGAAACTATGCATGTATTTTACAAAGTAGAAATTATGAACTTATTCAGTCCTTCCACCAAGTTGAGGCACGTTTAATAATAAACGCGTAGTTTCCATTGAGGCGGAAAGGGAAGTTGATAGATAGAATTATATAAGGGCACATTTTTTTGGGCTTGAATTAGGGAGAATCAGAATGGAATGGAATGAGATTTCAATGGTGAGCTCATTCAATGGTGAGCAGCCACTTACCATTTAAATCTCATTATATTCCCTTCCAATTTCCCTCAATTCAGGCCAAATAAATGTTCTGTAAAAGTATAGTTCATTAAATTAAAACATGAGACTTGCATGTTTGATAATAATAAATTTTATTATGCAGCTTTGTATACGATTAGATCCTCTCATCCTCTTATTCATACACCAGTTATGTTATTTTATTGTCCATCAGCATGATAGACATGTTCCACTGTATAGAACTCCTGTGATGAAGGTGATGATCCTTTAAATGATAATGTGCTGTGAATGAAATCTTTCCATCCTAATCTTAAGATGCTGCTAACTGAAGGGTCAGATGGTTGCAGATATTGTAGTACTGTATGTCTATTGATATTTAGCTGTGTTAATGAAAAACAAAAAATCTACATGTGTCTACTAAACCATGTAATGGTTCAAATTCGCCACTGCCATCATAAACCACCTTATTGATTCCCATTACTAAGCAATAGCCCCTTTTTTTTTCTTTTTCTTTTTTTTATTAGTAAGCAAAACAGATTTTATTGATTGAAGATAATTACATGAAGTAACGACCAACCACACAACAAAAACCGCAAAGAAAATCATATAACAGATCATCCTCCCTTCCCATAAACCAATCACCAGAAAAAATAGTTAAAAAAATTTCAGCCCATTACATACACCTTAAAAACCTGAAGAAACCAAAAAAAAACGAGAAGAGGAAGGATCCCTCATTTACACAGGTAAAGCATAATCCCAATAACCCCAAAGTCAAACAAGCAAAAGCAAAACTCTACTGCTTAAACACTCAAGGAGGCAGTAGTAAACAGTCACTCAGCAGGAATAAACTAAAATTTACACATCCTCAAATGCGAATCCCAATGTATAGCTATAACAACCCCTTCACAACCTCAGCTACTATACCCCTGCCTAAAACAGAGAGCCATTTTTGAACTCAGAATTCCACCAGGAAAGGTGCACCAATTCCCTCCCAACTTACAAGAAATCTACAAAGCCAAAACTCTGCAGGATAATCACCAAAAAAAGCATTAATCAGCAGCCTTCCAGCACAGAAAAATTAGATCGTAAACCTCTTCGAATGCCAAACCCAGTTTATGCTATAACAAACGATCCCCTCAGTACCTCAACTACTACACTCTAGCTTAAGAATAAAAAGCCCTTAGAGAATTCAGAAATCCATCAGAATGAGAAAAACAATCCCCTTCACTACAGTAGTTCCCTACAGCAATACTTTGCCATAAACAAATAAAGATCCAACAGGATTGTAGAGGAAACCTTCCCAAAGTTGAAATGAAGGCAATAGCCTGTTTTATAAGGGCAAATTACTTATAATTCATATGATATGCTTTATATGATTTTTAAGGTGATCTTTAAAAATAAATATGAATTCTCCTTTACGTTTTTATACTCCTTGGATTGGCTAATGATTTTATCCTTTTTGTTCCTTGGAGAAAACTTGCAATCGAGAAAACAATTAGTTAGAATCTGGGTGCCATTATATCTTTCGAATTTTGAAAAGAGCTAGACTAACTTGTTCAAGAGGTTTTAATTTACCAATTCTAGTATTATGAACACAAAAATGCACCATTAGACATCATTTTATAAGTCACTAGAAATCCATACTCTGACGATTTCTTTTAACAACAATAAAAATTATCCTACTTCAATAATGGGAAGAATTTCCTTATAATGAATTGGATGAAAAATCTATATATAGACATGTATATATTGGTAAAAAATGGAAATTTAAATCAGATTCAGAAAACATATTTAGCTTAATTTGATGTCTTTACCATATTCACAAAGTAGAGGCTACATCTCCCAGATTTTTTTAGGATTCTTTTTTACCCCAAAGTCATTATTTGTTCTGCAATAGCTATTTTGGTGGGATTATTGAATGAAGTATGTAGCATAATAACAGACTTAATTAATCATGGTACAGGAACTGCAGCAGCAGTGGCAGCAAGAGCATCAAAAACCTCAACAACAGTAGCAGTAGTAGATGCAAATGCAGCATCTTAGTACAAAGACATGGTCAGCAGTGGCAACATCAGCAGTAACAGCAGCAAAGAAATGAAACCCGGATTCTAAATGCAGCATCTTAGTACAAAGACACGGTGCACATTTTGACCACATAATGATTGCTTGCAGAGACTAATTTCATTTTTTCACTACTAAGGACCAAGTCCTTGAGCACTGCAAATACTAAAGCAGTTAATAGTTTGGACAAAGATGCGTGAGTTACATGATGTACAAACCATTAATATATATATTTTAAATAGTTACCTACAATTTGTGAAGCCTACTCTGTAAGCCAGGAGCCCATTGATTTGGAATAGATGAAAGGGACGATATTGGCTTGCCATAGAGGGGAGAACGCAAAAGTTGAATATTAATTACAGTGATGGCGGGCACAACTCCTCACATGCTCCCTTGCTGCTTCGCATATTAATTTCAGTGATGGCGGATTTGTGTTTGCTTACATCAGCTCCGCCAAGTTGAATATTCATGAGCTAATTTCCTATTCACATTGACTTCTCTGTTTTTAACTTCTTACAATCCAACATTACCATTGAAGACACTAAATTGTCCAACACTCTTATTTGTAAGGGAGAACTCTACTTTCCATTCAGAGGCTCTACACATAACCTCAAAACTGGATAGATACAGCGCCCTAGTTGAGGTATATGGTGCATATAGGTATTTATTATTATTATTATTAATTTTTTTTTATTTTTTGTTGAGTAAAATATGTAAATAAATAGAAAAAACACATGAAAACAAAAACTAACAAGAACTATATCAACAGATATGGGATGGAAGTGAGGCGAATTTTATTTATTTCTCACGTAGATGATCTAAGTCAAAAATCAAGTTGATTCGAGATTAGAAATTGTTTTTCATCCAAAAAGTCCATAAATGAGCAGTTTTTATTGATTAAAAAATTCAAGTTTGGGATCGAATAGTAATCAACTTCAGATCAAATAATTTTTGGTATGGAATGCCTACATGAAAAGGGTATCTAATCCAAAGATTGAATTCGTAAGGTACAAATCACTGATATCAAGTTCACTAATTTACGAAAATATTTATACAACCTTTCTTCTTGTGCACCCTCATTTTTAGCATGCACCCCTTCTCTGCTAGCCTCATACGACCCCCAAAACCAATGAAAATTACCGTTGCAACTCTCTTTAACATCGCCACCGCTTGCTGGCATGTCATCTTCTACACCAAAACCTGGCAACCTTGAATTAGAATATGTATCATCTAGCTCCCACATGTGTATCATGTGAGAAAAAGGGAAAGAAAAAAAAGGGAGATTAAGAAAATAATCTAGGACCTGTTTGGTTGTTCAATTCGAAATTAAACAATTGAAGGTATTTTATATAGTATTGAAGGCACAAATTTATTAGCTTGAATTAGAATATTTAAAAAAAGTTGGAGTCATTGCTATAGTTGATGTTATAGGATCAATTCTTAGAAATTCATGAGATTCCATTATTTTGAATTTTCACTCTTATTTAGGATGATAACCACCATTTTTTTCAATTTGTCAATTTAATGAGATGGATTTGACCCCTCAATACAATGTAAAATACCTTAAATTGTTTAATTTCGAATTAGACATCCAAATAGGGCCTTAGGCTTTTGAATTGGACCCTTGGGACAGCCGGACAGGTTTCTTATCTTTAAATTTCTGTAGATAGTTTTTAATAATATATTTTTCTTCCAATATTGAAATCAATTTTCAAAGAAATTCGTTCGTGGAAATTCCTTGCTTGCATAATCTCAATTGTCACATTAAAAAATTGAATGAATGTTTTTGAATTGATTTTCTAAAGTACCCATTTTCCATGAGTATTTTACTTTTTTTAATGTTTTGTGCACTTAAGAGTAAAATTAGTATGTTAAAACATTTATATTGGTGCAAAATCTTTTTTAAAAGAACGTGTTTTTTTCAAAAGTGACAGTCAAATAAAAATAAAGAGAGTAATAAACTTTAATCAAAATTTTCTTACTCTTTCTTGTAGGTACTTGAAAATTGTCAAGAGGAAATTTTGTCATTCAGTATGAATGTTGACAAATCTTTGTATCTTGTTGGAAACCGTATTTAAGATTTCTGCCATTCGATCTTCACTTCAGAATTTAATGCATCAATTTTCTACTGCCATCAATTACATGATTTATTAGGATTTTCCACATCAACACCTGCCTTTTACTAGTGACTGGTAAAATAAATGAAAGAGAAAAAATTAATTTTTTTTTTTTTTTTTTTTTGGCCCTCTTTTGGTAACAGCCTTACACCCTCCCTCGTGCTCCCAGAAGATATAAGTGTTGGTCCTACCAAGCAAGATTCAAGCAAAGATCCTACTATTTGTTTTTTAATATGAAGTGATTGTTGACTGTTGTTTGTTGTTTGTTGTTGAGATTTTTTTTTTTAAAATATTTTTGAGAGAAAAAGAAATATCATTGATTAAATTAACGAGTACAACGAGTAAAAGTTACACCATATCTATCTTCCATACAAATATTCCAAAAAGTTCTAAGAAATCTATTATTCCAAATATGACATGAATCACGAAAGTGTCCTAAACTTACCATATAATCAGCTGCTCTATTTTTTTGTCTAAATACATGTCTAAATTTAATCTCATCGAAGTTCTTTGCTATGTTCCAAATATCTTCAATGAGTATCTGCAAACTCCAAGGATATTGATAATTCTTTTGACAAACCCGTATGATAATTTGTGAATTACTTTCAACTTGAACCTTGTTAAATCCTTTCTATCAAGCTTGATACAAGTCATTCCGAAAAGCTGTACATTCTGCAACTAAGATCGAGGCATTAAACAGGTTAAATGTTGAAGCCATAATAAGTTTTCCTTCCTCATTCCTGATCATAAAGCCACATGCTGCAGATTTTTTGGAATAGTTCCTTGAGCCATCAAAATTCGATTTCACCTACCCCGAAGGTGGATCTTCCCAACAAAAATACATGCACATTTTCTTCTTGTTTCTAGTTAGAACCTTATCTGGAATATTTATCAAGTCACCAAAAACTTTATTACGTCTACATCTTTCATTAAATAAAACATAAGCTCTATTTATCACCTGAGTCGGATGGGCTTGAAAACCTTGAAACATGACCTGATTACGATGGTTCCATATACACCACAAAACTATAGAAATTTTCTCAAAGAACATATCAAAATTATAATTATAAAATTTACGGTTAAAATAGATATCTTTAATCCAATCTGAGATGGTCCTCGCAAAATTCAAAGGATTAGGACAATGATCCTTAACAAGAATCCAAATATTCTTAATAAAACTACAATTTTTGAAAAGGTGGTCCATGGATTCCCTATCATATCCACATAAATGGCATTCATTAGTAATATTACAACCTCTATTACGTAGAAACTCTGATGTTGAAAGACATTCCCGAATAAATAACCACATAAAGAAGTGCGTATGAGGTAAAAGATTTCTTTTCCAAATCCAATTTAAAATTGAAGCCATATATAGGATGAATAAGAGAAGAATCAGCATTATTCAGCCAAGTAGCTGACTTAACAGTAAACTTCCCATTTTTAGAGAATCCCCAACAACAGGAATCATCAATATCATGAATCGACAAAGGAACACTACAAATATCTTTAATGTATGTCTTCAACTTAATTTTTTTAAGGATGGGATTGAGATTCAAACTTACAACATCTTTCTTCCTGGATAGGGAGATAGAAATAAAAGCAACTACAATGCAAAAATTAGAGGTAAAATTGCTCAAACTGCATATTTTTGAGAAAATGCCACTTCACCCATCTTTTATCACCCCACTTTTACCACCCACCTTATGTGTCAAAAGTGTATAGGTGAAAGCAATCATATAAGATCTAGCATAGAATAAAGAGAAACTGTCACATATGGATGGGTGGGAGAATGGGGTGAAATAGATGGGTGAGCCAACGGGGGTTGGTTTAGTTGGTAAGGATCGAATTCTTCACTTGTAAGGCTTAGGTTCGATTCTAGCTGCCAGCAGTCCTCTTTAGTCGGCGATCTATAAGTCCAATGTAAGTCCTCTCTGAGGCCTGCAGCTTGCCTTGACCCTGAACTAGGGTAGCCTCCCCTCACCTATGTTACGACCCAAATTAATTAAGTCATGATCAATATTAATAAAACCAATTTAATTTAGAAAATCATTTAGGAAGCACGTGAATGGCACGTGCTAAAAAACCTGTAATTTCAATAAAAATTTCAGCATGACTCATTTATAAATGGAACATACCATAATAAAAACATGTATAAAATAGTCATAAAATTTCCTATCATCCGTCACTGGTATCATCACATGCTAAATAACTATATAATGAGACCTACGAACTTAAAATATTACAAACCATAAGTTATTACATGTCCAGTGTCTATTGGCCGAATACAAAAGCGTTTAGTTAATACATAACCATGATATTAAAATTGCTCAAGATCATAATAATGTTCCAAATTGATCTGACAATTAGCTAGTTCCACTTAAAGCATAACACCTCAAGGCGAGGTCTCCCAGCTATGAACTCATCTAAAAAGGGTTTATAAAATATAAGAGTGAGTATAAAACTCAGTAGATATAATTTTCATATAGAAATAACCAAAGTATGATAATATAACCAAGTTAAATCATGTTTAAAATATAATAAAAACACATGTAATGTCATAAATGATATGCAACTCTTATTCATTTAACATAATCCATAATTACCAACCACTCTCACAAGAGTTTTCGCGTGAAAACGGAGGATTTAAACCTAACCTCCAAGAGGACGACACAGAGGTTTCTACTTGGAGCCAGAAAGTAGTCTCTGATTTGGGAACACAAGAGTTCCTACCTGAAACCAGAAAATACCTAAGACCAAAGGAATGGAAAACACCGCTAAGTCCTTTGACTGGTAGTAGTCCAAATCCCATAACCCTTTAATATACTTTTACCAAGTAATTAATTAAATCTATTTCATGCATTTTATGCCAATGTATGTCATGAAAAGCTTGTAAATCCATATGCATGTCAATATGTATCCATAAATCATTAATATATAATTATTCCATAATTATACAACATGTTGGGCTATGTAACGCATTTAAAATATAGACCAACAAGAATTTACGTACATAGCATGTACACTTAAAATAAACTATAATATAATAAGTATATCAATCCATATACTCCCGCATGTAATATTCCTAAATATAGGGTTATGTAAACTAGACCCTATAGTACATGCATTACAAAATATACATGATAATACACCCAAAAATCACATAAACTCATAAATAACACCAATATACATTTTATTCATCATATATGGACTTATATCCTAACCCATTATCATCCACAAGGTTAAAACCCATGAAAATTACACCTACCTCAAGTATGTTGCACCAAAGGTAGAGAAAATGTGTTGGGAAGGTTGAATCTAAGGATAGAATGCAAGAATAAGCTCCAAGTTCCACAAATCAAGCTTGATCTACAAACCAAACATGGTAGAAGATGAATCCAACCCTTAGGAAGCTTCCCCAAGCATCAAAGTGAGGTGAGAGAGCGAGAAACCCACACATGCAAGCCAAAAACTCATTTTTCTCTCTCTAAACAAGCCCTTTCTCTTTCCTGTTTCTCTTCTCTCTCTCCTTCTCTCTAGCTCTCTAGATCTCAAAATGCAGCAAAAATGAATGTGGAGTTGGGCTACGGAGAGTTTAAGAAAGATAAGAGGGGCACATGTGTCATTTGACACATTAAAAAAAAATTTCAGGATTTTGCCAACCCCAATCGATAGGAGTTGAGGACTCGATCGATCAGGTTTAACAGTAGCTAAACCATGTTTCCCAAGCACTTCCGATCGATCGACCCCTGCTGAAAAAGTCTAGTAACTCATGCAAATGTGTACAAACCCCTACAGCACAGACTACTACCTTATTTTCATTCAAAACATTTAAGTAATAACTTTAAGTTATTTATTAAAAATAAGCAAACAACCTCCCATTTGAATCCAAATAAAATATTAGAAAAATCAAATTCCAAGTATATCAAAATCTTATTTTCAAGTTTTAGTACAAAATCCGTCTCCCGACAGATTTTTCAAAAACAAACATATAAGAAAACCGATAGAAATGTGATAATAAAATCTCATAAAATCACAAATGTCTTATAATATTATAAATTTCCATTACCGCAAAAATTTATCTTTAAAAAACGAAATTTCATGAAAATTCATTTTTTTTCCCAACACTTAACTAAATTTCAGTAGTTTAAAAATGTGAAATCACAAACACATCAACATCATACACATGCAATGCCTATGCGTAACAATACCCGACAAATCAACTAATATACATGTAAATCATGCATTAAAAGTGAGATTAACCTAATTAAATGACGCGGGCATTACAACCTAAACTTTTATGTACTAAAAGAAGAAGAAGAATAAGAAGAAAGAAATAAAGAAATAGATGGGTGAAATAGCATAGTCTTTATTTTACCTTTCGTTTTTCTTTTCTTGATGTGACAGGAATACACCTTCCTTTTCACTTTCCTACAAATGTGCACAACAGTGAGTTGCGCTTTTATTTTTATTTCCCCTTTTCTTATTCTTTCTTTTTATTGTAATAAACATAGCAAGAAATTGCTTGTTTATATTCTAAGCAAAATAAACCAAAAATTTGTTCAAATCCCAAGGGGTTATAATCTAGTAGTAAGTGGACCTTAAATAAACGTCTCATTAAGCATAAGTTAAGCATTTGAAACCTCATAACTGAAAAAAGAAAAAGTCATACCACAAACAAGGCCTAAAGGACCAAGTAATACATGCAAATGGAATGAAAAAATTGCACATGCCCAAAGAATTTGTTGGTGTGCAAAACCTCAATCCCCCAATCCCTTGCCATCAAATGAAGAAGAAAAAAAAAGAAAAAAAGAAAAAAGAAATTGATTCGGTGCTTCTCATAACTGAAAAGAGAAAAAGTCATACCACAATTAAACAAACAAACAAACCCAAAAAAAAAAAGAAAAAAAAAGAACAAAATTAAACAGAACAAAAAAGAGAGAAAAGAGAAAAGGATAGAGACGAAAAATTTAATTAAACATTTTTTTAAAAAATTTAATTCATTTAAACTTTCGATAGCACTATTTAATATGTTTCTCATCCATGTTTGAAAGTAGGGGAAAGTTGAGCATATTAACCACAAGTGTAGCACTTGATCTTAGCCAAAATTTTTCTTTGCTCTTGTCTTTTGTTTGTTACGGGAAAAACCACAAGGTAGAAAAAATGACCAAAAAAAAAAAAAAAAAAAAAAAAAAAAAGCAGAGAGGTAGTTGAGCTGGAAACAGATCACGAAGAGGTCCTAACTAAACTTTTTAGAACCCCACCAATACAAATTTTTATGGTCCCATAACTCCATAAGCATTCGAATCAGGGGCGGCGCATAGAGTAGGACCCCCCGAGGGGGGGAGGGGATGGCCCCTTCAAAATTTTCAAAAAAAAAAAAAAAAATGACATTAGTTCTCATAATTTCAATATTTTTAAAAAAATTCATTTTAGTGGCCACTCCAAAATTTTTAATTTAATTTGAAGAATGTTATAATTTTACCAAAAGGCTTCCAACTTAAATAGTTGGATAACTTGACATAAGCAGCATTTTTATTCTCTAGGTGCTTATTTGGTTGTTCAAATGAGAATTAAACATTTAAAATGTATTTTATATATTATTAAATAAACAAATCCATCATATTGAAAAAACAAATAGAATCAATGGCCCTTAGGGTTAATGACAAATTCCACCCCAATAAGAATGTGGGGGTTGCAGATATCTTGGTTTCGATCAAGTCCGTGCAGATGTATATATTTCCTATTGTTTGGTAAAAATAAAAACAAAAATAGAAAAAGAATGAACAAATTCATATGAGTGTGTATGTTCTTTTATTTTGTGTTCTCCTGGGACAGGAGTTTGATTGTAAGTTCACATTTCTTATCATAAATAAATTTATAAGTTGAAACACGTCATATATATCAAATTTCCAAATGCTTAGTGAAGTATGATTCTTACAAAAAAAACTTAATGGGTGTAAGAGTTAAAATTCTTATACCGTAAATAAATTGATCTTACCTTTTTTTAAAAAAATTTATTTTTTATATAACTATATTATAAGACTTTGAGGAAAAAAGAAAAATAATATTGACATAACTTTTTAAAATTAGCCACCCAACCTACCATTTCTATCTCCGCCCTTGATTGGAATCACTTGATTCTAAGATTTCCTCGTTATAAAAAATAAATAAATAAATAAACAAAAAAAATTGAGCGTTACCAAAAAAACTGGTGGGGGAAGCGGAAGTTCAGCGGACCATCTTTCTTTCCCAATTCCCACTTTCCAGCTATGCGCACAGTGGGAAACTTCCTTAAAGTGAAATCAACAAATATCAGCTTTCTTTTGTGTGTCGAATTCTCTCTGCCAAAAATCTTGCTACACCGACAAGTTCCTAATTGTAATTCTCCATTGGCTTCCATGACTACCCCAGAGCTCCCTTCTTCTTCTTCTTCGACCCCTAAATGGAATTACGACGTCTTCCTGAGCTTCAGAGGTGAAGACACACGCAAGAACTTCACTGACCCTCTCTATGCAGCTTTGCACCAGAGAGGAATTCGTACGTTCAGAGACGACGACAGGCTTGAGAGAGGGAAAGAAATCTTAGGAGAACTCGTTAAAGCAATTGAAGAATCAAGGATTTCGATAATCGTTTTGTCGAGCAACTATGCTTCTTCCATATGGTGCTTGGATGAACTTGTGAAGGTACTCGAGTGCAAGCAGACCAAGGGACAGACGGTTTTGCCCATTTTCTATAACGTGGATCCGTCTGAAGTGAGAAAGCAGACGGGAAGTTTCGCGCAGGCCTTTGCTAAATACGAAGAGGGTTTCAAGGAGAAGATAGAGATGGTGAGGAGGTGGAAGGCGGCGCTAACGGAGGTGGCTAATTTACCTGGTTGGGATTTACGCAATATTGCAGATGGGTAATTTTCCAACTCAAATCTCTTTTCCTCACTTTTATAGATCCACCATTTTGCTAGTAAATGGCGTTGCCTTATCAATTTTGATGGGGTGATGCCTCACCATAGATTCTCTTAATTATATTTTCTTTGCAATTCAAATATTACCTACGAACGACCCAAATATCTATGACATTTTAGATTTTATTTCAATTCCTGTTTTTTTGTGCTCATGTTTACTCAACATAATGAAATAATTTTTACCGTTTAGTTTTATTAATATCTCTTTGTCCTATGAAATTATTTTATTTCCCTACAACTTTTTCAATTGCATGTGAAAAATCTAAACATCATTATTATACAGCTTGCTATGTCTCACAAGTCACACCTCATGTTTATTATGGTATATAATTGACAGGCATGAAGCGAAGTTCATCCAGAAAATTATTCAAGACATCTGGAATAAATTGAATCCAAATCATACATTCTTACATGTTGCGGAGCACCAAGTTGGAATAGTTTCGCATGTAGAGAAAATAAATCTTTTGTTAGGTGTTGGAGGGTTTGACGATGTTCGCATTACAGGTATCTGGGGAATTGGTGGAATAGGTAAAACAACTATCGCTAAAGCTATTTATAACCAAATAGCTGGACAATTTGAAGGTGCCACCTTTCTTGCAAATGTTAGAGAACATTCGAGAAGAAACGGCCTGATTCATTTACAAAGAAAACTTCTTTGTGAAATCCTAAAAGAAGAAAATCTGTATCTAGGCAATGATGATAGAGGACTTGTTGTAATACAAGAAAGGCTTCGCAACAGAAGAGTTCTTGTTATTCTCGATGGTGTGGATCACCTAGACCAATTAAAAAAATTAGCTGGCAATCCTAATTGGTTTGGCTTAGGAAGTAGAATAATTATAACGACTAGAGATAAACATTTGCTAACTACATATGAAGTCTGTGAAACCTATATGGTTAAGGAATTAAATGATGATGAAGCTCTTCAACTCTTTAGTTTGCATGCCTTTAAAGAAGATCATCCTCCAACAAGTGACTTTTTGGAGCTTTCACACCGTGTAGTAAGTTATGCTGGAGGCCTTCCACTAGCTCTTGAAGTTTTGGGCTCGTTTCTTCGCAAGAGAAGCACTGATGAATGGAAAAGTGCATTGGATAAACTAAAAAATAATCCAAACAAAGAAATTCAAGAAACACTAAAAATAAGTTTTGATGGACTAGAAAGTCATGATTTAAAGGATATTTTCCTAGATGTTGCATGTTTCTTTAAAGGGTTGAACAAGGATTATGTAACAAAAGTACTCAAAAGTTGTGGTTTCTGCCCTGATGTAGGATTAGGAATTCTCACTCAAAGGTCTCTCATAACTATTTCCAATAATAAGCTTTCAATGCATGATTTGGTACAAGAAATGGGTCGGGAAATTGTACGCCAAGAATCCCCTAATGAGCCTGGCAAACGCAGTAGGCTTTGGTTTGACGAGGATGTCTATCGTGTACTCAGAAGAAATACGGTGAGAGCCAAACACATGGAACTTTCTTCTTTAATGCAATGTCCATTAGCAAGGATAAGATTGGACACTTTCCTTTTCATTTACGATGTAACAAAACAATATAATTTTAGCATGGCTTAATGTATTTTCACTTTTCTAATTCTCTCCATCTTGGCTATCAGGGTACGGATGCAGTTCAAGGCATCGTTCTAAACTTTTCAACAGCAGATGAGGTACACTTCAGCAACGATGCCTTTACAAGGATGAACAATCTTAGACTGCTCAAAATTTGTTTCATCAAACTCCATAGACACGCTGAATATTATTTTGAAGAGGGAGTGGACTTGAGTGCTGAATATTTTGAAGAGGGATTACTCAAACATGGTAGCATGAACGTTTTTGAAGGCATTAATTACCTTCCTAATGAGCTAAGGTACCTAAATTGGCATGGATACCCGTCAAAATCATTGCCATCAAATTTTCTTCCATGGGACCTTGTTGAAATTGACATGCGTTGCAGCCGCCTTGAACAACTTTGGAAGACCAAGGTATTATTATCATATTTTGAGCCCAATTAAAAAAACAAAAATTGAAACTAATATGAATTATTGTGCAGAAGATTCCCTAATCCTTCTTATATTAGGCACACAAATTCTAGGCATGCGCTAGGATATCAAATTTACAAGATATACGAGAGAGAAGCCATGTGATCAAACCACATGGCATTTTATCGTGAAATTTTATACGTGGGATCTTTGGAGAGTTTTCTATCCAATGATAGAATGCGTGTTTTCGAATTCGTGCAATATCTCAAAAAAGTTTGAGAGAGCTTGTCAAAATACCCATGAAGTTGCCCTCATAGTAGATTTTCTCCTCTAGTTTATATAGTACTATATCCTTTTTAAAGAAAGTTGTATAAGTTCATTGAATATAATTTACTGAACCTGTTACATATTTGTTCTAACAGATCAATCTAGAATACTTGGAATTCCTCAATCTCAGTCACTCTGTATACTTCACCGAAACGCCAGACTTCTCAGGGTTCCCGAGGCTGAAGATATTAATTCTTCAAGGTTGCACAAGATTGGCTAAGGTTCACCCATCCATTTTGGTTCACCACATGCTTATTTTCTTGAATTTGAAAGACTGCAAAAGCCTTAGAAGTCTTGGGAAGAGCATTAAGCTGGAATCTCTTAGAACTCTCATTCTCTCTGGCTGCACAAAACTTGAGAGGTTTCCACAGATCCAGGAGAATATGGAACATTTAGCAAAGCTATTTTTAGATGGAACTGCTATAAAAGAACTTCCGTCATCAATTACTCATCTAAAGAGGCTTGTGATGTTGAATTTGGGAAACTGCAAAAATCTTGCTAGTATTCCAAGTGGCATGTGTGAGTTGAAATCTTTTAAAACTCTTGCCCTTTCTGGTTGCTTAAAACTTGACAAGTTACCCGAGAATTTGGGGGATCTGCAAAATTTGGTAGAGCTTCATTTAGATGGGACTGCCATCAGACAACCACCGTCCTCTGTTGTACTTCTGAAAGGCCTTCAAACATTATCCTTTCGTGGATGCAGAGGATCATCATCCCATTCGTGCAAATCAATATTCTCGTCTTTGTTATTGCCCAGAAAAGTTCCATGTTCCAGCGGTTTGATGTTGCCTTGTTTATCAGGTTTATGCTCCTTAACAACTTTAGATCTTAGTGACTGTAATCTATCAGAAGGAGGAATCATCAGTGCCATTGTTGGCTTATCCTTGTTGAAAGACTTGGATCTAAGCAAAAACAATTTTGCCAGCCTACCCGCAACTTTCAATCAATTTAATTCCCTGAAAACTCTTCGGTTGGAGCATTGCACTAGGCTTCAAGAATTGCCACCGCTTCCAAGAAGTATATATAAAATTGATGCTCATGGTTGCATATCATTGGAAAAATTATCATATCCACTGCAAAACCTTGAGTTGGACTATCACCTCTTCGGATTTGGCAACTGCAAAACACTCGCTGGCCATAAAGGCAGCACATTTTTTCAAAGACACTATCAGGTCTCTCACTCTCTCTCTCTGTCTCTCTCTGTCTCTCTCTGTATTGTTTAACAACATGATTTCCATGGATCAGGTGCTTTCTGGAGAACGTGGTTTCAATTTTCTTGTACCGGGAAGTGAGATTCCGAAATGGATGAATGAAGAGAGCATGGGGTCATCAATTTTTTTCAAGATGTCTCCACTTGAATATAGTAAGTTTAAAGGAGTGATCTTTTGCACTGTTTTTGCACTCAAGGGCGCAGCAGATAGCGAAGATTACTTGGATTGCGAATTGTCTCATGTAATAGATGGTGTCTCTTTGCCTTTTAATTTTATTCCGTGGATCCCTATTGTTGGGAATAGATACATGGAGTCAGAGCATGTGTGGTTGAGATATGAGACACGTGATTTATTCAAAGGCAATACCAATAGCTCAGATGATGAGCCCACAATGATATACCACTTTGAAGCTGTATTTAAAGCCTATAAGAAATTAGCGGAAATTCAAGTGAAAAAGTGTGGGGTTCATATAATATATGAGAAAGATGATGAGCCCACAATGATACCCTCCAACTCTTCATTTCACAATTTGACACTAGAAGAAGTAGTAGAAGAAGAAGAAAAGGAGGAGGATATTGTTATTACTAAACATAAGAGAAGGCTTGTGGAGGAGGAAGCAAGTGGAAGTGGATGTTCTAATAAAAGGATGAGAGGAAACAGCCAAACAGTTCTTAAACTAAAGGACAAAGAATCATCATAGCTAGCATTATCAGCATCACGGCTCATGCATCCTCCATCTGTCTACAAATTCTTTGCCTTGTTTTTCCAATGACAGATTTGGCTCTACTTGGAACTTCTTCAGGTTAATCTCTGACTCACATTCTCTCTCTTGTCCCTCTCGTCCGCTGTTTTGATTTCTGCTCTAAGGCTTAGCCCTAATTCTAACTCTAACCCATGGCTAATTTTCCAAGGATTTTTTTTTTTTTTTTGACCTTTTTGGGGGAACAGAGAGTTGGTTGTGGTTTCCTTATGAGAGTTTTGAGTTTGATTCAAAGGTAATGGACAACATCATCTTTCTTTCCTTTTCTATAAGACTATGATCTCGAAGTATAAGCATTGTTTTATTAGGTGGGAGTAATTTTGTGAATTTGGGAAACTTAATTGTATGGTATCATAGTAGCCTGATGAGGGACGCTTGCAATACTCCTTAAATGATATGAACCATCGTGACCTTTAAAACCAGTGAGAGCAGTGGCAGATGCATGTAAGTGTCTTCAGTGCTGCATTAGAGTTCATGCATATGTTTGGACTTGTAATGTGCTGTGAATGAAACTTTTCTGTCCTAATCTTAAGATGTTGCTAACTGAAGGGTCAGATGGCTGCAGATATTATAGTATTGTAAGTCTATTGTTAATTAGTTTCATAAAGGGAAAATATATATACCAGCCTCCCCTCCCCTAAAGCAATCACCAGAAAATTAATTTACTTTAAAAATGTCAGTCCATTACATACCCCCTAAAAACCTGAAGAAGCCAAAAAACAAGAAGAGAAAGGATCCCCCATTTACGCAGGTATCACCATATCGGACATCATCAAAGATAATATCAACAACCCCTAACTCAAACAAACAAAAGCATAACTCTACTGCATAAGCACCCAATTCACAACCTCAGCTACTACACCCCAGCCTAAAACAGAGAGTCATTTAT
The DNA here is from genome assembly GCA_039720395.1 of Liquidambar formosana. Lineage (NCBI taxonomy): Eukaryota > Viridiplantae > Streptophyta > Magnoliopsida > Saxifragales > Altingiaceae > Liquidambar > Liquidambar formosana. Next base: position 20,436,411 of record CM077834.1, on the reverse strand, counting down.
AAACTCAGAATTCCATCAGGAAAGGTGCACCAATCCCCTCCCAACTTACATGAAATCTACAAAGCCAAAGCTCTGCAGGATAATCACCAAAAAAGCATTTTTCAGCGGCCTCCAAACAGAGACAAATTAGAATTCATATGATATGCTTTTATATGATTTTTAAGGTGATCTTTAAAAAATAAGTATGACTTCTCCTTTATGATTTTATACTCCTTGGATTTTTTGATGATTTTAGCCTTTCTGTTCCATGGAGAATACTTGCAATAGAGAAAACAATTAGTTAGAATCTGGGCACCATTATATCTTTCAAATTTTGAAAAGAGCTAGGATGATGATCATCCATATCGATATAAGATGATCATCAGGTAAGCATGTGCTGATATAACTTATATCAACACCCGCATTGGGAGTTGTACCTTGTGCATTAGTGGGATATGAGGTACATTGGATCAATGCAAGGGGTACAACCCCTAATGCATGGTGCTGATATAAATTTTATCAACACGTGTTGATGGGAACATAACCGTATATATATAAAAAAAACAAAAATGTTATTTACAAAACATATTTAGCTTTGATGTCTTTACCATATTCACGAAGTAGATGGTCTCCTAGCTTTTTTTAGGATTTCCTTTTACCCTAATGTCATTAATTGTTCTACAAGCTATTTTGTGAGGACCGTAGCTGTTTAATACGGTAATTAGTTTCATAATGCACAATTTGCAATCATTACTTTATTTTGTCGGTTTCCTTTATGCATGGTCATAGCATGTTGTTGTTTTTTTATGCTTTTGGGCATGTACATATGGTGGTTGAATGATGTTTGATATACATGTTAATTGCGTGGTAGTGGCATTACATGCGTTTTCTTTTGTTACTATGTTGTTCTAGATTACCTCAATCGATTGGGGAGTAGGACCTGATCGATCGGTACCTCTCTGGATTTTGCTGTTAGTTTCTTCCTAGTCCTGACCGATCGGGGGGACCCATTCCTATCAATTGGGGGTGTCTCATGTTTTCTCCACCAGCTTGATTGAGATTGGGGTTCGGCAAAACTGTTTTTAAAATACTTCAAACGACTCCTGTTCCTTTCATAACTCTTATAACCCACACCCATATGACCTTTAGGCCTCATTTTTGGCTGAATTACTTAAGAGATTATAGAGAGAGAATGAGCACGGAGGAGAGAGAGAGAGAGAGTTGGGATGAGGGTTTCACACATTCTCCCTTTGCGAAGCTTGTGGTTGCATTCTTAGGGGTTGAATTCATCATTTCCACTATTTGTTCTCCATCTTAAAGCTAGTTCTTGGATGTGGGAGCTTGGAATTGCATTCTAAGCTTCGATCTCACCTTCTTCATGATCTTTGCATTTTCTTGCATCAACTTTAATTGAGGTATGGCTTGCAACCCTTGTCATGATAATAAGGTTACATGTATCACTTTGCATGTAGGTTTTTGGCATGCATTTATTTGTTTTGGGCATAAACCTTGTGTTTTATATGTATATGTAATTACATAGGTTACATGTTTAAATATGGGTTTTTCTTTGTGATTGTGGTATAGAAATCATAGATATGTGTTGGAACGGTCATTTCCTTCTCTTCAATTGTGGAACAATTATATGGGTTAACATGCATGATATTGATGTGATTAACCATGCTTTAATTTTTATTTGTTATTTATGGGCATATTACTTTGGTTGGCATAATTACATTTCATTGACATATTACTGTTGGCATAACAATGCATGAAAAATGTACTTAGTAAATACTTGATAAAAGTAGGGGTTTTGGATTTGGGAGTTGGGACTACTACTACGTTTTCCTTTGAACTGAATTGCTATAGTGTTGCTCCCCCTCCATTAGTCCTGGCTATTACTGTGTTGTCCCAAATTTTGAGGCTACTTCCTACTACTGTGTTGCCCTCGTGGGGGTGGGTCGTTCCCCCTATTCCGCGCTTGATGGCCCCTTTGGGGAAAGTTAGGAAAATTATGGTATTACATAAATTGGACATAAAATCTCATATTGCATTCATGTCACGGCATCCATGGATATTTCTTGTTTAGCTTTCATTTATTATCATGCTTTTGTTGCTTATTGTGAAAAATTTATCTACTAAGTGTTCATGCTTATTTTATCTAGCTCATTTTCAGCTACACCCTTCGTCCCACAAAGATAGACCATTTTGACAACTTTTTTTGTCACAAAATGTTTGTCCATTTTGAAAAGTCAAATCATAAGTTTTTTGAACTTCCTATACTACCTCTTGTTATTTCAATAATTACGTTTAACACAAAACCCAATAAAAGTAAGAGAAGGCATTTTTGGAAAAATAGAGTTTATTAAATAACAAGTCAATGAAATGATGGTTTTTCTTAAATTGCGTGTTTTGTTAAACATGGCCTATCTTTGTGGGACGGAGGGAGTAATACTAAAGCTTGAGAAACCTCTCCTTGATGTGTGGATTGTTGCTATGCTATGCTTGGACCTTGCTAGTTTACATGTTAATGATGATATATATTTGGGATGTTGTAACTTTGAATTTGATTTGGCTAATGGGCACAGGATATGTAATTTTAATTGGATGACTACAATAACTTGACAAAGTAGGATTTTATTTCATGTGAATTATGATGCATGTGATGATCGATACCATGGATGTATATATGGAGAATATGAATGTTTTCAAGTAGATTATAGATTTTACGATGGTATATCTCATTTACGGATGGGTCATATTGAAATTTTTATAGAAATATGGGATTTTTATATGTGCTATCCTCATTAAATCAAATGTTTTGATAAGATTAAACCTTATTTAATTAACTTGATCACAACCTATTAATTTTGGGTTGTGACATATTTTGGTGGGGTGGCTCAATAAAATATGTTGCATAATGACAAACTTAACTAATCCTGGCATGGGAATTGTAGCAGCAGTGGCAGCAATAACATCAGAACCTTAGCCGTAGATGCAGATGCAGCATCTTGTTGCAAAGGCATGGTCACCAGTGGAAACATCAACAATAGTAGTAGCAGAGCGATGGGACCTGGATTCTAAGTGGCTATACGCCACTCCCGGTGCGCATCTTGACCACAATGATCGCTTGCAGTTGCCAATTTCCTATTTTCACTACTAAGGAGCAAGTCTTTGCGCTATAGCCATGTCATCTGGTAAGTTTTTTATTTTATTTTTAATGATGGGAAAACCCTTCGGGCAAGCCCTAACCCATATAAGACCCCACACATGAATTCATTGAGCAGCCAATACTTTGGATAAAGATGTATGAATTACACAATGTACAAGCCATTAATGTTTAAATTCGCTTTCAATTCACTAATGTAATCCAGTAGTTTCAACAAAAACCTATATTATTATTTACCTACAATTTGTGCAGCCTACCCTGTAAGTCTGGAACCCTCAATGCGAATAAGATGAAAGGGAAGATGTCTGACGAGACGATTGATCGGAAAAATCTAGACCAGCGTCTAGACCATCACAAGTGATCTTCTTGTTTTCGATGGTGATCTGACTCCATTTCACAATTCGACACTAGAAGAAGGAGAAGAAGAAGAAGAAAAGGAGGAGGATATTGTTATTACTAAACATAAGAGAAGGTTTGCTGAAGTGGATGCTAGAATCGCCACCATCACAGCTCTCTCTCTCTCCTTTTCTTTCCGTTCAAAGGTAATGGACAACATCAGCTCTCTTTCCTTGCCGTTCATCTTACCTATCCGGCATCTATATATGTGTGTGGATTTATGCCTGTATATATGTATGTGTACATTAATTATGTACACGCAATGCGTGTGTACGCACAACACCTTTAAATGTTACATTATAATAGAGGAGAAAATCATGATCGAATAGTGGTTAATAGATTTGAATTCAAAATTTCTCTCTTTACTTTTTTATTAAATATAAATTCAATATATGGGTTTCTTCTTAAAATCAATTTAATTGTAATTTTAAATTAGGAAGAGGAAGGGCAACCGTTATATTTGAAGAAAAAAAAATCTATTTATATTTTAAAATAAAAATTTTATTTTAAAATGTCTTAAGTTATTGTTTCTATATTCAAGAGTTACATCCTTTTAAATTCCTATCCATTCATTTGTAATAGCAATTGGTTACACCTAAACGTAAGTTAAAAAATTGTAATTAAGAGTACATTAAAAAATTAATATAAGATATGAATTAATTAATTATAAATTTACCTTAATTTAATATATTAAGTATTAAATATATTGATCGGTTACAATTGTCAAATTTCTCATGAATCTCTATGAGCTGGGTAGTTAAATATATGAACTCCAAGCTCAATAAGGTTATCCACCTCAGCACCACATGGAGGAGTGAGTGGCTTGTATATTACTTTAATATATGTATACTAGCGATAAACCCGTGTGATGCACGGGATTAGATTTTAATAAATTAAAATAAGCTTTGAAACATTTTACATTCCTTCTTAGACTGGAAATTAAATATTTAAGTTGGGAAATTGTCAATGTTTTCGTAAACTGGAATTTTCTTTCTTTCTTGAACCACATCTTCACTTATTAAAACACAAAATTTAATTATTTGTCAAAAAATTGGTAAAGTCAGTACGCTAGCAAAAATGCAAATCAAAATAGCCACTAAAAAAAACAATCTTTCCTATATTTTTCTATTTGAACTATAAATTAAAGTACAACAACACACTACTTATAAAAAAAAGTACAGCAAGACCAAATATAAGTAAAAACATCACTTCTACCTAATAGAATTTCATGAGAAGACTAAATGAAAAAGTTGTAGAAACCAAAATAAAAAGATTATTGGAAACATACCTTAAAAAAGTAATTGGGCCAAAAAGCCACACAGTGAGCACATAGTGAACTATTCTTTCCCCTTATGAATAAAGATTGGGAACGGCTATTGCAACTCCCATTCCTATAAGCCCACCCCTTTTCTTTTGGTTTTTAAGATTTCATGAAAAATATAAAAGGTTTTTGCAAAAACCGATCGTTTGACCCACTAGAAAACATTATTTTGAACAACTTTGCAGAAGAAAGTTTTACTAAAATCTATCGTTTAGGTAGACTTTTTGGCAAAAAATGAAATAAAGGCTATAAATGGCTAAAAAGTATATTTAAACGATAGATTTAGGAAAAACTTTTTTCTACAAAGTTATTCAAAATGATGTTTTCTAGTAGACGTTATGGCCACTTTTCATAAAAGCTTTTCATATTTTGCCTAAAACCTTAAAAATCTAAAAGATGGGGGTGGGTTTATAGGAATGGAGGGTTGCAATAGCCGTTCCCATAAAGATTACTAACGTGCTCGCCACAAATAGCAGGCCAGAACAAAGAGTGAAACCTTAGAGCAGAGAGAGAGAGAGAGAGAGAGAGAGGGGCCCAAATCAAAGTTTAAATTGTGAAGGTGAGAGAGAGAGAGAGAGAGAGGGGCCCAAATCAAAGTTTAAATTGTGAAGGTGAGAGAGAGAGAGAGAGAGAGAGGGGCCCAAATCAAAGTTTAAATTGCGAAGGAAGGAGAGAGGTCATAACTCCAAAAGCAAGGAAAAACTTTGACGTAGGGTGTTCATTGTCATTAGGTTTGGTTTTGGTTCTAATTTTAGAAAATCGAATTAAATTGGTTTAGTTTTGATTTTCATATTTAAAAAACCAAACCAAACCGAAAAAACTGAAAAAATATTTTATATATATACATAATTTTATATGTTACATATTAAGCTTAGTTTGTAAATTTTTTATTCTAATAAAGGAAGAATAGGTAATAGATTCAAAATAAACTTAGTTTGTAAATTTTTTATTCTAATAAGGGTAGAATAGGTAATAGATTCAAAATAGTAGTACACTATTGGAAGAAAGATGTTTGGAATGGGTTTATTTTAGTAGATTTTAACTTTCTTGTTATTTTTACTTTATTAGATTGGCATGTATTAAACTAGCTATTAATGTTGTGTGAGATATTGGCTCATATTAAATTAGAGATTTGAATTTGGATTGAAATAAGTCAATACTTTTCCTATTTTGATATAATGTTTAATGGTTTTTTTAGTTGCTAATGTAATGATTTTATTAAAAATATTTTTATTTGGAGTTTGGCTTGTCATTTTTTCCATTTTTAATTATTTGTTGCTACTTGATATGATAAAACCAAAACCAAACCAAACCAAACCGAAATTTTATAGTTATGGTTTGGTTTTTTTATAATATGGTTTGGTTTTGGTTTGGGAAAAGAAAAAAAAAAATCAAAGTATAATGATTTGGTTTGAAATCTATCTTAAAACCGAAACAAACCGAACCACGAATACTCGTACGTTGACGTGCCACTATTGACCATAATAATGGGGCTAGGAAAAGGATTTATTTATGAAGTAACGTCAAGAATAATGTGACGGCCCCATCAACAGAATAATGCTTTACCCTTCCCTCTGCTCTTTTCATTTTGACCCACAAATGGTAGTAGGTATGCATTAATAAATTTATACATATTGTAGTAGGCTAGCAATAATATTCCAAGTAAATACATATTATAACGGTTAGCAATAATATTAATAGGATTGTAACCGAAAGAGAGAAGAGAGAGAGAAGTTCAAAGAACTTGTCCATCTCATCGTCATGTGGAAGAGAGAAACACAGCCTTGAACGTCACTTTAATATATATGTATATTAGATAGATATTAGACTATAATTTTAAAAAATAGTAAAAGGTATTTTGGGAAAGTAAAATAATTATTTGCTATGATTTTTGACAATAAACAAAATGAAAATGTGATTAAACAAAGTGCTACGGAGAAAGTACCTTTTTTTTTAGAACAAACTGACTGATGAGTCTGTGAAGATTTGAATATATATTTTTCTTAAGAGGTTCCATTTGACTCTTGTTTATAGTCTCCAAAGACGGTGAAAAGGAAGCAAGACGGGGGGTGGCATTTTCGACACGCTTGTCTCTTTTTGTGTGCATTTTCCATTCTTCAGAGAAGCAAGCTATAGCGTTTCTAACGAGTCATGAAAACTTTGGAAGCTTCAAATGTGCAGAAGCGCAACCAACGCGTTAGCCTACTAAAACTTCACCCCAATTTCCACGACGAACAAACCCAGCAACAGCGGCAACAACGAACACTGCAAAGTTCAAACCCTGGCCTGGAGTTAAGAGGTAACGGCACTTGAGCACTTCTCAAAGACCCAACAATCAATCTTTGTGCATTCCTGACCAGATCAGTAAGTTATATCAGTATCATGCATTGATGGTTGTATCCTATACATTAGCCTAATGTATCTCGTAGGGGTGCAAAATGGTTCGGGTAGACTCGAGGACCGGACCGTTCCTTGCAATTCGGTCCGATCCCGATCCCGGTCCAAGCCTAAATCGGTCCGGTTCCGGGACAAATTTTGAAATCCCAAATTAGTCCGATCCGGTCTAGAAACACTTCTGGCCCGAACCGATTTGCGCCCTTAGTATCTCGTAATCCACTAACACACAAAATATAACTTTTAATACGAATGTTGATATAAATTATATCAATATGTATTCATCTGATCATCATCTATTCTTTATGTATATATTTAGGTACACAATCATTTTTCTTAGGAGAGAGAAAGAATCCAAAACTGTTACAAAAATCAGTGGTAAAAGCAATTTAAATGTTACTCTCTCTTCTGGTACATTTTTCTTTCTTTCCCCAGTTTGAGAAGATGTGACAGGAGTACACCTTCCTTGCACTTTCTTGCAAATGTGTACAACTGTGGGTTGCGCTTTTATTTTATTTTTTCTATCTTTTCTTGACGATAGGTCACCTACGCGGGACCGACCGGTCGGTGGACTTCGCATGCGGGGGCAACTTTATTACAACCATTTCTTTATATTTATTATAATTTAATCCTTTTATGTTTTAATTTTTGTTAATATGCTTCACCATCACTTATCGTTAATGAAATTTGACGGAAATTAGTCATGTGTATATACCGTTAACAGACCTGTATTGCCCAAAATACCATTGACTAGTGAAATGCAGTGTTTTCACATCACGTTTACCGTTAGCAATGTTAAACCAATTAAATCACCAACTGAAATAAGGGCACATTGGTAAAATTAAAACATAAGGGGTTATCTGTTAACCCCACATATTTCAGGGAGGTTTTCTGCAATTTATCATATTTTTTTGACCAAACACATATTAAGGCAATGCATTTAATGCATTGTCATGTCATCTAATTTTTTTTAACTTTCTTATTATATCCTTTTATTATAATTAATCTTTCTCTATTCCATTTTGTTTGATTACTTTTTGACCAAACATACGTATTAAAGCAATGCATTTAATGCATTGTCATGTCATCCAATTTTTTTAATTTTCTTATTATACCCTTTTATTATAATTATAATCTCTCCATTTCATTTTGTTTGATTATTTTTTGACCAAACACACACATTAAGGCGATAGATTTCATACGCTGTCATATCTTCCAATTTTTTTAACTTTCTCATTTTACCTATTTTACCTTTTTATAATAAAATGATACTTGATAAAACGATACTTGATGTGATAGTTAATATAATAATAGTAATTTTAAATATTATAGAGGGTATTTTGGGAAAGCAAATTATAATTTGTTTTTACTTTTGAAAGCGGTCAAATATTTTGGAACATCTTAAAATGAAAAAAATGATCAAACACGTCGGAATGGAGAGAATAGTTATTTATTTTCTTTGTTTTAGGACTTAATTATTTATTTTATTTTATTTCCTTTATTTTATTCCTTGTTTTACAAGGACTAGTAATTTTCTATTCATAGTTTATTTCTAATTATTAAGACTATTTCTCTATAAATATACTTGTAGTCCTATAGGTAATAATAATAATTTGATCAATAATAATATTTGAGAGTTTCCTTTTGTGTTTGTGTTCTTCTCATAGATTCGTGGATTCAAGAAGCTTAGAATATCAACGTGGGCCATAATCATATCTTCTAGTTTTTTGTTGTTTTATCTCTCTCTCTCTCTCTTACTTTTTCTTTTTCTTGTATTTCGTAATAAAAAAAACATAAAATTGCTTGCATACATGCTAAGCAAAATAAATCAAAATTTGGTTCAAACCTTAAGGATTATATCTAGTAGCAAATTAAGTCTTAATAAGCACCTTAAAAGTGTAGTCAAGTGTTTAAAACCTCACGAAAGCTTTTAATCCTATATCCAGGGCATTGCAAGTGCCCATTAAAAAAAATAATAATAAATTATACTCATTGCAAGTGAGATGATAGGATTACCTGCACCCAAAAAATTAGTCTAGAGGACAAAACCCCACACACCCTTGTCATAAATAAAATAAAGGGGAATTAACAAGAAAAAAAAAAAAAAGGTTAATTACTTTTTTGTACTATCAACTTTGGGGGTAATCTCAATTTAACCCACAAACTTGACATTGACTCAATTTTGGGACAATTTTTAACTTTGGGTTTCAATGTAAAACAGGGGTGACGGATGTTAGGATTTTTAACGGAGCAGCACCGTGTGTGCTGCTAATGTGGATCCCACATGGCATCAAACAAAGGGGTTAATAACTTTTTGGTACTATCAACTTTGGGGGTAGTCTCAATTTAGTCCACGAACTTGACATTGACTCAATTTTGGGACAAATTTTATTTTTGTGTTTCAACGTGGGACAGGGGTGATGGACGTTCGGATTTTTATCGAAGCAATCAAGTGATTATTCGAACAATTATTTCAAAATTTTAAGAATTTTATGCATTTTTTTAAAAAAAATTAAAAATTAAGAAAATGATTATTTGAACAATTATTTCCCAAAAGTTGATTTTTTTAAATCAAATTCAAAATTTTAATAATTTTTTGGATTTTTTAAAAATTAAAAATTAGGAAAATGATTATTTGAAAAATTATTTCAAAATTTTATGAATTTTCTGCCTTTTTTTAAAAAATAAAAATTAAATAAGGAAAATGATTATTTGAACAATTATTTCCCTAATTTTTGGTAATTTACTGAATTTTTTTGGATTTTTAAAAATATTATTTAGCATTTATTTGGAATTTTTAAAAATTAAAAACCCAAAATTATGTGTGTGTGACACATGGCAAGGGAGCATCATCTCTTTCATTGGAACAGGTTGCAAACATACCTGAATTCTACATGGGTTTTTTTTGTTGTCAAATCTTCAACTTTGAACCCTTATATATTATTCAATTCTTGCTCCGTTAAAAATCTTAACATCCGTTACTTTTGTCCTATATTGAAACATAAAGTTAAAAATTGTCTCAAAATTGAGTCAATGTTAAGTTTGTAGACTAAATTGAGATTACCCCCAAAGTTGATGGCACAAAAAAGTAATTAACCCTTTTGTTTGATGCCACGTGGGATCCACATCAACAGGACATACAGGGCACGTGACTGCTCCGTTAAAACTCCTAACGTCCATCACCCTTTGTCCCACATTGAAACACGAAGTTAAAAATTGTCTCAAAATTGAGTTAATGTTAAGTTCATGGACTAAATTGAGACTACTCCCAAAATTGAGGGTACCAAAAAGTAATGAACTCTTTTGTTTGATGCCACGTGGAATCCACATCAACAGCACATATAGGGCACGTGACTGCTCTGTTAAAACTCCAAACGTTCGTCACCCCTTGTTCTACATTGAAACACAAAGTTAAAAATTGTCTCAAAATTGAGTCAGTGTCAAGTTTGTGGACTAAATTGAGATTACCCCCAAAGTTGATAGTACAAAAAAGTAATTAATTTTTTTTTTTTTTGGTTAATTCCCCCTTATTTTATTTATGACAAGGGTGTGTGGGGTTTTGTCCTCTAGACTAATTTTTTGGGCGCATGTAATCCTAACAAAAATGAAAAATTCATTTACCCCTTTTTGATACAAGGGATGAGAGGGAGGAGGGAAAGCACTCATGGTGTGTGTTTGGTAGGAGGGATAGGGAGAAGAAGGGAATTAATCTCCCAAATCACCTTCTTCTCCTCCCTCCAATTTTGAGGGGAAAAGAGGAAGGAAAAGAATCACAATTTTTTTAAAATGTGAGGATAGTATAGTAAAATTATATTTCTTTAATATCTATCTATCTATAAAAATAAATAATAAAAAAAAAAAAAAAAAAAAAAAAACACTAGCATTCCACCCATCTTACCAAAAACAAAAGAAAGAAAGAGAGAGGATTTCCCTCCCATCGATCCATCGCTCCTATCAATCTTTCCTCCCACTTTTCCATTTCCATACCAAACATAGCATTAAACTTTCGGGGACCACTTGCTAATATGTTTTTCTTCCAAGTTCATAGTTTAAAAATAGGGGAAAGTTTAGCACGGTAGGAAATTGCTTGGATGCTTCCTTAAAGTGATATCAACTACTATAATTTAAAGAGCAGAGCTTTTTACTTTACTATCATCTCTATTTCTTTCTTTGTGCGTCCGATCCTCTCTGCCAAAAATCTTGCTACACCCTCAAGTTCGTAATTGTAATTCTCCACTGGCTTCCATGACTGCCCAAGAGCTCTCTTCTTCTTCTTCGACCCCTAAATGGAATTACGAAGTTTTTTTGAGTTTCAGAGGTGAAGACACACGAAAGAACTTCACCGACCATCTCTACGCAGCTTTGCACCAGAGAGGAATTCGTACGTTCAGAGACGACGACAGGCTTGAGAGAGGGAAAGAGATCTCGGGAGAACTACTTAAAGCAATTGAAGAATCAAGGATTTCGGTAATCGTTTTGTCGAGCAACTATGCTTCTTCCACGTGGTGCTTGGATGAACTTGTGAAGGTCCTTGAGTGCAAGAAGACCAAGGGACAGACGGTTTTGCCCATTTTCTACAACGTGGATCCGTCGGAAGTGAGAAAGCAGAAGGGAAGTTTCGAGAAGGCCTTTGCTAAATACGAAGAAGATTTCAAGGAGAAGATGGAGATGGTGAGGAGGTGGAAGGCGGCTCTAACGGAGGTGGCTAATTTATCTGGTTGGGATCTACGCAGTATTGCAGATGGGTAATTTTCCAACTCAAATCTCTTTTCCTCACTTCTATGGAAAATGCTAGCCGGACCAACAAGATCGACCATCTCCTATCTCTTGACACAAACAATAAAAAAAATAAAAAATAAAAAATACAAAAACAAGATCGACCAGATTTTTCTGGATCACCAGACGAACATAAACTTGGTCAAAATGTGCTTTTTTTTTTTTTTTTTTTTTTTTGTGCCCCAACAAAGGATGCAATCTGTACCCTTTGATTAAGTCAGCAGTTCACTGATTAGTAATTGTTAGACCCAGGTTGGACATTAGGTGAGCAGTTCACTGATTCAACCATGGTCGATCGGTCAAAGCACTTGATGTTAACAATATTTTATTATTATTTGAATTTGTGCAAAGTGATGCATTTTGAACCAATTAGAATATTTATATAGTGAAAATTCCCATGTCAGACAAGTAATTTTGGGATGTTAGAGGCTTATTACATGGGTAGTTTTGTGTTCGAGTCTTGCCAGCTTCAATTCTCGTTATTTTTATATATAAGCCAAAACCAGGTTGACCGATCCAGTTCAATTAGAATTTGGCCGATTTGCATGGGTCATGCTGGTTCAACCTGGCCGGGTTGCATGTTTAAATAGTCCTGTTAGAAACCCAACTCCAGCCGAGATCGATTTGTCAGTTCACCGGTTCGATCGGCCAGGCCAAGCCAGGTCTGATAACAATGATTTGACGAGTTTTCACAATCTCCTCTTTTAACCTATTTACCAATTTAACGATCTAATCTATATATTTATTTATTTTCCTGATAATTTTGAAAAGATTAGTACTTTATAGAATAACCCATTTGTCCAAATTTATTTTCCCAATTAATTAGGTTGTTGGACTAACTAATGGCTTGTTTGGTTGTCCAATTCGAAATTAAATAATTTAAGAAATTTTACATACTATTAAAGGCACACTCCATCATTTTGAATTAACAAATTCAAGAAAATGATAGTTATCATCGGAAATAAGAGTGGCAATTCAAAATAGTGGTATTTTATGAATTCTTAAAATTGATTTTACATCATCAACTATAGTGATAACTATAACATTTTAAAATATTCTAATTTAAGGTGATAGATTTATGCCTTTAACCCAATGTAAAATTTCTTGAATTGTTTAATTTCGAATTGGACAACCAAACAGGCCCTAACGGAAAATTGGGATTGTAAATACATGACATATAATGCATTGAGCACAGAAAATTAGTGCTAGGATTATCTATTGCAGAAGAGACCCAAAAAACACACTTTTGATGGGGCAGTGTGTCACCATAGATTGTTATATAGATCCACCATTTATAAGACATCTGCAATAGAGGTCTTGATTGTTATATAGATCTACTATTTTTCCAATAAATGGCTTGCCTCATCAATTTTGATGGGTGATGCCCACCGTAGATCATCTCTTAATTATATTTTCCTTGCAATTCAAATTTTAACATTTCTCACAAATATATTTTAAATAAAAAATAAATAGGTGAACATGTGGCACGTATTATTATTATTTTTTTTGTGAGTGCGATCTTAATTAAAAATTTGATATGATTTTGTTCATTGTAAGTACTTTTTACTTTTATATTTATTTTGAAATAAGATCAGATATGCGAGTTGTTGAAGTTCGATAATTAATAAAAAATTCCAAACATTTTTGGTTTTCAGTTTTGAGTTTTTGACACATGTATAAGCCATGCATTTTATGAGTGAGTCTTCCATGTAACTATGACACGGCCACGTGGTGTTACGGGCCAATAGGGAGCAAACAAAATGGGATTGTGGGCCAAAAAGCAATCTCACTTTGCTTAACCCTCATTCGCCTGTGATACTACGTCAGCCTTGTCACAATTACATACAAGTTTTTCTCGCATTCTACCCATTTTCAAGCCTTAGATTTGTTCTCTTTTATGCAATTGGTTTAACAATATTTGGCTACAGTACTTCTGATGAACATATGGAAGGTGGCTTTTTGTATGATGATCCATATTTTCAAAAGTACCTCTTTTTCCCCTTTTATGAAAATGTTTTTCGCATCTCGATCACTGCAAATAACCCTAAATATTATTAAATTTTAAAAAAACTTTTAAAATGACACTCAATAGCTAACTCTAATAACTCTGTACATGGATTGTAGTTTCAAATAATTTCCTATGAGTATGAAGAAAAGGTAATTTACTTATAAAATGCATCCTAATTCGTGCAAACTCTTGATTGTGATGTTACAAAAATTTAAAAACAAAACGATTCTTATAAGATATGAATTAGTATGATAAATTAGAAATTACAATCGTTGAATGGAAGCTTCAATAAAAGTATCAATTAGAAATTTTAAGTACTGATATAGAAAATAGCTAAATCCAACTGCAAAGTGATTTAAAATCTCCTATTAAAAAATTGTTGGATACTAAAATAAAGAAAATTGATAATACTTGTTAGGGAGGCATTTTAAATCTCTTTTTCTGATTTTCTCATGCACAGAGAGAGAGAGAGAGAGAGAGAGAGAGAAGGTGCAATTTGAGGGTTAAAAGTGAAAGAGATGTACTAGGAAAGAGAAGGACGGTTAAGATAATTAAGTAGGGCTCTTTATATTTTGAATTAGAGGGGGATTATTTAATTCTTCTATATATAATAATATTAATATAATCGTCATTCAAAAGTTTTTCCAACATCTACACTTATATATATATATATATATATATATATATATATATATAGGATGATGATCAGGTATGCATGTGCTGATATAAGTTATATCAATATCCGCATTGGGAGTTGTACCTTGTGTATTAGTAGGTTATGAGGTACATTGGACCAATGCAAGGGGTATAACGTCCAATACATGGTACTTATATAACTTATATTAACACGTGCTGATGGGAACATAACCGATATATATATATATTATCCATGTCTCTCTCCTCGGAGTTAATTAAGAGCAAACTCTTGGAGGCTAGGGTAGCATTTCCCATCTCAAAGTTTGAAATTTCATGACTTGGATTAAGATTCTATTGGTCAATTTGGTCCCACTAGTAAATTCAATTTTATTTTTTCAAACTGAGACTAGGTCACAAGGATGGTGGAGATTGGATTAGAGAGGTTGTTTCGGGGTTGTTATGGTAATGGAGGTGGCAGTGGTCATGGTGGCAGCGGTGAGTGGTAATAAATTGCTGGTTGGTGGTGATGTTAGTGATGATGGATGACTGGTGGTGGTGGTGGTGGTGGTTGTAATGTGTCAGTGATAGATCTGTGATGGTGGTGATGATAAGTGGTGGTTGACCTCAAAGTTTGCGTTTCAAATACCCACCCTCAAGGGGTTAGCTTAGTGGCAAGTCGAGTATTGATAAGTGTCTTAGGAAGCGTATGTTAAGTGACAAAAGTGTTGATTTCCTTTGGAGCTACACCCATGGCCCAAAGGGTCTGGTAATACTCGGTGCCTGTGGGACGGGGCATGCCTAAGGGATTAGTCCAGGCCAAAGCCTCGGACACCCTTGTTGATTAAAAATAAAAAAATAAAAAAGGGAGGAGGAGTTTCAAATACCCTCGTTTTTGGATATCTTATTCTCAATCACTCCTTTCTTGATATGGATTCTAAGTAATTAAAATTACGGGAAAAACACAACAATGAGCTAGTATCCGTCCATTCTCGCAAATTGAACACGTTAGGTGCTTAAATATGTTAAAATAAAATTTTTTTATTAAAAAAATAAAAAACTTAACTCTAAGAAAACAAAGGATGTAGAATAGTTGATATTAGATAGTGAAAACTAGATGGAATTCAAAGAATGAAACTATAGTGTTTTACCCCCCACCCAAAAAAAAAAAAAAAAAAAAAAAAAAAGGAATAAAACTATAGTGAAACAATGTATGCGCCATTCAAACAAGTAGAACCTAAATATCTATGACATATTTCAGATTTTATTTCAATTCCTTCTTCTACTTTCTTCTTCTTATTTTATTTTATTTTTTATTTATTTATTTATTTTATTTGAAATATGTTCATGTTTACTCAACATAATGAAACAATTTTTAACATTTAATCTTATTAATATCTCTGTCTGATAAAGTTATTTTATTTCCCCATAACTTTTTCAATTGCATGTGAAAAAACTAAACATCATCATTATACTTCATTGAGGTTTCTTCGTATTTTTATATCTTAATATGACTCACCTCATGTTTATTATGGTTTATAATTGACAGGCACGAGGCGAAGTTCATCCAGAAAATTATTCAAGACATCTGGAATAAATTGAATCAAAATCATGCATTCTTGTTTGTTGCAGAGCACCCAGTTGGAATGGATTCTCGTGTAGAGGAAATAAATTTGTTCTTAGGTGTTGGAGGGTTTGATGATGTTCGCATTATAGGTATCTGGGGAGTTGGTGGAATAGGTAAATCAACCCTTGCTAAAGCTATTTATAACCGAATAGCTGAACAATTTGAAGGTAGTACCTTTCTTGCACATGTTAAAGAAGTTTCGAGTAGAGTGGACGGCTTGATTCATTTACAAAGAAAACTTCTCTGTGAAATCCTAAAAGATGAAAATCTGAATATTGACAATGTTGATAGAGGGGTCATTTTAGTACAGGAAAGGCTTCGCCACAAAAGAGTTCTTGTTATTCTCGATGATGTAGATCACCTAGACCAATTAAAAAAATTAGCCGGCAATCCTAATTGGTATGGCTCAGGAAGCAGAATAATTATAACGACTAGAGATAAACACTTACTAAGTAGATATGAAGTCTGTGAAACCTATACGGTTGAGGAATTAAATGATAAGGAAGCTCTTCAGCTCTTTAGTTTGCATGCCTTCAAAGAAGACCATCCTCCAACAAGTGACTTTTTGGAGCTTTCAAAACATGTAGTAAATTATGCTGGAGGCCTTCCACTAGCTCTTGAAGTTTTGGGTTCCTTTCTTCGGAAGAGAAGCATAGATGAATGGAGAAGCGCATTGGATAAACTGAAAAGTAATCCAAACAAAGAAATTCAAGAAACATTAAAAATAAGTTTTGATGGACTAGACCGTCCAGATAAGGATATTTTCCTAGATGTTGCATGTTTTTTTAAAGGGATGAACAAGGATTATGTAACAAAAGTACTCAAAAGTTGTGGTTTCTACCCTGAGGTAGGATTGGGAATTCTCATTCAAAGGTCTCTTGTAACTATTTCCGATAATACGCTTTGGATGCATGATTTGGTACAAGAAATGGGTCGGGAAATTGTACGCCAAGAATCCCCCAATGAGCCTGGCAAACGCAGTAGGCTATGGTTTAACGAAGATGTCTACCATCTACTCAGAAGAAATACGGTACGGTGAGAGCCAAACACATGAAACTTTCTTCTCTAATGCAATGTCCATTAGTGAGGATAAGCTTGGACACTTTCCTTCTCATTTAAGAAGTAGCAAAACCATATAATTTTAGTATGGCTTAATGTATTTGCTCTTTTCTAATTCTCTCCATCTTGGCTATCAGGGTACAGATGTAGTTCAAGGCATTGTTCTAAACTTTTCAACAGCAGATGAGGTACACTTCAGCAATGATGCCTTTACAAGGATGAACAATCTCAGACTGCTCAAAATTTGTTACATCTACCTCTCTAGACGGGCTGAATATTATTTTCAAGAGGGAGTAGACTTCACTGCTGAATATTTTCCGAAGGACAACAAAGTACTCAAACATGGTAACATGAACGTTTTTGAAGGCATTAATTACCTTCCTAATGAGCTAAGGTACCTACATTGGCATGGATACCCGTCAAAATCATTGCCATTAAACTTTCATCCATGGAACCTTGTTGAATTTGACATGCGTTGCAGCCGCCTTGAACAACTTTGGAAGACCAAGGTATTATTATCATATTTTGCTCCCAATTTAAAAGTTATAAAAAAAAAATTTGAAACTAGTATGAATTATTGTGCTGGGGTTCCTTAATCCTTCTTTTGTTTGGCACACAATTCTAGGCATGCGAGAGGATATCAAATATACAAGATATACGAGAGAGAAGCCATGTGATCAAACCGCATGGCATTTTATCGTGAAATTTTATACCTGGGATCTTTTGAGGGTTTTCTATCCAATGATAGAATGTGTGTTATGGAATTTGTGCAATATCTCAAAAATTTTGAGAGAGCTTGTCAAAATACACACGAAGTTGCCCTCATAGTAGATTTTCTCCTATAGTTTATATAGTACTATATCCTTTTTAAAGAAAGTTGTATAAGTTCATTGAATATAATTTACTGAACCTGTTGCATATTTGTTCTAACAGGTCAATCTAGAATACTTGGAATTCCTCAATCTCAGTCACTCTGTATACTTTACCGAAACCCCAGACTTCTCAGGGTTCCCGAGGCTGAAGATATTAATTCTTCAAGGTTGCACGAGATTGGCTAAGGTTCACCCATCCATTTTGGTTCATGACATGCTTGTTTTCTTGAATTTGAAAGACTGTGAAAGCCTTAGAAGTCTTGGAAAGGGCATTAAGCTGGAATCTCTTAGAACTCTCATTCTCTCTGGCTGCACAAAACTTGAGAGTTTTCCACAGATCCAGGAGGATATGGAACATTTAGCAAAGCTTGTGATGTTGAATTTGGAAAACTGCAAGAATCTTGCTAGTCTTCCAAGCAGCATATGTGAGTTGAAATCTCTTGAAACTCTTACCCTTTCTGGTTGCTCGAAACTTGACAAGTTACCTGAGAACTTGGGGAGTATGGATAATTTGGTCAACCTTCATTTAGATGGAACTGCCATTACACAACTACCGTCCTCTGTTGTACTTCTGAAAAGCCTAGAAACATTATCCTTTCGTGGATGTAGAGGATCATCATCCCATTCGTGGAAATCAATCTTCTCGCCTTTGTTATTGCGCAGAAAAGTTCCATGTTCCAGTGGTTTGATGTTGCCTTGTTTATCAGGTTTAAGCTCCTTAAAAAGATTAGATCTCAGTGACTGTAATCTATCAGAAGGAGGAATCATCAGTGCTATTGTTGGCTTATCCTTGTTGGAAGACTTGAATCTAAGCAACAACAATTTTGCCAGCCTACCCGCAACCTTCAATCAATTGAAGTCCCTGGATTATCTTCGGTTGGAGCATTGCACTAGGCTTCAAGAATTGCCACCGCTTCCAACAAGTATAAGTGCAATAGATGCTCAGGGTTGCATATCATTGGAAAAATTATCATATCCACTGCAAAACCTTAAGTTGGACTATCGCCTCTTCAGATTTGACAACTGCAAAACACTCGCTGGCCATGATGGCAGCACATTTTTTCAAAGACACTATGAGGTCTCTCTCTCTCTCTCTCTCTTTCTCTCTCTCTCCATATTGTTTAACAACATGATTTCCATGGATCAGGTGCTTTCTGGAGAACGTGGTCTCAATTTTCTTGTACCTGGAAGCGAGATTCCGAAGTGGATGAATGAACAGAGCATGGGGTCATCAATTTCTTTCAAGATGTCTCCACTTGAATATAGTAAGTTTAAAGGAGTGATCTTTTGCGCTGTTTTTGCATTCAAGGGCGCAGATGGCGAAAATTACTTGGAGTGTGAATTATCTCATGTAATAGATGGTGTCTCTTCGTTGTTTAATAGTGGGACGCCGTTTATCCCTATCTTTGGGAATAGACACATGGAGTCAGAGCATGTGTGGTTGAGATATGAGTCACGTGATTACTTCAAAGGCAATACCAATAGCTCAGATGGATGGCACCACTTTGAAGTTTCATTTTTACCGGTGGGCAAATTACCACTGCTTCAAGTGAAAAAGTGTGGGGTTCATATAACATATGGGGAAGATGATGAGCCCACAATGATACCCTCCAACTCTTCATTTCACAATTTGACACTAGAAGAAGTAGAAGAAGAAGAGGATATTGTTATTACTAGACATAAGAGAAGGCTTGCTGAGGAGGAAGCAAGTGGAAGTGGATGTTCTAATAAAAGGATGAGAGGAAATGGCCACACAGTTCTTAAACTGAAGGATAAAGAATCATCGTAGCTAGCATTACCAGCATCACAGCTCACGCCTTCCTCCATCTGGCTACAAATTCAAGGGATCAAAAGAAATGAAGATCTTTGCCTTGTTTTTCCAATGACAGATTTGGCTCTACTTGGAACTTCTCCAGGTTAATCTCTGGCTCACATTATCTCTGTCTCTGTCTCTGTCTGTCTGTCTGTCTGTCTCTCACATGGTCTCTCTTGTCCCTTCCCTCCGTTGTTTTGATTTCTGCTCTTAAGGGTTAGCCCTAATTTTAACTCTAACCCATGGCTAATTTTTCCAGGATTTTCTGGTTTCCTTTTGAGAGTTGTGAGTTTGATTCAAAGGTAATGGACAACATCATCTCTCTTTCCTTTCCCTTTATCCTCCTATTACCTATCCAGCATCTATATATATGCGTGTGCACCTACAATCTCTTTATAATGGAGAGAAAAAAAAAATCATGGATAGTGGCATCAAATTTTCTCCCTGTTTGAAAATTTAACTAATTATAATCTTAAAATGTTGAGCATTTTGTCGTTCCTGGACGTTTGAAAATTCTTTTTTTGGCTAAACTATAAACCAATTTATTGATAAATACAATTGGATGTATGTTTTCCAATATGCTTTGTGATATATGAATAAAATCCATTGAAATATGCATGAAATGGAATTGTATTTTTTTTTTTTTTGTTGAAACTTTTACATTCGATATCATTATTCACATTAATTGTCGTACCCAATACCAACGACGCAAATCACTCCTACATTGCTCGTTTGGGTTGTAAAAGGGTAATTTCTTCAATAAAAGTACATTTTTGGTTTTCCATTTTTCCCTCCTCGGGGAATTGGAAAATTTTGCAATGAAGTATAGAAAAATATTGTAAAATGTGTTGAAGAATATATTTTAGGCACACTAATTTTTTATGAGGGGTGAATTATGGACTGTTCTCTCTCTCTCTCTCTCTCTCTCTCCTATAAGACTATGTTCTTGAAGTAGGGGCGTTGTTTTATTAGGTGGGAGTAATATTGTGAATCTGGGAAACTTAATTGCATGCTATCATGGTAGTCTGATGAGAGATTTTTGTGATACTTCTTTAAATGATGGTTGCATGCTTTTACTCAGGACATTTTGGGCCTAGTGTTTGATCACAAATGTTTTTTTTGTTTCACATTCTTAATGTCTCCACCCCAACCCCTTTTTTTTTCTTTTTTTCCTTTTTTTCCCTCTCTTGTGAAAAATCTAAATTTAGGGGCAGCGGATTGTTGGGAAAGGGTTCTAGAATTCAGTGAAAAGGTGAGATGGAGGAAAACAAAATACGTGGGGAGGGAGGAGTGGAAATAATTTTTGATGTAGGGCAAGTGACCACAAACTTTTTGGAGCATTAATTTGAACCATCAAAAGTTCTAATTTTTTGGTGTAACTTCAAATTGTTGTAACCTTTGACCCGCGAAGAGTTAGGGACCTCACAATATATATCTATGCTAAGAAATTAATGATGGATTCATTGCTCATGAGTCAAAGAAGTTATGGAAAAATAATGGATGGTAAAGAAAGGTATTAGGAAATGAGGTTTGGTGAAACTTTATTCTTCAGGTGATTATGATCCTTTGACAGATGGAAAGTCTTGAACACATTGTTTGTAGGATTGTTCTATCATTTAGTCCCATTTTTACATGCATGAAACTATACTTGTATTTTACAAAGTAGAAATTATAAACTTATTCAGTCCTTCCACCAAGTTGAGGCACGTTTAATAATAAACGTGTAGTTTCCATTGAGGAGGAAAGGAAAGTTGATAGATAGAATTAAGGGCATGTTTTTTTGGCTAGAATCAGGGAGAATCAGAATGGAATGGAATGAGATTTAAATGGTGAGCGGCCACACTTACCATTGAAATCTCATTATATTCCCTTCCAATTTCCCCCAATTCGGGCCAAACAAATGTTCTGTAAAAGTATAGTCCATTAAATTAAAACATGAGACTTGCATGTTTGATAAATTTGATTTTGAGTCAACACTAGTTTTAATAAATTTTATTTTGCAGCTTTGTATACGATTAGATCCTCTCATCCTCTTATTCCTACACCAGTTATGTTTTTTATTGTCCATCAGCATGATAGACATGTTCCACTGTATAGAACTCCTGTGATGAAGGTGATGATCCTTTAAATGATAATGTGCTGTGAATGAAATCTTTCCATCCAAATCTTAAGATGTTGCTAACTGAAGGGTTAGATGGTTGCAGATATTGTAGTACTGTATGTCTATTGATATTTAGCTGTGTTAATGAAAAGCAAAAAATCTACATGTGTCTACTAAACCATGTAATGGTTCAAATTCACCACTGCCATCATAAACCGCCTTATTGATTCCCATTACTAAGCAATAGCCTTTGTTTTTTTTTTTGGTAGGCAAAACAGATTTTATTGATTGATGATAATTACATGAAGTAACAACCGACCACACAACAAAAACTGCAAAGAAAATCATATCACAGACCATCCTCCCTTCCCATAAACCAATCACCAGAAAAAAATAGTTAAAAAAATTTCAGCCCATTACATACCCCTTAAAAACCTGAAGAATCCAAAAAAACCCAAGAAGAGGAAGGATCCCTCATTTACACAGGTAAAGCATAATCCCAATAACCCCAAAGGTAAACAAGCAAAAGCAAAACTCTACTGCATAAACACTCAAGGAGGCAGTAATAAACAGTCATTCAGCAGAAATAAACTAAAATTTATCCCTCCTCAAATGCAAATCCCAGCGTATAGCTATTACAACCCCTTCACAACCTCAGCTAATATACCCCTGCATAAAACAGAGAGCCATTTTTGAACTCAGAATTTTTTAACGCAAAATAGAGACTACATCTCCCAGCTTTTTTTAGGTTTCTTTTTTACCCCAAAGTCATTCTTGGTTCTGCAATAGCTATTTTGGTGGGATTGTTGAATGAAATATGTAGCATAATAACAGACTTAATTAATCATGGCACAGGAACTGCAGCAGCAGTGGCAGCAAGAACATCAGAAACCTCAAGAACAGAAGCAGTAGTAGATGCAGATGCAGCATCTTATTGGAAAGACATGGTCAGCAGTGGCAACATCAGCAGTAGCAGCAGCAAAGAAATGAAACCCGGATTCTAAATGGCTAAATGGTCAGCAGTGGCAACATCAGCAGTAGATGCACATTTTGACCACATAATGATCGCTTGCAGAGACTAATTTCATATTTTCACTACCAAGGAGCAAGTCTTTGAGCACTGCAAATACTAAAGCAGTTAATAGTTTGGACAAAGATGCGTGAGTTGCATGATGTACAAACCATTAATATATATATATATTAAATGGTTACCTACAATTTGCGAAGTCTACTCTGTAAGCTGGAGCCCTCAATTGGAATAAGATGAAGGGGAAGATATTGGCTTGCCAAAGAGGGGAGAACGCAAAAGTTGAATATTAATTACAGTGATGGCGGGCACAGCTCCTCACATGCTCCCTAGCTGCTTCGCATATTAATTACAGTGATGGTGGATTTGTGTTTGCTTACATCAACTCCGCCAAGTTGAATATTCATGAGCTAATTTCTTATTCACATTAACTTGTTTTTAACTTCTTACAATCCAACATTACCATTCAGAGGATTGAAGAGACTAAATTGTCCAACACTTTTATTTTTATTTGTATGGAAGGACTCTACTTTTCATTAGGAGGCTGGCTCTCCTCAAGTCCTCAAAACTGAATAGATATAAAAATAGGGTTTTCTTAATGTGCTCTTAGGGTATATGTTAAGATAAAATTAATGATCTAATCATTGCATTGAAAATGATAAAAATACATTTTAGTTGGTGAAAGTTACTTAGAAAAATGTGAAAATGCTTGGAAAAGAAAACTCATAAAATGAAATTTTTTCTTTTTTTTCACAATAATGGCATAATAGACATTGACTATCAATCTTCTGTTTTTTTTTTTTTTTTTTTTTATAAATTAAAATTCATTATTGTCACTTTAAATGGAATAAGAGAGTTTTAGCCTTTTTAAGAATTACTTTTATTTTTACTTTTATCATTTTCTCAAAATAAAATAAAAGGGAGTAAGGCTATTTCTTCCCTTTTTTTTTTTTTTTTTTTTTTTTGATAAAAGAGGAGTAAGGCTCTTACCACTGTTGAATCATCAACAGTGCATTTTCGTTTACCCTTATCCTTCTATCCACACTGTTCATCATCTACGGTATATATCCTTTTCTACTCTGTCATCCTTCTTAATTCATTTCTACAGATTTTTTATTGTTTGGCTTTTTGGTCCTTTAGTGCATTTTAGTTGGTATTACTTGTCCCTCTCCACTGTAGACCAAAAACGGTGCCGTTTATCACATTTTTGAGCTTCCCTGGTGTCCACGCGCGAGAGAGAAAAATGGTTGATTTTTTTCCAACTGTTCCCAAGCCCATACCTTCGGTCAGCCTGGTTCAAGTTCAGAAGAACCCATGCCCTCTCGATACAGAGATCTCACTAATCGCCTCCTTCTAGTCTCATAGCATCTCTAATGATGTGAGTTAAATTATCTTTACTATTGCTATTTTAACATATATTACAATACCAAATGCTATAATTTGGCACAAGCTCCTCCAGTGGTGCAAATTATACAGTGTACTATTTTTTGTCATAACGTCCATTCCCTTTATTTTTTATAAACTACCAACTATGATCTTTCAATCTCCATTGTTCCCACTACAAAATTATGATACTAACTAGATTTGTCCGTGTGACTTTTTTTTTTTTTTTTTTTAATATAAGATTTCAATATTATTATTTTTGAAATTATTGTATTTATTTACGGGCTGTTTGGTTACTGAGAAAATTTTGAAAGAGAAATATTGTATTTTTCATAGTTATCGGTGTGCTTGATTGTAGAGAAATGGAGGGAGAGTTGACATGGCAAATATAATAATAGTTCACCCTTTACTATATTTGGCACAAGAGAAAACTATTGCTATTTTTATCATAGGTTTTTAGCATACTATTGGAGCAACCCAATTTGTACTAAATGCTATAATACAGCAATAGTACAAGTTATAACTCACCACTCGAGATGCTCTCAAGTGAGCTATTCACCTCCTATGCTCTTTTTTATTTTTCCCCTGGTAATTTAGGTGCCATCAATGACGTATATGGTTTTATTTTTCAAATTTTCTATTTTCCACTGAAATGATATTTGGTTCTTATAAACCTTTTTCTTTTTTTCTGGGAAAGAAAATTCATTTAAACTTTCGGTGACCACTTTCTAATATGTTTCTGTTCCAAGTTCCAAAGTTCCAAGTTTGAAAATAGGGGAAAGTTGAGCCGCGCATCTGAACTCCCTTTACACTTTCCAGTCTCCAGCTATGCGCACAGTAGGAAATTGCTTGGATGTTTCCTTAAAGTGAAATCAACTTCTCGTACCATAAGTTAAAGAGCAGAGCTTTTCACTTTACTATCATCTCTATTTCTTTATTTTGTGTGTCCGATTTTCTCTGCCAAAAATCTTGCTGCACCCTCAAAAATCTGCCATGTTCTACCCAAGAGCTCCCTTCTTTTTCTTCGACCCCTAAATGGAATTACGATGTCTTTTTGAGTTTCAGAGGTGAAGACACACGCAAGAACTTCACCGACCATCTCTACGCAGCTTTGCACCAGAGAGGAATTCGTACGTTCAGAGACGACGACAGGCTTGAGAGAGGCAAAGAGATCTCGGGAGAACTCGTTAGAGCAATTGAAGAATCAAGGATTTCGTTAATCGTTTTGTCGAGCAACTATGCTTCTTCCACATGGTGCTTGGATGAACTCGTGAAGATCCTCGAGTGCAAGAAGACCAAGGGACAGACGGTTTTGCCCATTTTCTACAACGTGGATCCGTCGGAAGTGAGAAGGCAGACGACGGGAAGTTTCGCGCAGGCCTTTGCTAAATACGAAGAACGTTTCAAGGAGAAGATGGAGATGGTGAGGAGGTGGAAGGCTGCTCTAACGGAGGTGGCTAATTTATCTGGTTGGGATCTACGCAGTATTGCAGATGGGTAATTTTCCAACTCAATTCTCTTTTAATCGCTTAAATGGTAAAATATTTATAAAAAATAAAAATGCTTTAAAAAACCAAAGAATATATATATATATATATAGAAATAGAATAGATGATGATAAATAGTGAAAAACAGATGGAATTCCAAAAATAAAACTATGTGGTGTTTTACGCCCCCCACCCCGGCCACCCCACCTCACCCCACCCCAAATTTTTTTTAAAAAATATTTACTTTTATTAATATCTTCTTTGTCCTGTAAAATTATTTTATTTCCCCATTAGTTTTTCAATTGCATGTGAAAAATTAAACATCGTCGTCATACAACATTTAAGTTTCTTTGTATACTAAAATATAGGCACACGTGCGTTGTACGTAAATAATATTTAAATAATAAAAGATATAAGACAATTCATAAATTCTCATATATATATATATATATATAGAACATGAAAATATAATTATTTATTACTTTTTATTGAAAACATAAATCTCGTTTTAGAAACATGTACATATATTATATTCTTAATATAAATATATCCCATTTAGGTCATTAGAAAGGGACACCCAACATAATTGGTCAAACTTCCTTTCATTGTTAAGAGTCATGGTAGGTTGGTTAGGATACATCCATAGTAATGGAGGATGTGTAGAATTCATGAAGTGGACATTATTATATTTCTTTCTTCTTTTTTGCTAGAAAATAAATATTTTTAATTGTTTAATTAAATATGAGCCGGGGGGCAAATAAATATTTAAAATTTAAAATAAGAGTATAATTGTCACGCCCCGACTCGGAGAGTCGACACGTGGATAAAAGTTAAAGTAAAAAGGTGTACACGTGGATAAGTCAGAGTATAAAAGTTGCGGAAGACTTAGTCAAATCCACGTGTATTTTTTTTTTTTTTAATATTTTTAATAATAATGGTGCCAGCTCATCAATAATACCCAAATAATTAATATGAAATGTTATGCTCACACATCATGCCCATAATAATATATGGTCCCAAAATAATGCCAACATCCCTAGCACATAGGTTGGATTCAAACTATTCAAGGTTCATTAAGTAATAATGGTAATAACAATAATAATAATAGAAATGTCCATACATCAAAATAACATAGTCTCTATGTAATGCACGTGCATCTATCCTCATCCATGACTATGTTAGTATGCAACCTTCACATTCCAACCTCAGATCATGCCACTAGGCATCCGCCATCGGCGAACCTTCATTCATCACCTGATCATCTGAAATAATAATAGGATGAACTGCAAAGCCCAATAGGAAATATGTGTGGATTCTATACAATTAATATATGTGCAGATACATGGTATATGAATTAAAAATCATTTAATAACTCAAATCAAATATCAGTCACAAATTAATACTTTGTGTGGGTTTTGAGTTAATTTCCCAAAATTCTCATAGTATCTCCAATTCCCAAGACTATGGGATCAAACCATGCATCAACCGTCGCTAATCACAGGTTACGTCGTCACGTCAACCCCCGGCTCAGCCAAGCACGAAAATAACCAACACCTACTCGGCGTTCTTCCTCGAGGGCTTCAGGGTCTTTCACCCAAGGGCACTTTACCCTGCTTGCTATTCGCGGAGTATTCTCAACGCAGGAAACCACTTCATTGTGATGCCCCCACCCGTTTGATGCATACCAAGACCCAAGGTCCATATATCCAAAACATTTTCCATCATTCAAATAAATATCCGAGTGTCCAAAAGTATCCATAAACATGTTTGATAAATTTCTAGAATTTCAGTAACATTTCTAAAGCATTTCCAAGTAAACAACATTTATAAAGCATTTTTCCAAGATCCAAGTATCATGAAAATTCCACACATTTAACAGATATTTTACAATAACATTTAAACGAGTATATAACCATGTATCTTTAAGGAACAATATAAAACAGTCGTATCAAATGATATATTGAAGGATTCCTAAATTTTGAACAAGTAATAAAAATATTTGGTTATAAATCAGTGGGAAAATCCAAAAATATCATTAAGGCATTTAAAATCACATTTATAGAACAACACCATATTAAATGTAAAGAAGCCACATTTCCTACCTCAATTGCGAGCAATACCAACCCCAAAACCACGTGATAGACACTGACAATGTGAATGCAGTGTTAATGCTCCCTAGGGTCCTCCCGAGGACCGATAAAATTTGATAATTATGCATACGTAATCTTTAGGTAAATTTCAAAATAAATATAACGCACTCAAAAATTACTATTGGCCTTCTAACAATGAACTGTGGTCCTAAAATCATCAAAATAATTTTTAAAACACTCTCTATAATTTCTGGGAATTTTCTGTAATTTTTGGAATTTTCTGATATTTTCTGGAATTTTTAATAAATATTAATTTGGCCAAAAAGTCAAACTACAGTCAAACTTGGTCAAAATGATCAACTAAGGGTCCCACATGGTAGGGCCCTCCAAGACGAGTCCAACAGTCAAATTTGGGGTTCATATGATTATCGTATGGCTTTTAAATGCGTGAGAACACGGTAAGGTACACAGATGCACCCACACAGGATCATAGACCCATGGGATCATCCTCAACCTCCCGCGGGTTGAATTGTGTAACCGGGTTACACCGTGTGTTCAACGGGCCAACTTCGACGATTAATATCTCCCTTGTTTCTTAACCGTTTTCAGTGATTCAAGTGTCGAATCGAAGCTCATGTGGAGTACTACGTGCGACTATAAATTGTTCATTCAGAATCCTATAAAATCATATTCATTTTTAAGCCTAAAGTTTCGGGTTATCATGATCCAAAATTCTAAAATTTCTAAAACTTCAACCTACAGTCAATTTCTCTAAAATTTGACACTACCATGGTGTTCCTTGGTCCCAAAAACATAAAATATGATCATCCTTTCTAAGAATAACATAAGAAAATAAGATTGCATATACATATATATATATATATACACAGTACGTGATATTTATATATATATATATATATATATATATATATATATATATGAAATCAACGATAGAGGAGGTGAGGATTTTACCTCACTAAGAGAGCTCCATGAACTCAGCCAAAAACCTCCACCAGACCACTCTTTTTTTTTCTCCTCTGTTCTTCCTCAATTTCTCTCTTTCTGTTGCTCTTTCTCTAACTCTCTGTCTCGATCCCTCTATACATATAAATATATCCAAAGCAGATGCAAGTGGTGGGTGCAGCTAATGATCCCTCTATACATATATATATATATCCAAAGCAAACGCAAGTGGTGGGTGTGGCTATGGGTGCGGCTAATGATCCCTCTATACATATATATATATCCGAAGCAAATGGAAGTGGTGGTGCGGCTAATGATCCCTCTTTACATATATATATATATATATATATATATACACACACATCCAAAGCAGATGCAAGTGGTGGGTGCATAATTTTATGCTACACTTGCCTAAGTTATGGTGAAGTTGCCCACATAGGATCAAATAAATATCATAAATATATTTATAAAATTCAGGTCATCACATTCTACCCCTCTAAAAAGAAATTTCGTCCTCAAAATTTGTACTAACCTCCCAAATCGAAAAGATGCGAATATTTTCCTCGAACATCTGACTCTAATTCCCAAGTTGCTTCTTCGATGCCGTGATGTTGCCAAAGAACCTTTACGAGAGAGATGACTTTATTCCTCAACACTTGTTCCTTGACGTCCAAAATCTGAATTGGTCGCTCTTCATATGTAACATTTTCTTGGAGCTGGATATCGGGTATAGATAGAACATGAGATGGATCTGGCTCGTATTTCCTAAGCATTGAGACATGAAAAACATCATGTACATTCCCCAACTGTGAAGGTAAAGCCAACTGGTAGGCCACTTCACCCTTCTTATCAATAATCTCGAAAGGGCCAACATATCTCGGTGCTAGCTTGCCCTTCTTCCCAAATCGAAAAACGCCTTTCCTAGGTGATACCTTTAAAAACACGAAGTCCCCAACTTGAAACTTCAAATCTGTCCTACGCTTGTCTGCATAACTCTTCTGTCTACTTTGTGCAGTGCGTAAACGATCACGAATGATCTGAATCTTTTCTGTTGTTTCTTTCACTAACTCTGGTCCAAGAAGACTGCTTTCTCCAACTTCTGTCCAACATACAGGAGATCGACACGGTCTCCCATATAATGCCTCGAACGGTGCCATGCCAATGCTAGCCTGATAACTGTTATTGTAGGCGAATTTTGCTAAGGCCAAATGTTTACTCCAACTACCTCCAAAGTCCAAGACACAAGCACGCAACATATCCTCGAGAATCTGAATGGTACGCTCTGATTGTCCATCTGTTTCTGGATGATGAGCCGTACTATGATGAAGTTGTGTTCCTAAAGCTTTATGTAACGTACGCCAAAACTCGGCGACAAAACGAGGATCTCTGTCGGATACAATAGAAACTGGGGCTCCATGGAGTCTAACGATCTCATTAATGTACAACTGGCTTAAGGTACTCAATGAATCTCCGACCCGAATAGGCAAGAAATGTGCTGACTTCGTCAACCGATCCACAATCACCCAAACTGCATCATGACCCTGTCATGTACGAGGTAACCCTGTGACAAAATCCATCGTGATGTATTCCCACTTCCATTCTGGCACTGGTAATGATTGTAGTAAACCTGCTGGTCTCTTATGCTTCGCTTTCACTTGTTGGCACGTGAGACATCGTGAAACAAATCTTGCGACGTCCTTCTTCATACTGCTCCACCAAAATTGTCGTTTTAGATCCTGATACATCTTCGTACCGCCTGGATGAATAGAGAACCTAGAACGATGAGTCTCACTAAGAACATCTTCACGAATCTGACCAGTAGGAACGTAAATCCTACCCATGAATCGTACACTGCCATCACTAGAAACTAACCAACCTTCTGGTGCAGTACCCTGAGTTATCGAATTACGAATGACCATGCACTCTGGATCGTTTTGTTGTGCCTCTATCACTCTGGTGATGAGATTAGGTTGTGCAATTAGATTGCTCAGATGAGTTGTGAAAGCATCTTTATTGGGGTGTAATTCAAAATCCTTGAATGCAACCTACATCTTCCACCGTTGAACTGCTAAACAGCTCATCATTGCTTGTGACTTCCTGCTCAAGGCGTCTGCTACAACATTCGCTTTACCCGGATGATAATGAAGTGAAAAATCATAATCATCAAGGTATTCCATCCATCTACGTTGCCTCATATTCAATTCTTTCTGTGTAAATATATACTTCAAACTCTTATGATCAGAGTATACATCAAATTTCTCACCATACAAATAGCATCTCCAAATCTTCAATGCAAAGACCACTGCTGCTAACTCCAAGTCGTGTGTTGGATAGTTCACCTCATGCGGTTTCAACTGTCGAGAACCGTATGCCACAACACGCCCGTACTGCATAAGAACGCATCCTAACCCTCGATATGAGGCATCACAATATACATCGTAACCCTCACCACTAGTAGGAACAATAAGAACTGGAGCAGTAGTCAACCTCTTCTGCAACTCCTTGAAAGCTTCCTCACAAGCATCATCCCAAATAAATTTCGCGCCCTTCTTTGTCAATTTCGTCAACAGTGCAGCAATGCGAGAGAAATTATCGACGAAACGACGATAATAACCAGCTAATCCCAGAAAACTACGAATCTCTGTAGCATTGGTCGGTCTTCCCCAATTAAGTATTGCCTCCACCTTTGCTGGATCTACTGAGATGCCTTCCTTAGTAATCACGTGGCCTAGAAACTTCACTTCATGAAGCCAAAATTCACATTTCTCTCTCTTTCCATATAACTGATGCTCCCTCAATATTTGCAACACTTTCCTAAGGTGCCTCTCATGCTCTTCTTGCGTCTTTGAGTATATGAGAATGTTGTCCACAAACACCACGACAAACTGATCCAAGAATGGTTTAAACACCTGGTTCATCAGGTCCATGAATGCTGCTGGTGCATTCGTCAAACCGAACGGCATCACCAAAAACTCGTAGTGCCCGTAGCGAGTTACAAAAGCTGTCTTTTGGATGTCTTCCTCTCTGACTCGAAGCTGATAATAGCCAGAGCGCAAATCAATCTTTGAAAAGAAATGCGACCCCCTTAACTGGTTAAATAAATCATCAATGCGGGGCAAAGGATAACGATTCCTAATTGTAGCTCTGTTTAGCTTCCTATAGTCTACGCACAATCTGAAAGAACCGTCCTTCTTCTTAACGAACAACACTGGTGCACCCCATGGCGAAGTGCTAGGACGAATAAAACCTTTACTCTCCAACTCTGAGAGCTGCTTTTTCAACTCTGCTTGCTCTGCAGGAGCCATCCTGTATGGAGCAATAAAAATAGGAGATGTGCCTGGATATACCTCAATGGTAAAGTCTAACTCTCTTTTAGGAGGTAGACCTGGCAACTCTTCTGGAAAGACATCTGGAAATTCCCGTACAACAGGAATATTTTCCAATTTAAGTTCAACATGTTCCTCTAACTCCAAGGCTGCCAATGAGCTAAGCAGACCTGCAATTTGAATACGGTGAGCAATCTTCTTCGACTGAGGAAAAGGAAGAGAAACACTTCTTTCTCCGTAGAAGTGTAAAATAGACCCATCCATTTTATGGAGAGTCACCTTTTTCTGGAAGCAATCAATAATTGCATGGTACGACGATAACCAATCCATGCCTAAAATCACATCATAACCAGAAATACCTAGAGCAATGAGATCTACCGTTAACTCCTGATCACTAATTCGAATGAAGCAGGAACGACAAATCACACTTGTTTGGATACCCACACCCATTGGTGAGTCAACACTGAGCACGTGTCCCAATGGCTCAAATGTCAAACCCAAACGAGAAGCACAAGAAACATCTATAAAGAAATGTGTGGCACCCGTATCAATTAATACTCGAACCCATGAACTATAAAGAAAAAATGTACCTTCCACGACTGCATTTGATGTCCCAACACCTGGTGGGATCAAAGCGAACACCCTGGCTGTAGTATTTGCACTATGCCCTCCTCCTCTAGGCTGTTGGGTCTGAATTGGGCGAGTAGTCGAGGCTTGCTGAGATCCTTGTGATCGAGAGAACTGGCACTGGTTTTGTTGTTGTTTCTGCTGTTGTTGTAAGCCAGATTGCATTGTGTGTGGAGGGGATCGTTGGTTCCCAAAAGATGGGCAGTCAATCTTAATGTGTCCTGGTTGTCCGCACTGATAACAAATGATTTGTCCACTAGAATTCCTCCCAGGCAGAGTAGGAGGTTGATAAGGGTAACTCCTTTGTCGCCCATCTGAGGACCTATAACTAAAACTACCACCGCTACCCTGACCTCGATTTACGCGCCGTCCTCCTGAGTGATACCCATCAGATTGCTGACTCTTACCCTGCTTCTGGCTAAAGCTCTGATCTTTCTGGTCCCCACTTCTAATTCTCTGTTTGTCCATTATCTTCTTGGAGTCTTCTAAAGTCGCCTCCACTTCCGTGGCGCTGTCAACTAGCTCTGTATAATTTCGAATCCTACTTCCTGCAACAAGGTCTCGAATCTGAGGCCTCAATCCCCATTGGAACCTTTTTGCTTTGTCAGCTTCCGTTGCCACGATAGATGTAGCATAACGAGAAAGTTCTGTGAAGCGTGCATCATACTCTGCCACCGAAAGATTCCTTTGTACCAGGTTTAGAAACTCTTGTAACTTCTTATCTCGATATGATTCTCTGAGATATTGGTTTAGAAACACACCCTCAAACTGTATCCAGGTCATGGTTCCCACATCTTGAGAGCGCACCACCTGCTGCCACCAAAAGTCACCATCACCCCGTAGGTAATGAGAAGCAAACTCTACCTTATACTCCTTGGGTATACCAACAATCTTAAGTAGCTTGTGGACCTCTAGAAGCCAAATTTCAGCTTCCTGTAGATTTGTCTCACCACGAAAAGTAGGAGGATCCATCCGCCGAAAATTCTGAAAATGTGTAGCCTTGGTTAATTGTGTGTCAGGAATTGCAGCTCTAAGAGTAGGCTGCTGAAGTATCTCGTTCTGACGTTGCAATAGGGTAGTCAACTCCCGTATAGCATCAGTCATATCGCCCCTTTCTTCAGTATGAGGAGCGGAAACTCCACCTCTAGTTCTAGCTTGTGAGGTGTGAGAAGGCTCAGGAGAAGATCTATCTCGAGCACGTGGCATCCTATAAAAATCATTTAGTAAATATTCGAAACTATCTATCAAATACTCACGTTAAAAAAAAACAACTGGGATTGTGTAAGTTACAAAAATCACATCAAAATGTTAATAAAATCGTAATATTCCTCTAATTTCTTGATGTCTACCCACAAGCATATGTATGATGCATGAGACACTTCTAACTCACCTAACTGACACATATGAAGTGCATATAATCCCAATTCGGATCTATTAATGAGCTTTGATACCAAAAATTGTCACGCCCCGACTCGGAGAGTCGACACGTGGATAAAAGTCAAAGTAAAAAGGTGTACACGTGGATAAGTCAGAGTATAAAAGTTGCGGAAGACTTAGTCAAATCCACGTGTATTTTTTTTTATTTAATATTTTTAATAATAATGGTGCCAACTCATCAATAATACCCAAATAATTAATATGAAATGTTATGCTCACACATCATGCCCATAATAATATATGGTCCCAAAATAATGCCAACATCCCTGGCACATAGGTTGGATTCAAACTATTCAAGGTTCATTAAGTAATAATGGTAATAACAATAATAATAATAGAAATGTCCATACATCAAAATAACATAGTCTCTATGTAATGCATGTGCATCTATCCTCATCCATGACTATGTTAGTATGCAACCTTTACATTCCAACCTCAGATCATGCCACTAGGCATCCGCCATCGGCGAACCTTCATTCATCACCTGATCATCTGAAATAATAATAGGATGAGCTGCAAAGCCCAATAGGAAATATGTGTGGATTTTATACAATTAATATATGTGCAGATATATGGTATATGAATTAAAAATCATTTAATAACTCAAATCAAATATCAGTCACAAATTAATACTTTGTGTGGGTTTTGAGTTAATTTCCCAAAATTCTCATAGTATCTCCAATTCCCAAGACTATGGGATCAAACCATGCATCAACCGTCGCTAATCACAGGTTACGTCGTCACGTCAACCCCCGGCTCAGCCAAGCACGAAAATAACCAACACCTACGCGGCGTTCTTCCTCGAGGGCTTCAGGGTCTTTCACCTAAGGGCACTTTACCCTGCTTGCTATTCGCGGAGTATTCTCAACGCAGGACACCACTTCATTGTGATGCCCCCACCCGTTTGATGCATACCAAGACCCAAGGTCCATATATCCAAAACATTTTCCATCATTCAAATAAATATCCGAGTGTCCAAAAGTATCCATAAACATGTTTGATAAATTTCTAGAATTTCAGTAACATTTCTAAAGCATTTCCAATTAAACAACATTTATAAAGCATTTTTCCAAGATCCAAGTATCATGAAAATTCCACACATTTAACAGATATTTTACAATAACATTTAAACGAGTATATAACCATGTATCTTTAAGGAACAATATAAAACAGTCGTATCAAATGATATATTGAAGGATTCCTTAAATTTTGAACAAGTAATAAAAATATTTGGTTATAAATCAGTGGGAAAATCCAAAAATATCATTAAGGCATTTAAAATCACATTTATAGAACAACACCATATTAAATGTAAAGAAGCCACATTTCCTACCTCAATTGCGAGCAATACCAACCCCAAAACCACGTGATAGACACTGACAATGTGAATGCAGTGTTAATGCTCCCTAGGGTCCTCCCGAGGACCGATAAAATTTGATAATTATGCATACGTAATCTTTAGGTAAATTTCAAAATAAATATAACGCACTCAAAAATTACTATTGGCCTTCTAACAATGAACTGTGGTCCTAAAATCATCAAAATAATTTTTAAAACACTCTCTATAATTTCTGGGAATTTTCTGTAATTTTTGGAATTTTCTGATATTTTCTGGAATTTTTAATAAATATTAATTTGGCCAAAAAGTCAAACTACAGTCAAACTTGGTCAAAATGATCAACTAAGGGTCCCACATGGTAGGGCCCTCCAAGACGAGGCCAACAGTCAAATTTGGGGTTCATATGATTATCGTATGGCTTTTAAATGCGCGAGAACACGATAAGGTACACAGATGCACCCACACAGGATCATAGACCCATGGGGTCATCTTCAACCTCCCGCGGGTTGAATTGTGTAACCGGGTTACACCGTGTGTTCAACGGGCCAACTTTGACGATTAATATCTCCCTTGTTTCTTAACCGTTTTCAGTGATTCAAGTGTCGAATCGAAGCTCATGCGGAGTACTACGTGTGACTATAAATTGTTCATTCAGAATCCTATCAAATCATATTCGTTTTTAAGCCTAAAGTTTCGGGTTATCATGATCCAAAATTCTAAAATTTCTAAAACTTCAACCTACAGTCAATTTCTCTAAAATTTGACACTACCATGGTGTTCCTTGGTCCCAAAAACATAAAATATGATCATTCTTTCTAAGAATAACATAAGAAAATAAAATTGCATATACATATATATATATATATATACACAGTACGTGATATTTATATATATATATATATATATGAAATCAACGATAGAGGAGGTGAGGATTTTACCTCACTAAGAGAGCTCCAAGAACTCAGCCAAAAACCTCCACCAGACCACTCTTTTTTTTTTCTCCTCTGTTCTTCCTCAATTTCTCTCTCTGTTGTTGCTCTTTCTCTAACTCTCTGTCTCGATCCCTCTATACATATAAATATATCCAAAGCAGATGCAAGTGGTGGGTGCAGTTAATGATCCCTCTATACATATATATATATCCAAAGCAAACGCAAGTGGTGGGTGCGGCTATGGGTGCGGCTAATGATCCCTCTATACATATATATATATCCGAAGCAAATGGAAGTGGTGGTGCGGCTAATGATCCCTCTTTACATATATATATATATATATATATATATATATATATATATATATACACACATCCAAAGCAGATGCAAGTGGTGGGTGCATAATTTTATGCTACACTTGCCTAAGTTATGGTGAAGTTGCCCACATAGGATCAAATAAATATCATAAATATATTTATAAAATTCAGGTCATCACAATAATGGTCAATCAAAAGTTTTTTGAGATACACACTTTTATAGGTAGTATAGATAGATTTATAACTTAATTGACTCAACTCATGTTTATTATGATTTTTAATTGACAGGCACGAGGTGAAGTTCATCCAGAAAATTGTCCAAGACATCTGGAGTAAATTGAATTCAAATCAATTCTTATATGTTGCAAAGCACCAAGTTGGAATAGATTCTCATGTAGAGAGAATAAAATTGTTGTTAGGCCGGTGTTGGAGGGTTTGACGATGTTCGCATCATAGGTATATGGGGAATTGGTGGGATAGGTAAAACAACCCTTGCTAAAGCTGTTTGTAACCAAATAGTTGACCAATTTGAAGGTAGTACCTTTCTTGCAAATGTTAGAGAAGTTTCGGGAAGACACAATGGCCTGATTCATTTACAAAGAAAACTTCTTTGTGAAATCCTAAAAGAAAAAAATTTGAATCTAGGCAATGATGATGCAAGAGTCGTTGTAATACAGGAAAGGATTCGCTCCAAAAGAGTTCTTGTTATTCTTGATGACGTGGATGGCCTAGACCAATTAAAAAAATTAGCCGGCAATCCTAATTGGTTTGGCCAAGGTAGTAGAATAATTATAACGACTAGAGATGAACATTTGCTAACTGCATATGAAGTCTGTGAAACCTATATGATTAAGGAATTAAATGATAAGGAAGCTCTTCAGCTCTTTAGTTTGCATGCCTTTAAAGAAGATCATCCTCCAACAAGTGACTTTTTGGAGCTTTCAAACCGTGTAGTAAGTTATGCTGGAGGCCTTCCACTAGCTCTTGAAGTTTTGGGCTCCTTTCTTCGCAGGAGAGGAATTGATGAATGGAAAAGTGCATTGGATAAACTAAAAAATAATCCAAACAAAGAAATTCATGAAACACTAAAATGAGTTTTGATGGACTAGAAAGTCATGAAAAGGATATTTTCCTAGATGTTGCATGTTTCTTTAAAGGGGCGAAAAAAGATTATCCAACAAAAGTACGTACTTAAAAGTTGTGGTTTCTACCCTGAGGTAGGATTGGGAATTCTCATTGAAAGGTCTCTTGTAAATATTTCCTATAATAGGCTTTGGATGCATGATTTGGTACAAGAAATGGGTTGGGAAATGGTACGCCAAGAATCTCCCAACGAGCCTGGCTTAGAATTCGCCACAATAGGCTTTGGATGCATGTTTCATCCATGGAACCTTGTTGAAATTGACATGCGTTGCAGCCGCGTTGAACAACTTTGGAAGACCAAGGTATAATTATCATATTTTGAGCCCATATAAATAAAAAAAAATAAAATTGCGACTAATATGAATTATTGTGCTATGGTTCCCTAATCCTTCTTATGTTAGGCATGCAATATTTCTAGACATGCACCACAATATCAAATTTATGAGATGAGAGAGAAGTCATGTGATCAAACTACATGACATTTTATCATAAAATTTTGTATGTGGGATCGTCATCTATTCAAAGATAAGACGCGTGTCTTAGAATTCGTGTAATATCTAAAAAAATTTGGCAGGAGCTTGTTACTATACACATATGAAGTTGCCCTCATATATAGTAGATTTTCTCCTCTATTTTATATAGTGTTTTTTATTTTTTTTTATTTTAAGAGTTGTACAAGATCATAGAATAAAATTACGAAACCTGACACATACTTGTTCTAACAGATCAGTCTAGAAAGTTTGGAATTCCTCAATCTCAGTCACTCTCGATTCCTTATCGAAACCCCAGACTTCTCAGGGTTCCCGAGGCTGAAGATATTAATTCTTCAAGGTTGCACGAGATTGGTTAAGGTTCATCCCTCCAATTTGGTTCTCCACATGCTCGTTTTCTTGAATTTGAAATATTGTAAAAGCCTTAAAGGTCTTTGGAAGAGCATTAAGCTGGAATCTCTTCAAACTCTCATTCTCTCTGGTTGCTCAAAAATTGAGAGGTTTCCACAGATCCTGGAGGGTATGGAACATTTAACAGAGCTACTTTTAGATGGAACTGCTATAAGAGAAGTACCCTTAGCAATTACTCACCTAAGGAGGCTTGTTAGGTTGAATTTGGGAAACTGCAAAAATCTTGCTAGTCGTCCAAGTGGCATATGTGAATTGAATTCTCTTAAAACTCTTACCCTTTCTGGTTGCTCAAAACTTGACAAGTTACCCGAGAACTTGGGGAATCTGCAAAATTTGGTAGAGCTTCAGTTAGATGGAACTGCCATCACACAACCACCGTCCTCTGTTGTACTTCTGAAAAACCTTCAAACATTATCCTTTCGTGGATGCAAAGGATCATCATCCCTTTCGTGGAAATCAATCTTCTCGCCTTTGTTATTTCCCAGAAAAGTTTCCAGCGGTTTGATGTTGCCTTGTTTATCAGGTTTATGCTCCTTAACAAGTTTAGATCTTAGTGACTGTAATCTATCGGAAGAAGGAATCATCAGTGCTATAGTTGGCTTATCCTCGTTGACCGACTTGGATCTAAGCAAAAACAATTTTTCCAGCCTACCCGCAACCTTCAATTAATTTAATTCCCGAAAAACCTTCGGTTGGATCATTGCACTAGGCTTCAAGAATTGCCACCGCTTCCAACAAGTATAATTGTAATAGACGCTGACGGTTGCATATCATTGGAAGAATTATCAAATCCGTCGGAAAACCTTGAGTTGATCAGTCGTCAGTTTTCATTTGGCAACTGCAAAATACTCGCTGGCCATAAAGGCAGCACATTTTTTCAAAGACTCTGTCAGGTCTCTCTCTCTCTCTCGCTCTCTCTCTCTGTCTCCAAATTGTTTAACAGCATGATTTTCATGGATCAGGCCATTTCTCGAGAAGATTTTAGATTCTGTTTTTTTGTACCCAGAAGCGAGATTCCGAAGTGGATGAATGAAGAGAGCATGGGGTCATCAATTTGTTTCAAGATGTCTCCGCTTGAATATAGTAAGTTTAAAGGAGTGATCTTTTGCGCTGTTTTTACACCCAAGGCAATACCAGTAGATAGCCAAGATTACTTGCAGTACTTTTTGAATCATGTAATAGATGGTGTCTCTTCGAATTTTTATGTGATTCCGTCTATCATCGTTGGGAATCAATACACGGAGTCAGATCATATGTGGTTGAGATATCAGTCACGTGATTTCTTCAAAGGCAATACCAATAGCTCAGATGGATGGCGCCACTTTGAAGCTTCATGTGAATCCGAGAACAAATTAGTACAAAAGTGTGGGGTTCATATAATATATGAGGAAGATGATGAGCCCACAATGACACCCTCCAACTCGTCATCTCACAATTTGACACTTGAAGAAATAGAAGAAGAGGAGGATATTGTTATTACTAAACATAAGAGAAGGCTTGCTGAGGAGGAAGCAAGTGGAAGTGGATGTTCTACTGAAAGGATGAAAGGAAACACCCAATAAAGAATCATGGTAGCTAGCATTACCAACATCAGAGCTCACGCATTCTCCATCTGTCCGCAAATTTAAGGGATCGAAAGAAATGAAGATCTATGCCTCGTTTTTCCAATGACAGATTTGGCTCTACTTGGAACTTCTTCAGGTTAATCTCTCTCTCTCTCTCTCTCTCTCTCTCTCTAGTCCCACCCCTCCGTTGTGTTGATTTCTGCTCTTAAGGATTAGCCCTAATTCTAACTCTAACCCATGGATAATTTTTCCAGGATTTTTTTTTTTTTGGGGGGGGGGGGGGGGGGGGGGGGGAGAGAGAGTTGGTTCTGGTTTCCTTTTGAGAGTTTTGAGTTTGATTCAAAGGTAATGGACAACATCATCTCTCTTTCCTTTCCCTTTATCCTCTTATTACCTATCCTGCATCTATATATGTGCGTGTGCACCTACAATCTCTCTATAATGGAGGAAAAAAAACTCATGGATAGTGGCATCAAATTTTCTCCCAGTTTGAGGTGGCTTGAACCACCCTGTTCGTTAAGAAATATATAAACTGTATGTTTTCCAATCTGCTTTTGTGATATATGAATAAAATCCATAGAAATATGCATGAAATGGAATTGTAATTTTCTGTTTTTTTTTTTTTTTTTTTTTTTTTTTGTTTTGAAACTTTTACATACGATATCATTATTCATATTAATTGTCATACCCAACTATTGGGGAAATGGCAAATCACTCCTACTTTGCTAGTTTGGGTTGTAAAAGGGTCAGTACAAGTACATTTTTGGTTTTCCTTAATGTCTCCACCCCAACCCAATTTTTTATTTTTTTTTTTGCCCCCTCTAGTGAGAAAACTATATATAGGGGCAGTGGATTTTGGGGAAAGGGATTTTAGAATTCAATGAAAAGGTGAGATGGAGGAAAAGAAAATACGTGAGGAGGAAGGAGTGGAAATCATTTTTGACGTAGAACAGGTGACCACAAACTTTTTGGAACATTTGAACCATCAAAAGTTCTAATTTTTCTTGTACCAAAAAAAAAAAAAAAAAAAAAGTTCTAATTTTTTGGTGTAACTTCAAATGGTTATAACCCACGAAGAGTTAGGGACCTCACAATTAGGGCTGCAAATGAACTAAGCCGTTTGTGAACAAGCTCAATAAAGGCTCGTTCGAGTTCGTTCGATTAATAAATGAGCCAAGCCTAAGCTTGAATACTAAGCTCGTTTATTAAACGAACCAAGCTTTAGCAGACTATAGCTCGGCTCGTTTATGTTCATGAACAACCTTGTTAAGGACTCATGAATAGGTTTGCAAATAGGCTCGTTAAAAGGCTTGTAAAATAACTTCTTAGTAGGCTTATTAAGGGGCTTGTATAAATACCCTAATTTATTTTTGACTTCTCTTTACTGAGTGGACCAATTAACATGAAAGAGATAATACTTCCTTAGTAGTTATATCTTATACTTATCCAAGGAAGATTTTTAAGGTTTGTGAACTTTTATCTTAATTTTTAAAACTCACATTTATGAGATCAGACTAATCTTGAACAAGAGCTCGAGCTCAAGCTCAAGCTTAGCTTGTTTAGTTAAACGAGCCGAGCTGAGCCGAGCCTAGCTTTCCTAAATCTTAATGAGCCGAGCTTGAGCACAATAAATTAAACTCGTTTAAAGCTCGGCTAGTTTATTAATAAACAAACTTTTAACTGAGCCGAGCTTGAACACTCCAAAGCTCGGCTCGGCTCATTTCGTTTGCAGCCCTACTCACAATATATATCTATGCTAAGAAATTAATCATGGATTCATTGCTCATGATTTGCAGGGTCAAAGAAGTTATTGAAAAATGATGAATCATGGGTGGTAAGGAGAGGTATTAGGAGATGAGGTTTGGTGAAACTTTATTCTTCAGGTGATTATGATCCTTTGACAGATGGAAAGTCTTGAACGCATTGTTTGTAGGATTGTTCTATCATTTAGTCCCATTTTTACATGCGTGAAACTATGCGTGTATTCTACAAAGTGGGTGACCAATTGGGGGATTCTAGTATCCATTGGGAAGCAAATCAATAAATTAAATATTATCTTATGATGTCTGTAAAAAAAAATAAAAATAAAAATTAGAGGGTGTCTAGTTAATTTCCATTGAAGATGAAAGAGAAATTGATAGATATAACAAATAGTACTGTCGATTACACTGAGCTGATATGAACCATCGTGACCTTTAGAATCAGTGAAAGCAGTGGCAGATGCATTTAAGTGTCTTCAGTGTTGCATTAGAGTTTATGCATATGTTTGGACTTGTAATGTGCTGGAACTTTTATGTCCTAATCTTAAGATGTTGCTAACTGAAGGGTCAGATGGCAGTACACAGGGGCGGATGCACACAGGTGCACCTGTGTGCACAGGCAACCACTGGAATTTTTTATTTTTTATTTTTACTTTCCAGCCTTGCCCCACTTAATGTTTTGTGGCTCTATTAGATTTGTGTGGTATAAATGGTATTTTGGTTCCTTTCCAAAACAATAAAGCTGTATAGTAAATCCAAAAAAAAAAAAAAAAAAAAAAAAAAGGCTCTCTCTCTCTCATAGATTCACTTATTCACAGTAGTCAGTAGTCATTGTGGAGGGGAAAAACTTATATGTAATTATGACATGGCTGATGTGGTGTCACAGGCCAATGAAAACTAATTAAAGTGAGATTGTCAGAGTGTTTTTTGGCCCTGCAATCCCATTTTGCTTGATTCCTATTGGCCCCTGACACTACGTGGCCATGTCACAGTTATATGGAAGACTCACTCGGGTGGGGAGAAGGGGAGGATTTGATGTCAAACTCGTCAGTTATCATTGCTATTGATAAACCGATTTATTGATAAATACAATTGGATGTATGTTTTCCAATCTGTTTTTGTGATATATGAATAAAATCCATAGAAATATGCATGAAATGGAATTGTAATTTTTTTTTTTTGGAAACTTTTACATACGATATCGTTATTCATATTAATTATCATACCCAACTATTGGGGAAATAGCAACGACACAAATCACTCCTACTTTGCTAGTTTGGGTTGTAAAAGGGTTAGTACAAGTACATTTTTGGTTTTCCTTAATGTCTCCACCCCAACCCCTTTATTTTTTTTTTGGCCCCCTCTAGTGAGAAAACTATATTTAGGGGCAGTGGATTGTGGGGAAAGGGATTTTAGAATTCAATGAAAAGGTGAGATGGAGGAAAAGAAAATACGTGAGGAGGAAGGAGTGGAAATCATTTTTGATGTAGAACAAGTGACCACAAACTTTTTGGAACATTTGAACCATCAAAAGTTCTAATTTTTCTTGTACCCAAAAATATAAAAAATAAAAAAAGTTCTAATTTTTCGGTGTAACTTCAAATGGTTATAACCTTTGACCCGTGAAGAGTTAGCGACCTCACAATATATATCTATGCTAAGAAATTAATCATGGATTCATTGCTCATGATTTTCAGGGTCAAAGAAGTTATGGAAAAATAATGGATGGTAAAGAAAGGTGTTAGGAAATGAGGTTTGGTGAAACTTTTTCCTTGAGGTGATTATGATCCTTTGACAGATGGAAAGTCTTGAATGCATTGTTTGTAGGATTGTTCTATC
The DNA here is from genome assembly GCA_039720395.1 of Liquidambar formosana. Taxonomy (NCBI): domain Eukaryota; kingdom Viridiplantae; phylum Streptophyta; class Magnoliopsida; order Saxifragales; family Altingiaceae; genus Liquidambar; species Liquidambar formosana. The sequence continues at coordinate 20,392,129 of CM077834.1, read as the reverse complement.
ATTGTATCCCATTTTTACATGCGTGAAACTATGCGTGTATTTTACAAAGTGAACTCATAAAATTATTCAGCCCAAAATTCCACCAACATAACGCTCAACTATGGGTGACCAATTGGGGGATTCTAGTATCCATTGGGAAGCAAATCAATAAATTAAATATTGTCTTATGATGTCCGTAAAAATAAATAATAAAAAACTAGAGGGTGTCTAGTTTCCCTCTAGTTTCCATTGAAGATGAAAGAGAAGTTGATAGATAGAACTAATTGTACTCATGTGGTTTTGATCCATTAGTCAACACTATTTTTAATAAAGTTTATTTTCTCAGCTTTTAATGGCCATCAGAATGCTAGACCTGTTCCACTGCATAGAACTCAGGTGATGATCCTTTGAATGATAATGGGATTGGGATTTGCTGCAGTTTGCCAAACAAACTGCAGCGTCCAGTAGCCGTAGATTGGCTGCCATGTGGCGGAAGCTTCAGGGAACGGCTGAGATTCAAGTTGGGATTTGTTGCCTTTAACGTTAACGCCATTTGGAATTTACTAACAAAACGCTGCATTTTGTTGTTTTGGTTTAGGGCCAAAACCAAACGAAAATCGCGATCCACCATTTCAAAATCGAAATCCGTCATCCTTCTCCTTTCTCTCTCTCCTCTTCCTCTCGTCTCGAAGAAAACCCATCCCATTTCTCCTTCCCGTCAGACTATTCCCCCTCGTCTCCGGCGACACGGCACGGACCAGATCTGGTCCCCATGGAACCAGCACCAGCACCAAATCGAAATCTATCCCTCTCCTTTCTCTCTCCTCTCCGGCTCCCATCGGACTATCCCCGCTTGTCTCCAGTGATACGACACGAACCAGATCTAGTCCCCACAGAACCAGTACCAGCACCAACAGTAATTTCCCAGCGTCGGTGACTTCCCTATCCACGCGACACGGCACAGACCAGATCTGACCTGGCGAGGAGCTCCGTTCCCTTCATCGACTGCAAGTTCCTTCCCCCCTCCTAGTGGTGAGGTCCTGCGACTTCGTTTGTGCATGTTCAGCCTTCCCCTTCCCCCGAGGGCAAGCCATTCACTTCCAGTGGTGAGGTAAGTTTTTTGTTTTTTTTCTTCGGTAGCCTCAAAATTTTTTTATTTTTGTCAAGTACTTCCAGTTGTAAAGCCCTAACCTCAAAAGATCTCTATCTTTTGGTGTTTTGTGTTCTTAATTTTTTTGTCTTCATCTGGAATTATGTTGGGATTTTTTTCCCTTCTTCTGGATTTTAATCTTAATTGGACTTGTGGAAAACAGGAAAAGCATTCATTTTTACCCGTAAATTTGATCAATTTGATTGGTGTCCTTTGTGGGTTTTGATCTGGGAATTGACTAGAGAAGAATGGGGGGTAAACGATAGGAGCTTTAGCTTCAAGAAATTATTTGTATTGGAAATTTCTCTGTCCTTAAATCCATAGTTCTCTTTGGTTTTCTTCTGTTGTTGAAGTTATAATCTAGATATGTTGAAAATTTCTTCTTATTTTGTTTGATCTGTCTTAGAGGATTTGAGATTGTTTCTTTGGTAGATTACAATAATTCATATGCAAGGGTTACCTGCTGCGAATAGTTTGGCCATTCTATAATTCATACGCACATTCCTTTCTAGCTCAACAATGTATGTTAATCAATTTTAAGGGGTGGACTAGTTGCTCTTGTAAAGTCAAGAAGTAAAGGGTTTTGGATTCGACTTCTCGTGCCCTTTCAGAACTAGCCACTGGCTAGAATTATCTTGGACATTGACCAATGTAAATTAGATGGTAGCCTTGCCCCATTTATAGAATTAATCAAGCCGAAAGTCTAAATATCTTTGTTGGCCAAAGAAAGAAATGTGTGTTAGATTAGCTGGGTCACAAAGAACTAATTGTGTATCAACTATATCACATGTATTTAGACTGATGTGTTTATTTGTTAAAACTGGCAAATATTTTCTTGATAATTCAATGACAGTTTTGCCCAATGTGATGAAGGCTTACCCTTTTGTGTCTGACAGTTGTTTGGATAATTTTACGATCATGTCTAGAAAATTCTATAGTAATTTTCCTATTAACCAAATCCAAGTAAAGTGAAAGATATCCAAAAGGCCAAAAAATTTCAACCTCCATCCAACTTCAAAATTTTTTGAACCAAAATGTCCTTACAATTCTTTGTTTGTTTTTATTTTTCTAGTTTTATGTTAAATGGCAAATTATTAAAGAAGTATTTTGATCCTTTTCTGACAATAGTAAGATAATTATTTGGATAATTTCGTAGTTTATTGATTAGTATTCTTTTTTTTAGGAGTATTTTAAGGGTTGGTTTGGTCACCTGAATGAAAATTGAACAACTTTAGTGTAATTTACATTGAATGCATAAATCCATCACCTTGAATGAGACTATTTACAAAAGTAGGAATCATCATTATAATTAACATTATATGATCAATATTTAAAAATTTATGAAATGATTCTATTTTAAATTTTGTCCTTCTTTGTGATGATCGATATATGACTGTCATTCTCTCAAATTTTTCTACTTAAAATGATGGATTTGTACCTTTTGTATCATATAAAATACATTAAAATCATTTAATTTCTATTTGGACGACTAAATGAGCCTTAAATATTTGCCCATATACTTTTGTTTCTTAGTATGGAGCATGATGCATATATACTTTAGCATTTGAGCTAGATGGCACTTTCTTGCTGTAACTATGATGCCCCATTTGCTTATTTCATTTTCTTATATTAATGAACAATATAACCCTTCTATCGTTTAATTCTCTCTTTTTCACTTTTTCCATTCAGGTGTTGATGAACAATCCCTATGGACCTGCCAATTGATTGCCAAAGCACGGAGCGATTTCAAAAGATTGATTTTTGTCCCCAATCATTTTTGTTTGATTCATTTTGGGTTGTAATTTCTATAGGATTTGGTTTGATTTGTATACTAAAGATGGATGTAAACTCCTTATTATTATTATTATTATTATTGGGGACTAATTGTTGCTATTTAGGACTAATTGTTGCTATATGATTTTTGTTACCATATAATGTGTTTATTGGTTGAATGGTGAGTAGTTGTTTGATGTTGTACAGGTTTATAAAGTCGATAACATGGGATATCCTAGTTATAGATAGGGTCATGCCGGATTTTCAAAAAAATTGATGCCTTGATATAACGTTAGCTTTTGAATGAATGGTTGCTGTTGTACAGGTTTGATAAGTCGATAACTTAGGATATCCTAGTTATAGATAGGTTCATGCCAAATTTTCAAAAAAAAATTGGTGCCTTGATACATCAAAATCCATAATGAGTATGCATTCAAATGCCATTTTGACTAATACTCCTAATGGTTGTTGAAATTTTAGTTTCACATTAACAAGTGCACAAAAAAAAAAAAAAAAAAAAAAATTATTGAGTTTTTGTTTCTAGGTGTTTAATCCTAACTCTAATCAGGAAAATGAGGCAGATTAATTCAGCCTGTGTTGGAAACTCTTTAGTTTAGTTCAGTGAAACATTTGTCAGGCTAAGACTTCTGTTGTGAGACTTGAATATTGTATGCTAATACATCACCAGCAAAGGGCTGGATAAAATTCTTGTAAGGCACATTACAAAGTTCAATTCCAAAATGTTTTTCTTAAAACAACTTGTCAACCAGTAAGTTTGGTGGCAGCTGGGTCATCTATTAGGAGCCCTCGGGCTTGAAGCTTGAATGTAAACCATATCAGTTGTCTCAAAAATGGTACACAAACATATAAAGTCCTTGGGTACTTGAGTTAATTATGGGTTTATAAATACAATGCCAAACACCAGAATAATACCTCAGTTTAAGATGATTAAAAAAAAAAAGTGAGCAAAAGTAAAATGTGCGAGCGAGCAAAGAAATTGTTCCATCTCCTTGAAAGACTAAAGTACTTCCAAATTTTTGCGTTTCTCTTCTCTTCTTCCTTTGTTGGCAAAAAAACCCTAGTTCTACTAAGAGTTCTAATCACTTGAAGATCCATCATCATCATCTTCATGCTCTATCACAACCTTTTCTATGAGCCTTTTTCGTTCTCCTAAAGCCCATCATTCAAGCATAGCATAACTTTTTGGTATAATGTCTTTGGACGCTAAAGCCCACTCTCCTACCGTATTCATTATAAAATTCATGGGCCTTTGTTTCAATATCAAATGCCATACCGATCCTGGGCTTCCATTCCAATTGCTTAACACTGTCATCTCTTGCCAACTCCATTCTTGCACCCACAAAATTTAAATTCAATACTCACAATAAGAATAGGTTTAGGACGAAAAAAAATACAAGTGTAAAAACCCAACCCTTAATCCCAATGTACCCCAACACCCCTAAAATAAACTAACCCAGCCCAACACTAGCAGCACAAACAAAAATAAATAAATAAATAAAAAAACAACAGTATCAACAGATATATTATACCCAAAATTTATTATATTGCTTCTATCCAAAAAATAAGTCCAAGCAGATGTTAGTCGTCATCTCTCCTGCTGGAAACATACCACTAAATGTTTCACAAAAAATTAAACTTTGACCAATCTAGAAGAACATGGTACATTAGTAATATCATAGAATGCAAAATCATCGAATGTTTTTAGTTGGAAGCCAATTGAACAAAATGTTTTAAAATGTATATCTCTATACCAGAGTCAAGGTGTCAATAATGAATTCTCAAGCATTCTTTCCATATAAGGATCCACTTGGATCTCAAAAAGAATGAAGGAAAATAAAATCCTAATAAAAATGGCCTCCTTAAGCATTTTTTTAAAAAAATTTCCTTTCCTTCCCTCATTCTTTCTGAGATTCAAATGGAGGCTAAAAATATTCATGCGTATATCATCAGAAGTGAAGATATAAGTTTAATCGTGTATATAAGCACAGGGGTAAAACTTAAGGATAAAGTCGATCAAAGATTAAAGCTATTATCAAAGAGAGTGAGAGAGGGAGGGAAAACAAAATCAAGATTTTCCTTAGATAAGGTCATATATAACTTTCCACTAAGATAATCAGTAGCCTAAACCTCATGAGTCACGAATTGTACCGTTCCCAACCTAAACCTTTGTCAAACTGGTTACACATACCACTGTTCCCAACCATTGTCTACCCTCAAGTTGTCAACTAACCAAGTTCAGGTCGTTTACACTGGAACTCATGCAACTGTGGATCACAAAGTGTAAGCAACCAATTCTTTACTTGTGTTGAGGTATATACTGAAAATCTTTAACTTGTCCTCTAAGAATATTTCTTATTTTATATATTCTACATTGGGCAATTTGGATAGTCTCCACATGTTTGATAAAATTCCTGAGTGAGTATAAGTATCTTGTTAAGCTTGTTTCGGAATATTACACCTAAACGACGTATACCAATTAGGTAAAAGCAAATTACTCTGAAACTAGTTACACATACCTCATGAGGACCTCGTTTTTCTTTTTTTTTGTTAATTTTTATTTTTTAAGAAAAAAAGAAACACGAACCAAAGCATTCAAGAGGAAACACTACACTCAAACTAAGCAAAAACTTTCTTTAGATACCAAAAAAAAAAAAAGAAAAAAAAACCCTTACTTCAACACTGTAAATGAATGGCTTGCCGTCAGGGGAAGGGGAAGGCTGAACACAAACGAAGTTGGGGGACCTCACCACTGGAAAGGGGGGAAGGAGCTCGCCGTTGATGAAGGGGACGGAGCTCCTCACCGGGTCAGATCTGGTCCGTGCTGTGCCACGTGGATGGGGAAGTCACCGCGCTGGGAAATTGCTGCTGGTGCTGGTTCTGTGGGGACCAGATCTGGTCCGTGCTGTGTCACTAGAGATGATCGGGGATAGTCCGACGGGGGCCGGAGAGGAAAGAGAGAAGAAAGAGATGGATTTCGATTTGGTGCTGGTGCTGGTTCTGTAGGGACCAGATCTGGTCCGTGCCGTGTCGCCAGAGACAAGGGGGAATAGTCCGATGGGAAGGAGAAATGGGATGGGTTTTCTTCAAGACGAGAAGAAGAGGAGAGAGAGAGAAGAGAGGAATGACGGATTTCAATTTTGAAATGCTGGATCGCAATTTTGGTTTAGTTTTGGCTCTAAACCAAAACAATAAAACACAGCGTTTTGTTGGTAAATCCCAAACGGTGTTAACGTTAAAGGCAGCAAATCCCAACTTGAATCTCAGCCGTTCACTAAAGCTTCCGCCACATGGCAACCAATCTACGGCTACTGGACTTTGCAGTTTGTTTGGAAAACTGCAGTGTCCAGTAGCTTAAGGATGTTGCTAACTGAAGGGTCTGATGGTTGTAGATATTATAATACTAACTGCAGTCTATTGGAAGTTAGTTGTGTACATGAAAAAAATGAAAAATGAAAAATATATATACCTAGCCCAAAAAATAAAAGGTTTGATCAGCAGCTTTTTGTAGTCTTTATCATCAAGTGGGGCACATTATGCTTGTATGTGTCTGCTAAACCATATAATGATTTAAATTTACCACTGCCATCATAAACCACCTAATAATTGATTCATAATTAAGCAGTAGTTTCAGCAAAAATCATTATATGTTACTAGTTATCTACAATATGTGCAGCCTACTCTGTAAGAGCCAGAAGCCTTCTACTTCTCACATGCTCGCTGCTTCGCTTATTAATTTCAGTAATGGTGAATTTGTGTTTAATTGCTTGCATCAACTCCACCAAGTTGAATCATGAGCTAATTTCCTATTCACATTGACTTCTCTGTTTATAACTTCATACAATCCAACATTACCACAGTCTATAGGATTGAGAGATAAAATTGTCGAACACTCTTATTTGTAAGGGATAACTCTACTTTCCTTTCAGAGGCTCTCCACATGTCCTCAGAACTGGATAAAAGATACAGCGCCCTAGTTGAGGTATATGGTGCATATAGGTATTTATTAATATTATTAGTTTTTTTTTTTTGCTGAGTAAAATATGTAAATAAATAGAAAAAACATATGAAAACAAAAACTACTTGTGATCGTCCCCACCGGCTTGAACAATTTTTATTATTTTTTATTTTTTGATAAATTACCATTTGATAACTACTTCCCAACATAATGCCAAAAATAAGAATTTGGTAGTCATTTTGAAGCATATATACAGTCAATTTGTGCAAAGTTGACATAATATATCCTTTTTTTGGTATTACATTGCAACATGATTACCACAAAATAATTGTTTTCAAAAAAAGAAAGGCTTTCCAGAGCTTTCACTTCCTAGAATTATAGCACGGTGCCCCCATTGGAGATAAATCCGGACTGCGCCCTGAACAGACGTATGGGATGGAAGTGGGGCGAATTTTATGTGTTTTCTCTTTTTGGTTTATTTTTTTCTTTACCAAGTTATACTCTATTGCATTCCTCAATTGAGCATTACATGCTTGTTATTTTTTTTCTTAATTTTTTTTAGTGATGTTAGGAGAGTGCAAAAATGGCACTTCATTAATTGCTTACTCAATTGAGCATTATGTGTTTCTCATACAGACGATCCATGTCAAAAATCAAGTTAATCCGAGATTAAGAATTGTTTTTCATCCAAAATGTCTATAAATGAGCAATTTTTATTGATTAAAAGATGCAAGTTTGGGATTGAATAACAATTAATCTTGGATCAAATAATTTTTGGTATGGAACGCCTATATGAGAAGGGTATCTAATCTAAAAATTGAATTCGTAAGGCACAAATCACTAATATCAAGTTCACTTTTTGATAATAGAAGGATTATATACAACCTTTCTTCTTGGTGCACCCTCATTTTTAGCATGCATGCACCCCTTCTCTGCTAGCCCCATACAATCCCCAAAACGAATGAAAATTACCATTGCAACTCTCCTGAACATTGCCACCGCTTGCCGGCATGTCATCTTCTGCACCAAAACATGGCAACCATGAATTAGAATTTGTATCTTCTAGCTCCCACATTTGTTATCATGTGAAAAAAAGGGAAATTAAGAAAATAATTTATGACCTATTTGGTTGTTCAATTTGTAATTAAACAATTTAAGATATTTTACAAAGTATCGAAGGCACAAATCTATCAACTTGAATTAAAATATTTAAAAAAAGTTGGAGTCATTGCTATAGTTGATGTTATAAGATCAATTCTTAGAAATTCATTATATTTCACTATTTTGAATTTCCACTCTTATTTGGGATGATGACTACCATTTTCTTTGATTTGAGATAAATTTGAGCCCTCAATACTATGTAAAATATTTTAAATTGTTTAATTTCGAATTAGACACCCAAATAGGCCCTTAGGCTTTTGAATTAGACCATTGTGACAGCTTTTTTATCTTTAAATTTCTGTAGATAGTTTTTAATTCTAAATTCCTTTCTGAAAGTATATTTCATGTAGTAAATTCATTTCCAGTAATATATTTTTCTTCCAATGTTGAAATCAATTTTCAAAGAAATTAGTTCATAGAAATTGATAACATAGTAATATATGGAATAGGAAAATGATGAATTCTGTGTGTATTGCTTGGGGTATATTACCCACTATATATACAAACTAAGGTATAAGCAAAAAAGGAATATAATACAAGAAAGGGAAATAGAACAGCTGTAGAATACAGCTATACGTGTATACAGCTGTGTACATAACACCCCTCCTCAAACTCAACATGCTTGGGACAGCAGGTGGAGTTTGGAGAGTAAGAATCGAAACCGTGAGGTGGAATGTGACTTGGTGAGAAGATCAGCAATTTGTTGTTCTGAAGGAATGAAGGGCAAGGTGATGGTCCCTTCAGAAAAATGATGCTGTATAAAATGACAATCCACTTCAATATGCTTGGTGCGTTCATAAAACACATCATTATGAGTTATTTGAATGGCGCTCTTACTATCACAATATAGAGGAGTGGAATTGGAAAGAGCAACCCCCATATCATGTAGAAGCCATTTAAGCCAAATAATCTCAGAAGTGGTGTGAGCAACAGCATGATACTCAGCCTCAGCACTAGAACGAGCAACCACAGTTTGTTTCTTACTTTTCCAAGAAATAAGAGAATCACCAAGAAATACACAAAACCCAGTAGTGGAACGACGATCAGTAACATCACTAGCCCAATCAGTATCAGAATAGGCACGAAGGCTCAAAGCAAATGCAAAAGAGAAGTGTAAATCATGAAACATGGTACCTTTGATGTATCGTAAGAGACGAATAACAGCAACAAAGTGAACAGAACGAGGGGCGGACATGAATTGGCTGACAATATGAACTGCATGACTGATATCCGGTCTAGTGATGGTGAGATAATTGAGGCTTTCAACAAGTTAGCGAAACAAGGTAGGATTAGGAAGTAAAGTGCCATCTGATGCATGCAACTTAACATTTAACTCAAGAAGAGTATCTGCAAGTTTGGTATCAGTTAAGCTGGCCCGATGAAGAAGGTCATAAGCATACTTTACTTGGGAAAGAAAGTATCCTGAAGGAGAGTGATCCACTTCAATCTTAAGAAAGTAACGGAGAGTGCCAAGGTCCTTCATCTCAAAGCAAGTACTCAAATGTAACTGTAGGTCCCGAATGCCTGCGGAATCAGATCTGGTAATAACCATGTTATCAATATAGAGAAAGAGAAGAACATTCCCGCGAGAAGATGATCTGAAAAACATGGTAGAATCATGAATACTTTGAGAAAATCCATAGTCAAGCATAGCAGTTTTGAATTTCTCAAACCACGCTCGAGGGGATTGCTTAAGACCATATAAGGCTCGTTGAAGTTTGCAAACTTGATTGGATTGATGAGGTAGACCAGAAGGAGGTTGCATATAAACTTCCTCAAGAAGATCACTATGGAGAAAGGCATTTTTGACATCTATTTGATGGAGCTTCCAAGTGCAAAAAGAAGCAACAGCAATAAGAGTTCACACTATGGTCATACGGGTAACAAGAGCAAAAGTTTCCTCATAATCGATGCCATATTCCTGAGTAAATCCTCTCGGAACTAAACGGGCCTTATGGCGTTCAATAGAACCATTAGACTTAGTCTTGAGTTTATAAACCCATTTGCATCCCACAACAGATTTTCCAGGAGGTAGATCAACAAGTTCCCATGTGTTGGTATTCTGTAAAGCTGCGAGTTTGTTTGCCATGGCTTGTTGCCATAGTGGGTCAGAAGAAGCCTTCCTAAATGACCGAGGTTCATGAAAAGGCAGTATAGCAGATAAATAACAATGATAATCAATGAACTTAGCTGGTAGATGCCGATTACAGTGAGGTCTAGTAGAAAGAAGAGGTGGTAGATCACTTTCTGAAGAAGCAGGTTCGAGACTAGGCATAGAGTGGTCAAAATATGTTAGAGAAGAATAGTCATGAATAGGTGGGGTGCTAAGCTCAGCAGGATGATCAATTAAAGGAGGCAAAAGTTGAACAATGGAGGAAAGTGTATCAGTAAAGGGATCAATAAAGTGGAATGACTTAGATGATGTTATGTGAGATTAAGAGAGTGAGTAGAATGGAATCTTTTCCCAAAAGGTAACATGTTGAGAAATTCGCAATCTACGAGCAATAGGATCATAACATCGATACCCTTTTTGTTGAATGCCATAACCTAAGAAGACACATATAGTAGTTTTCTTACTGAGTTTAGCACGTTCTCTTCTATGAAGGAGAACAAAACAAGTTGAACCAAAGACCTGAAGGTCAGAATAATCAGGAGCGGTTTGATAAAGGCATTCAAAAGGAGACACCCCACCAGTAACTAATGAAGGAATACGATTTATCACATAGACTGAGGTATAAGCAGATTCTCCCCAAAAAGTGGAGGGAACAGAAGAGGAGAGGAGTAGGGTGCAAGCAGTTTCCACAATATGACGATGTTTGCGTTCTGCTACGCCATTCTGTTCAGGTGTATCAGTGCATGACAACTGAGGAAGTGTGCCTTGGGATTTGAGAAATGCGAGAAAGGATTAGAGATGTATTCCCTGCCAGAGTCCGAACGAAAAATTTTAATGGTTTTAGAAAATTGGGTTTTGACCATTGTGGAGAACTCAATATGGATTTTAAGAAAATCAAACTTTGAGTGCAGCAAATATATCCAAGTGTAACGAGAGTAGTCATCCAAAAATATTACATAATATAAAGCACCCCCATGGAAACAACAGGAGATTTCCCCCACACATCAGAATGTATAAGATCAAAAGGGGATGAGGAAAAAGTGGTACTTTTATTAAGAGGAAGTGTTGGCTGTTTAGCCAGTTTACAAGGAATGCAATAAGGTTCTTTGATTAATTGGGTTGGTCCCAACAGACCTTCATTGACCATAAAACGAAGCCGTGGAAAAGAAATATGGCCTAGGCGAGAATGCCAAAACATAAAGGAAGTTGAAACTGAAGTAGAGGCAGCAACAATTGATGCACTAGGTTTGTCAGGGATGTGCAATTTGTCCAGAAGAAATAGACGACCAAGTCTATGGCCTGTCCCAACTTGCGTACCCGTCGAGTGATCCTGAATAACATAACCAAAAGAAGAGAATATAATGTCAAAGCCTTGTTCACATAATTGTCCAACAGATATGAGATTCATTGATAGTTAAGGTACAAGAAAAACATTGGGAAGGGTCAAAGCTTTAGGTGTTTTAACTAAACCAATATGACTTGCAGGAATGACAGATCCATCAGTAGTATGGATGGTAGGAGGTGAATGAATGGGGGTGGAATTCTTAAATAAGCATGAATTAAAAGTCATATGATTCGATGCACTAGAGTCAAAAAACCAACCATTCGAATAAATACCTGAGGGGACAGAGGGGGCAAAGGCAGCAATAGAGGTGTTACCATAAATAGAGAAGGCTTGTTTGATCATTTCTTGGACATCATCTATAGTGAGTGTGCTAGAGGCAAAGATTGATTCAGATGTGCTTGGAGTGAAGTCAGATGAAGTGGGAGTAGCAGTCAGGCGAGAAATTGTGGCTAATTTCTTCTTTTCCTGCATGTTTCTAGATGTAGGCGAAGGACAATTTTTAACCATATGTCCAAATTCCTTGCAATAATTGCATTGAACTTGAGACATGTCGCGATGAGTTATTGCATGACTGCCTTTCTGAGCATGACCATTAGGACGAGAAGAAACAACAAAAACAGAAGCTGTGTTTGGGGTTAAACCTTTTCGAGTCTCCTTAGTTATCAATTTAGTTAGAGCAGCATCCACGGTAGGAAGAGGTACATGATGACGAATCAATGCCCTGACAGTTTCAAATTCGTCTTGAAGGGCCAGTAGAAGTTGAACTAGCCTTGATTCTTCACGATACGTGTGCCAAAGTGTAGCATCAGTGGTCTAGAGAGGTTCCATAAGAGCCAACTGGTCCCAAATAACAAATATCTGTGAGTGAAAGTCAGAAATAGATTCAATTCTCTTGGTTGTTGCTTCAAGGAACAGATATTGAATTCTAATTTATATCTCTGAGCAAAATTAGTTTGGACATATCGATGAGACAAGAAATCCCAAACCTCTTTTGCAGTTTCAAACCTTCCAAATTGCATACTGATAGATGGTGTAACAGTGTTGGCAATCCATGTGACAATCTTGTTATTGTTAATTTCCCAAGAAGAAAACTTATCATCAGTTGCGGGTGAACGAGGTTAAGTGGATTCAACATATTTCCAAAGACCCTTTTTCCTTCAGAAAACTCCTCATAAGAAGGGACCAGTGGCTATAGTTTGTCCCATCAAATTTGACGGTGATAGGCTGTGCAGGTTCAAAGGTCATTGAAGTGTGTTTTGTAGCAGTAGAGAATTAACAAATCTGGAGTAGTGGTGATTAGTGGCAATCAAGTGGCCTGTGATAGGGTGAGGAATGATGCCGGCGAGGGGTGATGAAAGTAATACCCAAACGAGGTTACCGGCAAGGTTAGCTATGGTAAGGAGTGTTGCAGATCTGAGATTGTCGGTGAAGTCGACTTATGATGTTGCAAATCTGTGTGTGCTGATGTGGGTTTAGACGGCTGGATTTGTGTGTGCTATTGTGGGTTTGGATGGCTGGTGCGTGGTAAGGATGGATAGAGCAGTTGCCGGCGTTGGAGATGTCGACGGCGGTAATCAATATCTAGGGCTCTGATACCATGATAACAGAGTAATATATGGAATAGGAAAACGATGAATTCCGTGTGTATTGCTTGGGGTATATTACCCAATATATATACAAACTAAGGCATAAGCAGAAAATGAATATAATATAAGAAAGGGAAATAGAACAGCTGTAGAATACAGTTGTACGTGTATACAGCTGTGTACATAAAAGAAATTGCTTGCTTGCGTAATCTCAATTCCACTTAAGTAGACTACAAATCTCATTAATTCCCACACACACCAAGCTTGAAATTCTTAAGCCCTAAAATATATCTTCAAAACCATTTACGTACACTATTGTGGTGTCCGTGTGCTCTGCACTGGCTTTGCACTACTCTACAAATCTCATTAATTCCTCTCTTTTTTTCCTTCACATATAAGCTTAACACCAATAAAGATACATTGAGCAAAAAGTGTACAAAGTTCTTGAATAACAAAAAACATTTTGAAAGCAAATAAAAATAAGCCATTTTCACACCATTAGTTGCTTCAGAAACCCAATACGACAATGGTACAGTAGGGAGAAAAAAATGTTAAAAAGCTAGTACTCCCTCAATTCTTCTTTTATTGTCCTCACTTCAGAATTTAGTGCGCCAATTTTCTACTGCTATCTGCTACATGATTTATTAGGATTTTCTGCATCGTACATGCTTTTTACCAGTAACTAGTAAATATAAATGGGAGAGAAAAAATTATACTGTGAACCCCGGAAATTGGGCCCACGAGGGATTGAAAAGAAAGTGGGTTTGAAAAAGAAAAAGGAAAGGAGTCGCCACCTTATTTTTTAAAGGAAACAAGGAAAACCCTAAAAATCAGGTTGTTTTAGGAAAACAATTTGAATGACTCCATAAAAAAAGGAAAGGCAAAAACCAATCTTTTGAAAACCAAAGAAATCGGGGATTCGGAGGCTAAGTTATGACATGGGAAGGTTCTAGGCAAAGCCTATAGGCACCCATGTCACCCTTTCGGTCTCTCAGTTCATTTGGGCTAAATTAAAGTCTTTTCCATACAAAAATCAGCAAGTATATCATCACAAGAATTGCATGCATATCATATATTTCATTCATCCATCCATGCATAATAAGCACATAAAAACAGAAAAAAGAAAAAAGAAGAAAAGAAAACAAAAATAAACCTAGGATGCTTGGATCCTAGAACGGACTTGAGCCTCACGAAGAGCGCCTACGTACCATGCAACGAAATACATGGATCAAAGTCCACGTAGTTCGATTAGAATTAGGGTTAAGACCTAATATAAACCTATGGTTAAAACCCTAGGTTTCCTTATTTGATCAAAAGAGTTGAATATGATAGAAAGTTTGATTTTAGAAAGAACTCCACAAAATGGAAACTTTAATAAAAACCAGAATTTTGTTGGTTAAGGAAACCTCTAATTAAACCATAGACTTGTATTAAAAATTAACCCTAGATAGGGAGAAGAGAATGAGTTAAGAAGAAAGGTGAATTGGGGCACCTTCACACCCACTTACCTGAGCGCAATTAGCTCCAAGCATTTAGCCATTTCAGACATGAGCAGCCCTATTTGCCATAGGACAAATACCACACCTATTTGCACCCTTACAAGTGCTCAAAACCATGCGAAAACACTAACATGCAAATCTGGACAGAATAGTATTATGACCTAAAATCATCCACTAAGCATGCCAATAGCAAAAACAGCGAACAATAATAAGTCCTAACATATTCCTAGAACCATATCATGCATAAAAACCCGAAAACATACTAACATGCATGCAAAACTATCATGTTTACTCCATATGAAAAACATATACAGCAAACACGAAGAAAAACCAAATAAAAAAGTCTACTTTATCATGCTATATGAAAACAAACACGAAACAATGACTCTAAAACCCTAAACTCACAAATATGCTTAAAAACATACAAAACATACTTTAATCATGCTAAAACCAAACTAAACAGAAATTAAATCATGCATATTAACTAACTAAAGCAATATAACATGATGAAAATCCTAACTCTAACATGCAATGACACTAATCCTAACACAAGAACAATAGGAGCACACGAATCATAACTATGCATTAAAAACCTAAAGGACAGCCCTAAAGCATGCTAAACAGTAGGTAAAAAAATAGATATTCCATGTATATTAACTAGCTAGAGTGTTAATACATGATAAAAAAGTCACCTTTAACATGCAATAAGCCTAACCCATATGAGAACCTAGTTTAAGCTTGAATAGAGAAGGAGAATACCTTAGGAAGTGGCTCCCCTTGTGTTTGTAATTGTTCGTGGCTCCTCAGGTCTTTAGAGTGAATCAAACCAACACGAATCCTCCTCTTTGTCAAAGTGGTATCACAGCAAAGAGATCAAAACTCACTCAACTTTGAAAAGAAATAGAAAACAAAAAGAGAACAAGAGAAAAGAAAAAGTGATTCTCGTCACTTTGCAGCAGCAGCAACTTCAATCGCGTTTTTGGGTATGAAAACGTTGGATTTGGACAAAGATTGTGAAATACAAAGTTGTAGAGAATTGAATTATCTTTCTAACAAGACCAATTTCATCAAATTCTGACTTCGGATGGAAAAGTTATGATTAAAATACGACTGCTGGTTTTCAGAAAATCTGCTGCTGAATTATGACGAATTTCACTCCCTCCAAACCCTCTTCTCCTCCCACTTGTTTAAAGACATTAAGAGAGTATTTATAACTGAAATCTGGAGTTTCCCTTTCCTTCCTGGACTAGGTTTCCTTGGAGAATAATCAAAAGGTATTTTATAATGATAAAAGACTTCTAATCTGAATAGGAAAAGGAAATTGTCTTTTATAAAAATTGGGAGACTGACCGCTAACACGCATGCACATGTATCGTATGTGCGTACACACACTCATCACATACGTACACGTGTTAGTGTCATGATAAAAATGGCTAATTTAATAAAATAATTTTCTTTTCATTTTAACCAAAAATCTCATGCTGTGATTCGCACTAATTCTTCAAGGATAATCCGTAAATAACCACACTAAACTCATCATCAGGCCATATCAAAATTGAACTTCATGAAACACTTTTGAGGGTAAAATGATGACTAATGAAAGTCAATTTGAAAAGATTTGGTTGGTAATTGTGAGTCAATTAGAGCTAACCCAAGGAAGGGTCAATTAACCAATCTTGAACTACATCGAGCCATTTTAATCCCGAGCCATTGTTTTATCAAATTGAACCTAGAAATACCTCTTATGCATCCATATGAACTCCAATTGACAATTTAGATATCATTCCAAGGTCAAATGAAAAGTTTGGGACTTAAAAGACAATTATGCCCCTCAAGTCACAAAAGCTCTTATTATCCCTCAGGATCAACTCCAATTTGAACCAAAATTCATACCCATTGTCCTTGTGACTCTAGAAACCTAATGCAAGTGACTAGACTCAAAAACAAAATAAAAACATGCATGAAATGATGAGCCCTAGTAAGGTGGTGCAAAAATGGGGTGTGACATATACTATTTTTTTTTTTTGGGCCTCTTTTGTTATCAGCCTTGCACCCTCCCTCAGTCCCTCCTAATAGGATGTAGGTGTTGGTCTCACTAGCCAAGATTCAAGGAAAGATACCAATATTTATTTTTTAAAATAAAGTGACTGTTGACTGTTTTTTCTTTCTCTTCATTTTTCTTTTTATTGTAACTAGTTGGTGCACACGTTCGTTGCACGTGTTTTTTGTTTTTTAATTCCGAGAAAAAGTTATCACATTTTATAAAGAAACATTTACCACTAGGTAGAAGACGTTGTTAATGGAGAAATAAGAATTCAGAATTCCGCTGTTAAAGAAGAAAGTAAAACTCAGAATTATGTAGATGATATATGTTAAGGTTTAGGGTTTTATACGAATTTGATTTCCTATTTATGTGATTTTACGAATTAAAATATACGAATTATAGTATACTTTGAATTCCTATATATAAATTCATATTTATATTTATGTGTTTTATATTCTTATTTCTTATTCCAATCGAATTCCTATTTATATTTATATGTTTTATATTCTTATTTCCTTTCTATGTGTTTTATATTTTATATTTCTATTTCATCTTTTAATCAATGTACCGTGTATAAGGGTAGTGATGTATTTAAAATATAAAATAAAGGTATATTGATCAATCAAAAGCTTTTTTGACATTCAGTCTTTTATAGGTACTAGTTGATGCACGCGTGCGTTGCACGTGACAATATTTGCGTTGTAAAAAATAATTTTTAAATCAAATTTAAATTTCTATACTCACTCATTGTTCATCTCCCAGTACAACTTTAATTCATATAACTACCAAACTTTTTACAATCATGTAACAATTTTTTCTTCTAGATAGAATTCCTCAAATTTTAGTTTCCACACATTGCCATTTCTCCCACCATAACTCAAATTTATAAATTGTGATCTTTTTCACTTACGTAACAAATTTTTTTTCTTTTCCTGTTTGGATAGAATAATATTTATTTTAATTTTGCTTATTTCTCATTCCAATAAGATCAAGATGCAATATTGAAACTAACATCCAAATGAACTTAAGCAAAAAAAAAAAAAGAGGTTTGAAAGACGGCTATACAACTATAAGCAGATTCATAAACTTGCATAACATTACATGTACCTATAAATATTATAAGATATAACACAAAGACTTGAAGAACCTTTGTTAAGACAATGAAGTTTTCTAAGAATATGGAGAAAATAATAAATAAATAAATAACCGGCCACCAAATTAAAATTTGTGTGCACCTTTGGTCATCCAATTTTAAGCACGCCCATGATCACTGAATTAAGAGAATGATAAAAATCAAGATGCACTTACAATTCATTGATCTGGAAGATAAAAAACCACTATACAATTGGTATGCTATAACAGATTTCAAGAAATAAAATTATTGACTATAATTGATCCTATAAATGATATATAAAAACAAATAGTGAAATTTATAGGGAACAATAACTTATAACCATGACAATGACAATTTCTTACAAACATATTTTGTTCAACAAATCACTAAAAAAAATACCTAAAATATTATCTAAAATATAAAAATTGTAACGTACAGAAAATAAAGCAAATTAATCTCTTACGAAGGGAGTTTTAATCTCCAAGATTATATTACAGACATATTAAGCATATCAAAACGAATAACCTAGAAAGAAAAAAAAAATTGGTACCTTTTTATGATGGGTTTTTGAGTCTGTAAAGAGAGAAAAAGAGAAAGATTAAATACTCAATTTATAAGAGATAAGAGAAAAGAATTAATGTCAAGCTGATGCACCGGTTGACGGTTACTCAATAAGCATTATAAAATTAAACACGCTAGTATTTAATTCTAAAATTCTGAATACTAACTATCTATGCCTAAGCCCACCCAATACAAAGTCAAGAAACAGAAAAGAAAAACCCCTATATAATAAATAATAAATACTATAAAACAAAGCCACAAAAAATAAGGGTAGTTCTCAAAACTTGCTAATAGTTTTGAATGTTGCCTACAAAGAAGAGGGGGGGGGGGGGGAGATGCCAAGAATCATCATCATTGATTATTTGTGAGATCCACTGGATAATGTGCGGAAAATATAAATTAAGACTAAATGTATAATAAAAAGAGAAAAGAGGAGAAGCATAGGGAAAAGAGGAAAAGCATATGGGTTGAAGGGATAAGGGAGACGTATGGTTGGTTGGTTGTATATTATTATTAGGTGTCTAAATCAATAGGATGCTTAACTCGTGTAAAATAAGTCACCTTGTTCTAATAACTTTTGTTCTATCATATTTAAATTTTTAAAGTTAGTTAAGTTATTTAGATTTCTAATTATATATAGAACACTTACGTGTTTCTTAGTTCAAACATATTTATATGCGTGGTTGGGTGAATGTTATGTAATCTTTGACTTTATATTGATAATTTTTTTTCCTATATATCGATCTTTTCAATCAGTATGTGGTGTAGCTAGAATTAATAATATAACCTACAACAAAGAGTCAAGACTCAAAACTCTCAAAGAAATTGAAACTTTTTTTTTTTTTTGGTATCAAAAAGAGATAGTGCACTTAAGTTCATGGTGCATTCATAATTACATAAACAAATCAATAAAAAATCATTTAGACACTCAAAAAAGAAGAAAAAAATCACTTACCTTGTGCTTCAAATTTTCTCTAAATCACAATGGGGATATTGAAAACTCAACTGAACTCGATTCAATAAAACTTTATTCCCTCCTACATGAATCCTATTGGGGAGATTCACTCAAATAAAAATAAAAATAAAATAAAAAAAATAAAAACCTATTGGAAGCAAGCAATAGATCCTTACCTCTATTTTTAAAGCACATGCACATGTATGAACCTCCATTAAAATGTTTAAAAAAAACATCACCACCAGCTGCGTTAATAGAATTATTGAAATAAAATAGATCAAGCAATTGATCGAGAATTGAGGCGTTCACATGGGTTAAAATGGGGCAAAGTATGGAAATTGAAATGAAAAGATATTAATTAATATAGAATAATGATGCATGGGAACTTTTAAAAGCAACCTATATTAAGGTATGTGTTTTAGAATTATAGTTTCCATATTGCTATATTTCCTATATATGCAAAAAGGTGGGTAGTTGTGTATTTAAAAGGAATTATAGTTTTTGTTTCTTTTGAATTCCTATTTGTGTTTTATTTTATATATTAAGATATGTGTTTTAGAATTATAGTTTCCATATTGCTATATTTCCTATATCTGTAGAAGGGTGGGTAGTTGTGTATTTAAAAATTAAAATAAGGTTATATTAGTCAATCAAAAGTTTTTCTCACATTCGCCTTTTTATAGAAAACTAGAAATAGCACACGTGCGTTGCACGTGAATATTTTTAAATAATCTTAGTTATACAAAATAATAAATACATAAAGATTTTATATTTTTTCATAAAAGATAAAGTTTAAAATTCGAAAGTGCAACAAAAGATTAAAAACTCTTTAGATATATATTTAGAATTTTTTTTTCTTCATAAAACGGAATATTTAAAGAGTTTATATTCATATATATTATCATGCAACTTGATAGTTGCTCTAAAAAAAGAATTTGAGTAAAAATCTTACTTTAATTTGTTAAGAGTCTAAATTAAAATTTAACTTTCATTTGTTACCAAATGATAAGAATGTTTATTATGTGTTTTAATAAAGGAAGGGTAGATATGTATTTTTTTAAAAAAATAAGGGTATATTGGTTGTTCAAAAGTTTTTCTGAGATTCAACCTTTTATAGGTAGTATAAATTTGCATAGCAAAACTTACCAGAGAAGGGAGAAGTCGCCGTTAACCAGAGAAGTGAGAAGTTGCTGTTAATGGAAAAGGTGGAGAGAAGGTTGTGTTGGCCTAAATGGTTTTATCTCCATGGTTTTGATGATAATAATACATAATAAGATGTTTAAGGACTAATGAGCATTTAAAGTGATAAATCTAGACAGGTATCAAAGCCACACGATGTTTCAAGAATCAAGGATCAAATTGCAAAAGCAAACAAAGCACAAAATCATATGAAAACAGAGCAAAATGATCCATTCAAGATCATTCAAGATTAAATCACAAGCCTATGAGTGAGAATTTTAGGAAATTATTGTAAGATTTATTTCAATCCTTGCTTACACAAGTCTTTAAGGGCTTAAAACTATACATTTCAATAATTTATTAAAGCCTTAAAGATCAAGCCTTTTACCAAGACTTAGATTCAATTTGATAAACTTTTAAGTCTTGAAACAGAGGTTTTCAGACGGCTGAAACACTATTTCAGACGGCCGAAAACATTGTTTCAGTAGGCTGAAAAGTATCAGCAGGCTGAAAATTGACCCATCTTAAATTTCAGCTCTCTGGAATTTTCAAACGGCTCCTTGAGCCTGCTGAAAGATCTTTGAGTCGGCTGAAAGTTAGGTTTGAGATGGCTGAAAAGTCCTGGCTTTTGGTTCCATTTTTTCCCATCTCTGGAAACTTCAGCAGCCTTCTTCAGACGGCTGAAAGGGAAGTTTCAGACGGCTGAAAGATGTTTCAGCCGACTGAAATCCTCGGGTAGAGGTCTAACGGCTAGTTTTCTAACGGACTTTTGAAGCATTAAATGCCCACCAAACTCCCTTTCCCGACATTTATTGTTCCAGAACGGCTATTTTGGGCTCTTTGAGTATAAATACAAGCCTTAAGCTCATTTATGAGCATTCATTGAGCTATAAACAATAAAATCAATTACAAGCCCTGATTTTCTCTAGTGAGCATTCCTTGAAATTAATCAATAGCTGAGTGTGCTTTTAATTTCTGTGTATCCACTCTTTAAGAAAGCTTTCTTTGAGCACAAAATCATTTCCAAACACTTTGTATCAAAGGGTTGTGTGAACCCTCACTTGTAAGCACTTGAGAAGTGTGTTTTTGGCTAAGTGTTGTTGAAGAACATTTGATTTGTGAAGGTTTGCTGTTCCACCTTGAAGGAGAGTGATAGTGGATTGGTGAATCCTTAAGCGAGCTCTTGAGGCGAGGACGTAGACGGGAGGCCAAACCTCGTTAACATCGTTTGCATTCTCTTTCCCTTAATCTCTTTATTATTGCACATTACTATATTCATTCTTGTTTGCAATAATCGAATTTGAGATTGCTATAATTTTTTAATTTGGCCTATAACCGTATTCACCCCCCCTCTAAGGTTATTTACTTGGGACAACAGGTTGAAACTACTATTGATGGAGAAAGTGGAATTTACAATCCGTCTGTTTATTTATTATATAGGAATTATAATTTCCGTTTCCTTTGAATTCTTATTTGTATTTTATATATTAAGGTATGTGTTTTAGAATATATTAAGTTATGTGTTCTGTCTGTTGTTTTAGAATTATAGTTTCCATATTCCTATATATTTTTATTTATTATATAAGAATTATAGTTTCCGTTTCCTTTGAATTCCTATTTGTGTTTTATATATTAAGGTATGTGTTTTAGAATTATAGTTTTCATATTGCTATATTTCCTATATATGCAGAAGGGTGAGTAGTTGTGTATTTAAAAATTAAAATAAGGTTATATTAGTCAATCAAAAGTTTTTCTTACATTCATCTTTTTATAGGTAGTATAGATATAGATATAGATTCGCCTTTTTATATAAAATATAGATTATAGAATATAGATAAAAACAACAAGGAATTGCTTGTTTACATTCCAAGAAAAATAAACCAAAAATTGGTCCAAATCCCAACGGGTTACTCCGTATAATTTAATGGGAAGTGGAGTTTTAAAAAAATACTCCAGTAAATATACAAAAAAAAAAATTGAGTGTACTCAGCAAAAATAAAAAATAAAAAATAAATAAATTGGACGTTACCAAAATAAAAAATGGAAAGGGGGTGGGGGTGGGGGTGGGGGTGGGGATTACCTTTTTTCACTCCCCAAGGTTTTTCGGAATTCCCACTTTCCAGCTATGCGCGCAGTAGGAAATTGCTTGATGCTTCCTTAAATTGAAATCGACAAATAAGTTAAAGAGCAGAGCTTTTCACTTTACTATCACCTCTATTTGCGCTTTCTTTTGTGTGTCCGATTAATTCTCTCTGCCAAAAATCTTGTTGCACCACAAGTTCCTCGTTGTAATTCTCGATCTCCACTGGCTTCCATGACTACCCAAGAGCTCCCTTCTTCTTCTTCTTCTTCTTCTTCTTCTTCTTCTTCTTCTTCTTCGACCCCTAAATGGAATTATGATGTCTTTTTGAGTTTCAGAGGTGAAGACACACGCAAGACCTTCACAGACCATCTCTTTGAAGCAGAGAGGAATTCGTACGTTCAGAGACGACGACAGGCTTGAGAGAGGGAAAGAAATGTCGGGAGAACTCCTTAAAGCAATTGAAGAATCAAGGATTTCGGTAATCGTTTTGTCGAGCAACTATGCTTCTTCCACATGGTGCTTGGATGAACTTGTAAAAATCCTCGAGTGCAAGCAGACCAAGGGACAGATGGTTTTGCCCATTTTCTACAACATGGATCCGTCGGAAGTGAGAAAGCAGACGACGGGAAGTTTCGCGCAGGCCTTTGCTAAATACGAAGAACGTTTCAAGGAGAAGATGGAGATGGTGAGGAGCTGGAAGGCAGCTCTAACGAAGGTGGCTAATTTATCTGGCTGGGTTCTACGCGATATTGCAGATGGGTACGTAATTCTCCAAACTTGGGCCAAGGCAAGCGCTTTAGTTCTCTCCTGTTTCATGAATTTTTTTTATATTTTTTAATAAAACCTTGAAAAGTTTAAAATAAATGGGAGGCATGTTTATTAACTTAGTTTAAGCATCTCTCTGCTTCAAGTTTAAAATAAATGGGAGGCATGTTTATTAACTTAGTTTAAGCATCTCTCTGCACATGAAGCCGGACTTGTAGTAGCTTTATTGACCCCCCTCCCCAATGAAGATTTTTTTCTTTCTCTCCTCATCGTGTCTCTTTCTTTTTTTCTTGCTTTGTTATTCCTTTTTCATTTTTCTTGATGCTCTGTTTTTTTAATTTTTAATTTTTTCTTTCTTGCAACTTGATGGGCACATAGCCCATGAACAATACCATAATTCCATGTAAATCATTCTTTGTTTTCTTTTCTTTCTTGTTCTTTATTTGTTTCGTATGTTTTTTCTTTTGGGTGTTTTTCATGCTCTCTCTTTATTTTTATTTTTTTCACAATCCACGAACAATACCTTGATTCCATGGAAATCAGTCTACTCCTAGCCCATCTTTATCACTTTTTTTTTCCTCATAATTTAAACCAATAATAAATAATGTTTCCAACTCTGGATGGAACACTCATTCGAGCACATACACGAACATATAGAGGGCAACACTCGCACAACACACACCCTCTGTATGGGCTATGGCTATATCGTAGCAGGATATACACAACACAAACGCCAACTTAACACATACAAAGGAAAAAAAGTGTTTCGTTGTAGGTTTAGTTAAGATTTGATAAAAATGAGTGTTTGGGTGTAGATTTAGGAGTTGGTGGAATCTTCTAAGATGGTGGCTAAGGGTAATTCTGGTATTTTAGAAAAAAAAAAGAAAGCATGATGTGACTAAGCTAGAACAGTGTTATTGATTACCTTTATACTGAGAGCATTTCCAATGATTTGTGTTATTTCTATTTTAGCACATGTTATAGTGTCAAATACTATAATTTAACACAATGTGCTCTGATGATGGAAATGACATAATATTTCATTTTTTAGCACATCAACCATCCCCTTTATTTTTCCAATCACCTTTATGCTATCTTAGCATAAAGTATCAAATATAGTACAAGGGTGTACTATTACTATTTTTTTAACACACCATTGGAACACCAACAAGGTGTGCTATTGCTACTATTGGTAGGGATGGAACCAGGATTTCATCTTAAGGGGGCCAAAGATGAACAAAAAATTTTTAACATTAAAAAAATGAGAAATATACTAAGATCAAGACTAATTTAATACGTGAAATATAAAACTAGATAGAATTATTTTTGAATTTTGTGAGGATTAAAAAAAATTTATATAAATTTATAAACCAAAGATTTCATTAATTCAAAAGCAACTTATAAAAACAAGTTGCTTAATAAACCTGGATAAGAATTGTCCATATGACTACAAAAGTTTTCAAAGTTATATGGAGTAAATTGTAATTCCACAAAGTTATTTGATTACCAATAAAGTAAATGAAATTTTAAGATACAAGACTAGAAGCCCCATAAAGAATGTAGTACAAACGGCTAGAAATTATACATACCCACCCATTGTAGCACTATGTTTTCATGTTTTCATTTTACGTAAGCCAAGGATAAAGACTGACATGCCTTAATTAAAAGTAAAAAGCTAGGGGGGGGAGGGGGGGGGGGGGCCATGGCCCCCTTTGGCCCAGGAGTAGTTCCATCCCTTACTATTGGATATGTTCTTAGGGGGTGTCATTATAGTTTATTTTGCAAAGTAAATATTACAGTGTAATTTCAACAACAAGAAATAGTACATCTATAATTATCAGATACTAGAGGGGGCCTAAATATAATAATTATTTTTTTTAAATATTTGATTGATGACATGGCTTACCAAATCAAATGATGCCCATAAGCTTGGTCTTAAAGTTGGTCCATCTAGGAGCACTGAATTTTTATTTGCAAGTGCTTAGATATTTCTTACTATAGGTGGTTAGATAAGCTATCTAAGTAGCTATCAAGCGAGGAGGCCTTTTGGGTTCGCAAAATGAAGTTTCTCGCCAGGCATGACTGACGTACAGTATTTCGGTGCAATCCCTTAAGCCTTTCATGAAATCAACTCTATTTGATGCATTTCTTCATCACAACACCCCCCCCCCCCCCCCCCCCAACAAAAAAAAAAAAAAAAAAAAAAAAAAAGTATTTGATGCATAAATGTTAGACCTGACAGGACACTACCCCAGATAGGGCAGAGGTTCATTGGTTCAATTGGGCTGATTAGCCAAACCGGCCACTTAATATTAAAAATATTTTATTTTAGATGAATTTGACTTTGTGTGTAAGAGATGCATTTTGAAACACTTACCCTCTATTCGGTTCGTGGATTTTACCATGGAAAAAAAAGTGAAGGGAAAAAAAATGCTGAGGAAAGAAAATGAAAGGAAAAGATGATATCATACCAAGCCAAAATTATTTCAATTATTGTCCTTCTACCAATTTTCCTTTGCAACCAAATAAGAAAAAGTACAATTCCTCACATTTTATTTTTTTTCCTTGATAAAATCCATGAACCAAATAGAGCCTTAGAATATTTATGTAGGGAAAATTTCCATGTCAGATAAGTAATTTAGAGATGTTAAGGGCTTATTAGTTATTACATGAGTAGTTTTGTGTTTCAATCTTCCTAGCCCACATATGAAACGTAGATTAAAGGATGATTCAAAAGTATATAAGGTTAATCTACACTCAACCTCCAAAAGGGCCAAATTCTTGAAAGAGAGGTGGAACCTTCCTCATTTATGTGTTGTGTGTGTGACCATCTATGGTATGTATAGCAAAAAAAAAAAAAAAAAGAAAAAAGGAAAAAAGAAGTTGTCTTGCTATCTAAAATCAGGTTGACTGATCCAATTCACACCAGTTCAATTAGAATTTGGCCAATTTGCATGAATCATGCTAGTTCAACCCACATTGCATGTTTAAACAGTCCTACTCCTTCCGTTCTATAAAGATAGGTCAAGTTTGATAAACACGAAATTTAAGAAAAGTTATTATTGCATTGGCTCGTCACTTTTTAAACTCTTTCCAAAAATACCATTTCTTGCTTGGTATTGTGTTTTGTGTTGAAAGTAATTATTGAAACAACTAAAGATAGTATAGGAAAGTTCAAACAAAATAATGATTTGACTTTTCAAAGTGGACAAACATTTTGGGACAAAAGAAAGTTGCAGAAATGGCCTATCTTTGTGGAACGGAGGGAGTATTAGAAACCCAACCCAGAAATCCTATTAGAAACCCAGCCTGGAGATGTGAACGATTCACTGGTTTGCCAGTTTGACCAGCCAAGCCAAACCAGGTTTGATAATAGAGATTTAATGACACTACAAAAATAGGGAGCATTGCCGGCAATTTTTCACCGGCGGTAGTTCTCTGGCCGGCACATATTCGGTTTCCCGGCTTTTTTTTCAGCCGGCACATGTGTTTTCACGAAATTCGTTTACTGCGCTTATGAATTAAAAGTTTAAAACGAAAAAAAGGATCACATTTCCTGAAATTCCAAAAATCTCTCTCACTCACTTTTTCTTCTCGAAATTCTCACTCACTCACTCACTCACTCACACCATGTACATCTCTCTTCTCAAAATTTTCTCTCGCACCCACCATGTTCTCTTAGAAATCTTCTTCCCTAAATCATAAATCTATTTCTCGTGAAATCAGTGATGATGAATACTCAGAAACCTTAGGAGTTTGATTTGAGTGATTGGAAGTGGTGCTCTTCGTTCCTCACCAGCGACGATGAAACTCAAGGTCCTTTCTCTCTTTAGATATTATATATATTTTTTGTTAAATTTGTCTTCTGATTTTAAGTATTTTGTTCTCAATCTCATAAATCGAAGCTTTTTCGTCTCTCTCAATCTCATTCTCAAAAACCCTAGGAGTTGGATTTGAGTGATTTGAAGTGGTGCTCTTCGTTTCTCACCAGCAATGATGAAGCTTAAGGTCCTTTCTCTCTCTATTTTTATTACATACATGATTTTTTTGTCAAATTTGTGTTATAATTTCAAGTTTTTTGTTCTCAATCTCAGAAATTGAAGCTTTTTCGTCTCTCTCAATCTCATTCTCAGAAACCCTAGAAGTTGGTTTCGAAGTGGTGCTCTTCATTTCTAACCAGTGATCATCGTTTGTCTAATGAGATCCTCGCTATTGTGTTCTGATTTCAAGGTTTTCTTCTAATTCTCAGAAATTAGAGCTTCTTCATCTCTCTTAGTTTGTTGTATGTTCTATAATTTGAAGCTTTTTTGTTTTCAATTCAAATTTAGTTAATTTTTATGTTTTGATATTATGCTCTGCTTTTTTGAAATTTATTTTGTTTTGTAAATTCTTCTATTGAATGAAGCTGGAAGTGACCAAATTTATCTAAGCTCCACCAATAAAAGATTTCTCAGATTGCCAAATAGATCTTGGTTACAAGACAAGGTGTTTGGTACTATTCTTCCATTGTTAAGGTTAGATCTCGTTTTTTGATATTGATTTAGTGTTAGTTATGCTTATAGTGTATTTCTTGGAGTGTGAACTGTGTAGCATATCAAGATTTCTTGAAGATTGCTCTGCCTACTTAGTTTCAGCATATGGCTACTTAGAATTCCTAGCCCTACCTGCTTAAATCTCTCAAAATGTATGACCGAGATCATGGTAGAAATTGTGATGAATTATCTGTTTTTAAATAAATCTATCAGAATTTAGGAAGTTAGATTGTCTTTGTTTCCTTTAAAAATGGATTAGAACTTGTCTAATCCCATTGAGTGGTTTGGTAGCATTTAATGTTGGGGCGTGTGCACAAGGTCGCTCTGCCCCAGCTAAGTGTAGAAGAAAACATATATAGATTTTAACCTTGGTATATTTTGCAACATCCTTGTATCTAAGACAAATGAAGATGTTTTGATTTGTACGGTGAGGATGTTTTGATTTTCTAGTCGCAATCTATTTATCACTACAGAGATTGTTAACCCATATTTTAGAGATGAAAAGCAAACAAATTAGACAATTGAAGGGCCTGTATTTTCTGATACTAATAGCCAGGCCCATCAATACTAATTTTCATTTTAGTCTTTCATGCCTGGACATAGTTGGCCTCTTATCTCAGCCCTGGGATCAGTTGGATCACTTAAATCCATCAGCGGCTGCCACGACACATCCAAGTACCACCTACACTGCCACAGGAAAAGTACAGCAGTTCTCTGGATACTCGCTACAGCATGTAGCTTCTGGAAAACAGGTATTATATACTCTAACAATTAGCCTTGTAGAGATCATTTAGCTAGATATATACTCTAAAAAGTTCCCAATCAATCTCTATTAACTTTAGCAAATGCCCAGAATGTTTGTGCTAGTTTTATGTGTGGATATGGTTTTGGTACTATCGTATTTTGATTGGATGATTGATACAACCTAGTTGACGATGCATGATGTGGGTAATGGGTTTAGGACATTTAAGGCTAAGTGAAGGTCTTTATAATTGTTTTAGCACTAAGATTAAAAAATATTTGTATTGACTATGTATTTTGAATTGGATTATTGCAATCAGGTGGGAGTACATACTCACTAAGAGGTGATTGGAGACATTAAATCGAGGCACACGGTCTTTTATATTTATTTTTTGAGTCGAGTTAACAATTCCTGATTTTTACGCGTAGTATTATACTGAGGGGGTCTAAAATGTTTAGATAATTAAGGCCATCTTTTTCTCTATCATGCAGAACGTACTACACATGAGTTTAAAGTTTTTGGCTTTTAAATAGATGATAGGCTGTGCAATGGCTTCAAGGAAGTACTTAGTGCTCACAGAAAATTACTTCCCCAAGTTTGCTTGGCTGGTTGGTTTAATTGATTCTTATAACTTGGTTTTTTGTTCAGTTTTTGTTGAGTTATTGCTATTGAGGGTACCTTTAATTTATTTAACTGGACGAACATCCTTTGCTCCAATCATTGAAACTGCTACTGGTTTCATCCACCCATTTCATTTATCAGGTGATGTATCCCTTTTTCGATGACAAGGTTGTAATTAGTAAAAATAAATTACTTTTTTAACTAGAATATTTTTATTTTTATTTTTTATTTTTGTATGTTACATGAATTTTTGTTGTAATAGATTACTTGTCAATGGCATCATTCCCACTGTTTTGGAAGTTGAGATACTTGATTATGTTATCTGAATAATTTCTGATCTTTGTTACAATTTAAATGATTACAGATGATCAAGCCATTGAAAGTGCTAAGGTTCTTGCATCAGAGAAAGGTCTACCGTTGAGTTCACAGCCCTTGCATCGCAGATTATTGTTTAATGTGCAGTCCTGGGGGAAAGTTTGGTATTTTGATGAATGCATGAGTTTAAGGATTGAACATTAGATTAATGATTTTTCCTAAACCTCAACCGCTTGAGCTTAGATTTTTTAGTGACAGTTTCCATATCAATTGCTGACACTAGAATTTAGATTTTTGAATAACATATTAATTGCTGACACTAGAATTTATTCTGCCCACCTTTTGACTGAATCCGTAAAGAGAATCACAAGATTTTATCTAATAAAATCATACCTTAGGTATAGCCCCGGGCCTTGGGCAGTGCTTGGGTATTCCCCTAGTTCATTTTGGAGTTAAAGGTAGCCTTCTTCGAAGTCAGCTTCTTCTCAAGCAGGTATATTCTTTCTTAAATGGATGGATGCATAAAATTTATGGGTCTTTTGGTTATTTAACTTGTTTTATTTTCATTAAACTAGCATAGTATTAATTCTTTTATTTTGGAGGGGTATGTGAAGTTATTTGCTCTTAAATAAGCCAATGAAAACTCAAAGTTGCCCCTTTTGAACTAGGTGTTGTGACTGTTGCCCAAATCAAGTGCTCTTTTTTTTTTTTTTTTTTTTTTTTTTTTTTTTTTTTTTTTTTTTTTTTTTTCAAAGAAAGGAAAATTGCATTGGCCTGTTATTAATTGTCATATTTGAACATTTTATAGTTCAATGTTTCCCACATTGAGTTTCTCCACACAATTCTAGAGCTCTTTTTTTCTTTTCTTTTTTTCAAAATAAAAATTAATAAATTGAACTCATTGTCATAAGGCAAATTGCAAAATGCCATTGCCATGGATGTATAGGTTTCATTTCACATTTAGATATATATAGGTTCCTATTTTTATTTATTTTTCTGTCATTCTTTTTTTGCAGGTTGAAGACATGAGAGTGCAAAGTTGAATGGATCATGCTTTAAACAAATAATTTTGTAATTGGAACTAACAAATCTAGATGCCACATGTTGTATTTGGTTGTTTTGGGTCCTTTTGTGATAGGAATTAAGAAAATCTAGTTGCAACACATTGGAATTAATATGTTATATTTGGTTGATTTCGGAAAATGTTGTATGGAACACCTGTGATATGGAACAGATTTTGGTGTCAAATAAAAATAAAAATGTTATTTGTTATTTGGTCTATGTAGAAATTTTTATATTTTGGAACAGGTGGCTGTAATGAACAGGTGGTTAAAACAAAAAAAAGAGCCTTTGTTATAATTGAACACCTGTCATTAGTGAAATTGCAAAGTTGTTCGGTCTGCCCCATAAGGGCCTGTGCCAGCTGTTTTAGCCATGCTATTGCCGGCTGTTGTATCTGCTGGCAATAGCCAGCATTCTCGGCTATAAACTTAGCTGCCAGCAAAGGATTTGCCGACTAAGGCTTAGACGGCTGATATCATTACAGCCGGCAAAACTTTTGGGGGCTGAAATTCATGCATTTAACGGCTGTTTAATCTACCGGCAAAGCCCAACTTTTTTGTAGTGTGAGTTTTAACAATCTCATGTGTTAACCTATTTACCAATTTAGCAATCTCATCTAGACATTCTTTTTCTCCTAATAATTTTGAAAAGAGTAGTGTTTATATAGAACAACTCATTTTTCCAAATTTACCTATCCAATTGATAATGTAGTTGGGAAAACTAACTTGAATTTGTAAATAAATGACATATATATAATGCTCCGTGCACACAAAATTAGGTTTAGGGTACCTATTGCTGACAAACCCGAATAACGCACTTTTGATGGGGCCAATGCCTCATGATAAATTATTACATAGATCCACCATTCATAAGACATCTCCAATCTATTGAAAGGTCTAGATTGTTATATGGATTCACCATTTTGCCAATAAATAGCGATGCCTCGTCCGTTTTAATGGGGCAATGACTCACCATAGTTTATCTCTTAATTATATTTTCCTTACAACTCAAATATTAACATTTCTCATAGATATATTTTAAATAAAAAATAAATAGGTGAACATATGGCTAGTGTACGTATTTTTTGTGAGGGTGGTCTTTATACAAAAATTTTGATATGATTTTGTTCATTGTAAATACTCTTACTTTTATATTATTTTAATATAAGATTAGATATGCAAGTTGATGAAATTTGATCATTTATATTTAAAAAATTGAATCATTTTTGGTTTTCAGTTTGAGTTTTTGACACATGTATAAGCCATGCATTCTACCATTTGCATTCCCTTTTTTAATTCATAAAGTGGTTTAATTAAAAAATTGTAGGATAATAAATCTCTTTCATAGAGAGAGAGAGAGAGAGATTGTAGATGCAGTTTAAGGGTTAAAGGAGAAAGAGACATACTAGGAAAGAGAGGGGCGGATTAGATCATTAACTAGCAGTGCTCTTTATATTTTGAATTAGAGGAGGATTATTTAAGTCTTCTATATATTTAATAATAATAATATGAATATAATTGTCATTCAAAAGTTTTTGTACCACACTTTTATTAGTATAGATAGATATAGTTATAGATCGACATAGATTATCCATGCCTCTTCTTGTAATTAAGAGCAAACTCCTAGAGGATGTGTGTCTCTGTCTCCAAATTTGAAATTTTCATGACTTGGATTAAGTTTCTATTGGTTTGCTGCTACTTGTAAATTCAATTTTATATTTTCAAAACGAGACTAGGTCATAAGGGTGGTGAAGATTGGATTAGAGAGTTGTTTTGGGATTGTTGTGGTATCTATGAGACTGTCATACTTCAGATTTTATTTCAATTCCCCTTTTTTATGTTCACGTTTACTCAACATAATGAAACAATTTTTAACATTTACTTTTATTAATCTCTTTGCCCTCTAAAATTATTTTGTTTCCCTACAACTTTTTCAATTGCATGTGAAAAAACTAAACATCAATCATCATTGTACTTCATAGCTGTTTCTTTGTATTTTTATAGCCTAATATGACTCTCCTGATGGTTATTATGGTTTACAATTGATAGGCACGAGGCAAAGTTTATCCAGGGAATTATTCAAGCCATCTGGATTAAATTGAATCATACATTATTACATGTTGCGGAGCACCCAGTTGGAATAGTTTCACATGTAGAGAAAATAAATGGGTTGTTAGGTGTTGGAGGGTCTGATGATGTTCATATTATAGGTATTTTGGGGATTGGTGGAATAGGTAAAACAACCCTTGCCAAAGCTATTTATAACCAAATAGCGGAACAATTTGAGGGTAGTACCTTTCTTGCAAATGTTAGAGAAGATTCGAGAAGACATGGCCTGATTCATTTACAAAGAAAACTTCTTTGTGAAATACTAAAAGAAGAAAATCTGGATATAAGCAATGATGATAGGGGAGTTGTTATAATAAAGGAAAGGCTTCGCTGCAAAAGAGTTCTTGTTATTCTTGATGATGTGGATGACGCAGACCAATTAAAAATATTAGCCGGCAGTCCTAATTGGTTTGGCCTTGGTAGCAGAATAATTATAACAACTAGAGATGAACATTTGCTAGCCAGATATAAAATATGTAAAACCTACATGGTTGAGGAATTAAATGATGAGGAAGCTCTTCAACTCTTTAGTTTGCATGCCTTTAAAGAAGACCATCCTCCAGCAAGTGACTTTTTGGAGCTTTCAAACCATGTAGTAAATTATGCTAGAGGACTTCCTCTAGCTCTTGAAGTTTTGGGCTCATTTCTTCGCGAGAAAAGCATAGATGAATGGAGAAGCACATTGGATAAACTAAAAAATAAGTTTTGATGGACTAGACAGTCAAGAAAAGGATATTTTCCTAGATGTTGCATGTTTTTTCAGAGGGGTGAACAAGGATTATGTAACAAAGGTACTCAAAAGTTGTGGTTTCTACCCTGAGGCAGGATTGGGAATTCTCATTCGAAGATCTCTTGTAACTATTTCCAATAATAGGCTTTGGATGCATGATTTGGTACAAGAAATGGGTTGGGAAATTGTACACCAAGAATCCCCAATGAGCCTGGAAAACGCAGTAGGTTATGCTTTGACGAAGATGTCTACCGTGTACTCAGAAGAAATACGGTGGGAGCCAAACACATGAACTTTCTTCTTTAATGCAATGTCCATTAGCAAGGATAAGCTTGGACACTTTCCTTTTCATTTGAGAAGTAACAAAACCATATAATTTTAGTAATTTTAGTATGGCTTAATGTATTTGCAGTTTTGCACTTTTCTAATTCTCTCAATCTTGGTTATCAGGGTACGGATGCAGTTCAAGGCATCTTTCTAAACTTTTCAACAGCAGATGAGGTACACTTCAGCAATGATGCCTTTACAAGGATGAACAATCTTAGACTGCTCAAAAGTTGTCACAAACACCTTGTTAGACACGCTGAATATTATTTTGAAGAGGGAGTAGACTTGAATACTGAATATTTTGAAGAGGGAGTACTCAAACATGGTAACATGAACGTTTTTGAAGGCATTAATTACCTTCCTAATGCGCTAAGGTACCTAAATTGGCATGGATACCCGTCAAAATCATTGCCATCAAATTTTCATCCATGGAGCCTTGTCGAAATTGATATGCGTTGCAGCCGCCTCGAACAACTTTGGAAGAATCAGGTATAATTTTCATATTTTGAGCCCAATTAAAAGAAAAAAAAAATTGAAACTTATATGAATTATTGTGCTGGGTTCCCTAATTCTTCTTTATGTTGGCACACAATTTTAGACATGCGCCATGATGTCAATTTTACGAGATGAGAGAGAAGTCATGTAATCAAACCACATGGCATTTTATCGTGAAATTTTGTACTTGAAATCCTTATAGGATCATGTATTCAAAAATAGAACATATGTCTTGGAATTTGTACAATATCTAAAAAAATATAGGGAGAGCTTGTCAAAATACCCATGAAGTTGCCCTCATATATGTAGTAGATTTTTTTTCTCTATTTTATATAGTAATCATTTTTAAAGAGTTGTACAAGTTCATAGAATTTAATTTACGAAACCTGATACATTTTTGTTCTAACAGATCAATCTAGAAAACTTGGAATTCCTCAATCTCAGTCACTCTCAATACCTTACCGAAACCCCAGACTTCTCAGGGTTTTCGAGGCTAAAGATATTAATTCTTCAAGGTTGCACGAGATTGGTTAAGGTTCACCCCTCCAATTTGGTTCTCGACATGCTTGTTTTCTTGAATTTGAAAGATTGTAAAAGCCTTAAAAGTATTTGGAAGAGCATTGAGCTGGAATCTCTTCAAACTCTCATTCTCTTTGGTTGTTCAAAACTCGAGAAGTTTCCAGAGATCCTAAGGACCATGGAACATCTATCGAAAGTTTATTTGGATGGGACTGGCATAAAAGAGCTGCCCTCATCAATTGAGCACCTCACTGGGCTTGTTTCATTAAATTTGGAAAGCTGCACAAATCTTACGACACTTCCCATGAACATTGGTATGCTGAAGTCCCTTGAATTGCTTACTCTCTCTGGCTGCTCAAAACTTGAGAGGTTTCCACATATCTTGGCGGATATGGAACATTTAGCAGAGCTACTTTTAGATGGAACTGCTATAAGAGAAGTACCCTCAGCAATTACTCATCTAAAGAGGCTTGTTAGGTTGGATTTGGGAAACTGCAAGAGTCTTCCTAGTCTTCCCAGTGGCATATGTGAATTGAAATCTCTTAAAACTCTTTCCCTTTGTGGTTGCTCAAAACTTGACAAGTTGCCCGAGAACTTGGGGAATCTGCAAAATTTGGTAGAGCTTCAGTTAGATGGAACTGCCATCACACAACCACCATCCTCTGTTGTACTTCCGAAAAACCTTCAAACATTATCCTTTCGTGGATGCAGAGGATCATCATCCCATTTGTGGAAATCAATCTTCTTGCCTTTGTTGCCTGGAAAAGTTCCATGTTCCAGCGGTTTGATGTTGCCTTGTTTATCAGGTTTACGCTCCTTAAGAAGTTAGATCTCAGTGACTGTAATCTATCAGAAGGAGGAATCATCAGTGCTATTGTTGGCTTATCCTCGTTGGAAGACTTGAATCTAAGCAAAAACAATTTTGCCAGCCTACCCGCAACCTTCAATCAATTTAATTCCCTGAAAAACCTTCGGTTGGAGCATTGCACTAGGCTTCAAGAATTGTCACCGCTTCCAACAAGTATACGTGAAATAGACGCTCACGGTTGCGTATCATTGGAAAAATTATCATATCCGTCGGAAAACCTTAAGTTGGGCCATCGTGAGTTTATATTTGACAACTGCAAAATACTCGCTGGCCATAAAAGCAGCACACTTTTTCGAAGACACTGTCAGGTCTCTCTCTCTCTCTCTCTCCATATTTGTTTAACAGCATGATTTCTATGGATCAGGCCATTGCTCGAGCAGATTTTGGCTTCAATTTTCTTGTACCGGGAAGCGAGATTCCGGAGTGGATGAAAGAACAGAGCATGGGGTCATCAATTTGT
This sequence comes from Liquidambar formosana, assembly GCA_039720395.1. Taxonomy (NCBI): domain Eukaryota; kingdom Viridiplantae; phylum Streptophyta; class Magnoliopsida; order Saxifragales; family Altingiaceae; genus Liquidambar; species Liquidambar formosana. The sequence continues at coordinate 20,356,067 of CM077834.1, read as the reverse complement.
TTCAAGATGTCTCCACTTGAATATAGTAAGTTTAAAGGAGTGATCTTTTGCGCTGTTTTTACACTCAAGGGCGCAGCAGATAGCCAAAATGACTTGGATTGCAAATTGTCTCATGTAATTGATGGTGATGGTGTCTCTTCGAATTCGTCGTTTTATATTGGGACGCCGTTTATCCGTATCTTTGGGAATAGATACATGGAGTCAGATCATGTGTGGTTGAGTTATCAGTCACGTAGTTTATTAGAAGGCAATACCAATAGCTCAGATGGATGGCACCACTTTGAAGCTTCATTTGAAGCCTTTAAGAAATTAGCACCGCTGCAGGTGAAAAAGTGTGGGGTTCATATAATATACGAGGAAGATGATGAGCCCACAATGATACACTCCAACTCTTCAGTTCACAATTTGACACTAGAAGAAGTAGAAGAAGAAGAGGAGGAAGGATATTGTTATTACTAAACATAAGAGAAGGCTTGCCGAGGAGGAAGCAAGTGGAAGTGGATGTTCTAATAAAAGGATGAGAGGAAACAGCCACAGTTCTTAAACTTAAGGATACAGAATCATCGTAGCTAGCATAACCAGCATCAAGGGATCGAAAGAAATGAAGATCTCTGCCTCACATTCTCTCTCTCTCTCATGGTCTCTCTTGTCCCTCCCCTCCGTTGTTTTGATTTCTGCTCTTAAGGCTTAGCCCTAATTCTAACTCTAACCCATGGCTAATATTTCCAGGATTGTTTTATTATTATTATTTTTTTTTTTGGTGAGATTTTTATTATTATTTATTATCCCTTTTTAGGGGAACAGAGAGTTGGTTCTGGTTTCCTTTTGAGAGTTTTGAGTTTGATTCAAAGGTAATGGACAACATCATCTCTCTTTCCTTTCCCTTTATCCTTTCATTACCTATCCAGCATCTATATATGTGCGTGTGCACCTACATTCTCTCTATAATGGAGGAAAAAAAAAAGAGGGGGGCTATTGCCACCACGTGAAGTACTCTAAGCCCCTCATTAATTTACACTTTTTAAGATTTTATTAAAAATATAAAAGGTTTTTACGAAAACTAATTACATAGTTCACTAAAAAACATCGTTCTAAACAACTTTGTATAGCTGGTAAGTGGTAATTACCAGCTATACAAAATACTTATAAAGACAAAAATACGATATTTACAAAAATACCTCAAATTTTATTAATAATTATAAATTTTACAAAAGATAAAAGAAAACTTACATTAATATCCTTCAGAGAACTCTTTCACTCTATACAAATTCTCTCTCTTTCTGAAAGCTCTCCAAAGACTCTCTAACTCTGGCACTCTACCTATACAACTGAAGGACTCATCTATTTATAGACAAACTTCGGACCTCAAGCCCGGACTTAAACTCAACACAAAAACTAAAGATAAGAATCAAGAGTACAATAATTACATTCAACTACCCAACAACCCTATTAAAAACATGTTACATGCTTTACACTGTACACTTTTTGACTTTGAAATGAAAAAGTGAGGCTAGGTTCTTCCTTCCTTCACCGTATCACGTGATTCTGTCACTGATTATGACTGAGCCTTCAAAAGTCTTTGTCTTCTTTTAAAGGAGTCAGACTGAATGAATGCTGCATATCACGTCATGTCCTTTGATTGTTGAATATTGGACGTATTTGTTATACGTGTCCAATTCTGCAGAATTTCTGGATGTTGTCTGGCTGGCCCCTATCCTTCCATCATGTTCTCGATATTGTGAAGTGTCTCTTCATCGAGAGAATTCCAGAAACTGTCACCATTATCTTCTTGATTATGGCTAACAATATTTTCATAATAATCTTGTGCGCCCACCAGCTCTTCCGCATCCATTGTTAATTTAATAGGACCGGTAACATGGCCATGGATAATATTATTAAGAAACTCATCAGCTGCCATTCTTTGAGCAACTGTCTCCACATAAGAAGTGATTAGATTTGTGCAGAACAATCTCCTCCCATCGCTGATCATGAATTTGTAGGAGCGATAGTTGTAGATGTTTTGTGCTTCTCTTTTTAGAGCAATATAATTATCTATATAATAAGAGGATAAATCAAGATTTTCTGCTTTATCCAAAAATTTAAGATCTTCATTTTTTATGAGATCTTGATCACTTGCAAGTTCTAGGCTCCAGATTTGGTATGGTTGAAAAAACAGTTCTCTCTGTCGCCATCCTGCATGACTAAAAATTTTGAATTTCAAATATCTACTCCATTTGTAGTGTTTCACCACATTATAGATCATTGTTTTGATCATTGCGGGAAAGTCAACAAATGCAGTGGATACCAAGGAGTCGAAGATGATTATTCCGACGGCTCCCCAACCAATTGCTTCCATACTCCAAAGCTCATGGTTTATGAAAAATTTCAACTTTGGAATTTCTTTTTCCAAATAAATATTTTCAGCAAATTCAATGAGAAGGGATTTAATCTCATTGTTTTCAATACGATCATTAATATCAGAAAATATTTCTTTTGGTAAAGCTGTTTTAGCTTTATTGAATAAACAAATCCTTAAAGCTTTATTAAGGTATGAATTTTCCTGTTGTTCAGTAAAATTCATCAAATTAATAATAGTAGTAATTTTTTCTTCAGAAAAATCTTCAAGCCAATCCACTTGTTTAATGAACTTGGCGAATTCAGAATGAATAAAAGTTTGCTTATCTTCTTGTGTTTTCAAGAATTCAGCAAGTTGGGACATATTTCTTCTAAACTCAACTTTATGGTTTAAGCAATGAGTTTTCCAAATATTATTTAAAAGATGATAGGTTTTTGGATTTAAACCGGGGTTATAAAAATCTTTTATCTCCTGATTTGTTTCAGGATGATTTTGAAAATTCATTTGATTAAAGCTTTGAGACATTTCAGCCATTTGTTTATAGCTGACTGGCATTACATAAACTGGAACATTGGGTTGGTTACCCATGATCTGAGGAAGTCTGGGAAAGCTGCTCTGGTTTGAGCTTCCTTCGCCTTTGTAGAATCGGGATGGTTTCCCATAATTCTTTCCTTGAGAATTTGAGGGTTTTTTCCCTCTGTCCGGATTCTGATTATTCATTGTAACTTCTGGACAGATAATCAGCAAGAAAATTGTTAGTACCTTTAATATGTATTATATCAAAAGTATATTGACAAATAAAATTATACCATCTTACTCGTCTTGCATTTTCTTCTCTTTTTTTGGATTTAATAAAATCTCTAACTGATTTGTTATCAGTACGGATTAAAAATTTAACAGGTGCCAAATAAATATGAAATCTTTTTATTCCATTTTTTATGGCTAATAATTCTTTTTCATAAGTTATGTATTTTATTTCATTAGGTTTAAATTCTCCTGAATCATATCCACAGATTTCTTCTTGTTTAGAATTTTCTAGGATTGCTTTTAATACTGCTCCCCAAAACTCATCACTAGCATCGGTTTCTAGAATTAATTGGTCATTTTCTTTTGGAAAATAAACCTTTGGGGTATCTTTAAACATATTTTTAATTTCTTGAACTAAATCTGAATCTTTTTTAGTCCATTCTATTTTTATATCTAAATTTCCTTTTTTAGGAATATTCTTAAGTTTTTCAATTAAAGGTTTTTCCTTTTTAGATAAATTCTTTACGAATTTTCTTCCATAATTTAATAAACCTAAAATACTCTGCAGTTCTTTGAGAGTTGTTATCTCATTCGGAAAATCTCTTATTTTCACAATAATATGATTTTGGAGTTGCATACCTGTTTGGTTTAGGATAACTCTTAAATATTCAATCTCTTCTTTTTCTATTGCCATCTTTTTAGGACTTAATATTATTCCATGTTTTAGGAATATATCTGAAACAATTTCAAGATGTTTTTTATGTTCTTCTCTGGTTTTAGAGAATACTAAAACGTCATCAATATATACTAAACAAAATTTATGAAGATGTTTGAACATGTTGTCCATCCATCTCTGAAATATTTGTGGTGCATTACAAATTCCAAATGGCATAACCGTCCATTGGTAATGTCCATATGGTGCACTAAATGCAGTCAATGGTTTTGACTCATCTGTAAGCTTTACTTGCCAAAAGCCTAATTTGTAATCAAATTTGCTAAACCATTTAGAGTTCATAGTCTGTTTAACTAGAACAACTTTTCTAGGAATAAAGTATCCATCAAATTCAAGATTTTGATTTAATGTTTTATAATTAATTACCATTCTAGCTTTTCCTCGTTTTATCTCATTATGGTTCATTACCATAAAGGCAGGACTAGAATGTTGACTTCTTGTTTCTTCAATTAATCCTTTCTTAAGTAATTCTTCAAGTTGAATTTCAAATTCATGTATGTCTTTTTTAGTATAGACCATTGGTTTAACTCTAATTATTTTATTAGAATCAATGAGTTTTAATTCACAAAACCTTGGAGATTTTTCCCAAAGTTTTAATGGGTCTTCAGAAAAGTTTGGATATAATTTTTTATAAATCCAATGTTTTTCATCTAAAGATTTAATTATTGGTGTCATTTCACCACGCTTGACTGGCGCAAATCATATTTCACAAACATGTTTATGATGTTGTAAAAGAGGAATTCTAACTGGTTCTTGTTTACAAGTTAGAATGACATAGTCACGATTGACAATAAAAGGCATATAATTTTCAATGAAATTATTTCCTAATATTACATCACCATGCATATCTGAGAAACAAAGTATTTTAGGGATAGAGAATTTTTTATCTCCTAACCAAAGCGTAACATTTTTAGCTTTGAGAATAATTAAAGTTTCATTACCATCAATACCTCGTGCAAATATTGAATTTTTCATTTTAATCCATAAATGCTCAGATAATGCATTATACCTAACAGGACTGGTTGTTGCTCCGGTATCTAATAGGATAGATAAAACATATGGTTTATAGTTTTTAAAATTTAACTTTCCTAGAACATACATATATCTTTTCTTACCTTGTTGGTAGCTAAAGATTAGTTGTTCTAGATATTTTCCATCAATTTTAATCTGTTGAAATACTACAAATTTTTGTTCTTCAAGGTAAGTTGTACCTGGAAGTATGGGTATTTGCACATTTTTTATTGCAATTGCTTTTCCCTTTTCATCTTGTTCATCTTTTTTAGATGTTAATGTTGATCCATCGTCCAGTAATTTTATATTATTACGACGATTATCAGTGAAATAAAGATTATTTCCTGATGGTTGGAATTCTATTGGTTTATAGAATTTTGGCTTAGGATTTCTGTAAATTCTTTTATTAACCAATTTCTTGGTATCTCCAAATCTTTCCAATTTATTAATCTTGGTTGGATTTCAGTATCGAATACTCATGGTTCGAATAATTCAATCATATTTCTATCAATTTCTTTAATTGAAGTTTTAGTAAAATTTATTAGTTCATGGATTGCTTTCCACTGAACTGATAAATTATAACTATTTTTCTTCATATCAATTCTTTTAGTTTGGATACGAATTTTTATCGTGTCGCAAATATTTGGATCTTCAATTGATATAAAATAATTTGGTTTTATTTTAAACCAGACTTGTCCATAAACAAGATTTGATTGTATTCCACCTATTAGTGTTTTAATAGGATCTTCAAATCTTTTATCCAAGACTACTACTAAAATAGGAGTGTCTAATCCTACTCTAAATAAAGCTGTGATTTCTATTTGAATTATTCCGATATGTATGCATCAAATCTTTGGATGCTTTTGTTTAAGTCTTTTAATTTTGTTTTTATCGAATAGAGGGATTTCTATCGATTCATCCTCAGTAGCTTTAGCAGATGTATTACCACTAAATTGTTCAAATAATTTCGCTTGCCAAATATTAAATTTTGATATTTGGTAAAGCTCTTCTTTTTTAACTTCTTTGATTTTATTAAATTTCTCAAAATTAGATTCGTCTATAGATGCTTCTTCACCTATGACATCTCCTAATTTTATGAGTTGTAATTCCTCGTTTGGAATAGTTTCAAAAATTTCTTTATTTTCATTTCTTTCAGACATCATGAATATCATGTCTGATTCATCTTCACTTTCACTTTCAGATCCTGATTGAACCTCATAAATTATTGAATCATTGTCAGAGACTTCTTCTCCAACTAAAATTTCTAGTTGTTTTTCCTCTAGAAATTTTATCATTTGTCTACCACTCTTTCCTTTCTTAGGGCATTGTGGTGCTATATGACCTTCTTCATTACAAATATAACATTTACATTTAGATTTTCTTCTAAACGTAGTGTTTCGATTTTTATTTCTTTTTCTGACATATTTTTTATTAGGATTAGGTTTTTTACCTTTCCATTTGACAAATTTATATTTTCTAAATTTTCTCTTTTTCTTATAAGGGGTTGATTTTTTACAACCAAATTCCCATTGTTGTCATATTATTTTGCTACAACACTTATCATTAAGTTGATTTTTCACTTGCTTAACAGCTTTTTGTGTTATTCAGTGTTTAGTTATAATTCTTTCAGCATATTGAATTCTTGCTCCTAATGTGTCTTTTCCACCATTAGAACTACTCAAGAATTCTTTATATCCATCATTACAAAGTTCATCCCATGGTGAGGGTAACTTATGGAAAAATTGACTTAACCAAAACTCAGTTTTTGGTGGGTTAAGTTTATGGTAATATTCCTGATAAAATTTTGCAAAGGATTTAAATTCACAAATATTGCATATTCTGCATTTTGTTAGCATATACTCATTGTAAATTTCTTCCTATTCTTCAAATTTAATTCCACAAAATTCTCTTCTTAGAATTTGTGCAAATTCATTTAATATTTTATCAAATGAATTAAATTCATTAAGTAAACTAGCTTTTTCATGTTTACCTTCATCAGAGGCTTCCCATCTTCTGAGGAAGTTTAAGCAATCTCCTTGGAGAGTTGCACAGATGTAGTCTAAAAATCTTTCTTTAGACCAACTACTTTTATATGTATTAATGACAATAGACATTGATTGTGCCCATTCTCTTAACGCTTGATCATAATTTTTAAATTTGACATTTTTTAAGTCGAGATAAACTCCTCCAGTAGTGACATTGATTTTATTTAAATCAGTCCTTATGCTTGTTGTAGGTGCAGGTTCTGATGTGGAACCTTCATCTTTTAAAGGTTTTAAATCTTCAATTTGCATCGGGTCATCATCATCAAGGTCATCATAGATATCAAATATAGGTGATTCAAAATTATACCTTTGACCTCTAGGAATGATTTTTTCTTCCTCATCCGTCTCAATCTCTTTTCTTTTTTTAGAGTCTTGAGGGTCATTATTATTATTATCATTGTTTTCTTTTTCAATGATTATTTCTTCATCAACTGAAGTATTGCTTGTACTTCCAGTATTGTTATCACTTGATAACAGGCCAAATTTTCTACCTTCTGGTTCTGGCTCGTCATCCGAACTTTCTTCTTGAACACTGTTTGGCATGAAAGTTATATCAGATTCTTTATCTGATTCAGTTGACTCTTCTAATTGAAGGGCTAAGTCATAATTATATTCAGTCATTAATTCTTCATTAGCTGAATACAATTCTTGCATTTGTTTTAGAAGTTTATTACGTTCATCGTAATTTTCTTCTTTAATATATCGGGTTTTCCAATATTCTAAAATTTCTTTGATGGCTTCAAAGTCTTTTCGATGTTTATCAGTTTTAAACATCATTATTTCAGTTCCAAAATATAATCTTGGAATTTCTTCACAAGTATTTTCTTTTAGTACAAGTAAATTATATGAATTATTTTTCAGATTATTTTCTAGACTTTGGATTAAACTTTTTGTTTCATCCTTTAGGTCTATATTTTGTATCTCACTTAACATATTAACTTTATCATATATTTTTTCTTGATTTTTCTCAATATTTACTAATTTACTAAACATACCAGATAGATTATCTACAACATAATTTAACGTTCTACTAATATTGCCTATATTAGCATCTTTATCTTGTACATGTGCTAAATGTTTATAATCATTAGTTTGATTATTTTTCTTACCTACGCACCCTAAATCTTCCATGACTAGGTTTTCCTACAAAGTTGCCGACTCAAACGAAAGGACACAAACTCAACTGGCTACCTTTCAACAAAGTCAAGGCCTCGGTACTACCTAATCAAAGTTGTCTTAAGGTTTATAGATAAATAAAAATAATTTAACTAACAACTAAGACACTTAACAAATAAACAAGAATAAATAAACTAACAACAGGCTCAAACAGTTATAAATTAACAAACTACTGATGCTCTGATACCATTAACAAAACTACAGGACCTTAAGCCTTTTTTTTTCTTTTTTTCTTTTTTTTTTTTATATATCAAACAAAATATGATACACATGTAAATTCTACAACTATAACTATAACTAGCTACGGGAAGATGAGAATATAAACTTCAAACTTAACACATGTAAAATGCAATAATCATTAAAACACATAACCTCTTTAAAACATGCTACACTATATCAACAACCTAAATAGTAAATAAGGTTTTCAGAAACCAGATATCGGTTTGATATCGGATTGGAATAACTAATATTGATTATATGAAAATGGTCTTTTCCATTTGAATTCGATACCAATTCGGGACGTATTTTGGACCGATTTGCACCCCTACTTTTGTGCATTTTAGTTGAGATTACTTGTCACTCTCCACTGTAGACCAAAAACGGTGCCCTTTATCACATTTATGAGCTTCCCTGCATGGTGTCCACACGCGAGAGAGAAAAATGGTTGATTTTTGTCCAACTGCTCCCAAGCCCATGCCCTCTCGAAACAAAGATCTCCTTGCAAATCCGAATCCTCTCAGTAGTCGCCTCTTTCCGTCACAGAGCATCTCTGGTGATGTGAGCTAAATAATATGTGCTATTGTTATTTTAGCATATGTTACAATCCCAAATGCTATAATTTGGCACAAACTCCTCCAATGGTGCAAATAACATAGTGTATTATTTTTTGCCACAACCTCCATTCCCTTCGTTTTTTATAAACTATCAACTACCATCTTTTAACCTCCATTGTTCCCACTACAAAATTATGATACTAACTAGATTTGCCCGTGTACGAATTTTTCTATTTTTATTTTTTTATATATAAAATTTCAATATTATTATTTTTGAAAATATTGTATTTATTTACGGGCTGTTTGGTTACTGAGAAAATTCTGGAAGAAAAATATTGTACTTTAAGTTCACGGGCATTGGTATCAACTTCTAAATCATCATACAAATGTCACACCATATGGTGCCTCTTGTTATCCATTCACTTTCTAGGAAAAAAAATATTAGGAAGCAATTGACAGGATAAGGAGGATAAGGAGTGAGGTTTGATAGGCACTTAATCTTTTCGAAAAGGAGATATCAATCCATGAATATGATGACTAGTTGTTAACAACAGGGTAAACTACAAGGCACCCTCTTAATGTTTGGATCTTTTTTCATGTAATTCCCCCTAAATAAAATTAGATTGCAATGTGCCCCAAAACAATTTATAAATTTAGCAATTAACATCATCGTTAACTGCTATTTATGAAATTGTTAGTGGCCACATAACATTTTTTTATCTAATTTCATAAATAACGATTGACAATGTCATTAATTACTAAATTTATAAGTTGTCTGAGAGTACATTACAACCTAATTTTCTTAGGGGGTTATGTGCAAAAAGATTAAACATTAGGGAAATTTCTTATAATTTACCCTTAACAATAATACTAGACTAGTTGTCATGGTCAATTCAAAACCAATGGTCATGGATCTACGTGATTCAACAAGGCACTTAGTAGATCAACTTCCATAAAAAAGCAATTAGTAAAACCTTGATCCTTAGTAGTTGGACCATATGCGTACTTATAATTAAAATAGGTACTACATGGATGTAGGCTCCCTTTGGACTTGGATTATTGTACGAGTAGATCTATGATCTACCGTATATGCGAAATAATACATAATATTCTAATTATACAAGTAGTGATTCGTAGTTTCACACAATACGCTGAATAATATACGATATTTTATGATTATACAACAATATTATATATAGATTTTATGTGTCTCTAGAAAAGTTAAATTTGGGATTTTATACAATAACCTTAATAAATTTTTTTTTTTTCCTTTTGAAGATTTGTAAGTCAAATCTGTTTAATTATGATATGGTAATTTTTAGTATTTAATTTTACCATTATTTAATTATTTTTTTTTCTTTTACAAGATCCTTGAATTTTCTATTTAAAGTGAAGTTAAATAAATACTCCATAATAAATAAGTGAGTGTTAACTAAATAAATTTCTTGAGCAAAGTGTCATGTCAAATTTAAAAGTAATGGCACTGTTAATGAGAGAGAAAAAGATAAATAAACATGCCATATGAGTACATGCACTCAATTTTGGGGGAATTTTAGATTGGTTGAACTATGGGAAAATAATTACAGTTCAAAACTAATAACTACTAACTTGACTAAGAATGACCGTGATTATTTACCCCCAGCCCACCAATCTGCAGTTCCCCTATTTGGGTGAGTTTGGACAACAAATTTTAATTAGCAGATTGGGTTTGAATTTTAAAATGTCAGCCCAAAATTAATTTGGAATAGGCTTAAGTATCTGTTTTAGACTTTTAGATAATCCGTTGAACCCGAGAACCCGAATTCATGTATTTATCCGAGAAGTAGGAGTATGAACACATATTCAAAAATTTACAAAAAATAAAAAAATGATCGAGCTCAACCCGTCTACTTGGCCCAAGAATCAATTTTGAATTCTGACTGAGTTCATCAAATTAGGGAACCTTAGTTTAGATTGGGCTAGGTTGGAAGTCTAGTCCATTGAGTTGAGTTTAAGTTGTCTTTTCAACTCAACACTCTAAGATCCATTTGAGGGAGTTTAGATTTGATGATGAGTGATAAAACTCAACATCATACTAAGTTAATTCACATCTTTAAACGAGGACTGGATGGCTGGGCATGTAAGGGTGTGACTAACTCGATACCGTGGATCTAGTCCAAAATAAAGTTAGAATTTGTTGGTATGTTGGTGAGGAACTTGAAGCCAAACTTAGAAGCCGCGTGAGGAATCTAGAGTACTTTTACCGCGTGTAGCTGGTCTCGTTGCGTGTGATTCCGATTTCTAGCTTTCTAATTTAAATAACCTTGTGCAGTCGTGCTGTCTTTCCGGAATCTTTATTTTTTCTTTTTTTAGTACAGTAGACAAAATGAAATCAAATCTCCAGCATTTTTCTTATTCTATTTCAAGTTGCTTCAATCATAGAATTTAATTTCATTTTCACCTTTTCGATTCTAATTAAACAAATATGTCTTTTAGATAAAAGATCATTTTACAAAATTTCAAGGACTATAGACAAGTTTAATATCACAGTAGTGCTCTTTAACATGAATAAACCATGAATTATTCTGTTCGATTATGCTCGTCTGTAACGTGCGCACGTGTGCGATCAAAACTATATATATATATATATATATATATATATATATATATATATGTATGTATGTATGTATATATATATATATTTTTTTTTCATTGTGATTCAATCCCCATCCTTGAACCAGATGTTGTGGTACTAGTTCTGCAAAACTTAAAACATCTTCCTAAATAATCATCCATCAAAGACAGTCGAGTTGGTGGAGCGTCTACTTACTAGACTTTAGAACAAAGTGAGTGTTGAGTGGAGTCAAGAATCGAATATATATCTTCAACTTAATTTTAATTTTTCTTAAGAGAGAAGGAAACCAAAACTACTACAAAAATCAGTGGCAAAAAGCAATGTAAACGTTACTTTTTTCTTTTGGAACATTTGTCTCTTTCTTCCCAAAGTCTGAAAAGAAGTGAAAGGAATACGCCTTCCTTCCACTTTCCTGCAAATGTGCACAAGTGGGTTGCGCTTTTATTTCATTTTAGAAAATTTTCTTTTTCTCTTTCTTACTTTTTTCACTCTGTTTCTTTCTCTTTTTCTCTTTCCAAGTTTGAAAATTGGGGAAAGTTGAGCAGTACATCACCTTCCTTTCCCAATTCCCATTTTCCAGCTATGCGCATAGTAGGAAATTGCTTGGATGCTTCCTTATAGTGAAATCAACAAATAATTTAAAAAGTTAGCAGAGCTTTTCACTTTTTTTTTTGGTAAACGAGCTTTTTACCTTTTTTGTTTTTTTTTGGTAGACGACCTTTTCACTTTACTATCAGCTCTATTTGCTTTCTTCTGTGTGTCCAATTCTCTCTGCCAAAAATCTTGCTACACCCACAACTCCACAGTTTCACTTTACTAGCTATCAGCTCTATTTGCTTTCTTTTGTGTGTCCGATTCTCTGCCAAAACTCTTGCTTCACCCACAAGTTCCTAATTGTAATTCTCGATCTACACTGGCTTCCATGACTACCCCAGAGCTCCCTTCTTCTTCTTCTTCTTCGACCCCTAAATGGAATTACGATGTCTTTTTGAGTTTCAGAGGTGAAGACACACGCAAGACCTTCACAGACCATCTCTTTGAAGCTTTGAAGCAGAAAGGAATTCGTACGTTCAGAGACGACGACAGGCTTGAGAGAGGGAAAGAAATCTCAGGAGAACTCCTTAAAGCAATTGAAGAATCAAGGATTTCGGTAATCGTTTTGTCGAGCAACTATGCTTCTTCCACATGGTGCTTGGATGAACTTGTGAAGGTCCTCGAGTGCAAGCAGACCAAGGGACAGACGGTTTTGCCCATTTTCTACAACGTGGATCCGTCGGAAGTGAGAAAGCAGACGGGAAGTTTTGCACAGGCCTTTGCTAAATACGAAGAAGGTTTCAAGGAGAAGATGGAGATGGTGAGGCAGTGGAAGGCGGCTCTATCGGAGGTGGCTAATTTATCTGGTTGGGATTTACGCAATATTGCAGATGGGTACGTAATTCTCCAATCTCCGGCCTAGCAAGTCTTTCTCTCCTATTTTGGGTTCTTGTTATTTTGTTACGAAGGCTGTTTTTGTCAACACAAAATTGTCTCTCACAAAATTGTCACCCTCTAGTTATTTTCTGGCACCATTTAGTTATTTTAATATTTTTGTATGAAAAATATAAATCTTTTTTCTTAAAAATTGATCGGACTCCCCACTAAAAAATATCATTTTGAATTACTTTTTATAAAAACATTTTCTTTAAAATCTGATATTTAAGTAGATATTTTGATCATTTATAATTTATGTTTTATTTTTACAAATATTTTAAACAATGCAACTAATTGAGTAATTTTCATAAAAGCCTCTTATATACTTTATAAAATTTTGAGAAATTAAAATAGGTGAAAGATACAAAATTATTCAAAATAATGGTTTTTAAAGCACAAGGCAGCTAGTATTCATGAAAACTTTTTATATTATTATAAAACCTTAAAAGTTTAAAATAAGTGAGAAGTGTTGGGAAATTTTTGTAGTGGCAATAATCGTCCTATTTTTTATTAGCTAAATAATACTTTCACCCCTTTAGTATTTGTCAATTATAATATAATCTCTTGTTTCTGAACACTAAGGCCATGTTTGTTTAGTTGGAATAGAATGGATGGAATGAAATCACATTCCAATTCATTCCAAACAACATGTTTGGATGAGATAATTAAATGGGAATAAAATCAAATAGTGGTAGTAAATTGTAATGATATTCATTCCGCAATGTTTATTTCAATTTCAATCCATTCCAGACTATTTTGAGTATGGAATCAGATTCCATTCTCACTCATTCCATTCTAACCAAACAAACATGGCCTAAAAGCATCTCCGGCTCAAGAAAACTATTTTGATGAGTTAAAAGCATTTTTTAGTTTAAAAAGTATAAAAATAGCTATTTATAATAAAAATAACTCTTTGTAGTAAAGTGATTGTTCTAATGCAGCAAAATCTATTTTTTAGCTTACTTAGTTTTCTCTTTTTCTAATCACCATTATTCCATGTTTTGGTGACATGGAATTTGGCTCTCAATTTAATTTTAAATTATTTCAGCTCACCGTTTAACTCTTCCATCGAAAAACACCCCTTAAAACTAAAAGCTATTTTTGGTTTTAACTCACCATTTAGCTCTTTCGTCGGAGATGCTCTAATAGACCAAAATGCACAATTTAACTTAGTTGAAGCATCTCTCTGTACTGAAGCCGGACTTGTGGTAGCTTTATTAACCCCCCTCCCCAGTGAAGATTTTTTCTCTCTCCTCATCGTTTCTCTTCTTCTCTTTTCTCCTTTTTATTTTTATTTTTTCTCTTGTTTTCTTGCTCTATTAATCTTTTTTCTTGCTTGCAACTTGATAAGACACATTGCCCATGAACAATACCATAATTCCATGTAAATCATTCTTTGATTTCTTCTCTTTCTTCTTCTTTATTTGTTTTGTTTGGTTTTTTCTTTTGGGCCGAGGGTGTTTTTCATGCTCTTTTTTAATCCACGAACAATACCTTGATTCCATGGAAATCAGTCTACTCCTAGCCCACCATTGCAACACAAAAACCCTCTATTTCTATCACTTTTTTTTTTTCTCTTTAATTATTACCATAGAGACATCCTGTTATGCTTCCTCAAATTCTATGATACCAAGGCCCATCAAAGTTAATATTATTCACTGTGTTTGCATAGTTTACACCAATAATAAATAATGTTTCCAACTTTGGATGGAACACTCATTCAAGCACACACGAACATATAGAGGGCAACACTCGCACAACACACACCCTCTATACGGGCTATGGCTGTATCGTAACAGGATATACACAACACAAACACCAACTAAACACATACAAAAGGAAAAAAACAAGATAAAGCAGAAAACGGGTTAGTGATGGCGAAGTGGTTCAACGATGGTGGTCAAGTTAGTAGTAAAAAGGTGTTTCATTGTAAGTTTAGTGAAGATTTGATAAAAATGAGTGTTTGGATGTAGATTTAGGAGTTTGTGGAATCTTGTAAGATGGTGGCTAAGGGTAATTCAGGTATTTTAGAAAAAAAAAAAAAAAAGCATGGCGTCACTAAGCTAGAACGGTGTTATTGATTACCTTGACACTGAGAGCATCTCCAATAGTTTGTGTTATTTCTATTTTAGCACATGCTGCAGTGTCAAATGTTATAATTTGACACAATGTGCTCTGATGGTGCACATGATACAATATTTCATTGTTTGGCACATCCACCATCCCTGGACTTTCATTTTTCCAACCACCTTTATGCTATCTTAGCACAAAGTACTAAATATAGCACAAGGGTATGCTATTATTATTTTGTAGCACATCATTGGAGCACCAACAAGATGTACTATTGCTACTATTGGAGATGTTCTTAGGAGGTGTCATTATAGTTTATTTTGCAAAGTAAATATGACGGTGTAATTTCAAAAACAAGAAATGGTATATCTATAATTGTCGGATACTAGAAGGGGCCTATATATATATATTTTTTAAAAATTTTTGATTGATGACATGGCTTACCATGTCAAATGATTCCATAAAACTTGGTCTCAAAGTTGGTCCGTCTAGCAGCACTGCAATATTATTTACAAGTGCGTAGATATTTCTTACTATAGGTGGTTAGATAAGCTACCAGGAGGCCTTTTGGGTTCGCAAAAATGAAGTTTCTCGTCAGGCATGACTGACGTACAGACGGTACAATATTTCGGTGCAATCCCTTAGGCCTTTCATGAAATCAACTCTATTTGATGAATTTCTTCATCACCCAATAAAAATAAAAATAAAAAGCATTTGATGCATAATTTTTAGACCTGACTGGACACTAATTAACCCGGATAGGGAAGAGGTTCACTGGTTCAATCCAACCGGCCACTTAATATTAACAATATTTTATTTTAGATGAATTTGACTTTGTGTGCAATTGATGCATTTTGAAACACTTACAATATTTATGTAGGGAAAATTTCCATGCATATCAGTGATTCAGAGATGTTAAGGGCTTATTAGTTATTACATGAGTTGTTTTGTGCTTCAGTCTTGCAAGCCCATATATGAGACATAGATTAAAGGATGATCCAAAAGTATATAAGGTTAACTTACACTCAACCTTCAAAAGGTCCTAACTTTTGAAAGAGAGGTGGAACCGTCCTCATTTATGTCCTAGCTCTAGAAACTTGAAGAGAGGTGGCACCTTGCTCATTCATGTATTGTGTGTATCTATGTATGTATAGCAAAAAAAAAAGTTGTCTTGCTATCTAAAATCAGGTTGACTGATCCAATTCACACCAGTTCAATTAGAATTTCGCCGATTTACATGGATCATGCTGGTTCAACCTGCATTGCATGTTTAGACAGTCCTATTAGAAATCCAACCCAGAAATCCTATTAGAAACCCAACCCGGAGATGTGAGCGATTCATTGGTTTACTAGTTTGACCAGCCAAGCCAAACTAGGTTTTATAATAGAGATTTAATGAGTTTTAACAATCTCATCTGTTTTTTATTTATTTATTTATTTTTTTTATGATGAATCTCATCTGTTAACCTATTTACCAATTTAGCAATCTCATCTAGACTTTTTTTTTTGCCTAATAATTTTGAAAAGAGTAGTGTTATATAGAACAACTCATATATTTTTCCAAATTTACCTATCCAATTGATGATGTAGTTGGGATAACCAACTTGAATTTGTAAATAAATGAAATATAATGCACTGAGCACACAAAATTAGGTCTAGGGTACCTATTGCAGACAAACCCGAAAAATGCACTTTTGATGGGGGCAATGCCTCATGATAAATTATTACATAGATCCACCATTTATAAGACATCTTCAATCTATTGAAAGGTTTAGATTGTTACATAGATTCACCATTTTGCCAATAAATAGCGTTGCCTCATCAGTTTTAATGGGGCAATGACTCACCATAGTTCATCTCTTAATAATATTTTCCTTGCAACTCAAATATTAACATTTCTCATAGATATATTTTAAATAAAAAATAAATAGGTGAACATATGGCAAGTGTACGTATTTTTTGTGAGTGTGGCCCTTTTTATGTGAACATAGAGAGGTTGTTTCGGGACTGTTGTGATAGAGACTCTTGTCATATTTCAGATTTTATTTCAATTCCCCTTTTTTATGTTCACGTTTACTCAACTGAATGAAACAATTTTTAACATTTACTTTTATTAATATCTCTTTGTCCTCTAAAATTATTTTATTTCCCTACGACTTTTTCAATTGCTTGTGAAAAAACTAAACATCGATCATCATTGTACTTCATTGCTGTTTCTTTGTATTTTTATAGCTTAATATGACTCTCCTGATGGTTATTATGGTTTATAATTGATAGGCACGAGGCAAAGTTTATCCAGGGAATTATTCAAGCCATCTGGATTAAATTGAATCATACATTATTACATGTTGCGGAGCACCCAGTTGGAATAGTTTCACATGTAGAGAAAATAAATGGGTTGTTGGGTGCTGGAGGGTCTGACGATGTTCATATTATAGGTATTTTGGGGATTGGTGGAATAGGTAAAACAACCCTCGCTAAAGCTATTTATAATCAAATAGCGGAACAATTTGAGGGTAGTACCTTTCTCGCAAATGTTAGAGAAGATTCGAGAACACACGGCCTGATTCACTTACAAAGAAAACTTCTTTGTGAAATACTAAAAGAAGAAAATCTGGCTATAAGCAATGATGATAGGGGAGTCGTTATAATAAAGGAAAGGCTTCGCTGCAAAAGAGTTCTTGTTATTCTTGATGATGTGGATGACCCAGATCAATTAAAAAAATTAGCCGGCAGTCCTAATTGGTTTGGCCTAGGTAGCAGAGTAATTATAACAACTAGAGATGCACATCTGCTAACCAGATATGAAATATGTACAAGCTATATGGTTGAGGAATTAAATGATGAGGAAGCTCTTCAGCTCTTTCGTTTGCATGCCTTTAAAGAAGACCATCCTCCAGCAAGTGACTTTTTGGAGCTTTCAAACGATGTAGTAAATTATGCTGGAGGACTTCCTCTTGCTCTTGAAGTTTTGGGCTCATTTCTTCGCGAGAAAAGCATAGATGAATGGAGAAGCACATTGGATAAACTAAAAAATAATCTGTACAAAAAAATTCATGAAACACTAAAGATAAGTTTTGATGGACTAGATAGTCAAGAAAAGGATATTTTCCTAGATGTTGCATGTTTTTTCAAAGGGGCGTACAAGGATTATGTAACAAAAGTACTCAAAAGTTGTGGTTTCTACCCTGAGGCAGGATTGGGAATTCTCATTCGAAGATGTCTGGTAACTATTTCGGATAATAGGCTTTGGATGCATGATTTGGTACAAGAAATGGGACGGGAAATTGTACGCCAAGAATCCCCCAATGAGCCTGGAAAACGCAGTAGGCTATGGTTTGACAAAGATGTCCACCGTGTACTAAGAAGAAATACGGTGAGAGCCAAACACTTGAACTTTTTTCTTTAATGTAATGTCCATTAGCAAGGATAAGCTTGGACAGTTTCCTTTTCATTTAAGAAGTAACAAAACCATGTAATTTTAGTATGTCTTAATGTATTTGCACTTTTCTATTTCTCTCCATCTTGGTTATCAGGGTACAGATGCAGTTCAAGGCATCTTTCTAAACTTTTCAACACCAGATGAGGTACACTTCAGCAATGATGCCTTTACAAGGATGAACAATCTTAGACTGCTCAAAATTTGTTACATCTACCTCGATAGACACGCTGAATATTATTTTGAAAAGGGAGTAGACTTGACTGCTGAATATTTTGAAGAGGGAGTACTCGAACATGGTAACATGAACGTTTTTGAAGGCATTAATTACCTCCCTAATGAGCTAAGGTACCTAAATTGGCATGGATACCCGTCAAAATCATTGCCATCAAATTTTCATCCATGGAACCTTGTTGAAATTGACATGCGTTGCATCCGCCTAGAACAACTTTGGAAGAACCAGGTATAGAAAAAAAATTTGAAACTTAATATGAATTATTGTGTTGGGGTTCCCTGATCCTTTTTTATGTTGGCACACAATTTTAGACATGCGCCACGATATCAATTTTACAAGATGAGAGAAAAGTCATGTAATCAAACCACATGGCACTTTATCGTGAAATTTTGCACTTGAAATCCTTATAGATAGGATCATCTTTTCAAAAATAGAATGTATATCTCAGAATTTGTGCAATATCTAAAAATATATAGGGAGAGCTTGTCAAAATGCCCATGAAGTTGCCCTCATATATGGAGTAGTAGATTTTCTTCTCTATTTTATAGAGTAATCATTTTTAAAGAGTTGTACAAGTTCATAGAATTTAATTTACGAAACCTGATACATTTTTGTTCTAACAGATCAATCTAGAAGACTTGGAATTCCTCAATCTCAGTCACTCTCAAAACCTTACCGAAACCCCAAACTTCTCAGGGTTCCCGAGGCTAAAGATATTAATTCTTCAAGGTTGCACGAGATTGGTTAAGGTTCACCCCTCCAATTTGGTTCTCGATATGCTTGTTTTCTTGAATTTGAAAGATTGTAAAAGCCTTTGTAGTCTTTGGAAGAGCATTGAGCTGAAATCTCTTCAAACTCTCATTCTCTCTGGTTGTTCAAAACTCGAGAAGTTTCCAGAGATCCTAAGGACCATGGAACGTTTATCCAAGGTTTATTTGGATGGGACTGGCATAAAAGAGCTGCCCTCATCAATTGAGCATCTCACTGGGCTTGTTTCATTAAATTTGGAAAGCTGCAAAAACCTTACAACTCTTCCCAGCAACATTGGTATATTAAAGTCCCTTGAATTGCTTACTCTCTCTGGCTGCTCAAAATTTGAGAGGTTTCCACATATCTCAGAGGATATGGAGCATCTAGCGGAGCTACTTCTAGATGGAACTGCTATAAAAGAACTACCCTCATCAATTACTCGTCTAAAGAGGATTGTTATGTTGAATTTGGGATACTGCAAAAATCTTGCTAGTATTCTGAGTGGCATATGTGAGTTGAAATCTCTTGAAACTCTTATCCTTTCTGGTTGCTCGAAACTTGACAAGTTACCGGAGAACTTGGGGAGTATGCAAAATTTGGTCAACCTTCATTTAGATGGAACGGCTATAAAAGAACTACCCTCATCAAATACTCATCTAAAAAGGCTTGTGATGTTGAATTTGGGAAACTGCAAAAATCTTGCTAGTCTTCCGAGCGGCATATGTGAGTTGAAATCTCTTGAAACTCTTACCCTTTCTGGTTGCTCGAAACTTGAAAAGTTACCCGAGAACTTGGGGAATCTGCAAAATTTGGTAGAGCTTCATTTAGATGGAACTGCCATCACACAACCACCGTCCTCTGTTGTACTTCTGAAAAACCTTCATACATTATCCTTTCGTGGATGCAAAGGATCATCATCCCATTGGTGGAAATCAATCTTCCCGCCTTTGTCATTGCCTGGAAAAGTTCCATGTTCCAGCGGTTTGATGTTGCCTTGTTTATCAGGTTTACGTTCCTTAAGAAGTTTAGATCTTAGTGACTGTAATCTATCAGGAGGAGGAATCTTCAGTGCTATTGTTGGCTTATCCTCGTTGAAAGACTTGGATCTAAGCAAAAACAATTTTGCCATCCTACCCGCAACCTTCAATCAATTTAATTCCCTGAGAAACCTTCGGTTGGAGCATTGCACTAGGCTTCAAGAATTGCCACCGCTTCCAAGAAGTATATATGAAATTGATGCCCATGGTTGCATATCATTGGAAAAATTATCATATCCACTGCAAAACCTTGAGTTGGACTATCGCGTCTTCAGATTTGGCAACTGCAAAACACTCGCTGGCCATAAAGGCAGAACATTTTTTCAAAGACACTATCAGGTCTCTCTCTCTGTCTCTCTGTCTCTCTCTGTCTCTCTCCGTATTGTTTAACGACATGAATTCCATGGATCAGGTGCTTTCTGGAGAACATGGTTTCAGTTTTCTTGTACCGGGAAGCGAGATTCCGAAGTGGATGAATGAAGAGAGCATGGGGTCATCAATTTGTTTCATGATGTCTCCACTGGAATATAGCAAGTCTAAAGGAGTGATCTTTTGCGCTGTTTTTACACTCAAGGGCGCAGCAGATAGCAAAGATTACTTGGCTTGCGAATTGTCTCGTGTAATAGATGGTGTCTCTTCGCCTTCTTATTATATGCCGTGTATCGCTATCGTTGGGAATAGATACATGGAGTCAGAGCATGTGTGGTTGAGATTTGAGACACGTGATTTATTCAAAGGCCATACCAATAGCTCAGATGATGGGCCCACAATGTTATACCACTTTGAAGCTTTATTTAAAGCCCATAAGAAATTAGCAGAAATTCAAGTGAACAAGTGTGGTGTTCATATAATATATGAGGAAGATGATGAGCCCACAATGATACACTCCAACTCTTCATTTCACAATTTGACACTGAAGAAGTAGAAGAAGAAGAAGAAAAGGAGGAGGATATTGTTACTACCAAACATAAGAGAAGGCTTGCTGAGGAGTAAGCAAGTGGAAGTGGATGTTCTAATAAAAGGATGAGAGGAAACAGCCACACAGTTCTTAAACTTAAGGACAAAGAATCATCGTAGCTAGCATTACCAGCATCACGGCTCATGCATCCTCCATCTGTCTACAAATTCTTTGCCTTGTTTTTCCAATGACAGATCGGCTCTACTTGGAACTTCTTCAGGTTAATCTCTGACTCGCATTCTCTCTCATCCCTCTCGTCCGTTGTTTTGATTTCTGCTCTTAAGGCTTAACCCTAATTCTAACTCTAACCCATGGCTAATTTTCCAAGGATTTTTATTTTTTTATTTTTTTGGGGGTGGGGGAACAGAGAGTTGGTTGTGGTTTCCTTATGAGAGTTTTGAGTTTGATTCAAAGGTAATGGACAACATCTTCTCTCTTTCCTTTCTCTGTAAGACTATGGTCTCGAAGTATAGGTGTTATTTTATTAGGTGAGAGTAATATTGTGAATTTGGGAAACTCAATTGTATGGTATCATGGTGGCCTGATGAGGGACGTTTGTGATACTCCTTAAATAATATGAACCATCGCAACCTTTAAAACCAGTGAGAGCAGTGGCAGATGCATGCAAGTGTCTTCAGTGCTACATTAGAGTTCATGCATATGTTTGGACTTGTAATTAATTATTTACATGCGATACGTGTGTACACACAACACCTTTAAATATTACATTAAAATGGAGGAGAAAATCATGATTGAATAGTGGTTAATTGATTTGAATTCAAAATTTCTCTCTTTACTTTTTTATTAAATATAAATTCAATATATGGGTTTCTTCTTAAAATCAATTTAATTGTAATTTTAAATTAGGAAGAGGAAGGGTAACCGTTATATTTGAAGAAAAAAAAAATTCTATTTATATTTTAAAATGTAAGTTTTTGTTTCTATATTCAAGAGTCACATCCTTTTAAATTCCTATCCATTCATTTGTAATAGCAATCTGTTACACCTAAAGGTAAGTTAAAAAATTGTAATTAAGAGTACATTAAAAAATTAATATAATATATGAATTAATTAATTATAAATTTACCTTAATTTAATATATTAAGTATTAAATATATTGACAGGTTACAATTGTCAAATTTCTCATGAATCTCTATGAGCTGAGGTGGCTAAATATATGAACTCCAAGCTCAATAAGGTTATCCACCCCAGCGCCACATGGAGGAGTGAGAAAGTGGCTTGTATGTTACTTTAATATATATACTAGAGATAAACCTATGCGATGCATGGGATTAAATTTTAATAAATTAAAATAAGCTTTAAACATTTTACATTCCTTCTTGTACTGGAAATTAAATATTTAAATTGGGAAATTGTCAATGTTTTCGTAAACTGGAATTTTCTTTCTTTCTTGAACCACATCTTCACTTGTTAAAACACAAAATTTAATTATTTATCAAAAAATTGGTAAAGTCAGTACACTAACAAAAATGCAAATCAAAAAAACCGCTGACAAAAACAATCTTTCCTATATTTTTCTATTTGAACTATAAACTAAAGTGCAACAACAACCTGCTTATAAAAAAAAAAAAAAAGTACAGCAACAAATCCTACTAGAATTCGACCAAATATAAGTAAAAACATCACATCTCCCTAATAGAATTTCTTGAGAAAACTAAAATGAAAAAGTTGTAGAAACCAAAATAAAAAGATTATTGGAAACATACCTTAAAAAAAGTAATTGGGCCAAAAAGCCACGCAGTGAGCACATAGTGAACTATTCTTTCCCCTTTGACTAAAGAGTAGTGCGTGCTCGCCGCAAATAGCAGGCCAGAACAAAGAGTGAAACCTTAGAACAGGGAGAGAGGGGGCCAAATCAAAGTTTAAATTGTGAAGGAGAGAGAGAGAGAGAGGGGGGGGGGGGGGGGGGGCGCAAATCAAAGTTTAAATTGTGAAGGAAGGAGAGAGGTCATAACTCCAAAAGCAAGGAAAAACTGGTTTATTTAGGCCTTTGACGTGCCACTATTGACCATAATAATGGGGCTAGCTAGAAAAAGGATTTATTTCTGAAGTAACGTCAAGAATAATGTAACGGCCCCATCAACAGAATAATGTTCTACCCTTCCCTCTGCTCTTTTCATTTTGACCCACAAATTGTAGTAGGTATACATTAATAAATTTATACATATTGTAGTAGGCTAGCAATAATATTCCAAGTAAATACATATTACAACGTTTAGCAATACTATTAATAGGATTGTAACCGAAAGAGAGAAGAGAGAGAGAGAATGTTAGATTTATTTAGTTCGGTGAATTTCTTTCTTATTGATATAGCTTAATATGAGAACTCTAAGCTCAAAGAACTTGTCCATCTCATCGCCATCTGGAAGAGAGAAAAACAGTCTTGAACGTCACTTTAATATATATATTAGATAGATATTAGATTATAATTTTAAAAAATAGTAAAAGGCATATTGGGAAAGTAAAATAATTATTTGCTATGATTTTTGAGTTTTGACAATGAACAAAATGAAAATGTGTTTAAACAAAGTGTGACGGAAAAAGTACTTTTTTTTTTTTTTTAGAACAAAGTGACTGATGAGTCTGTGAAGATTCGAATATATATCTTCCAGCTAATTTTTCTTTAGAGATTCCACTTGACTTGTTTATAATCTCCAAAGACGGTGAAAAGGAAGCAAGACGAAGGTGGCATTTTCCACACGCTCTTGTCTCTCTTTGTGTGCATTTTTCGTTCTTCAGAGAAGCAAACTATAGCGTTTCTAACGAGTCATGAAAACTTTGAAAGCTTCAAATATGCAGAAGCAGCGCGTTAGCCTATTAAAACTTCACCCCAATTTCCGTGACGAACAAACCCAGCAATAGCAGCAACAACGAACCCTGCAAAGTTCAAACCTTGGCCTGGAGTAAAGAGGTAATGGCACTTGAGCATTTCTCAATGACCCAAAAATCATTCTTTGTGCATTCCTTATCATATCAGTATATTAGTACCATGCATTAAAGGTTGTATCCTATGCATTGGCGTGATGTATCCCATAATCTACTAATACATAAGATACAACCTCCAATATGGGTATTGATATAAATTATATTAGTATATACTCACCTGATCATCACCTATTCTTTATGTATATATTTACAATAATGCTAGATCGGACGAGAATAGGGGGACGACACTAGGGGACGACTAACGTTGTTAAAGTGACGTTAGTTGTCATTTGTGTTTACTGCTTATATTCCATTCAAGGAGTCCCTATATATTACGAATCATAGGGGGAACGTGGGTCTGATAACACCTCAAAACCCCTGTTTTGCCGTTCCAGATAACCTCCCACGAGCCCTGCTCTACCGTTTCAGATAACTTCATGTTATCAAACAAACACCCAAACGTGATTTAAGATTAAAAAACCCCGAACTTCCCCTAAAAAATCATACCTCTTCTGATGCTTCTCCTTGTTCAATGGCGTTTCAAATAACCCCTGTTCTGCCGTCCCAAATAAACTAAGTTCTATTGCCTCCTCCTCCTTCAATGGCGTGTCTGATAACACCTTAGAACCCCTGTTTTGCCGTTCCAGATAACCTCCCACGAGCCCTGCTCTACCGTTTCAGATAACTTCATGTTATCAAACAAACACCCAAATGTGATTTAAGATAAAAAATCCAGAACTTCCCCTAAAAAATCATACCTCTTCTGATGCTTCTCCTTGTTCAATGGCGTTTCAGATAACCCCTGTTCTGCCGTCCCAAATAAACTAAGTTCTGTTGCCTCCTCCTCCTTCAATGGCGTGTCAGATAACACCTCAAAACTCCTATTTTGCCGTTCCAGATAATATCCCACGAGCACTGCTCTGCCGTTTCAGATAATTTGATTATATCAAACAACCATCCAAACGTAAATTAAGATGAAAAAAACCCTAACATTCCCTAAAAAAACCTACCTTTTCTGATGCTTCTCCTTGTTCAATGGCATTTCAGATAACCCTAACAATCTGTGCTTTCAAATAACTCTACGCAAGGCGTTGAGAACCCGTTTCAGATAACTCTTTGCTCTCGGACGGCGTCGCTTGTTTAGAGGGGGAAGAGAACCACGCCAACAGAGTGAGGTTATTTAAGATAAAAAACCCAAATCAAAACCCTAAAAAATCATACCTTTATGTGCTTTCAGATAACTCATTCTAAACCCTTGAAAACCCATTTCAGATAACCCGCGAAAATGAGGATTTCCTTTTTGAATGTATCTTGGTGGTGTTAACGGGGTTAATAGGAAATCACCAATCACGTTCAATTGACGCCTTTCGTCCCACGTTCGTCCTCTATGGGTCGGCCCACCTATCACTACTCATATATTTATGTATATAATCATTTTTCTTAGGAGAGAGAAAGAATCCAAAACTATTACAAAAATCAGTGGTAAAAGCAATTTAAACGTTACTTTCTCTTTTGGAACATTTTTCTTTCTATCCCTGGTTTGAAAAAATGTGACAGGAGTACACCTTCCTTCCACTTTCTTGCAAATGTGTACAACTGTGGGTTGCGCTTTTATTTTATTTTAATTTTTTCTTTTATTTTTTCTATCTTTTCTTGACGGCAGGTCACCCACGCAGAACCGACAGGTCGGGGGACTTCTCATGCGGGGCAACTTTATTGCAACCTTTTCTTTATATTTATTATAATTATAATCCTTCGTTCCTTTTGTTTGATTATTTTTTAGAGTAAATTGTAAATAATCCCTTAAAATATGAGAGTTAGCAAATAACCTTTCTTATATTTTAATTTTATCAATGTGGTCCTCTTATGTTTTAATTTTTGTCAATCTGCCCCACCATCATTTACCGTTGATGAAATTTGAAAGAAATTAATTACGTGCGTATATCGTTAATGGACCTGTGTTGCCCAAAATACCATTGACTAATGAAACACAGCGTTTTCACATCACGTTTACCGTTAGCAGTGTTAAACCAATTAAATCCCCAACTGAACTAAGAGCACATTGGTAAAATTAAAACATAAGGGGTTATCTGAACTAAGAGCACATTGGTAAAATTAAAACATAAGGGGTTATCTGCTGACCCCATACTTCAGGGTTATTTTTTGCAATTTACCCTATTTTTTTTACTAAACACACATATTAAGGCAATGCATTTAATGCATTGTCATGTCATCTAATTTTTTTAACTTTCTTATTATATCCTTTTATTATAATTATTCTCTCTCCATCTCATTTTGTTTAATTATTTTTTGACCAAACACTCATATTAAGGAAACACACATATTAAGGCAATACATTTAATGCATTGTCATGTCATCCAATTTTTTTAACTTTCTTATTATACCCTTTTATTATAATTATACTTTCTCCATTTCATTTTGTTTAATTACTTTTTGACCAAACAGTCAAACACACATATTAAGGCGATAGATTTAATGCATTGTCATGTCATCCAATTTTTTTAACTTTCTTATTTTACCTTTTTATGATAAAATGATACTTGATGTGAAAGTTAATATAATAATAGTAATTTTAAATATTATAGAGGGTATTTTGGGAAAGAAAAATTATAATTTGCTTTGACTTTTGAAAGCAGTCAAATATTTTGGAACATCTTAAAATGGAGAAAATGATCAAACAAACCGAAACGGAGGGAATAGTTATTTATTTTCTTTGTTTTAGGACTTAATTATTTATTTTATTTTATTCCTTGTTTTACAAGGATTAGTAATTTTCTATTCATAGTTTATTTCTAATTATTAAGACTATATCTCTATAAATATGCTTATAGTCCTATAAGTAATAATAATATTTTGATCAATAATATTATTTGAGAGTTTTCTTCTGTGTTTGTGTTCTTCTCATAGATTTGAGTTTTCTTTCTCGTGGATTCAAGAAGCTTAGACTATTGACGTAGGCCATAATCATATCTTCTAGTTTTTCGTTGTTTTATCTCTCTCTCTCTCACTTTTTCTTTTTCCTGTATTTAATTTGTAATAAACACAAAGTAAAATTGCTTGTGTACATGCTAAGCAAAATAAATCAAAATTTCGTTCAAACCTTAAGGATTATATCTAGTAGCAAGTTGAGTCTTAATAAACATCTCAAAAGTGTAGTAAAGTGTTTAAAGCCTCAGGAAAACTTTCGATCCTATATCTATTAGGGGTGTTAATGGTTTTGGTTAAAATCGAGAACCAAACCGAACCGGGCGGTTTGGTTTGGTTTTTTTATCATTAGGTTTGGTTATGGTTTTAATTTTAGAAAACCGAACTCAATTGGTTTGGTTTTGGTTTTCAGTTTTAAAAAACTAAACCAAACCGAAAAACCGATATATATATATATAAATAAACTTAAAGTTTGTAAATTCCCAATTCTAATAAGGGTAAAAATAGGTAATGGGCTTGATTTTGTTGATTTTAAGTTTCTTATTGTTTTCCATTTTTTAGATTGGCATGTATTAAACTAGCTATTAGTGTTGTGTGTATTAATGTTGTGTGTGATATTGACATATTGATATATGTCAATATGTTTCTATTTTGATACAATGTTTGTTTTTTTTTAGTTGCTAATGTAATGTTTTTGTTAAAAATGTTTTTATTTGGAGTTTGGCATGTCATTTTTTTCATTTTCAATTATTTGTTGTTACTTAATAGGTTAAAACCGAAACCGAACCGAACCAAACCGAAATATAATGGTTTGGTTTGGTTTGGTTTTTTTATAGTATGGTTTTGTGATGACCTGAATTTTAGAAATATATATTTATTTGATCCTATGTGTGCAACTTCACCATAACTTAGGCAAGTGTAGCATAAAATTATGCACCCACCACTTGCATCTGCTTTGGATGTGTGTGTCTATATATATATATATATATATATATATATATATATATATATATATATATATATATATGTAAAGAGGGATCATTAGCCGCACCACCACTTCCATTTGCTTTGGATATATATATAAGTATAGAGGAATCATTAGCTGCACCTACCACTGGCATCTGCTTTGGTTATATTTATATGTATAGAGGGATCGAGACAGAGAGTTAGAGAAAGAGCAACAGAGAGAGAGAAATTGAGGAAGAACAGAGGAGAAAAAAAACAGAGTGGTCTGGTAGAGGTTTTTGGCTGAGTTCGTGGAGCTCTCTTAGTGAGGTAAAATCCTCACATCCTCTATCGTTGATTTCATATATATATATATATATATATATATATATATATATATATAAATATCACGTACTGTGTATATATATATATGTATATGCAATTTTATTTTCTTATGTTATTCTTAGAAAGGATGATCATATTTTATGTTTTTGGGACCAAGGAACACCATGGTAGTGTCAAATTTTAGAGAAATTGACTGTAGGTTGAAGTTTTAGAAATTTTAGAATTTTGGATCATGAAAACCCGAAACTTTAGGCTTAAAAACGAATATGATTTTATAGGATTCTGAATGAACAATTTATAGTCGCACGTAGTACTCCGCATGAGCTTCGATTCGACACTTGAATCACTGAAAACGGTTAAGAAACAAGAGAGATATTAATCGTCGAAGTTGGCCCGTTGAACACACGGTGTAACCCGGTTACACAATTCAACCCGCGGGAGGTTGAAGATGACCCCATAGGTCTATGATCCTGTGTGGGTGCATCTGTGTACCTTACCGTGTTCTCACGCATTTAAAAGCCATACGATAATCATATGAACCCCAAATTTGACCGTTGGACTCGTCTTGGAGGGCCCTACCATGTGGGACCCTTAGTTGATCATTTTGACCAAGTTTGACTGTAGTTTGACTTTTTGGCCAAATTAATATTTATTAAAAATTCCAGAAAATATCAGAAAATTCCAAAAATTACAGAAAATTCCCAGAAATTATAGAGAGTGTTTTAAAAATTATTTTGATGATTTTGGGACCATAGTTTACTGTTAGAAGTCCAATAGTAATTTTTGAGTGCGTTATATTTATTTTGAAATTTACCTAAAGATTACGTATGCATAATTATCAGATTTTATCGGTCCTCGGGAGGACCCTAGGGAGCATTAACGCTGCATTCGCATTGTCAGTGTCTATCACGTGGTTTTGGGTTGGTATTGCTCGCAATTGAGGTAGGAAATGTGGCTTCTTTACATTTAATATGGTGTTATTCTATAAATGTGATTTTAAATGCCTTAATGATATTTTTGGATTTTCCCACTGATTTATAACCAAATATTTTATTACTTGTTCAAAATTTATGGAATCCTTCAATATATCATTTGATACGACTGTTTTATATTGTTCCTTAAAGATACATGGTTATATACTCGTTTAAATGTTATTGTGAAATATCTGTTAAATATGTGGAATTTTCATGATACTTGGATCTTGGAAAAATGCTTTATAAATGTTGGTTACTTGGAAATGCTTTAGAAATGTTACTGAAATTCTAGAAATTTATCAAACATGTTTATGGATACTTTTGGACACTCGGATATTTATTTGAATGATGGAAAATGCTTTGGATATATGGACCTTGGGTCTTGGTATGCATCAAACGGGTGGGGGCATCACAATGAAGTGGTGTCCTGCGTTGAGAATACTCCGCGAATAGCAAACAGGGTAAAGTGCCCTTGGGTGAAAGACCCTGAAGCCCTCGAGGAAGAACGCCGCGTAGGTGTTGGTTATTTTCGTGCTTGGCTGAGCCGGGGGTTGACGTGACGACGTAACCTGTGATTAGCGACGGTTGATGCATGGTTTGATCCCATAGTCTTGGGAATTGGAGATACTATGAGAATTTTGGGAAATTAACTCAAAACCCACACAAAGTATTGATTTATGACTGATATTTGATTTGAGTTATTAAATGATTTTTAATTCATATACCATGTATCTGCACATATATTAATTGTATAGAATCCACACATATTTCCTATTGGGCTTTGCAGCTCATCCTATTATTATTTCAGATGATCAGGTGATGAGTGAGGGTTTGCCGATGGCAGATGCCTAGTGGCATAATCTGAGGTTGGAACTTGAAGGTGGCATACTAACATAGTCATGGATGAGGATAGATGCACGTGCATTACATAGAGACTATGTTATTTTGATGTATGGACATTTCTATTATTATTATTGTTATTACCATTATTACTTAATGAACCTTGAATAGTTTGAATCCAACCTATGTGCCAGGGATGTTGGCATTATTTTGAGACCATATATTATTATGGGCATGATGTGTGAGCATAACATTTCATATTAATTATTTGGGTATTATTGATGAGCTGGCACCATTATTATTAAAAATATTTAAAAAAAAATACACGTGGATTTGACTAAGTCTTCCGCAACTTTTATACTCTGACTTATCCACGTGTACACCTTTTTACTTTGACTTTTATCCACGTGTCGACTCTCCGAGTCGGGGCGTGACAGGTTTGGTTTTGGTTTGGGGGGAACAAAACCGAAACATAATGGTTTGGTTTGAAATCTCCCCTAAAACCGAACCAAACCGAACCATTAACACCCCTAATATCTATGGCATTGCAAGTGCCCATTAAAAAAATAAAATAAAAAATTATACTCATTGCAAGTGAGATGATAGGATTACACACGCCCAAAAATTAGTCTAGAGGACAACACCCCACACACCCTTGTCATAATAAAATAAGGGAGAATTAACACACAAAGAACAAAACAAAACAACAACTAGAAATTGATTCGATGCTTTTCCTAACTGATACTCCTTTCGTTTTTATTTTATTGGCCTTTTTTTTTTCTGGGATATTTTAAAATTATTGTCTCAATCAAAAAGTCAATGACTTTTTTGAATTAGTTTCCTAAAATATCATTTCTAATGAGTATTTTACATTTTCCAAGGTCTTGTTAAATTTAGGATAAAATATTAATATGAAAGCATTTAAAATGATTTTTTTTTAAAAAAAAAAAAAGAAGTGTTTTGTCAAGGATGACAATTAAGTAAGAACAGAAGGAGTAAGAAGAAAAGGCTGGCCAAAAAAAAAATAAAAAAAAAAATCCTAACAAAAACGAAAAATTCATTTGCCCCTATTTGATACGAGGGATGAGAGGGAGGAGGAAAAGCACCCATGGTGCGTGTTTGGTAGGAGGGATAGAGAGGGATAGGAGGAAGGAGGGAATCCCCAAATCACCTTCTTCTCTTCCCTCCAATTTTGAGGGGAAAAGAAGAGGGAAAAGAATGTCTTTTTATTAAAATGACCATATGATTATGATTTTTTCACAAATTTTTTTTACATGTGAGGGTAGAATAGTAAAATTATATTTTTTAATAACTATCCATTCATCCTACCAAACACACAAGAAAAAAAAAAGAACTATCATTCCATTTATCCTACCAAACATAGGAAGGAAACAGAACTTCCCTCCCCCTCTATCCCTCCTATCTTTCTTTCCTCCCATTTTTTCATCTTCCTACCAAACATAGCGTTAAACTTTCGGGGACCACTTGCTAGTATGCTTCTCTTCCAAGTTCCAAGTTTGAAAATAGGGGAATGTTTAGGACGGTAGGAAATCGCTTGGATGCTTCCTTAAAAGTGAAATCAACCAAGAACTTAAATATCGATATCGATGGATATATCGAGAGTCCAAAAACATGGATATATCGGATATATCGATAGATATATCGAAAATTTCGATATCGATTCAAAGATATGGCGGACACTGTTAGTTAAACACATATATTTTCATTGAAAGTCTAGGAACAATGACTAGACTCTAATTAAAAGTTTAGAATTAAAATATTGCAGTTTAAATGTGCATTAGACAAGTATATATTGTGTAGGGTATAAAATTTGTACCATAGAGCAATAGAATGAA
Source organism: Liquidambar formosana (assembly GCA_039720395.1). Taxonomy (NCBI): domain Eukaryota; kingdom Viridiplantae; phylum Streptophyta; class Magnoliopsida; order Saxifragales; family Altingiaceae; genus Liquidambar; species Liquidambar formosana. The sequence goes on along the minus strand of CM077834.1, from coordinate 20,323,801 downwards.
TATTTTAACAAAGTAAATGAAATTTGTTATTTCATAACACTAATTTAAGCCATTAGTATAATTAAAATAATTATATAAATCAATACTAAAAGAGTAAGAGGTGATAATTTTGACGCAAAAGCAAAAAAATGAATGTCTTGATATCATTAATATAATAAATATATCTTGATATATTCAATATATCAACGATACCATGTGAAAGAAAGATAATATTATGGTTTTATATTGAGATATATCGAGATTTTATCAATAATATTAAACATATCAACAATATCGTAAAGATATTTTGTGAAAAAGATATGTCAATTAGATATCGTATCGAGGGGTACGGATACACGGATATATCGAAGATATCGTGGATATTTTAGTCCATGAAATCATCTACTATAAGTTAAAGAGCAGAGCTTTTTACTTTACTATCATCTCTATTTCTTTCTTTGTGCGTACGATCCTCTCTGCCAAAAATCTTGCTACACCCTCAAGTTCGTAATTGTAATTCTCCACTGGCTTCCATGTCTACCCAAGAGCTCCCTTCTTCTTCTTCGACCCCTAAATGGAATTACGATGTCTTTTTGAGTTTCAGAGGTGAAGACACACGCAAGAACTTCACCGACCATCTCTACGCAGCTTTGTACCAGAGAGGTATTCGTACGTTCAGAGACGACGACAGGCTTGAGAGAGGGGAAGAAATCTCGGGAGAACTCGTTAAAGCAATTGAAGAATCAAGGATTTCGTTAATCGTTTTGTCGAGCAACTATGCTTCTTCCACATGGTGCTTAAATGAACTCCTGAAGATCCTCGAGTGCAAGCAGACCAAGGCACAGAGGGTTTTGCCCATTTTCTACAACGTGGATCCGTCGGAAGTGAGAAAGCAGACGACGGGAAGTTTCGCGCAGGCCTTCGCTAAACACGAAGAACGTTTCAAGGAGAAGATGGAGATGGAGATGGTGAGGAGGTGGAAGGCGGCTCTAACGGAGGTGGCTAATTTATCTGGTTGGGATCTACGCAGTATTGCAGATGGGTAATTTTCCAACTCAAATCTCTTTTCCTCACTTCTATGGAAAATGCTAGCCGGACCAACAAGATCGACCATATCCTATCTGTTGACACAAAAAAAAAAACACACAAAAGCAAGATCGACCAGATTTTTCTGGATCAGCGGACGAACATAAACTTGGTCAGCATGTTTTTTTTTTTTTTTTTTCCGCCCCCACAAAAGATGCAATCTGTACCCTTTGATTAAGTCAGCAGTTCACTGATTAGTAATTGTTAGACCCAGGCTGGACCCTTTGATTACGTGAGCAGTTCACTGATTCAACCATGGTCGATCGGTCAAAGCACTTGATGTTAACAATATTTTATTATTATTTGACTTTGTGCCAAGTGATGCATTTTGAACCGATTAGAATATTTATGTGGTGAAAATTCCCATGTCAGATAAGTAATTTTGGGATGTTAGAGGCTTATTACATGGGTAGTTTTGTGTTTCAAGTCTTGCCAGCTTCAATTCTCGTTATTTTTTGATATAAGCCAAAACCAGGTTGACCGATCCAGTTGAATTAGAATATGGCCGATTTTCATGGGTCATGCTATTTAAATAGTCCTATTAGAATCCCCACTCCAGACGAGACCGATTCGTCAGTTCACCAGTTCGATAGGCCTAGCCAAGCCCTCTTTTAACCTACTAGATATAGCACGTGTGTTGCATGCGAATATATTTAAATAATATTAGTTGCACAAAATAATAAATACATAAAGATTTTATATTTTTTTCATAAAAAATAAAGTTTAAAATTCGAAAGTACATTTTTTTTTATATCAAAATTGTCAACAAAAGATTAAAAACTCTTTAAATATACATTTAGAAATTTTTTTTTCTTCATAACACAGAATATTTAAAGAATTTATATTCATATATATTATCATGCAACTTGATAGTTGTTCTAGGAAAAAGAATTTGAGTAAGAATCTAATTTTAATTTGTTAAGAGTTTGAGTTAAAATCTAACTTTCATTTGTTACCAAATGATAAGAATGTTTACTATGTGTTTTAATTAAAGGAAGGGTAGATATGTATTTTTCTAAAAAAATAAGGGTATATTGGACGTTCAAAAGTTTTTCTGAGATTCAGCTTTGATAAGTAGTATAGATTTACCAATTTAACGATCTCATCTATATATTTGTTTATTTTCCTAATAATTTTGAAAAGAGTAGTGTTTTATAGAATGACCCGACCATTCGTCCAAAATTACTTGCCCAATTAATGAGGTTGTTGGACTAACTAATGGCCTGTTTGGTTGTCCAATTCAAAATTAAATAATTCAAAATAGTTATCATCTTGAATTAACAAATTCAAGAAAATGATAGTTATCATTGGAAATAAAAGTGGCAATTCAAAATAGTGGTATTCATGAATTCCTTAATGCTATGTTTGGATAAAGAATTTGTAGGTGGAATTTGCTTTTAAGATAGAATTTGTAAAATTTTTATAAAGATTAGAGGGACAAAATCCTCATAAAAATTTTACAAATTCCGTCTCAAAAGCAAATTCTATCTTGAAATTCCTTATCCAAACATAGCGTAAAATTGATTCTACAATATTAACTATAGTGATAACTACAACATTTTAAAATATTCTAATTCAAGGTGATAAAATTATGCCTTTAACTCTATGTTAAATAGATCCACCATTTATAAGACATCTGCAATAGAGGTCTTGATTGTTATATAGATCTACTATTTTTCCAATAAATGGCTTGCCTCATCAATTTTGATGGGTGATGCTCACCGTAGATCATCTCTTAATTATATTTTCCTTGCAATTCAAATTTTAACATTTCTCACAAATATATTTTTAATAAAAAATAAATAGGTGAACATGTGGCAAGTATTATTTTTATTTTTTTTGTGAGTACGGTCTTAATTAAAAATTTGACATGATTTTGTTCATTGTGAGTGCTTTTTACTTTTATATTTATTTTGAAATAAGATCAGATATGTGAGTTGTTGAAGTTTGATAATTAATAAAAAATTCGGAACATTTTTGGTTTTCAGTTTGAGTTTTTGACACATGTATAAGCCATGCATTCTACGTGTGAGTCTTCCATGTAACTAACTATGACACGGTCACATGGTGTTACGGGTCAATAAGGGGCAAACAAAGTAGGATTGTAGAGTCAAAAAATACTCTGACAATCTCATTTTACTTAACTTTCATTCGCCCGTGATACCACATCAGCCGTGTCACCATTACATATATGTTTTTCTCGCATTCCACCCATTTTCAAGCCTTAGATTTGTTCTCTTTTATGCAATTGGTTTAACAATATTTGGCTACAGTACTTCTGATGAACAATGGAAGGTGGTTTTTTGTATGATGATCGATATTTTCAAAAGTACCTCTTTTTCCCCTTTTATGAAAAAAAGTTTTTCGCATCTCAATCAGTGCAAATAACTCTAAATGTTATTAAATTTTTAAAAAAACTTTTAAAATGACACTCAATAGCTAACTCTAATAAATCTGTACATGGATTGTAGTTTCAAAAAATTTCCTATGAGTGTGAAGAAAAAGGTAATTTACTTATAAAATGCATTCTAATTCGTGCAAATTCTTGATTGTGATGTTACAAAAATTTAAAACCAAAACGATTCTTATAAGATATGAATTAGTATGATAAATTAGAAATTACAATCATTGAATGGAAGCTTCAATAAAACTATCAATTAGAAATTTTAAGTACTGATATAGAAAATAGCTAAATCCAACTGCAAAGTGATTTAAAATCTCCTATTAAAAAATTGTTGGATACGATAAAGAAAATTGATAATACTTGTTAGGGAGGCATTTTAAATCTCTTTTTCTCATGCACAAAGAGAGAGAGAGAGATAGAGAGAGAGAGTGAGAAGGTGCAATTTAAGGGTTAAAAGTGAAAGAGACGTACTAGGAAAGAGAGGGAGGGTTAAGATAATTAAGCAGGGCTCTTTATATTTTGAATTAGAGGGGGATTATTTAATTCTTCTATATATGTAATAATACTAATATAATTGTTATTCAAAAGTTTTTCCAACATCTGCACTTATATATATATATATAGGATGATGATCAGGTAAGCACGTGCTGATATAAGTTATATCAAGACCCGCATTAGGAGTTGTATCTTGTGCATTAGGAGTTATATCAACACCCGCATTAGGAGTTGCATTAGTGGGTTATGAGGTACATTGGACTAATGCAAGGATACAACCCCCAATGCATGGTACTTATATAACTTATATCAATAAGTGCTGATGGGAACATAATCGATATATATATATTATCCATGTCTCTCTCCTCGTAGTTAATTAAGAGCAAACTCTTGGAGGCTAGGGTAGCGTTTCCCATCTCAAAGTTTGAAATTTCATGACTTGGATTAAGATTCTATTGGTTAATTTGGTCCCACTAGTAAATTCAATTTTATTTTTTCAAACTGAGACTTGGTCACAAGGGTGGTGAAGATTGGATTAGAGAGGTTGTTTCGGGGTTGTTATGGTAATGGAGGTGGCAGTGGTCGTGGCGGCGGCGGTGCATGGTAATAAATTGCTGGTTGGTGGTGATTTTAGTGATGATGGATGACTGGTGGTGGTGGTTGTAATGTGTCAGTGATAGATCTGTGATGGTGGTGATGATAAGTGGGGGGTGACCTCAAAGTTTGAGTTTCAAATACCCACCCTCAAGTGGTTAGCTTAGTGGCAAGTCTGAGTCTTGATAAGCATCCTAGGAAGTGTATGTTAAGTGACAAAAGCATTGATTTCCTTTGGAGCTACGCCTAGGGCCCAAAGAGCTAGTAATACTCGGTGCATGTGGGACTGGGGCTAAGGTTTAGTCTAGCTAGACCAAAGCTTCGGACACCCTTGTTGATTAAAAAATAAAAAATAAAAAAGGTAGGAGGAGTTTCAAATACCCTCGTTTTTGGATATCTTATTCTCAATCACTCCTTTCTGGATATGGATCCTAAGTAATTAAAATTATGGGGAAAACACAACAATGAGCTAGTATCCGTCCATTCTCGCAAATATAATTGAACACGTTAGGTGCTTAAATGTTAAAATAAAATTTTTTTTATTTGAAAAAAAAAAAAAAAAAAAAAACCTCTAAGAAAACAAAGAATGTAGAATAGTTGATATTAGATAGTGAAAACTAGATGGAAAGAATGAAACTATAGTGTTTTACCCCCCACCCAAAAAAAACAAAAAGGAATAAAACTATATATAGTGAAACAATGTATGCGCCAATCAAACAAGTAGAACCCAAATATCTATGACATATTTCAGATTTTATTTCAATTCCTTCTTCTTCTTTCTTCTTTTTCTTTTCTTATTTTATTTTATTATATAAATATGTTCATGTTTACTCAACATAATGAAACAATTTTTAACATTTAATCTTATTAATATCTCTGTCTGATAAAGTTATTTTATTTCCCCAAAACTTTTTCAATTGCATGTGAAAAAACTAAACATCATCATTATACTTCATTGAGGTTTCTTCGTATTTTTATAGCTTAATATGACTCACCTCATGTTTATTATGGTTTATAATTGACAGGCACGAGGCGAAGTTCATCCAGAAAATTATTCAAGGCATCTGGAATAAATTGAATTCAAATCATTTCTTATATGTCGCAGAGCACCAAGTTGGAATAGATTCTCATGTAGAGAGAATAAAATTGTTGTTAGGTGTTGGAGGGTTTGATGATGTTCGCATCATAGGTATATGGGGAATTGGTGGGATAGGTAAAACAACCCTTGCTAAAGCTGTTTATAACCAAATAGCTGACCAATTTGAAGGTAGTACCTTTCTTGCAAATGTTAGAGAAGTTTCGGGAAGACATGATGGCCTGATTCATTTACAAAGAAAACTTCTTTGTGAAATCCTAAAAGAAGAAAATCTGAATCTAGGCAATGATGATGCAGGAGTCGTTGTAATACAGGAAAGGCTTCGCTACAAAAGAGTTCTTGTTATTCTCGATGATGTAGATGGCCTAGACCAATTAAAAAAATTAGCCGGCAATCCTAATTGGTTTGGCCAAGGTAGTAGAATAATTATAACGACTAGAGATGAACATTTGCTAACTACATATGAAGTCTGTGAAACCTATATGGTTGAGGAATTAAATGATAAGGAAGCTCTTCAGCTCTTTAGTTTGCATGCCTTTAAAGAAGCTCATCCTCCAACAAGTGACTTTTTGGAGCTTTCAAACCGTGTAGTAAGTTATGCTGGAGGCCTTCCACTAGCTCTTGAAGTTTTGGGCTCCTTTCTTCGCAAGAGAGACATTGATGAATGGAAAAGTGCATTGGATAAACTAAAAAATAATCCAAACAAAGAAATTCATGAAACACTAAAAATAAGTTTTGATGGACTAGAAAGTCATGAAAAGGATATTTTCCTTGATGTTGCATGTTTCTTTAAAGGGGTGAAAAAAGATTATGCAACAAAAGTACTTAAAAGTTGTGGTTTCTACCCTGAGGTAGGATTGGGAATTCTCATTGAAAGGTCTCTTGTAAATATTTCCTATAATAGGCTTTGGATGCATGATTTGGTACAAGAAATGGGTTGGGAAATGGTACGCCAAGAATCTCCCAACGAGCCTGGCAAACGCAGTAGGCTATGGTTTGACGAAGATGTCTACCAGGTACTCAGAAGAAATACGGTGAGAGCCAAACCCATGAACTTTCTTCATTAATGCAATGTCTATTAGCAAGGATAAGCTTGGACACTTTCCTTTTCATTTAAGAAGTAACAAAACTATATAATTTCAGTATGGTTTAATGTATTTGCACTTTTGTAATTCTCTCCATCTTGGCTATCAGGGTACGGATGCAGTTCAAGGCATCGTTCTAAACTTTTCAACCGCAGATGAGGTACACTTCAGCAATGATGCCTTTACAAGGATGAACAGTCTTAGACTGCTCAAAATTTGTTACAGCAACCTCGATAGACACTCTGAAAATTATTTTGAAGAGGGAGTAGAGTTGAGTGCTGAAAATTTTGAAGAGAGAGAACTCGAACATGGTGACGAAGCTAGAGTACTCACACGCAGTAACTTGAACCCTTTTGGAGGGATTGATTACCTTTCTAATGAGCTAAGGTATCTATATTGGCATGGATACCCATCAAAATCATTGCCATCGAACTTTCATCCGTGGAACCTTGTTGAAATTGACATGCGTTGCAGCCGCCTTGAACTACTTTGGAAGACCAAGGTATAATTATCATATTTTGAGCCAATATAAATAAATAAATAAATAATTGAGACTAATATGAATTATTGTGCTGTGGTTCCCTAATCCTTCTTATGTTAGGCATGCAATTCTAGATATGTGCCACAATATCAAATTTATAAGATGAGAGAGAAGTCATGTGATCAAACTACATGACATTTTATCATGAAATTTTGTACGTGGGATGCTTATATGGTCACCTATATTCAAAGATAAAACGCGTGTCTTAGAATCCGTGCAATATCTCAAAAAATTTGAGGGGAGTATACACGTATGAAGTTGCCCTCGTATATAGTAGATTCTCTCCTCTATTTTATTTAGTGTTTTTTTTTATTTTTTTTATTTTTTTTATTTTTAAGAGTTGTACAAGTTCATAGAATAAAATTACGAAACCTGATACATATTTGTTCTAACAGATCAATCTAGAAAGCTTGGAATTCCTCAATCTCAGTCACTCTCGATTCCTTATCGAAACCCCAGACTTCTCAGGGTTTCCAAGGCTGAAGATATTAATTCTTCAAGGTTGCATGAGATTGGTTAAGGTTCACCCCTCCAATTTGGTTCTCCACATGCTCGTTTTCTTGAATTTGAAAGATTGTAAAAGCCTTAGAAGTCTTTGGAAGAGCATTAAGCTGGAATCTCTTAAAACTCTCATTCTCTCTGGCTGCTCAAAAATTGATACGTTTCCACAGGTCCTGGAGTGTATGGAACATTTAGCAGAGCTACTTTTAGATGGAACTACTATAAGAGAAGTACCCTCAGCAATTACTCATCTCAAGAGGCTTGTTAGGTTGAATTTGGGAAACTGCAAGAGTCTTCCTAGTCTTCCAAGTGGCATATGTGAATTGAAATCTCTTAAAACTCTTACCCTTTCTGGTTGCTCAAAACTTGACAAGTTGCCCGAGAACTTGGGGAATCTGCAAAATTTGGTAGAGCTTCAGTTAGATGGAACTGCCATCACACAACCACCGTCCTCTGTTGTACTCCTGAAAAACCTTCAAACATTATCCTTTCGTGGATGCAAAGGATCATCTTCCCATTCGTGGAAATCAATCTTCTCGCCTTTGTTATTTCCCAGAACAGTTCCATGTTCCAGCGGTTTGATGTTGCCTTGTTTATCAGGTTTATGCTCCTTAACAACTTTAGATCTTAGTGACTGTAATCTTTCAGAAGGAGGAATCATCAATGCTATTGTTGGCTTATCCTCGTTGAAAGACTTGGATCTAAGGAAAAACAATTTTGCCAGCCTACCCGCAACCTTCAATCAATTTAATTCCCTGAAATACCTTCGGTTGGACCATTGCACTAGGCTTCAAGCATTGCCACCGCTTCCAACAAGTATAATTGAAATGGACGCTGACGGTTGCATATCATTGGAAGAATTATCATATCCGTCGGAAAACCTGAAGTTGCCTTGTCGTCATTTTTCATTTGGCAACTGCAAAATACTCGCTGGCCATAAAGGCAGCACATTTTTTCAAAGACTCTGTCAGGTCTCTCTCTCTCTCTCTCGCTCTCTCTCTCTCTCTCTCTCTCCATATTGTTTAACAGCATGATTTCCATTGATCAGGCCATTTCTCGAGAAGGTTTTTGTTTCAGTTTTTTTGTACCCGGAAGCGAGATTCCGAAGTGGATGAATGAAGAGAGCATGGGGTCATCAATTTGTTTCAAGATGTCTCCACTTGAATTTAGTAAGTTTAAAGGAGTGATCTTTTGCGCTGTTTTTACACTCAAGGGCGCAGCAGATAGCGAAGATTACTTGCAGTACTTTTTGAATCATGTAATAGATGGTGTTTCTTCGAATTTTTATGCGACTCGGTCTTTCATAGTTGGGAATCAATACATGGAGTCAGATCATATGTGGTTGAGATATGAGTCACGTGATTTCTTCAAAGGCAATACCAATAGCTCAGATGGATGGCACCACTTTGAAGCATCATATGAATCCGAGAACAAATTAGTACAGAAGTGTGGGGTTCATATAATATATGAGGAAGATGATGAGCCCACAATGATACCCTCCAACTCTTCATCTCACAATTTGACACTCGAAGAATTAGAAGAAGAAGAGGAGGATATTGTTATTACTAAACATAAGAGAAGGCTTGCTGAGGAGGAAGCAAGTGGATGTGGATGTGGATGTTCTAATAAAAAAATGAAAGGAAACACCCAATAAAGAATCATGGTAGCTAGCATTACCAACATCAGAGCTCACGTATTCTCCATCTGTCTACAAATTCAAGGGATCAAAAGAAATGAAGATCTATGCCTCGTTTTTCCAATGACAGATTTGGCTCTACTTGGAACTTCTTCAGGTTAATCTCTCTCTCTCTCTCTCTTGTCCCTCCCCTCCGTTGTTTTGATTTCTGCTCTTAAGGCTTAGCCCTAATTCTAACTCTAACCCATGGCTAATTTTTCCAGGATTTTTTTTTTTTTTTTTTTTTTTGGCCCTTTTGGGGGAAAACAGAGAGTTGGTTCTGGTTTCCTTTTGAGAGTTTTGAGTTTGATTCAGAGGTAATGGACGACATCATCTCTCTTTCCTTTCCCTTTATCCTCTTATTACCTATCCTGCATCTATATATGTGCGTGTGCACCTACAATCTCTTTATAATGGAGGAAAAAAAATCATGGATAGTCGCATCAAATTTTCTCCCTGTTTGAGGTGGCTTGAACCACCCTGTTCGTTAAGAAATATTTAACTGCTTATAATCTTAAAATGTTGAGCATTTTGTCATTCCTGGACATTTGAAAATTCTTTTTTTTGCTACACTATAAACCGATTTATTGATAAATACAATTGGATGTATGTTTTCCAATCTGCTTTTATGATATATGAATAAAATCCATAGAAATATGCATGAAATGGAATTGTAATATATATATATATATATATAGAGAGAGAGAGAGAGAGAGAGAGAGAGGGAGTAATGATTAGGTAAGAAATATGCATGAAATGGAATTGTAATATATATATATATATATATATATAGAGAGAGAGAGAGAGAGAGAGAGAGGGAGTAATGATTAGGTAAGTGCGTACTGATATAACTTATATCAACACCTGCATTCGAGATTTGGAAACCATGGTTGTACTTCATGCATTAGTAGGTTATGGGATACATTGGGCCAATGCAAGAGCACAATCCCCAATTAAAACTTTTACATACGTTATCATTACTCACATTAATTGTCATACCCAACTATTGGGGAAATAGCATACAGACAAATCACTCCTACTTTGCTAGTTTGGGTTGTAAAAGGGTCAGTACAAGAACAATTTTGGTTTTCCTTAATGTCTCCACCCCAACCCTTTTTTTTTTCTTTTTTTTTTTTTGCCCCCTCTAGTGAGAAAACTATATTTAGGGGCAGTGGATTGTGGGGAAAGGGATTTTAGAATTCAATGAAAAGGTGAGATGGAGGAAAAGAAAATACTTGAGGAGGAAGGAGTGGAAATCATTTTTGATGTAGAACAAGTGACCACTAACTTTTTGGAACATTTGAACTATCAAAAGTCTAATTTTTTGGTGTAACTTCAAATGGTTATAACCTTTGACTCGCGAAGAGTTAGCGACCTCACAATATATATCTATGCTAAGAAATTAATCATGGATTCATTGCTCATGATTTTCAGGGTCAAAGAAGTTACGGAATATTCATGAGCTAATTTCCTATTCACATTGACTTCTCTGTTTTTAACTTCTTACAATCCAACGTTACCACAGGATTGAAGAGAATAAGTTGTCCAACACTTTTATTTTTATTTGCATGGGATAACTCTACTTTCACTTTCCATTCAGAGGCTCTCCACATGTCCTCAAAACTAGATGGATACAGCGCCCTAGTTGAGGTATATGGTCCGTATAGGTATTTATTGTTATTATTTTTTATTTTTTTTATTTTTGCTGAGTAAAATATGTAAATAAATAGAAAAACCACATGAAAACAAAAGCTAACAAGAACTACACCAACAGACATATGGTATGGAAGTGGGGCGAATTTGATCTGTTTTCTCTTTTTGGTTTATTTTTTACTTTACCCTCTAAGTTACTCTACTGCATTCCTCAATTGAGCATTATGTGTTTGTTATTAATATTTTTTTTCTTTATTTTTTTTTAGTGATGTTAGGAGAGTGCAAAAATAGCACTTCATTAATTACTTACTCAGTTGAGCATTATGTGTTTCTCATGTAAACAATCCTATGTCAAAAATCAAGTTGATTTAAGATTAAGAACTGTTTTTTATCTAAAAAGTCTATAAATGAGTAATTTTTAATGATTAAAAATTGCAAGTTTAGGATCGAATAGTAATCAATCTCAAATTAAATAATTTTTGGTATAGAACGCTTACATGAGAAGAGATCTAATCCAAAGATTGAGTTCATAAGGTACAAATCACTAATATCAAGTTCACTTGAACTTGATAATATATAGGACTATATACTTAAAATTCACTAATTTACGAAAATATTAATACAGCCTTTCTTCGTGGGGCCCCCTCATTTTTAGCATGTACCCCTTCTCTGCAACCATGAATTAGAATATGTATCATCTAGCTCCGACATGTGTATCATGTGAGAAAAAGGGAAAGAAAAAAAAATAAATAAAAAAAGAGATTAAGAAAATAATTTAGGACCTCTTTTGGTTGTCCAATTTAAATTAAATAATTCAAGGTATTTTATATAGTATTGAAGGCACAAATCTATCACCTTAAAATAAAATAGTTAAAAAAGTTGGAGTCATCGCTATGGTTGATATTATAGGATCAATTCCTAGAAATTCATGAGATTCCACTATTTTGAATTTTCAGTCTTTTTAGATGATGAGCACCATTTTTTTCGATTTGTCAATTCAATGAGATTTGAACCCTCAATACAATATAAAATATCTTGAATTGTTTAATTTCGAATTAGACACCCGAATAGGCCCTTAGGCTTTTGACTCGAACCATCGCGACAGCTTTTTTAATCTTTAAATATCTATAGATAGTTTTTAGTTCTAAATTCCTTTCCGAAAATATATTTCATGTAGTAAATTCATTTCCAATAATATATTTTTCTTCCAATGTTGAAATCAATTTTCAAAGAAATTCGTCCGTGGAAATTCCTTGCTTGCGTAATCTCAATTCCACTTAAGTAGCTAGACTACAAATCTCATTAATTCCCACACACACCAAGCTTTAAATTCTTAAGCCCTAAAATATATCTTCAAAACCATTTACGTACACTGTTGTGTGTGCTCTCCACTGGTTGATGCCCATCTTTTATTTCCTTTCACGTATCTTCCTGCTTCTTCTTCTTCTTCTTCTTCTTCTTCTTCTTCTTCTTCCTGTCTTTTTTCTTTTTTTTTTTTTTTTTTTTAACATATAAGCTTAAAAACAATAAAGATACATTGGAACAAATAGTGAATAAGGTTCTTGAATAGCTAAAAACATTTTGGAAGCAAATATAAATAAGCCATTTTCATACCATTAGTCGCTCCAGAAACGCAAGATGACTATAGTTCGGGAAAAAAAATTGTTAAAAAAGCTAGTACTCCCTCCATTCTTCTTTTATTGTCCTCACTTCAGAATTTAGTGCATCGATTTTCTACTGCCACCCGCTACATGATTTATTAGGATTTTCTGCATCGTACGTGCTTTTTACTAGTAACTACTAAATATAAATGGAAGAGAAAAAATTACACTCCATACTTTTTTATTTTTTGTGGCCTCTTTTGTTATCAGCCTTGCACCCTCCCTCGTACTAAGATGTATCCAATTGTTGGTCTTACTAAACAAGATTCAAGGAAAGATCCTAATATTTATTTTTTAAAATTAAGTGACTGTTAACTGTTGACTGTTTTCTCTTTCTCTTCCTTTTTCTTTTTATTATTGTAATAAAAACAAGAAGAAATTGCTTGTTTACATTCCAAGCAAAATAAACCAAAAATTGGTTCAAATCTCAAGGGGTTACAATTTAGTAGTAAGAGGAGTTTTAATAAATGTCTCACTGCAAAAAGCATAGATTAAATATTTGAAATCTCATCAAAGCATTTGATTCTTTAGGGACTATCAGTAGTGCGAAATTACACATACCCAAAGGATTAGTTGGCGTGCCAAACCTCAATACTCCCTTATCATCGAATAAACGAACGAAAAAAACAAAAATGATACGAGAAGGAGAATTGAATTTTTCGATTAACACAGTTTAATTTGTTTCTCACCCAAGTTTGAAAGTAGGGGAAAGGTGAGCGTTAACCCCAAGGGGTAATAATCAAGCCAGAGAAATAAAAAAGGGTAGTTGAGCTTGGTAAGAAAGTGGAGATCTTAATTTTGACTCTTACTAGACATTAAGCTTACTTGATCTATACGAATTGTGAAATCTTATATGCACTCAAGGTTTGTTGGATGGTTTCCTCGTTATAATAAATATTCCGTAAATATATAAATAAATTTAGCGTACTCAGCAAAAATAAGTAAGGTTTTCTTCACGTGTGCCGCACATGTTAACTTGAAATTAATGACTTAATTATTACATCAGAAAATAAATGAAAATGTATTGTAAATTATAAAAATTACTTAAAAAAATGTGAAAATATTTAAAAAAATTATAAAAATATATATTTTTTTTATAATGATTGACTTATTAATTACAACTCCGTTAAAGAAACCAAAATAAAAAACAAATAAATTGAGCGTTACCAAAATAAAAGAGGGGGAAGGGGGTCGGGGTCGGGGTCGGGGGAAGTTCACCAGTGGATCACCTATCTTCGCTCCCCAAGGTTTTTTTGGAATTCCCACTTTCCAGCTCCGCGCGCAGTAGGCCAGGAAATTGGTTGGATGCTTCCTTAATTTGAAATCAACAAGTAATTAAGTTAACCCAAATCCACGTTCCCAAACGTACCCAAAAGAGCAGAGCTTTTCACTTTACTATCAGCTCTATTAATTTGATTTCTTTTAGTGTGTCCGATTCTCTCTGCCAAAAATCTTGCTACACCCTACAAGTTCCTAATTGTAATTCTCGATCTCCACTGGCTTTCATGGACTACCCAAGGGCTCCATTCTTCTTCTTCTTCTTCTTCTTCTTCTTCGACCCCTAAATGGAATTACGATGTCTTTTTGAGTTTCAGAGGTGAAGACACACGCAAGAACTTCACCGACCATCTCTACGCAGCCTTGCACCAGAGAGGAATTCGTACGTTCAGAGACGACGACAAGCTTGAGAGAGGGAAAGAAATCTCGGGAGAACTCCTTAAAGCAATTGAAGAATCAAGGATTTCGGTAATCGTTTTGTCGAGCAACTATGCTTCTTCCCCATGGTGCTTGGATGAACTTGTGAAGGTCCTCGAGTGCAAGCAGACCAAGGGACTGACGGTTTTTCCCATTTTCTACAACGTGGATCCGTCGGAAGTGAGAAAGCAGACGGGAAGTTTCGCGCAGGCCTTTGCTAAATACGAAGAAGGTTTCAAGGAGAAGATGGAGATGGTGAGGAGGTGGAAGGCGGCTCTAACGGAGGTGGCTAATTTATCTGGTTGGGATCTACGCAGTATTGCAGATGGGTAATTTTCCAACTCAAATCTCTTTTAATTTCCTCACTATTATGGAAAATGCTAGCCGGACCAACAAGATGGACCATCTCCCATGTCAGATAAGTAATTTTGGGATGTTATATGTGGTTTTATGTTTCAAGTCTTGCCAGTTTTACCAATTTAACGATCTCATCTAGATATATATATATATATATATATTTTTTTTTTTTTCCTGATAATTTTCAAAAGAGTCGTGGTATATAGAATAACTCATTTGTCCAAATTTATTCACCCAATTAATGAGGTTGTTGGGCTAACTAACTGAAAATTGGGATTGTAAATACACAACATAGAATGCACTGAGCACAGAAAATTAGGGCTAGGATTATCTATTGTGGAAGAGACCCAAAAAACACACTTTTGATTCGGCAATGCCTCACCATAGATTGTTATATAGATCCACCATTTATAAGACATCCGCAATCTATTGAAAGGTCTTGATTGTTACATAGATTCAATCCACTATTTTTGCCAATAAATGGCTTGCACCGTCAATTTCGATGGGGTGATGCCTCACTGTAGATTATCTCTTAATTATATTTCCCTTGCAACTCAAATATTAACACTTTTCACAAATATATTTTAAATAAAAAATAAATAGGTGAACATATGGCAAGTGTTTTTTTTTTTTTTTTTTTTTTTTTTTTTTTTTTTTTAAATGAGTGAGGTCTTTATTAAAAAACCTGATATGACTTTGTTCATTGTAATTATTGGGTACTTCTATGTACCCACAAAGTTTTTAGGGTACCATACCTACTTACCATTTAAAGTGATCTACTTACCATTTGAAGTGACCCACTTATCATTTCAAGTGAACTATTTACTAGTTTCAAGTGACTCACTTGCCATTTAGTGACCACTTAGCATTTGAAGTGACCCACTTACCATTTCAAATGGATTCACTTACCATTTAAAGTGACCCTTAGGTGTGGTGCCCTTATTTTGTTGCTCGGGTACCATAGAATTGGCCGTAAGTACTCTTACTTTTATATTTATCTTAAAATAAGATCAGATATGCGAGTTGTTGAAATTCGATAATTTATAAAAAATTCAAAACATTTTTGGTTTTCAGTTTGAGTATTTGACACATGTATAAGCGATGCATTGTACCTATTTTCAAGCCGTAGAGTTGTTCTCTTTTATGCAATTGGTTTAACAATATTTGGCTACAATACTTCTTATCACCATATGGAATTAAGGTGGCACTGTATGATGATATTTTCAAAAGTACCCTTTTTCCATTTTTATGAAAGAGTTTTTCACATCTCAGTGCAAATAACTCTAAGTATATTAAATTTTCAGAAAACTTTTAAAATGACACTCAATAGCTAACTCTAATCATAACTGTACGTGGATTGTAGTTTCAAATAATGTCCTATGACTGAAGAAAAAGTTAACTTACATATGACATGCATCCTAATTCGTGCAAACTCTTGATTGTGATATTACAAAAATTTAAAACCAAAACTATGCTTATAGGATATGAATTAGTATGATATATTAGTAATTACAATCGTTGAATGGAAGCTTCAATAAAAGTATCAATTAGAAATTTTTAGTACTGATATAGAAAATAGCTAAATCCAATCACAAAGTGATTTAAAATCTCTATTAAAAAATTGTTGGATACGAAAATAAAGAAAATCGATAATACTTGTTAGGAGGCATTTTAAATCTCTTTTCTCACGCACAAAGAGAGAGAGAGAGAGAGAGAGAGAGATTGTAGGTGCAATTTAACGATTAAAGGAGAAAGAGACATACTAGGAAAGAGCGGGATGGTTGAAATATATCATTAAGTAGGGCTCTTTATATTTTGAATTAGAGGGGGATTACTTAAGTCTTCTATATATATAATAATATTAATATATATATTTGGTAGAGTGATGATAGGATGTCAATCCTTATATTTTCTATATTTTATTTTTTTATAATGTTAGACATGGATAAAAATTTCTAACAATACAAATAATCCTCCTGGACAAATGGGGCCTCGCATTGCATAAAAGGTTATTTTTATGCCCATAAAATTCGGTGTAGAAGCAATTGAACCCACAAGACCACAAGGGTAGGGCAGAACTAACTAAACCCATATAACTCCCAAGTGATCCTCTACGTACTATCATAATAGGCATCCTTTGGGCCATTAATCCATAAATCATCATTTTATGATTTTCAACAATTTTCACATTTCCAAATAATTCTCATATTTTGTATTAAAATTCATATAACAATTTTTCACAACCATTTTTTATAAATAAATGGTAAGAAAGGGTCTAAAAACACTTGTATAAAAGTGATCCCCAATATTTTGTACTACATAAATCTAGTTCAATAGGTTTCAAAACTAACCCATTTTAACCCAAAATCATATAAGGGGTTTCAATACAATAAATATATATAAAAAAAGGTATATATACTTATATCAAACCCTAGGTTTTCCCAAAACCCAAACAAATCCACAAACTAACCCCCATGCATGTAAAATATGCAATAATACTAAAAAATATACAAACCCATATAAATACAACCCAACTCAAGTATACAATGATCTACAACAATGAAAAATGCACCTATCTCTTCAATGGTAGTTAGAAATGCGAATCCAATGATATACACGCGTAGATCGAGGTGGAAATCACAAGATCCGAGTATCGTGGGGTTGGATCCGAACTCTGGTGGCTTCGTCCCCCACCCTTCGGTTTCTTCTCTCTCTCTCTCTCTCTCTCCTCTCTCTCTCTCTCTCTCTCTCATGCTTCTCGGCTGAAATTGGGTAAAGAAACCCATTGGAAATGGGTTTTAAGGAGAAGAATTAAAAGAGGGCAATGTAGTAATTTCAGTTTTTTGTTTTTGGGCGGGACCATAATGGAGGTGGCAGTGGTGGTGGCAGCACCGGTGGGTGGTAATAAATTGCTAGTTGGACATGATGGTAGTGATGATGGATTGAATGGTTGTGGTTGTAATGTGTCGGTGATGGATATGTGGTGGTGGTGGTGGTGGTAGTGGTGATGATAAGTGGTGGGTACATCAAGGTTTGATTTTCAAATACCCTCGTTTTTGGGTATCTTATTCTCAATCACTCCTTTCTGGATCTGGATTCTTAAGTAATTAAAATTACGGGAAAAATACAACAATGAGCTAGTATCGGTCCATTCTCACAAACTAAACACATTAGGTGCCTAAATGTTAAAAAATTTTGTTTTTTTAAAATACATTCTAAGAAAACAAAGAATGAAGAATATACTCTCTCAGTCCCACAAATATAGGCAATTTTGCAACTTTTTTTGTCCTAAAATGTTTGGCCATTATAAAAGTCAAATCAATTTTTTTTTTTTTTGGATTTTCCTATACTACTCTTTCTTATTTCGAGAATTACTTTTTACACAACCCAATAACAATTAGTAGGAAAAGGTATTTTGGAAAGATAAAGTTTAATAAAAGAGAAGTCGATGCTATGATAGTGAAAAACAAATGAATTGAAAGAATGAAACTATAGTGTTTTACTCCCCACCCCCCAAAAAAAGGAATAAAACTATAGTGAATCAATGTATGCGCCATTCAAACAAGTAGAACCCAATTAATACCTATGACATATTTCAGATTTTATTTCAATTCCTTTTTCTTTTTCTTTTTCTTTTTTTCCATTTTTTTTTTAATATGTTCATGTTTACTCAACATAATGAAACAATTTTTAACATTTATTAATATCTCTTTGTCTGATAAAGTTATTTTATTTCTCCAAAACTTTTTCAACTGCATGTGAAAAAACTAAACGTCATCATTATACTTCATTGAGGTTTCTTTGTATTTTTATAGCTTAATATGACTCACTTCATGTTTATTATGGTTTATAATTGGCAGGCACGAGGCAAAGTTCATCCAGAAAATTATTCAAGACATCTGGAATAAATTGAATCAAAATCATGCACTCTTATATGTTGCAGAGCACCAAGTTGGAATGGATTCTCGTGTACAGGAAATAAATTTGTTGTTAGGTGTTGGAGGGTTTGACGATGTTCGCATTATAGGTATCTGGGGCATTGGTGGAATAGGTAAAACAACCCTTGCTAAAGCTATTTATAACCAAATAGCTGAACAATTTGAAGGTAGTACCTTTCTTGCAAATGTTAGAGAAGATTCGAGAAGACACGACGGCCTGATTCATTTACAAAGGAAACTTCTTTGTGGAATCCTAAAAGAGGAAAATCTGAATCTAGGCAATGTTGATAGAGGAGTCGTTGTAATACAAGAAAGGCTTCGCTACAGAAGAGTTCTTGTTATTCTTGATGATGTGGATCACCTAGACCAATTAAAAAAATTAGCTGGCAATCCTAATTGGTTTGGCTTAGGAAGTAGAATAATTATAACGACTAGAGATAAACATTTGCTAACTACATATGAAGTTTGTGAAACCTATATGGTTAAGGAATTAAATGATGATGAGGCTCTTCAGCTCTTTAGTTTGCATGCCTTTAAAGATCATCCTCCAACAAGTGACTTTTTGGAGCTTTCAAACCATGTAGTAGATTATGCTGGAGGCCTTCCACTAGCTCTTGAAGTTTTGGGCTCCTTTCTTTGCACGAGAAGCATATTTGAATGGAAAAGTGCATTGGAGAAACTAAAAAATAATCCAAACAAAGAAATTCATGAAACACTAAAAATAAGTTTTGATGGATTAGAAAGTCATGAAAAGGATATTTTCCTAGATCTTGCATGTTTCTTTATAGGAGAGAACAAAAGTTATGTAGAAAAAGTACTAGAAAGTTGTGGTTTCTACCCTGATGTAGGATTAGGAATTCTCATTCGAAGGTCTCTGGTAACTATTTCCGATAATATGCTTTGGATGCATGATTTGCTACAAGAAATGGGTCGGGAAATTGTACGCCAAGAGTCCCCCAACGAGCCTGGCAAACGCAGTAGGCTATGGTTTGACGAGGATGTCTATCGTGTACTCAGAAGAAATACGGTGAGAGCCAAACACATGAACTTTCTTCTTTAGTGCAATGTCTGTTAGCAAGGATAAGCTTGGACACTTTCTTTTTCATTTAAGAAGTAACAAAACCATCTTGGTTATCAGGGTACGGATGCAGTTCAAGCCATAGTTCTAAACTTTTCAACAGTACCAGATGAGGTACACTTCAGCAATGATGCCTTTACAAGGATGACCAATCTTCGACTGCTCCAAATTTGTAACAACTACCTTGTTGGACCGGCGGAATATTATTTTCCAGAGGGAGGTAACTTAAGTGCTGAATACTTTGTGAATGGAGTACCTGAATATGGTAACATGAACGTTTTTGAAGGCATTAATAACCTTCCTGATGAGCTAAGGTATCTAAATTGGCATGGCTACCCATCAAAATCATTGCCATCAAATTTTCATCCATGGAAACTTGTTGAAATTGACATGCGTTGCAGCCGCCTTGAACAACTTTGGAAGACTAAGGTATTATTATCATATTTTGAGCCCAATTTAAAAATTAAAAAATAAAAATAAAAATAAAAATTTGAAACTAATATGAATTATTGTGCCTGGGGTTCCCTAATCCTTCTTATGTTATGCACAATATCAAATTTACGAGATGAGAGAGAAGTCATGTGATCAAACCACATGGTATTTTATTTTGAAATTTTGTGCATGAGATCCTTGTAGGGTCATCTATTCAAAGATAGAACGTATGTCTTGGAATTCATGCAATATCTCAAAAAATATAAGGAGATCGAGCTTGTCAATATACCAGGCCATGAAGTTGCTCCCAGTAGATTTTCTTCTCTATTTTATGTAGTATATCTTTTTTATTGAGTTGTACAAGTTCATAGAATTTAATTTATGAAACCTGATATATATTTGTTTTAACAGATCAATCTGGAAAACTTGGAATTCCTCAATCTCAGTGACTCTCAACACCTTATCGAAACCCCAGACTTCTCAGGGTTCCCGAGGCTAAAGATATTAATTCTTCAAGGTTGCACAAGATTGGTTAAGGTTCACCCATCCAATTTAGTTCTCGACGTGCTTGTTTTCTTGAATTTGAAAGATTGTAAAAGCCTTAAAAGTCTTTGGAAGAGCATTAAGTTGGAATCTCTTCAAACTCTCATTCTCTCTGGTTGTTCAAAACTCGAGAAGTTTCCAGAGATCCTAAGGACTATGGAACGTTTATCGGAGGCCTACTTGGATGGGACTGGCATAAAAGAGCTACCCTCATCAATTGAGCATCTCACTGGGCTTGTTTTATTAAATTTGGAAAGCTGCAAAAACCTTACAAGTCTTCCTAGCAACATTGGTACGTTAAAGTCCCTTCAATTGCTTACTCTGTCTGGCTGCTCAAAACTAGAGAGGTTTTCACAGATCCCCAAGGATATGGAACATTCATCGAAAGTTTATTTGAATGGGGCTGGCATAAAAGAGCTGCCCCCATCAATTGAGCATCTCACTGGGCTTGTTTCATTAAATTTGGAGAACTGCAAAAACCTTACAAGTCTTCCTAGCAACATTGGCATGTTAAAGTCCCTTGAATTGCTTACTCTCTCTGGCTGCTCAAAACTTGAGAGGTTTCCAGAAATCTCAGAGGATATGGAACATCTAGTGAAGCTGCTTCTAGACGGAACTGCTATAAAAGAACTACCCTCATCAATTACTCATCTAAAGAGGCTTGTGATGTTGAATTTGGGAAACTGCAAAAATCTTGCTAGTCTTCCAAGCGGCATATGTGAGTTGAAATCTCTTGAAAATCTTACCCTTTCTGGTTGCTCAAAACTTGATAAGTTACCTGAGAACTTGGGGAATCTGCAAAATTTGGTCAGCCTTCATTTAGATGGAACTGCCATCAGACAACCACCGTCCTCTGTTCTACATCTGAAAAGCCTTCAAACATTATCCTTTCGTGGATGCAGAGGATCATCATCCCGTTCGTGGAAATCAATCTTCTCGCCTTTGTTATTGCCCAAAAAAGTTCCATGTTCCAGCAGTTTGATGTTGCCTTGTTTATCAGGTTTATGCTCCTTAACAACTTTAGATCTTAGTGACTGTAATCTATCAGAAGAAGGAATCATCAGTACTATTGTTGGCTTATCCTCGTTGAAAGACTTGAATCTAAGCAAAAACAATTTTGTCAGCCTACCCGCAACCTTCAATCAATTTAATTCCCTGAAAAACCTTCGGTTGGAGCATTGCACTAGGCTTCAAGCATTGCCACCACTTCCAAAAAGTTTATATGAAATAGACGCTCACGGTTGCAGATCATTGGAAAAATTATCATATCCACCGCAAAACGATAAGTGCCCATATCGTAGCTTTACATTTGGCAACTGCAAAATACTCGCTGACCATAAAGGCAGCACATTTTTTCAAAGAAACCGTCAGGTCTCTCTCTCTCTCTCTCTCTCTCTCTCTCTCCTCTGTATTGTTTAACAACATGATTTCCATGGATCAGGTCCTTTCTGGAGCATTTGCTTTAAATTTAATTGTACCTGGAAGTGAGATTCCGAAGTGGATGAATGAAGAGAGCATGGGGTCATCAATTTGTTTCAAGATGTCTCCACTTGAATATAGTAAGTTTAAAGGAGTGATCTTTTGCGCTGTTTTTACACTCAAGGGCGCAGCAGATAGCGAAGATTTCTTGAAGTGCAAATTGTCTCATGTAATTGATGGTGTCTCTTCGTGCTGTTTTTATCCGTGGATCTCTATCCTTGGGAATAGATACTTGGAGTCAGATCATGTGTGG
This sequence comes from Liquidambar formosana, assembly GCA_039720395.1. Taxonomy (NCBI): domain Eukaryota; kingdom Viridiplantae; phylum Streptophyta; class Magnoliopsida; order Saxifragales; family Altingiaceae; genus Liquidambar; species Liquidambar formosana. Next base: position 20,301,256 of record CM077834.1, on the reverse strand, counting down.
TTGAGATGTCAGTCACGTGACCAGTCACGTGATTTATTCAAAGGCAATACAAGTAGCTCAGATGGATGGCACCACTTTGAAGCTTCATTTGGAGCCTTTAAGAAATTAGCACCGCTTCAAGTGAAAAGGTGTGGGGTTCATATAATATATGAGGAAGATGATGAGCCCACAATGATACCCTCCAACTCTTCATTTCACAATTTGACACTAGAAGGAGTAGAACAAGAAGAGGATATTGTTATTTGTAAACATAAGAGAAGGCTTGCTGAGGAGGAAGCAAGTGGAAGTGCATGTTCTAATAAAAGGATGAGAGGAAACACCCACACAGTTCTTAAACTAAAGGATAAAGAATCAACGTAGCTAGCATTACCAGCATCCTCCATCTGTCTACAAATTCAAGGGATTGAAAGAAATGAAGGCTAATTTAGTTAAATTCGAATTCAGATCTATGCCTTGTTTTTCCAATGACAGATTGGGCTCTACTTAGAACTTCTTCAGGTTAATCTCTGACTCTCTCTCTCTCTCTCTCTCTCTCTCTCTCTCTCTCTCTCTCTCATGGTCTCTCTTGTCCCTCCCCTCCGTTGTTTTGATTTCTGCTCTTAAGGCTTAGCCCTAATTCTAACTCTAACCCATGACTAATTTTTTCCAGGATTTTTTTTTTTTGGGGGGGGGAACAGAGAGTTGGTTCTGGTTTCCTTTTGAGAATTTTGAGTTTGATTCAAAGGTAATGGACAACATCATCTCTCTTTCCTTTCCCTTTATCCTCTTATTACCTATCCAGCATCTATATATGTGCGTGTGCACCTACAATCTCTTTATAACGGAGGAAAAAAAAAAAAATCATGGATAGTGGCATCAAATTTTCTCCCTATTTGAAAATTTAACTAATTATAATATTAAAATATTGAGCATTTTGTCATTCCTCGACTTTTGAAGATTCTTTTTTTCGCTACACTATAAACCAATTATTGATAAATACAATTGGATGTATGTTTTCCAATATGCTTTTGTGATATATGAATAAAATCCATTGAAATATGCATGAAATGGACTTGTCATTTTTTTTTTTTTTTTTTTGTTGAAGCTTTTACTTACGATATCATTATTCACATTAATTGTCATACCCAACTATTAGGGGAAATACCAATGACGCAAATCACTCCTACTTTGCTAGTTTGGGTTGTAAAAGGGTCATTTCTTCAGTAAAGGTACATTTTTGGTTTTCCTTTTTCCCCTCCTTGGGGAATTGGAAAATTTTGCAATGAGGTATAGAAAAATATTGTAAAATGTGTTGAAGAATATATTATAGACACACTACATTTTTTATGAGGGATGAATTATGGAGTTGTTGTTTGTTTGTTTGTTTGTTTTTTTTTTTTTTTTCTCTCTATAAGACTATGGTCTTGAAGTAGGGGCATTGTTTTATTAGGTGGGAGTGATATTGTGAATTTGGGAAACTTAATTGTATGCTATCATGGTAGTCTGATGGGAGATGTTTGTGATACTCCTTTAAATAATGGTTGCATGCTTTTATTCAGGACATTTTGGGCCTAGTGTTTGATCATAAATGTTTTTTTATTTCACATTCTTAATGTCTCCACCCCAACTCCCCCTTTTTTCATTTTTTTTTGCCCCCTCTTGTGAAGAATCTAAATTTAGGGGCAGTGGATTGTGGGGAAAGGGATTTTAGAATTCAATGAAAAGGTGAGATGGAGGAAACGAAAATACGTGAGGAGGGAGTGGAAATAATTTTTGATGTAGAACAAGTGACCACAAACTTTTTGGAGCATTAATTTGAACCATCAAAAGTTCTAATTTTTCCGTGTAACTTCAAATGGTCATAACATTTGACCCACGAAGAGTTAGGGACCTCACAATATATATCTATGCTAAGAATGAATCATGGATTCATTGCTCATGATTTTCATGGTCAAAGAAGTACGTTATGGAAATATGATGGATGGTAAAGAAAGGTACTAGGAGATGAGGTTTGGTGAAACTTTTTCTTCAGGAGATTATGATCCTTTGACAGATGAAAAGTCTTGAACGCATTGCTTGTAGGATTGTTCTATCATTTAGTCCCATTTTTACATGCGTGAAACTATGCATGTATTTTACAAAGTGGAACTTATAAAATTATTCAGCCCAAAATTCCACCAACCTCCTGCTCAACTTGGTTAATTATGGGTGACCAATTGGGGGATTCCGGTATCCATTGGGAAGCAAATCAATAAATTAAATATTATCTTGTTGGAAATAAGCCACATCCCACATCGATTAAATATCGAATTAACCATGTCTTCATAATACCTGTTTGGGCCCTCCACTTATAAGTTTAGGCTTTTAAGTTGGAAACTTAACATGGTATCAGAGCATGTTATTCCTGGGCCCGTTTCGCTCGTGAGCCCGTCTTTATTGTCCACGTGACAAGCCATTTGAATCTTGTTCGGCCTGCACGTGAGGGGGAGTGTTGGAAATAAGCCACATCCCACATCGATTAAATATCGAATTAACCATGTCTTCATAATACCTGTTTGGGCCCTCCACTTATAAGTTTAGGCTTTTAAGTTGGAAACTTAACATTATGATGTCTGTAAAAAATAAATAAATTAGAGGGTGTCTAGTTTCCATTGAAGATGAAAGAGAAATTGATAGATAGAACTAATAGTACTGTCAATTACATTAAAACATGAGCTGATGTGAACCATCGTGACCTTTAAAATCAATGAAAGCAGTGGCAGATGCATGTAAGTGTCTTCAGTGTTGCATTAGAGTTTATGCATATGTTTGAACTTGTAATGTGCTGTGAATGGAACTTTTCTGTCCTAATCTTAAGATGTTGCTAACTGAAGGGTCAGATGGCTGCAAATATTATAGTATTGTAAGTCTATTGTTAATTAGTTGCATAAGAAGAGAGAGGGGGGGGGGGGGGGGGGGGGGCGGAATAGATATATATATATATATACACACTTAGCCCAAAAAATAAAAAATAATTTGATCAGTAGCTTTTTGTAGTCTTCTTTATCATCTATTGGGGCCACAGTATGCTTGTATGTTTAATGAAAGATAATTAAATGAAGTAACAAGCCCCACTCAACAATAACCCCAAGAAAACCAGATCACAGACCAGCCTCCCCTCCCCTAAAGCAATCACCAGAAAATTTACTTAAAAAATGTCAGTCCATTACATAAACCCTAAAAACCTGAAGAAGCCAAAAAACAAGAAGAGGAAGGATCCCCCATTTACACAGGTATCACCATATCGGACATCATTAAAGATAATCCCAACAACCCCTAACTCAAACAAACAAAAGCAGAACTCTACTGCATAAGCACCCAATTCACAGCCTCAACTACTACACCCTAGACTAAAACAGACAAGTCATTTATAAACTCAGAATTCCATCAGGAAAAGTGCACCAATCCCCTCCTAACTTACATGAAATCTACAAAGCCAAACTTCTGCAGGATAATCACCAAAAAAGCATTTTTCAGCGGCCTCCCAACAGAGACAAATTAGATGGCACACATCTTTGAATGCTGGACCCAGTTTATGCCATAACAAGTGATCCCTTCACTACCTCAATTACTACACTCTAGCTCAAGAATAAAAAGCCCTTAGAGCATTCAGAAATCCATCAGAATGAGAAACACGAATCCCCTTTCAATACAACAGTTCCCTACATCAATACTTTACCATAAACAAATACAGATCCGACAAGAATTTAGAGGAAACCTACCCGAAGTTGAATAAAGGCAATAGCCTGTTTCACAAAGGAAAATTACTTATAATTCATGTTTTATGCATTTATATGATTTTTAAGGTGATCTTTAAGAATAAGTATGACTTCTCCTTTATGTTTTTTATACTCCTTGGATTTTTGATGATTTTATCCTCTCTGTTCCTTGGAGAATACTTGCAATAGAGGAAACAATTAGTTAGAAGTCTGGGCACCATTATATCTTTCAAATTTTGAAGAGAGGTAGACTAAGTTGTTGAAGAGGTTTTAATTCACCAATTATAGTTTATGAACACCAAAATACACCATTAGAAATCATTTTAGATGTCACTAGAAATCAATCTTCTGAGGATTTCTTTCAAGAACAATAAAATTATGCTACTTCAATAACGGGAAGAATTTCCTTGTAATGAATTGGCCATGGAATTGTGAAAGATGAAGAATCTTACTCTGCTTTTGACATCTATATAAAATCTCTCTCCCTCTCTTTATATATATATATATATATATATATATATATATAGTAAAAAACAAAAATGTTAAACATATTTACAAAACATATTTAGCTTTGATGTCTTTACCATATTCACAAAGTAGATGATCTTCTAGCTTTTTTTAGGATTTTCTTTTACCCTAATGTCATTAATTGTTCTAGAAGCTATTTCGTGAGGATTGTAGTTGTTTAACACGGTAATTAGTTTCATAATGCACGGCTTGCATAGTCATTACTTTATTTTGTCAATTTCCTTTATGCATGGTCATAGCATGTTGTTGTTTTGGATGCTTTTGGGTATGAGCATATGGTGGTTGAATGATGTGTGAGGTGATACACATGTTAGATGCATGGTAGTGACATTACATACATTTTCTTTTGTTACTATGTTGTTCCAGATGACCTCGATCGATTGTGGAGTAGGACCTGATTGATCGATACCCTTTTGGATTTTGCTACTAGTTTCTTCCGAGTCTCGACTGATCAGGGGGGCCATTCCTGATCGATCGGGGGTGTTTAATGTTTATCTTGTTTTCTCCACTAGCTTGATTAATCAGTCGGGGTTCAGCAAAACTGTTTTTAAAATACGTCAAACGACTCATGTTCCTTTCATGACTCTTATAACCCACATCCATATGACCTTTAGGCTTCATTTTTGGCTGAATTACTTAAGAGCGTATAGAGAGAGAATGAGCACAGGAGGAGAGAGAGAGAGAGAGAGAGATTTGGGATGAGGGCACATGCACATGCTCCATTTGGGAAGCTTGTGACATGGTTGCATTCTTAGGGGTTGAATTCATCATTTCCACTATTTATTCTCCATCTTAAAGCTTGTTCTTGGATGTAGAGAGATTTGGGATGAGGGTTTCACACATTCGCCCTTTGGGAAGCCTTGTGGTTGCATTCTTAGGGGTTGAATATATTCATCATTTCCACTATTTATTCTCCATCCTAAAGCTTGTTCTTGGACGTGGGAGCTTGGAATTGCATTCTAAGCTTGGATCTCACCTCCTTCATCATCTTTGCATTTTCTTGCAATCAACTTTGAGGTATGTATAATTTTTATGGCTTTCAACACTTGTCATGATAATAAGGTTACATGTATCACTTTGCATGTAGGTTTTTGGCATGCATTTATTTGTTTTGGGCATAAACCTTGTGTATTATACATATGCATGTTTAAATATGGGTTTTTCTTTGTGATTGTGGCATAGAAATCATAGATATGTGTTGGAACGGTTATTTCCTTATCATTAATTGTGGAACAATTATATGGGTTTACCTACATAATATTTGATATGATTAACCACGCTTTAATTTGTATTTGTTATCTATGGGCATATTACTTTGGTTAGCATAATTACATTTGATTGACATATCACTGTTGCCATAACAATGCATGAAAAATGTACTTAATAAATACTTGGTAACAGTAAGGGTTTTTGGAGTTGGGACTACTGCTATGTTTTCCTGGGAACTGAACTGATGTAGTGTTGCTCCCCCTCCATTAGTCCTGGACTATTACTGTGTTGTCTCGAATTTGAGACTACTTCCTACTATTGTGTTGCTCTCATGGAGGTGGGCCATTCCCCCTATTTTGCGCTCTTCAGGAGAAAGTTGGGCAAATTATGGTATTACATAAATTGAAATCTCATATTGCATTCAAGTCATGGCATTCATGAATATTTCTTATTTACTCCCTCCATTCCTAAATTATTGGCCTATTCCTTTTTGGGATGTTTCCAAATTATTCTCACATTTCAAAAGTTAATGATTCTTTTTATTTCATTTCCTAAAATACCCTTAAAAGGTGTTCTCTCTTTTTCTAATGTTTTGTACACTTGAGGGTAAAATTGGAATGTCAAAACATATGTATTATGTAAAAGCATTTAATAGGGTTTTCTTAAAAAGCGTGTTTTTTCAAAAGGAAGGGAGTAGCATTATTAATTGGGTTTTATTTTATTATCATACTTTGGTTGATTATTGTGAAAATTTATGTACTAAGTGTTCATGCTTATTTTATCAAACTCTTTTTCAGATAATACTAAAGCGGGAGAAACCTCTCCTTGATATGTGGATTTTTGCGTCTATGCTATGCTTGGACCTTGCTGGTTTATCTATGTTAATGATGGGACCATATATATTTGGGATGTAGTTAACTCTAAATTTGATTTAGCTAATGGGCATTGGATATGTAATTTTAATTGGATGACTGCAATAACTTGACTAAGCAAGATTTTATTTCATATGAATTATGATGCATATGATGATACCATGGATGTATGGAGAATATGAAATGTTTTCAAGTAAATTACAGATTTTACAATGGTATGTCTCATTTACAGAGGGGTCATGTTAAAATTTTTATAGAAATATGGGCTTTTATATGTGCTATTCACATTAAATCAAATGTTTTCATAAAATTAAACTTTATTTAATTAACTTGATCACAACCTATTAATTTTGGGTCGTGACATATTTTAGGTGGGGTGTTGAATAAAATATGTAGCATAATGACAAACTGGCTGGTAAGTTCAATTCAATGATCGGCATCGCCAATGCTAAAGCAACTAATACTTTGGATAAAGATGTGTGAGTCACACAATGTACAAACCATTAATGTTTAAAATCGCTTTCAATTCACTAATGTAATCCAGTAGTTTCAACAAAAAAACTATATTATTGGGTAACTACAATTTGTGCAGCCTACCTTGTAAATCTGGAACCCTCAATGCGAATTAAGACGATACAAGTCTAGACCTGCGCGTCTAGACCATCACAGGTAATCTTAACGTTTTCGATGGCGATCCATGCACTACTGCATGGACAATGGCCATGTTTTAGGTGGTGATGCACTAGTTTGATTGACGTGAAGTCTTTCTCTAGGTGCTTCGTTGTACTCCGTATATATTAAAGAGTATTTTTATTATTAAAGGAACACAAAGACCTAATTAAGAAAAAAGTGCTGGACCTATTATGCAATAAGTTTTGTAGCATGGACGTATCCCCTCCAAACAAGAAATAAATAAATAAATTATGTCACCAATTGCAAAATGTTGGGATTAAGGGTTGAGTTCCATTAGTTAATATTTGTTCCTTCGTCCCTTAAAAATCGTCCCTATGTCTTTTTGAGTGAATTATAGAATGGTACGATTATGGGCAAATAATTATAAATCAATACAATTTATTAGAAACTTTTGTACCAACTAAAAATTCAATGAATCAATTTTGATAATTTTCCAAAATATATTCCCTATGGAATCAATTACAAAATAAAAAAAATAAAGAAATACTCTTGTCATTTTGGGAAAAACTGAAATATCAAAATAAATTAGTTAATGTACATGCATTAAATGCATTTTCCTAAATAAATTTTAAAAAATTAGATAAATAAAACTTGTATCTTTAAGCACTAGATGGAGTAATTTTTTTTATTATTATAAAATGTATATATTTTTTAGGTTCCTATTAACATTTGCCCTTAAGGCACATGTTAAAATACATTTAATAAAATAATGAGTGTATAAAAAATATTTTTTTCATAAATTTTTAAGTATTTTCTCATTTTTCTATGCTAGTTGCATTATGTTCTACGCATTCTAATACTTTTCTATGCCAATTGCTTGATTTTGTATGCATTTCACATTTTGCCAAGCACTTACTTGTTATTACCCTAAGACCACATGTTAATACGGCCCTATTAAATATATCTTAACTTGTACCCTCATGGCAGGTGTTAAGAAAATCCCCTTTTTATAAAGATAAACCCAGCTGAGTGAAGAAGGCAGTGAACTCTTCAAGTTGATTCATGGCTTCATGGCTTTATAACCACCTTGAATACCCCGTGAGTCGCCATAATGACCTTCAATCGGTGAGGAATCGACAACGGCTACATATACAATCAGCCGACATGTCAGCAGCTCAAAGCCCAAGCCCAACTAGCGGTGAACCTCACATGAAATTTACCAACTCCACAACGCAATGGACTCGTTACATCAACTTCCCACAATATTTTCATACAAACATGCTCATTACTTGCTACTTTTGTATCACTCAAATCTCTCTCTCTCTCTCTCTCTACAATTCTAAGGTTATAACACTATAGAAAGAAACCATGGATGCCTTACGGAAAATAGAAGACAAATGGAAGGTATCAACCAAAGAGGCAATTCTCCTGCTTGTTTGCACTGCAGTTTTGGTCATCGGATTATGCACCGGGACGGCTCTAAAAATGAGGGCGCGAAGAAAAAAACTTGTCACCCAAGAACTGGGTTCGATCCAATCAAAACATACAAAATGGTCTGAGCCAAAGTCCAGTTGGGGTTCGATAAAGAGGGTGCTAATGGGTTCAGTCCGGTGGAGTGGAGCAAGCAAGTGGGAGGAAAGTAATGTAGCTAGTTGGAGAGAGACACCACAGCCCCTGCTTGCTGCAAGAGGCCATGAAGCCGATCTGCGGTGGCAGAGCCATAATTCTGTGTCGCCAGTGTGGCAAAGACCGATCCTTATGGGTGAGAAATGTGAGCTGCCGAGATTCAGTGGGCTTATTCTATACGACGAGCAAGGCCAGCCGCTCCACTCCGATAAAGGGTCTCCTCACCAGGTGAGTATATCCCGTTTGACATTATGCAAAACTAGTTGCAGAATTAAGATTTTAGCGAACTCAACAGTATCATAAGCTGGCTGTTCACATTTACTCTAGTCCACAATTATGCAAATACTAAAAGATGTCTCTAGCTAAGCATCATTGGAGTCGTACATGAGGACTGGTTTCAAAACCCATCTTCATACAAACCAATCACATCCAATAATTAAACAATTGCAAGCAAAAGACCCAAAAATAAGTAAATGCAAATATCCATAGAGAAAAACACACCAGAGTTTTGTTTAGTCATACTATCATCCACTACTGTACTTTTTCATGAATACACTACATTATTTGTTGATACAAGGAGAGTCGAATTGACTGTTGGGGCTCGCTTATTTGGCCGGAATCACTCACTATTGAAATCTTATTTCATTCCATTCCATTTTGATTCCACTGATTCCGGCAAAAAAACATGTCGTTTGTGTTTAGAACTAGATCTTGGTAATTGTATTGAAAAACGTCCACTACTACTAGTATAGCACAATGGGGCAGGTAATTAAGTCAATAACAATGCTGCAATCCTTCAAAATAACGGAAAGTGACGCACTTACTTATTTTGGAATGCCAATTTCCAGAAAATGGGTTTGACATAACCAGTGACACAACTTGTGCATATTCTTCAATAATACAGCCTATTAATAATCCAATCACACATACTGGCATACTGCCTCATCTGACAGGCTTCAACATTTTTTTTTTTTATGATTTCGTTTTCCCATCAACACAAACAGAGGTAAGTCCTTAGGTGACTAATGTTTTTGTGAACAAGATGCAGTTTCAATAGGGATAATAAATTTTTCAATGACATAAATATCTGCTGTTGGATAGAAATTGAAAAAGGAAAAAAAAAAAAAAAAAAACAAACAAACAGTTTTCGGTCTGTTCTTGTAAGCAACCACAATGCAGAACACATTATTTGATTTCTTGGGTTCATTTCTTGTCGAACCTGGTCTGAAACTGAACACCAGGTATAAGGTCTCCAAATCCAGGCTGGTCCCAGGCAAGACGATAAACCAGACTCGGGCCTTATTTTCCTGCCAAATTTACTTAAATTATAAAACATGCTGCTTCTCATTCTACTTCTACTGTATCTAACATTGTTTCTGCTTTTTGTTGTGTAGGAAAAAACATCTACTGTTGTGAGAACAACTCTAAGGGACTTGCTGTAACCCTTTCTTTTACTTCTCTTACATTTTTTTTTTTTTTTGGCTTCACATGTGTACCAGTTATTACAGAACACAGTGCGTTTTCAGTTGGGGAGTGTTGTCCATCTTCTTCTGCAATAAGGACTCATAGAAAAATTGCTATAACAGCTCAATGACTCTTTTCAATACATCTTAAATGGCACTTTCATGGCATCTAATTAAATACAATTAGGTGCTTTTCAAATTTTCAATTGCAAAAAACTTGCTTGAAAAAAGATCTTTTCCAAAGCAGACAGCTTTTAATTAATTGAACAATGGCGCCCAAGCCTAATCAAGTGTAGCTGTGCTATATACAAAAGGAACCTCTCACTAAACTTGTTACATAAAGCTTAGAGGAATCAAAACTGGGACGGAAAACAGTTGGAAGTCAACCAGGGAAACCGAAAGCACGAGGAGAAACAGACAAGAACTATAGAAATGGGCAAGAAGTGTCACGAAATGAAAAAAATCACAAAATGAACCGAGCTTTCATAGCTGAGGGAATTGAGGAAGGGGAAAGAAAGAAAATGTAAACATTAGCTCTCAAGTTGTGCTTTGGTCTGATTTGAATGTCATCACTCAATTTAAAACAGTTCAAGACCAAATCTATACTTTGACCAGTCAGATGTAATTTAATGAGAATCATTAATCTCAGGTTGGCCATATACTGAGGAACCTCATCTTGGATATATTTTTTAAGTATATCCAGAGCAAGAGCAACAAAATACAAAAAATGATTGAAGACTTGTAACTAAAACACATGGTCTCACCAACAACCATTCCTATGGAAATAAATAAACCTGGAACTATTAGTTTCATCAAACTGACAAATCAACCCTAAGAACTCCCATAAGCTTGCTCCAGGTTAAAAGAATTTAAGGAAAAAGCATGTGGAAATGTTCTATCTTCCCTGTGAGATCTATCTCAATTATGTAACATATCTCAATGGAAGCCTTCCTCGTCCTGAAGCCAAATTGATTTTCTTAATTACTAGTTTATTGTCTTCAACTGGTTTATAAAAACTAATAGCATGAACAAGAAGTTGGATGATCCCATGAGATATGTGGATATTTAGATATTTTCCTTGTTTACATACGCTTGAACAGGTGCCATGGTACTTCTTATCCAAGCATTTGATGTTTTCTTAGTCTTAAGAACATTGTCAAACAACTAGGTTAACCAACCAAACTAGTTCTCACACAATCCACCTTTTTTCTTCTTTTTTCCTTCTTTTCTTTTTTTTTTTTTTTTTTTTTGGGGGGGGGGGGGGGGGGGGGGGGGGGGTGGTGTTGAAGGACACTATCCACATTTCAGTTATATAAAACACATGGAGCTAGAGAATGTTTTTATATATCACCAGAAAGCTTCCATCACTTAAGTGACCCAAATTCTAAGAAAATAATGACGCTACTTCCCCATAGTCAAATTTCCCCTTTCGAAAGCAATTCTAATAAACCACCTAATCACCTCTATTTATACTCTCAATACTTCAGCAGTTCCCTTGATGCATGTAATACAATTAAGGTTCTCTCTAAATTTTACTAGACTACTAGTCTACAAGTATGTAGATATTGTTTTCAAACCCTCCAGTACCATTATTTTTTGTAGATCACAAGGAGGCCAATCTATCCTAATTTTTTAATTCATCATTAAGTTCTTTGATCATTTTTCACATGGCTTCTATCTTTAAATTTTTATCATCTTCTTCAGTACTATTCCATCCTTCAGGCAAAGCTGACCTAGCCCAAGAAGAACTTAAAATAAAGAAACTAGTTAAGATGATCTAGAAAAAGACATGATACATTGTTAGATTGACTGCTCTTGATGTTTCCAACTGTCAATAGATTCCACAGCCACCTCAATATAATCTAGGGTTTGAGACACAAATCCTGCCATATGATGGTTCATAAAACTTGGCATATTAGGACAAATCACATGGTAACAGCAATGAATGACTCGAGATGATGTTAGAGAATAATTGAACAAGTGATTTTAGAAACGGAAAAACAATAGTCTCTCCATAGCTCAAAATAGAATTTGAAAACAAACTGGGGAAACAAGACATTGAATTTGTCAACTTTCCAACCTAAAAGCTTAAGCCATTAGGTGGAAGGCCCAAATAGGTATATGAAGCCATGTCAAACTAAACAAATAGACGAAGTGGGGTGTGAGACTTCCCAACACTCCCTCTCACGTCTCACGTGTAGGCCTAACATGACAAGAACAAGCCTATCATGTGGACAACAATGATGGGATCAAGAATGAAATAGGAACGACAACAGTAACAATGGGCTCTGATACCATGTTAAGTTTACAACCTAAAAGCTTGAGCTACTAAGTAGAGAGCCCAAATGGGTATATAAAGGCATATCAAACTCAAAATATAGACGATGTGGGATGTGGGACTTCCCAACAAAAAAAATTGGCAACCCAGTGGATGACTACATATCACATATACTAAAGGAAGAAGAAAAATTGGATACTAAGGCACGTAATTGTGTACAAAGTAACTGGGAAGCAGGAAGTGTGCAGAATTTCATGTCATTGCCTGAGCCTTCGGATAGTGTATTCTTATATCAAAGTAACAGACCAATATCAGATGTTGCTGGACAACATCATAAAAATGACTACAAAGGTTTAACCTGGTAAATTGCTGATTTCCTTAGTCACTTGTATGTTTGACCTCCTAACATAATATAGTTGCAATGCAATGCAAAAGGAAAAGAGGTTTTTTTTTCAATTATTCTTTTTTCTTTGGTGGGTGGATGGGGTAATGTTTGGAACATATAGGATGAAAAATTTCCCCAAATATTTACATAATCTTATTTATCAACAACACCTGCACGTGCATGTGCACCCTGCTGCACACATGAGCATGTGTGTGCACAAGAGAGAGAGAGAGAGAGAGAGAGAGAGAGAGTCAGACATGATTTTGGGTATGAAATATGCAATTCACACCATTTTTCACTTTGAAGATCTTTCGTCTTCTTATTCATGTACCAGAAGGTCGCATAAATTTTTACCTATTGACAGATAGAGTAAGACAGAAAAGAGAAGAGCCCCTAGCCTGCAGTGGTATTAGAAAATTGTAGTCAAAGTCACTTCAAATTACTCATCTATTACAGAGAAAGAAAAGGTAATGCCTTCTCTGCATAACACAAAAGGTATAGAAGGACCCTTTTAAGTTTTAACGGAACAATAAATTCAGCACCCTGAAAAGATCAGACCATTAAACACCATGAAATAGTAGAACATGTTGCACTATGCAATTTTTATCATTAAGACCCCACTCCATAAAGAATATAAGACACATCAATACATGACAACAAATGAACTAAACAATTAAAACAGAAGACAACGGAAAAGTGCCTTACCTTCTAGCCAACAAACTGATTCATGCATATGTGACTATCAAAGGTTCTCTAGAGTCTTCTCTAGATTTACTTTTATAATAAGAATACAATGCCAATTGTACAATCCCCAAAATGGTTCCTATCCCATTTGGAACCTGAAATTCACACAGAAAATAAATATTAACAAGTGAACTGTGTGTGTGTGTGTATATATATGGGATCGGGGGACACAAGTTTTTATAACTCTATCTACGACTCATATTTTGTGAAACTTACTGTTGAATTAGATTACCTACTCATGTAGAGTATGCATGCAAAAATCAAGTTGATCCGAAATTAAGAGCAGCTTCATCCATAAATGTGAGATTTTTATTGAATAGAAATCCAAGTTTTTGGATCGGATGGCAACCGATATTGGATCAATTCAATTATTTGCATGCATGACCTACATGGGAATGCTATCTAATCCAACAGTGGGTTTCGCAAAATATGAGTCGTAGATAGAGTTATAAAAACTTGTGTCCCCCAATCCTAACCCTATATATATATATATATATATATGGTATATGTGTGTGTATATGTCGTATGCATGAATGTATATATCACTATGTATAAGAGAGAATGTGCATGTGTACTTAACAATTGTCAGAATAACCTACAATACCGAAGAAAAGCTTCATAAGAAGGGAAGTGAATATGCTAAAGGAAGCTTACATAGATATAGGGATCAGAATTGAAGATTCCATATGTGAAAAAAGAGGCGCTCATCAAAAAAGTGGAAAGAGAAAGATATAATGGCATGAATTCAACACTCTTTGTCCGGATCACCAGATTCTGGAAAATAAATTTTAATCAAGATACATAAAAAATGCAACAAAAATTAAGAACTTAAAATATGTACCATACATCAAGGGAATTATGGTTGATGCTTTGTATGAACATACAATTATAAATAATGGCGAAGCAGACATTGATATGAGAGAAGCAGCACTCAACAATCCAACAAACATCCGCCGCATGGAACGGTCAGTAACCTGCAAGCTTCCAACTACTATGATGGCGAATATGCCCAAAACTGCCAGCAGCAATCCTAACATCTTCACCTGCCAGCAACATTTAAGGGTCAAGTGAATGAACTGTTTAAAATAAAAAAAGAGATATCAAGAACTCCAGAAAAATAACAAAGTGCAGGTAAGTTTTGAACTGGCAAGCAACCTTCTGTTCTTTCTCAGCGTGTGTTATGAAGACGATAATGTAGATTAACTGAAAAACTGCACCAACTGAATTGACTGAGGTAACCGATATATTATTAGAAGATATGAGGGGTGTGCCATACCAGAGGCAGATCAAGCAGTTCAAGAGTGCATATATATATGGCAATCCTGAGAAATTTTCAGTTGACCGGTTTCTCACAATTCTCCTAAATGTGGGTCTGAAAATATTAAAAAGAAAAAAATGATACAAAAATAGTGAGAGATGAATCCTAACCCTTCTTCTTCATCCTCTTTTTCCGCCATGAAATCTTACCAAACAAAATGAAATAATCAAGGGTGAAACTTACATCGGTGACACAAAGAGCCCGAGAGCAAAGATGTTCCCTGAAAGAAACAAGTAAAACACCAGCACCATTGACATCATTCTTGAATTACTTGAGAAATTGTAAATTTCTTCATAAAGTGAACCAAAATGAAATATATTCTAAATTTGTGCAGCGCATGTGGTAAATTCTTATTTCGAGCACATAGGGCAACAGAAATCCAAGCAAGACAGCTGCACGCCCTAAAATACAGAAAAATCATAACTTCTGATCCAAGATGAATTATGTGACCCATAATAAAATATATCAATGGAGCAATCATGATGTTTTCCCCTGATTTTCAAGGTCAAGAAAAGATCATTTAAAAGGGCAAAACTTGATTACCGTAAAATCTTTCCATGTTTGGTATTTTCCATTTTCAATCGATCTGCGACTTTTTGAGTCCTTTATTTGTAGGAATCTTCTATTTCATTATTTAGAGTCACTTCCCAGGATTTCAATTAATTTGGAATTTCGTCATTTTGAGTAGCGCTAAAGTAGCTTGTACCCATCAGCCTGATCCCATCCGATGGGTACAAGCTACTTTAGCGCTACTCAAAATCCAACATGGCAGCTTAAGTGACATGCCACATCAGCCAATTTTTTAAAACATTAAAAAAAAATGCAGCCTATGTGGCATGTCACATCAACCAATGTGTTGATGTGGAGTATGCCCTGTAGACTGCCACGTAGGATGGGAACAACGAGATGAGTTTTTAGAGGGGTATAGCATTTTCCAGGTCAGTAATGAAAAATCTATTCAATATTTGAAAAGTAATAAGAGTTTTATATTCTTTTCCTATTGTTCTTAATATTCTGCAGAATTACAACCCCTTTAGATGTCCATTGAATCCTAATATCTCCAATTAGAAATCATCAGCTTTCCTTTAAGGTTGAGTAATCAGTGAGTCTAATTCACCACCCAAAATGCTCGCTGCATCAGGAGAGATTGAAAAGAGTGCTTTTAGAGTGTCATGTAATTGTTAAGTATTTATCAAGTTGGGAAAAAAAGGTTCTACAAGATAGGCAAGAGGCTGGCTAAACTTTATAGTATGGAATAGTGGGTAGCAAGAAACAACATTGTCACAGCCCCATTTTCACACACAATCTATAGGTAAACTAGGGAACCTTTAATCCAATAAAGCACAATACTATTTGATCTTTAGGCCATGTTTGGCATGGCTTGGTCACCGAGAAATAATGTGGCATCAAGAGGAAATTTAAGAAAAATAATTTTGCATGAAGTAATTTAGGTGGCAGCCATATATTACAAGAGAAGATTCTGGTCCCTACATGGTGAACTAGTATAAATAAAGTACAACAGAAGCCATAGGTTTATTGCACAAAATTTAGAAAGAAGAAAGGTGAATTTTGTGGGGGCCAAAATGAATGGTAGAGGAGAATGCATGTGAGTTGTATATTTTGAAGGGAAAGTCTTAGTGGTTAGTCATGTGGTATTATCTCTTTTATATAATAATATAGATTATCCATACAAACACAAGGATTAGTTGCAAGCTTTAAACATACTTGCAATGTAACATTGTTATTAAATAGTTGTCTTTTTTCCATGCTTTTCACATTATGATCTTTAAACCCTATCGGGGATGGTTCCCTCTAACCTTGGAAATAATATTTTTGAAAACAGAATCTCTTTCTACTCACTACATCTCAAGCTTATTATGGGTTATCTATACCCAGGCAAGTCAAATGCTAATTTGGCGTTTAAGTCGTATACCTTCTCAACAATGTTTCATGCTCAACAATTTATGTATAACCTAAAGATGGGTCATTACATGAAAATTCCTCCTATTTTAATGTTTAAGTTTCAGATAATGCACTAATACTTTATTAAAAATTCAGCATACTTATATATTTCAAGTTTATGTGACTCATTTATTTTATGTGAAACAGATTCTGGGTGCCATATAATCATGTTGCACTAGTTTTACAACCGCGTGGCTATTTTGTTAAAAATAGAAAATATTTGCAACATTGAGAAGTTGCCCAAGGATGGTCATTGGATATTCCCTAGTGACAGGCAAGCGTACAACTATAGCATAATTTGGGGGTTGGTAGGTATGAGAAAATTGGTCGCACCGTTAGAGCTATTATTGATCTCCTTCTTCTTCATCAACATATTTTTTACTTTTCTTGTGGCTAATAGCACTTTCCCTGAAAACGAATAGACAAGGCTTATAAATATCTCAAGCATATTCTCCGGAACAACTGTGATGGCGTCGAGGCACGGTCCACTACTAGTCATGGTATATTGTAGGTTGTCTCTCAAAGGTCATGCATAGGAAGTACAGGGATTGGTGGGAAAAATATAAATATCTTTTGGCTGATGGGTTTGATGTAGGTCTTGGCTTGGCAATCTTTTACACCTCATCGGCATCCAAGGAGTGCAATGGTGGGGCATAGAGGAGGGAGATCGTTGCCCTTTAGCTTCATGTCCAATAGAACCTAGTATTAAAGTTAATGGTTGCCTGGTATATCATTAGGATCTACTGATAGTATATCTGTTATAACCGACTTGGGTGTGCACACCAAAATAAAAGAAACCCAAGTTGGTTATAACAAATATAATATCAGCAAATCCTAATGATACACCGAGAAACCATTAACCTCAATACAAGGTGCTATTGGACAAGAAGCCAAAGAACAACGATCTCCCTACTCTTTGCCCCACCATTCCACTCCTTGGATGCTAATGAAGTGGAATTTACTTATAAGACAGCCAAGCCAAAACCCACTTCAAGTACGTCTGCCAAAATATATTTATATTTCGCCCACGAATCTTTGCACTCCCTATACATAACCTTTGAGAGACAACCAACAGTAAACCATGACTAGTAGTGGACCACGCTTGTCAGAGGCATCATAGTTGATTCGGAGAATATGCTCCGGACATTTATGAACCTTGTCCACTCTTTTTCAGGGAACCTTTGCGCTATTAGCTAGGCAAGAAAAGCTGAAGATATGCCACTGAAAAAGGAGATCAAGAAGAACCTTGACCGTATGACCATTTTTCTCGTACCTACGAGCCCCTAAATTATGTTAAAATCATAGGCTTGTCAATCACTTGGGCACATCCAATGACTATTTTTAGGAAAATTCTCAATGTTGCAAATGTTGTGTACCTTTAACAAAAATAGCTGGACGGCCATGACAATATGGCACCCAAAATCTGTTTCACATAGATTACTAAGTCACATAAAGTTGATATAAATAAGTACATTACATTTTTAATGAAGTGTTAGTGCATTACCTCAACCTTAAACATCAAAATAAGGGGAATCTTCATGTAATGACTCAGCTTTAGGTTTATACATACATTGCTGAGCATGAAACATCATTAAGAAATAATACGACTTAAAAGCCAAATTAGCAACCGGCTCGCTTGGGTACCATAATAAGCTGGATTTAGTGAGTAAAAAGGAATTATGCTATCAAAAATATTATTTCCAAGGTGGAGGGAACCATCCCCGATAAGGTTTAAAGATGATAATGTGGAAAGCATTAGAAAAAGATTTTCTACTTACTAACAATGTTACATTGCAAGAAGGGCTACAAACGAGCCGAGCCAAGCTAAGCTTTGGAGTGTTCAAGCTTGGTTCGTTAAAAAGCTTGATTGTTTACTATCAAGTCGAGCTTTTAACAAAACCTAAAACATTGTGTTCAAGCTTGGTTCATTAAAAAGCTTGTTTGTTTACTATCAAGCCAAGCTTTTAACAAGCCTAAACTATTGTGATCGAACTCACTAAGGAGAAAGTAGAGAAGCTTGAGCACAAGCTCAATCTCGGTTTGGACTCGATTTTAAGCTTGTCTTAACTCATTAAAGTAGTTTTGAATCTACAATTTTTAATTGTTTTATTAAACAAGATCACAAACGAGTCTCATTTCGAGCCCCTATCAAGTTCTTTATCGAGCTTTTAACAAGCTTGGTCGCGAGGCTAAACGAACTAAGCTTTAGTTTGCTCGAGATTGGCTTGTTTACTAATTGACCGAATTCGAGCCGAGCCCTTATCGAGCTTTCTCACAAACCGTTAATGATAGGTTTAGCTCATTTACATTTTCAAGTATGTTTAAAGCTTGCAATTAATCCTTATGTTTGTATAGATAATCCATACTATTACATAAAAGAGAGTATACCACGTGGCTGACCTTTTAAACTTTCCTTCTAAAATACTCAACTCACATGAGTTCTACTCTATCATTCATTTTGGCCCCACAAAACGATGGGCACATCAAGCATAGTCACAAAATTTACCAACCTTCTCTCTAAATTTTGTTCAATAAACCTAGGGCCTCTGCTTTTTTTTTTTTTTTTTTTTTTTTTTTTTTTTAATTATTATAACGAGAAAACCTTCGGGCAATCCTCGAGCCTATATAAAAATCACACAACCCATATGAACCAAGTGAGTCCAAGGCCTATGAGAACCATGAAACCCTTGTGTGGGTAGTCCTAAGAGGTTTAGCAAGAATCGAACTAAGGACCTCTGCTTCCTAAGGTGGGGGCCCCTTGCCAACCGAGCTACCCCTTGGGGTAAACCTAGAGCTTCTATTGTACCTTATTCACACTAGTTCACCATGTAGAGACAATAATTTTCTTATGTAATATATGGACTACCACCTAAATTACTTCATGCAAAATTATTTTTCTTAAATTTCCTCTTAATGCCACATAATTGCTTAGTGACCAAGCTAAGCCAAGACAAACATGGCCTAAAACTTGACAACTCATAATCTTCATGTAGAAATGCATCATTTTTTTTTTCTATATTTTTCTCTCTTTATAATTAATTTCTCCCATGCAAAAATTATATTTCCTGAATTTTATCCTCATGATACCTAATTTCTTGATTCCAAAACATGGCCTTAGATGTGCCACATCATCTTTTTCACGCAAAAAGAAAAATATATACATTATGTTGGTATTTTCCTAAGTTTTCCACTAATTGGAATGAAACTATACAAAGTAACATAGTTATTAATCCTGCACCAGACCGGGTGGTCCAACCAATGAACCAAACCCTTGTCCAGTTGAGTTATTACATTGGATCAAAAATGCAGGTAAAGTGGACAAAACCAGCTTAAACGGGTTTGAACCGGTGGTTTTTTATATGAATCGGTGTAAACTGGTTCGGTTGGACCGGTTCTAATATTGAGGATGAATAAAAATCACAATTTTCACCAGCGTTGGGAGTTGAAACGTGGATGTAGGCAAACTCAAAGTGCTTGAAGGGGTTCTTAACCACTAGACCACGTATTATTGATGTGAAATAACTCACAACACATATTATTTAATGTCTAAATGTACAAATTTCATTATTCTAAATTTTTATTATCTTTTAATTATACAACCAGTCCGACCAGTGACCCAACGGTTGAACTCGTGACCCGACCTCTAGACCGGGTCAATGTCCGGTCCGAGTTTAATAACTATGCTAAGTAATCCTAAATATTCAAAATAAGCCCAAATTTTCATTTCCAAAAATGCCCATCATGAAGAATCAAATTCCACCCATATCCATTCTAGAATCTAGATAATATAACCTTATATCTTATGTATTAGTAACAACCTTATCAATTAGATTTTCATTATTATAATTATTTTAAATTTTAAATTATAACTGTTCCCATAATCCTAATATTATTAATGTTACCATGATATCACCATTACCTTCATTACATTAATTGCATCACCATAGTCACATTTTCTCATGTGTTATGATACTATTAATTAAAATATCAATGATACCATACTAATATGTAGTAATTATATTTATACTAATTAGAATTATCTAATTAAAATTTTCAGGGTTGTTACAACCATATTTAAAAGTGAGTATAGTCGACATAAGGTTGTAGCGACGGATGACTAATTGTACAAGAGGAGATAAAATATCAACTAAGTGCATTCATGAGAAGCTAGAGATAGCACCAATTGAGGACAATATGAAGGAAAGTAATCTGGAGGTGTATTTTGACCTCACATTTCAATTTTCAACTGCTACA
Source organism: Liquidambar formosana (assembly GCA_039720395.1). Classification (NCBI taxonomy): domain Eukaryota; kingdom Viridiplantae; phylum Streptophyta; class Magnoliopsida; order Saxifragales; family Altingiaceae; genus Liquidambar; species Liquidambar formosana. Next base: position 20,280,247 of record CM077834.1, on the reverse strand, counting down.
ACAAATAATAACCCTTTCCAATTTGGACAAAGTAACAAATTTGAGAGCAAAATAACAGAGCACATAAATAACAATTCAACAAAGATACTTATTTTAATTAAGAAAAACAATGTGCACCTCTGGAGCAGAAATTAATGGAACTAGCCTACAATCTCTTCATAATCATAACCTTCCAATTAAAACCCCAAACCAAAGTTTCTAACAATTCCTTGAGAATCATCCAGAATAGATATATAATTACTGACATAAAAAACATAATCAGAGAACTATTGTATTTACAATTATGAAATCATGGGTTTTCTTCATCTCAGTTAGTATTTCCCAATGTAATTCGAAAAATGGAAACATGGGTTTTCTTCATATAAGCGAGAAATGTAATAAACACCAAAATTCGAGCAGTTACTACCCCATATATATATATATATAGTGTGTGTGTGTGTGTGTGTGTGGGTGTGGGTGTAGAGAGAGAGAGAGGGTACCGGCGACTCCAGCTGCATCCTTCAAAATTGCAGAGCTGACCAATAAACCAGAAGAAATCATCAATCGCTTCAATGTGAACTCAATACACCAAGCAAAGTTATCTAATAACAACAAAAAAACACATCCCCAATCCCGCCCTCTCTCTCTCTATATATATACGTAAGTGTGGACGTATAATCTTTGCTCTGTCTCATGTATCCTCCCGGTCTGTTATATCCTTCCCCTCTTATCTCTGTGATAAAATCTCCTCTCGCTAAAGCTAATCCTCTCTCTTCCACGGCGCGTGTGTGTGAATCTCTCCACGTTTGGAATATGCGGGATATAAATTAATGATGGCTTGCTGGGTCGTTTTCAACCTCTTGATTTTTTTTTTTTTTTTTTTTTTTTTTACAGAAAAAAATAATAATAATTCTATGATACGCACAAGATTTTCAGGATACCATACCAACACACCATTAAAACGACTCACTTACCATTTGAAATGATTTACCTACAATTTCAAGTGATCTTATAAGTAATGGTACCCAATGTTTTGATTTGGTACTATCGAATGGGCTAGAAAAAAAGGGTAGAAAGACACAATTATTGGGGCCTGGCAATAGTAACTCTCCTACCTGCTAGGGAATCAATGAAAAAAGGGGTTTAGATGGATTCTCAAAGGAGGAAATTGTAGATGCTCTCTCAAATCGATTGAGTTATAACCTAATATCAATTTCACCAATAGTTGGTGACTCTAATGCATAAGTTACATGAATATGATTATAAAGGAATAAATACATTTCACACCACTATTCTTGAAACTTTTGACTATTTAACCTCCTATACTTTTATTATTAGACTACCATTTTTGGTTGTACAATCTCTTGATATTATTAGAATAAACTATCCCAAAAAAAAAAAAAACCAATTGACCAAAAAACGAATGAAAAAAACAAAAGAAAAAAAGAAAGAAAGATTCGAGTAGAAGGCAAAAGAATTGTTGCTTAATTGCATATTATGCTAAGCCAAGCTTAAGGAAGGCATACAAAGGTAATACGGGGATAGTCCATAAGGATGTATTAAGAGCTACTCTAATGTAGGAGTTATTGAGGTAAATGTGAGATAAATACATATTTTAATTTATTGAGGAAAAACTGGTGCTGCAATGCGTTATTAAGGATTAAAATTTGGTTTAGAGCCAAATGTTGAGCCAAATTTGGCTCTACATATAGTTTTGATGCCAATTTCCAATGGTAGAGATAAATCAACAGAAGATCAAACAACATGTCTCACCATTGGAGTAGAAAATTGACTCCTACAACATTGTATTACATTGCTAGATGCAAAAAATAAATAAATAATAAAAATAAAAAAGGCTCTTTACTGTTGTAGGGAACTAAAAAATGGATCAGGCTCCTCCGAAATAGCTCTTTCCATTGAACAACTCTAACATAATTTATTCCCCTGTTTCAAAAAAATATTATATTAGTGGGTTAATTTTATAGGTTCTTGGGTTTTTCTTTGATTTATGTCACATATATGGGTTTCCTCATTTGTGTTTTTTTTGTTTGTGTGTGTGTGTGTCGTATGTGTGCAGAAAAAAAGATATCCCTTTGAAGGTTTAAGGTCCTACATTGACTAGCCAAGGTTTGTCTTATGAGTTAATAAGGTTTCACATTTCCTTCAAGAGTTAGGTTCTTTTAGAGATTGGGTGTGGGTTAACTTTATGAATTCTTAGACTTTAGTCAATGTCACATATGTAAGCTTCTTCATTAATGTATTATGTGTGTGTTTATTACGTGTGTTTAGTAAAATATAAAAAATATTATATTAATATTTAGACACGCTCTAGAAGAGTTTTATATACAAAATCTTATTAAAAAATTATCCGTGATTCGTTTACACACATCAATTAAAGTTTGACTCTCTTTTATCCAACAATAATCAATAAAAAATTTTGGTGCGTAATATATTATTTGCTGAATTTTACCCATGCAATAAATTTTGATAATTTAAAAATATCTTAAGTTTTACCTAAACATGAACACAAAAGAAATATGAGAACGCCTTCCCAAGAGCTTTACATATTCTCTCTCGTTTTTGTTTTTGTTTTTAATTTTCTTTTTCTAAGGTAGGATGGAAAAAGAGAAAAATCAAAGAATTATACTTCAACGTAATTAACTGGATGGGGAGAGGATTCAGTGCTGAGTTTGCAAAACTTAGTACGATGTTGAGTTCATATTGAACGTCCATTTCGGTTTTAGACAATTAAAATTGAAAAATAATAAAATTACTAAAATATTCTTATAAAATAATATTTTCATCTTTCAATCTCGGTCATTCAAAATCTGATATAGATGACGGAGACGAGCTAAGCACCGTGCTGAGTTTTCTAAACTCAACATTGAATCGAAGTCCGCTAACTGGATGTGGTAGGCAACAATATATTATTATTATTATGATTATTATTATAATATTTATAAAATACGCTTTCAAACATTTGTAACTGAGCTGGCAGAGAGTACGACAACAGGAATGAGCTGAGAAGTGGTCCCCACCATGTGGTAGATGACTCATTGGGTTGTCAATCTGACGACTCCATTGGCGCACCGTACTCCAATTAGTAATGATTATATATTTTTTGATAACTTGGCCATTATGCTTGAAAGCTTATCACTTTTGTTTTTTTGAAAAACTAAAATAATATTAACAATGAATAGGAAAACGTTTACTTTATGGCATAGTAATATTTCTAAAAGAGCTTATCACTTATCATGTTATCAATTATCTTAACTTTTATATATATAAAAAATTACAAAAAAGAAAAGAAAAAAAAATATGACTAGATAATATACGTGAAAAATAAAAAATAAAAATAAAAAATGAAAAAGACGAAGAAGACCCATCGACCAATTTGACATGATATATGAGTCAAGACTATCTAAGTGGATGTGAGTGAGAATTTTCGCTCACCTAATAAAATTCTAGTGAATTACGGTTAAACCCCCAAACATATCTCACCTGTGATCACCCCTAGTAACTCATATACATATATATTCTCCTCCGTAGCTACCTTTTACCCAATATACAAATAAAGTGAATTCACTTTATATATGGATGTAACATGTAACATCTCTACATAATCATTGGTCAAGTTGTTCAATAAAAAGTTATTTTGAACCAATGATTACGTAACGTTAATCATAAACTATTCCCGTATTTGACTTTCAATTTATGCATCAACTTGTGGCCGGTAACGTTAATCATAAACCATTCACGTGTTTGACTTTCAATTTATGCATCAACTTGTGGCCGGTGTACCCGCACTTGCTTTCCCACAGAAAGAAAAACAAATGAATTAGGAAGATAAAAAAGAGTTGTAAAGGAATGTCATAAAATGTAAATTTGAAATCAATTTCGAATAGTAACAAAATTTTAGAAACACAGGCACTTATGCCATGTTTGTTTGGTTGGAATGGAATGGATGGAATGGAATCTCATTCCAATTCATTCCGAACAACATGTTTGGATAAAGTAATTAAATGGGAATAGAATCAAATAGTAGTAGTATATTATAATGATATTCATTTTACAATATTTATTTTAATCCCATTTCATTCCAAACTATTTTGAACATGGAATGAGATTCCATTCCTACCCATTCCATTCCAACCAAACAAACATGCCCTTAGGGTTTTTATTTACTTTTTCTAGGCATGTATCATAATTTTGAAGGAGAAAAACACTTAATTATTTACCTTGTTTGTTTATTTAGAAGAGTTGAAAAGAGTTAAAATTATGAAAGTAAATGAATAATTGGAAGAAATATTATGATCAATATAAAAACAAATATCATAGAAACCGTGTAAAATAGGAGTGGATCATATGGTTGTGGGGTCTTATATAGATTCAGGATTTGCTCAAAAGGGTTTTATCATTATATAAAAAGAAAAAAAAAAGATTTTTATTTTTATTTTATATAGTTTTTATTTTTATTTTTTTATTAACTATTAGGGATATCCTAAATTTTACTCCCGCCAAGATTTCACTGTTTTTTTAACGGTCCGTGTGAGATGCCTATACCTACACAAACAACAATTTCTACGAAGAATTGCAACGATAATCTTTAAAGAACATAACCCAAGATCTGACCACCCAACCAACCCCACGACGGGCTATTTTATATAGTTATACAATAAGAATTTAATTAGAAAATTTCTCCATTATGAACTCCATAATATCAAATGGCAGGTGTGACATTATTTAAATAAACTAGAGTAACCTAATGTATAATCAAAACCCTATTAAGTGAAATGTGGTGAAAAATACTCAACCAAGAACAAAAACAAGTATAACTCAATATTGAAAAACAAAAATAACACCTTAATGATATGTTATCCCAAAATTGGCATTTAAATCATCATTGAAAACCTAATACAAAACAAACTTAAGAACAAACATACAATACCATTGCAATTTTTGGTTATCCCTTTCCTAGGAGGACTCGTAAATTTTTACAAACCTGTAAACGTTAAAAGTTAAAGTATTAATTTGCATAACGTGTGACATGTGAACACACCACAGCAATAGTTACAAGAACCAGTTTTTATTTTTGACACTTTTCAAATCTAGAGACAATCCAACATATAAAAGTAGAAAAATAGAAAAATAAAAAATAGAAAGGGCGGCTGACCTCTTTGTTTGTCCTATGTGAAGGTTGTCCCACCACTCCTCCTTATCACCTTGTCTTCTACACACCAGTAGATGCCATGCAATTAGATATTATATGCAAATGGCATGGGATGGATTAATTGTCTTTTAGACTTTTTTTGGTTGAAAGAGAGAGACAGGGAAAGAGAGAGGGAGAGATGTTTAGAGAGAAAATTAAATATTGAATAATTTTAGGAATTAGTATTGTAATCAAGAGAGATAACAGAAATCTATTGGGAGAGAGATTCAATCCAGATCAATGTTGATTGTTGAGATTTAGTAGAGATTTAACCGAGAGAGAGAGAGAGAGAGAGAGAGAGAGAGAGAGAGAGAGAGAGAGAGAGAGAGAGAGAGAGAGAGAGAGAGATTTATAGGGATTAGTGTAGAGATTTAATGGGGATTTAATTTCATGAGATGACATGAATTTTTCTAAAAAATTAGAAATAGAGGATAGCTGCAAAAATTGATTGAGCCCCCCTGTGCCCGTCACGTAGTGCCCTTGCAGCCTCACCCCTCTTAGGATGAGCTCTCCTACTTTTTCAAATTGTCTATGACACAAATTCAAGATACCAAAGTCTATCATTTTATCACATTGATTCCATCCACAGATATTAAAATTCAGTGAATAACATATATGGCAGCCAAAGCTGACCAAGAATTCTGCTCGAGTATGAGACAACGTCGAACGATTTGATCCGCACATGTGATAAATCACATGATAATCTGATTCGAAATTTTGCGCATGAGACTCTTATAGAACTTTCTGTCCAATCGTGAGACATGTGCATTGTGATTCACGTAATATCACCTGATATTAAGGGAGAGTTCGTTAATACAATCATGAGGACGTCTTCATCATATCTTTTCTCCGTTTTTATTCATGTTTTTGTCAAAACTAAGATATATTTTTTTGTCAGGAGTAAGTAACTTAATCTTGTATAGACTGTCATCCAAATTGAAATCTTTGGATTATAGATGCCTAGTCTAATATTTATCTTTTTTTTATCAGAAATAAATAATTTTGTGTGAACTTTCATCCAAATTGCAATCTTTGAACGTTTTAATTATAAATGCCTTACTCACGGATAATGTAAAAAATTTAGGCCGTCCAAAACTTGAAAACCTACTTTGTTGCAATATTTTATGCTATAAATATATCTTTTAATTGAATTTTTAATGATCTTAAAATTGATAATTAATTCAAAGATGAGGAGATGAGGCCACCTTTATCAGACACACGTAAGATCAATTCATGTGGATAATTTTAATATCTCGACAAGATTTAGATAAACCCAAATTTATTTTCCAATTTGACAATGGATAAAATATATTAATAATCTTAATCCTGAATATAAACCAATACACATCGTGAGTTTGAATAGGAAATCACTTACCGCAAAGCAAGGAGATTGTCCTTAGACTCTCATGACATCGACAATAAACTCAATTGAAGGCTGTGTATAAGGATGCTAGGTTATATGCATATTGTAAATAAAATTAATCACTTCTAATGAGTAAAAGTGTGTTCAAGTGATTTTTCCAGTGCTTTGGATTTTGGAAAGCTGGCTGATGACATTCACTCCACATATTCTAAGGATAATGAATGAGTAGGAGGACAATGTAGCAGAGGACAAAAAAAAAAAGAAAAAAAGAAAAAGTGATACACTAGGAGAACATGGGTTTAGAGGTTTAATTATTGCCGTTGACCCGAAAGAGAGGGGGAAGCATACACAAGCATGTAGATATTATACCCTAAAAATTCATATTCAAAATCATTCCAATAAGTCTCATAACAACCAAATGGGAATCATCATATGTGTAAGCAATTCAAAATTGGTTTAATTTGGATCTACTAAAATTGTCAATGGGGCAATCCAAACTCAATTGACCTTGATTAAAGATACAATCGTTTCAAATTCGATTTCGATTTGTCGATTGCATGATAGTCGAATAACATTTATTTCATTGTAATTGTGGGTTCAACCTTATAGAAACGCGTTGATACCAAATGAATAGTTAGGAGTTAGGATCGATTCTATCGATTGTCACAAAATATATATATATATATATATATACATAAGACTTGACAGCCATCCTATATGATAAATTATGTACTTTTAGTTTCTAAATTTAGAATTGCTTCTCTTTTCAACTCTTTTAAATTTTTCTTCGTCAAACTTCTGTCATAAAGTTATACAATTTATTATCAATAACCCGTAAGCTAAGTGGTATTAAACCCTTTGCAGAGGAAGGTTTCAAACGTCATAGTTTTTAACTCGTGTGTAAGCGTGTATTTAAAGAAACGATATGGGTTACGAGAAAGATGATAGATTACCCTATTGTGTAGCCCATGACCTATTTAGCTCTTCTTTGAACCCCCCAAAAAAAGACAAAGATATTTATAATAAATAAAATAATTTTTTCATTTATGATTCGGTGCCGTGCCATCAACATGGACCGCACTGACCCATTGTGGGGAGCACCCCTATAGTCTGTTCCATTTGACGTTGCACATTTAGCTGGCATAGAGATCTGGCAGAGAATATAGGACCACCTTCTGTTTTTTTTTGTTTTGGGGGGGGGGGGGTTTGGACTCCAATATAGTTTAGGTAATTGAAGCACAAGAGGCATCACCTTACTCGAAAGAACCAATATTCCCAAACCGTACATAGAAAAAAGATTTGAAAAAACCAGTTGTATTTTCATAGTGTATTTAGGAAGAAAAATGATCGATTTTCAAAAGATGAACATCACATTATCATATTTGTCACATTGATGCGTCGCTTTTATATAAATTCTACTAAAATATATTAAAGTAGACCCACATTTTAGTATACTTATTGATGAATTTATATCAGTAAACTAACTAATAAATTTGATATATATGTGTGTGTATATATATATATATATATATATATATATATTAATTTTTTTTTTGGGGTAAAATTTGATGATATTGTGCATATCTTAGATTGCTTATCTAAAATAGCTATTAAAAAAAAAAAAAAGTTCAAGTTAAAAGGCCGAGATGAGGGCACCCCCTTAGCAGACCCATTGAAGAAATTTTTCTTCGTCTTAAAAGATGCATTTAAATATCCACGGTACCCATTGTTAAAGTATTATATATTAACTCAATAGTCGGATCAAAGATTTTAAGACGCATTTAAATATCCACGGTACCCATTGTTAAAGTATTATATATTAACTCAATAGTAGGATCAAAGATTTGGATACCCTTGTTGATAAAATAAAAAATAGGGGAAATATCTAAGACCTCCTTAAAAAATAAAATCATATCTAAAAACTCTATTAAATATTTTTTCTATCCATCTAATCCAATAAGAAAAAAATTATATCTATTTACCTCAATTAGTTAACATTCCGTCTAATGCTGTTAAAATAAATAATAACTGGACAAAAATACCCCTATGATGCTATTTCTACTAAACACTTGGAATAAGAAAAAAAATAAAATTAGGAAGACAGAAGATATATGAATGGGGCAATTGATGTGAAGTGGGGATATGGACCACAAGACATGACTTCTATTTTCCTGCATCATCGTACTTGAGAGAGAGAGAGAGAGAGAGAGAGAGAGAGAGAGAGAGAGAGAGAGAGAGAGAGAGAGAGAGCTTGTTGAACATGGGAGGGGAAATGATATAGAAGGGGAGCAGGTATGCCCACATGGGAAGAGAGAGTGCCAAAAGTGGTATTTAAATACATGGGTATTTTTTGTTATTAATATCAAAGGAGGGTATTTTTATCCCATCATTGTTCGTTTTAATGGCAGTAGACGGAATGTTAACTAACTGGGGTTATTAAGATTTTTCTCATATTGGATTATATGGATATATAAAATATTTAAAAGGGTTTTTGGATATGAATTTTTTTTTTTTTTTTTAAGGGAGGTTTTGGATATTTCCCCTAAAAAATACTTGTTTTGGGAAGCAAAATAAGTGATTAGGCTTTACACATCCGTATTAACTTGGGATTAATTGTGTTGCATGTGTATTGTGTTTATATAGAAAGGTTATTATATAATAAGATCCCTAGATTCATGGGATGTTAGAGACCATAAGATCCTAAGATTGAGGGGATGTACTGAAGAAAATTGAAATTAAAGGAAACTATACAAGGAAAAATGAATAAATAGTTCACAGCTGTAGTTGACCATATTTAAAGCACACGTTGAATGGACCACATTTAAACCACATGTTGAATGCGTCTAACACACACCTCAAACCACATGTTGATTGCGTCTAACACACACCTCACACCACCCTCAAGTGGGTGAAAACATTTAGGTGACACCAAACTTGCCAACAAGTCAATGAAATTGGTGTTGACAAAGAGCTTTTATGGCCAAATGCTTTGTTTATTTGTTTCCGCAAAAAAAATTTCGGATTTGATAAAATGGAAATTAAAATGAAGAGAAGCGGATTTTGAATTTGTTTTTTATTTTTATTTTATATAATTGATAGAATTTACCCTTTAACCCTAACCCTCTTAATATCAATAATAGGCCTCAATGCTTTTTTTTAAACTTAAACTTGAAATCGCTTATTTAACAAATGAAGATAATACCACTAGGTTATCAACCCATTAGCCGATGTTGAATTTGTTTTATGCTTAATTTATAGTTTATAAATACAAAAATAAGGCCAAAGTTGAAACATTATTGTATTTAGGCCAACTTGGATTCCTACTATCGAAGCATGGCCTTGCAGTGAGGAAGCTCTTGATATTTTAGGCCAACCGAGCCCAAGGGGTCCAAAGGTAGCTGTTATCATTATGATAAAATAAGAACTATTTTCTCTAAATGAGAGACTCACCCCTGTCATCAGAGCTAAGGGTCCCATACTCTATTCGAAAACGTGGGGGGTTGTGGGCAAGCAATAAACAAAAGAAGAGAAACAAAGGGAGAAAAAAGGAAAACAATTCCATGATTTCCTCGTGCCCTTTTCTTTTTGGGTGATTGATTTTCACATGGCCGTCGCTTGTTGGCGTTGTTTGTTGCATTAGAGAGCGACAGCTTTAAAAATGATGCAATTTATTGGTGATGGCTGCTCCTCATTTTTGTGGTATGATAATTAGCATCCTCTTGGGCCCCTTGTTCAACGGTTTGGAGATAGAATAATGAATGATGCACATATATCTTCTCAAGCTCGGGTTAGTGCTATTGTTTTGAATAATTCTTGGTTATGGCCAGTGACTGTCAATGCTGAATTACTTCAAATTCTTAATGCTACTCCTTACTTTCTTAGGCCTAATCAAAACATCCCTGATACTATTTCTTGGGTACTTGCTTCAGATGGTTCATTTTCTACTAGATTTGCCTTGGATGCAATCAAGGCCTATGGTACTGAAGTTGATTGGCATAAGGTATAATGGTTTCCAAAATTGATTCCTAAGCATGCCTTCATTTTTTGGCTTGCCATTCTTAACCGTTTGCCCACTAAGGACAAATTAAGAGCATGGGGGATTAATACCTCAGTAACTTATATTCTCTGTCAACTTCAAGACGAAAACAAAGATCCATCTATTTTTTGCTTGTACCTTTACCGCTGCCATTTAGAAGGACATTTTGAGAAAATGTTGTGTGATCAGACACCCACGTTTATGGGCAAATGAACTTTTGTAGGCCACCCACAACTTGAAAGAGAATACTTTTGCTTTAGCAATTAAGAAACTAGCTCAGGCAATAACCATTTATCATGTTTGGCATGAAAGAAATGGGAGACTTTATGATAATGCTTTTCGTCCTCACCTAGTCATTGTTACTTTGATTGAAAATGACATTAGATTTAGAGCTATGAGTTTTACTATAGTTAAAGATAACATGAGGAATATAATTTTTTGTACTAACCGGGGATTATGCTCTAAAATTTTTGGTTAATGTTTGTTTTCTTTTTGGCTTACCTCGGGCTGTGCGGGTTTTAATTTTACACAGATTATTCAGCTTTCTTTTATAAGTTAGCTTAATAGGCTGTGTTTGATGTAGTTTCTTTGGCCTTTTGGCTTGTATTCTTTCTTTCTTTCTTCTGTATAATTACTCACTTATCCAAAAAAAAAAAAAAACAATCCAAAAATAAATAATAATAATAAATAAATAAATAAAAAATTGCTTCTTTGATGTGGTTGAGCGCACAATCAACAACTTTTGAATAGTCATGAAAGCAAATAGCTAGATATAGTTTTCTTTAACATTAATTATTAATTATTTTTGTATTTTTTTCATTTTTTTTTTATTATTCGTGACTACGAGGTATCTCATGTCTTATTCAATACCCACATCGAGGTTTTAAGTCAGATTAATCCTCAATGACCCATGTGAGATGTTTCACACACACACAAGTAGTGATAACTATGAGAAATTGAAATGATCATTTTTAAAAAGCACACTCAAGACTTGACCGTTCAACCAACCTATAAGGACATTTTTTGTTACTAGATATGGGTACACGTGCGTTGCATGTGAATAATATTTTATATAAAAATTCATAAATTCTCATATATAAATATATATAACATGAAAATCTAATTATTTGTTATTTTTTGTTGATTTAACTTATTAGAATAGATGCTCAACACAATAGGTCAAAATTTCTTCCATGGTTAGAAGTTATGGTAAGAATAAAAAATTGGTTAGGAGATATGCATAATAGTGGAGGCTCTGTAAAATTCATGAAGTGAACTGTCATTATTTTTCTTTATCATTTTTTTTCCTTCTTTTTTTGTTGGAAAAAAAACATTCTTAATTGGTTAAAATGGGGGGCAAATTAGTATTTAAAATTTAAAATAAGGGTATAATGGTGAATCAAAAGTTTTTCTATGATACAAACTTTTATAGGTAGCATATACAATATAGAGTATAAATAGATAGATATATTTCTCTAATAAATCAAGATCTGTTGAGAATTGGTGTGGATATGGAGCTGTCCTACTTTAAACGAAGGGGATGCTATCTGCATCAATATATGAAGAAATAAGAAGGGTTTTCATTTCAGGTCAAACAGATGTGCCATGGAAAAAAAATGGCAATTGGGTCTTTGATTAAATTTCTTTTTTGGCTTTCTGAGGTTTCTGAATATCGTTTGATAAAATCATCAAAAGTCGTAGATGATATCCCTCAAACATAAATTACAACAATTTAATTTAGGAACATAGATAATCATATTGGTGGGTTCCCAAAAAATCCTGTGAGGTTTTTGGAACTAACATTTGTAGGAGAATATGAATAAATCATTTCAATAATGTAATTGAGATGCACATTTGAGATTAGATTGGTGTGATTTGATTAAGAGGATGAATATTTGATTAATCTTAGATTATATCTTTTCTTTATTTAGGCTATGCCTAGATTTCTGTTTAAACCCTAGCAATGGTATCTTATAATCAAGCAATCCATTATAAATAAAATTCAGTTTCTCCATAACATTGACTGCTCTTTGTGTTTTCTGAAATCGTATGAACGTACGTTCCTGAAGGCTTTGCACCATCTACCATGAACGTAGTAGATCTTCAGTCTCCTCTTTTTCATGATTCATTTCAATTATTGGATCATGTGGGAATCATAAAAATTATTTTGCGGCCTATCACAGGATGATTGAGTTTCATGCATGTGCCTTGTTTGTAAAAGATCAACTCATTAAAATGATTTTGGCCATTTGATTATGTAATTTTTCTCATTGAGATTTTCAAAACTTTTGTCACCATTCAATAACTTGATTGAAATCGAATGACCAAAGTCCTTCAATGGAACTAATTTTTCAAGATATAACGTATTTAATAAGACTTATGTACGTACTATTTGATGATTTCCCCCAAAAAATATGTGTATATATATATATATATATACACATATTTTTTGGGGGAAATCATCAAATAGTACGTACATGATAATGATGATTAAGCCCAATTATATGAAGGAGGCATAGAAGGAATTAAGCGAATGACCAAAGTCCTTCAATGGAACTAATTTTTCAAGATATAATGTATTTAATAAGACTTACGTACGTACTATTTGATGATTTCCCAAAAACCCCAAAAAAAATAAAATATGATAATGATTAAAGTCAATTATATGAAGGAGACATAGAAGGAAGCGGATGAACTCCATTCGCATTATAACATTACAATCATTAGGACGCCAAAGGATTGGTAATTAAATGAATAAAAACCTTTTTTGGTAATATTTAAAAATGAAAGAATACAATACATATGTATATCCGTTCCTAAAAGGATATGTTGACGTAAGTTGCATAGGGATATTGCATGAACCCCATAATCCATCGATACATGATATACAATCTCCTAATGCATGTGTTAATGCTTATATCAATACATCCTTATAAAACTAGACCTCTATATATAAATAAACGAAGTCTACGGTTTCTTGTGGCTAGCTTAGCTCAAGAATAGTGTAAGAAAACCAGCCACAATATTTCAGTAAACTATCGTGTACGAAAGGGTCATCTATTTTTAACATTTTCCATTCTCCCTCTTCTATTCCCTAGAAATTCAAAAAAAAAAAAAAAAAAAGGAAAAAAAAAACATAAAATATATTTTTAAAAGAAAAAAAAAAAAAAAAAAAAAAAAAAAAAAAAAAAAAAAAAACAGGAGAATAAGAAAAGATAGATGAACCTAGCCTAGATATATGATATTTTCCTCTAGCTTGCTACCATATCTGCCGGCCACGAAATCAAAGTCGACGGTGGAGAAATCTTAATTAATTTATCTTGAAAAGGAAAGATTATGATATCGTGTACATCAAATTTAATTATCTCTTTGACTAGCACATAAGTCATAACAATGGTTAATCAATCAATCGTTATCCGAAGAATATGCCCCCTTTAGAGGTCAGATCCCATCTTGGCCTATTTTTAAAGGAAGCTAAATATAATACTCCCTATGCCTATCCTTTTCGAAATGTATATACGTGTAAATGGATTAAAGAAACAGCGGCGAAATATAATAATTAACCTTAGGGTGAAACCGAATTCAAGGTTTGGGCTTTTTGTGTGGATATAAATTCCAGACTTGTATATATTAGGTCTGTTGTATTGGATTTTGGGTTTCCCTATCTCATCCCTTGGGTGTTCAACCCATTAGGATAGGCTGAGCTCGTAAACTCACCTCACCATCCAAGACTGATTTTCTAGCTCTACCCGTGGTTGAATCCAGCACTTTTTGCTTCCTTAGGTGTAGGTATCAGTGACCAACTCTCCCTCTGTTATTTAATTAAAGAAAATTGTACTGAAAATAAGGACATGGCCATGTATAGAAATAGAAAATGGGAAAGGGTGACGGTATTTTTGGTTGTTTTGAGATTTCTTCTCCGCGAAACTGAATTCAAGAACTAAAAGCAAGTTCATGGGCTTATCATGTTTTAATGTTGCACCCAAACCTGCAGTGATGATTAGCTTATCATGTCAACACTGGGTCTGAGAAGCCAACATAGATGTTGGGCCTGCTTTCTGAACTCAAATGCATTACTCTGTTTAGGAACAAGAAGGTTTCTTTGTGGCCATTATTCAATGTTGGTCCCCATTCCTTTATTCCTCAAAGGAATGAACTGGATATGATTTTCACATTTGTTTTCAGTATACAGTGGCTGCTCTTAAGACTTGAATCTTTACCTCCCTGCTTGATAGCCTGAAAGGCACCATGATCCCTAAACTAGATTTTTTTATGTAATTTGTGAGAGGAAAAAATGTTTATGTTTATAAATGCTAGTAATTCATTCTTTCCTGCTGTAAATTTATGATTTTATTGGTGGAAAATGCAATTCTTCATGCAAAACATTTCATGAAGAATGGTCTGAAGAGATTAATGGGGTCCTTCCCATGATAAACTCATCTTATTGTCTCGTGGATGACTTGGGTCAAGCTTGGGCAGGCTTGGGGTTCCGAAGTGCATCGCCCCCTTTTTTGGGGTTCAAAGGAGAACCCAATGGACCCTTGGGTTACACAATGGAGGTAGCCCATCTTTCTTTCCATAATCCTTTTCCACTACACACTGCACCTGAGAGGAGTTGAAATCATAACCTCCCCAAACTCTCTCTTTTAAAGATGGAGATATGTCATGTGAACTATAACCGAATTGGTGAAGAGCATGGCCTAACAATAGGGGAGGTTAGATATGGCAAAAAAATTCACTTAAACAATAGATTTTGAAAAAACTTTCTTCAAATAAATTGTTCAAAATTATGTTTTCTAGTAGACTGTGTGGTTATTTTTCATAGGAATTATTTATATATATTTTTTTTGTAAAACCTTGAAGTAGAAAATAAGTGGAAGATGAAAAGCAAGTCTAATCTTCTGTATATGCGCACTGTGTACAACTGCACAAGTAGCTCATTTTTAGTGCAACCTTTCACTCTAACCATTGAAATGATTTCTTCATCTCTTTTTTTTTTTTCCCTCCCCCTGCGAATACTGAAATATCTTCTTTTAAAAAGGGTGGTTATTTTTCAAAATGAAACTCTTTATTTTGCTTCAAGCGAAAGGGTGAAAGAGTCACCAATGCCATAGAGTGAGCCCAACCAAATTAGAGGTAGTTTGTGTCTGAACTGGCCTTCCCCACCCTTGATTCTAACTTAGGTTTGCATATTTCATTTGGAAACTGGCCCTAACCCAAGAACACTCAATGCAACCTGTTTTAATAGGGATAGGATGAGATAAATAACTCGATTAAACATGTCTACTCATGTAGATTATGCACTAATTGCACATACTTACTAAGCCTCAAATTTGGCCCATGGCCCATGGCCTGTCTTCTCAGGCTTTTCCCCTGCTCGGGCTCAAAATTGGGGCTGGCTGAAACTAAATGAGTGGTTATTACAACCCCTGTATGCACATCCCACTTCTTTCATTTTTTTTCAATGTTTTTTGAAAAATATAGAAGGTTTTTATAAAAACTAGCCGCTTAATCTACTAGAAAATATAATTTTGAACAATATTTTAGGGAAATTTTTTACAAAATTTGTCGTTTAAGTGGAATTTTTGGATAAAAATGATACAAAATTATAAATAACCAAAAAATCCACTTAAATTATAGATTTTGAAAAAAAAAAACTCCAAAGTTGTTCAAAATTATGGCCCGAAATCCCGAATTATGGTCGGATTCGCAACCGAATGAGCCTATTAGCTAAACATATTTAAGAAACATGGGTTGAGCTTGAGTTAAAAAAATCGTCTGGTTGACCAGCCAGAGCCAAGCCAGATTGGGCTAAGCCTGGACATAGCCCTCTATGGGTGAACTACATAAATCCTTGTGTTGTGTTTTGTCTTAATTTTTTTATTTATTTTTTGCTTAATTTATCTTCACTAGTTTTTCCCTATTGGCAACCCTATGATGGATGGGTTCATGTAGTTCACCCATTATCAGTGCAATATATATAAGGTTGCCGATAGGTTTAAAACTAGTAATTATTGGCCTTTCATTGTCTTTCCAACCTTACTAATTGAAGTTAGTATTCGTAGTACCCATTGTCAGTGCAATATATATTTTAACTATAAAAAAAAAAAAAATTTACAATGGAAAGACAATGAAACTCCCGTCACCATGCTCGTCCTTGTCGATGGAAACTCCAACATATCCTCAGGGAGGGTAATCAGTGTGCTGATTATTTAGCTGCAGAGGAGCATTAAGCCTATAGTAATTTTGTGATTTTGGACCATCCCCCCAAGGGGCTTTGTAAATTCTTGCTTGCAGACCTAGTGGGTGTTTGCACCCTGAAGTCGTTAGTTTATTTCCTTTAGCCCTCTCCCACACCCCCCCCCCCCCCCCCCCCCCCCCCCTCACAAAAAAAAAGAAGAAGACACAGAGTGAAGGTCAAAGGAGGGAGCTAGGAGAGTGATTAGAAGACATGCAGAACAATTTGGGTGAGCTCACCATTATCCTAGTGAGCATTATAAAAGATTAGTGTCAATTTCAAACAGCTGGAAGGGGGCCTGCAAAGTCTACTCAAATAAAAAAAAAAAAAAAAAAACAATTCTATGATTTCCTCATGGTTCTTAATTTAATCCACAATTATATTATAGACAAAAAGACAGCTTTAATATCTTGCAAACAATCAATCAAGAAATACTCAAATACTCATGGTGATCGGGTGGGTGATTGATTTTGTCTTTCTGGAAGGTCATTGCCTAAACCGTTAAGGTTCTTTCTTGGATGGAGGTGGAGATGTCCAATCAACGACTTTTGAATGGTCATAAGGAAAAGAGGTAGAGCTTTCATTATCGACTGACATCATATAAAGATGCCTCCATACTATTGTTGTGGGTGCTAAAGCTTCATTGGTCTTGTATGGGAGAGCTTGCTTCGAATTAAATTTATCGTCATATTAACTAATTAACATCTTACAATCAAAATAATTGTCTAAAAAAGGGAAACTGAAGGAAAATTTATAAAAATAACACCATATATAGCCAAGGGCGGAGCCAAGATTTGAAATTAACCTGAGTTAGGTAAAAAACTAATAAACATACAATATATATAGGGACCACTATTGGCACCATGAAGCCTTTTTTTTATCCCTCATTTTTTAAACTTCTCAAAGTTTTATGAAAAATACAAAAGATTTTCATGAAAAATGGCTTACTTGATTACTAAAATTACATTATTTTGAATAACTATGTAGAAATTTTTTTTTTTCAAAAATTTGTTATTTAAGTAGACTTTTTGGTCATTTAATGAAAGAGACTGTGAATGGCCAAAAAGTCTGCTTAAATGAGAGATTTTAAAAAAACTTTTTTTATAAAGTTGTTCAAAATTATGTTATCTAGTAGAGTGTGGCTATTTTTCATAAAAGCTTTTGTATTTCTCATCAAATCTTAGAAGTTTTTTAAAATGAGGGATAAGAAGCAAGTCTTGGATGTTAATAGAGGCCCCAATTATATATAAACTAAACTTGCAGCACATTTTTTCTCTTTTTAATATTATATTATTGCAAGCATTTGAGCGGTAGGATATGACCTTGGGCTAGATGGATAATTTCTTACCTGGGCTAAGACTCTCTTAGAGGTAAAACTCAATTTAATTAATATACAAAAAACCAAAAAAAGAGTAGGGTTACTGGGCTACAGCCTAGGGTAGCCCTCATAGTACTTCCACCCTTGTATATAGCAAAGATATGGATGGTATGCTGTACTGTTTTTCACTTCTTTCAATTGATTTCAATCATTATTGAAATACAACTAATAAATGTAAATGCTGGGATGCATTTTTGGCAAATGTTGACTTGGTCGGGTGATAACGTGACGTTAGTCTAATACTTTTCCATGAATTTGAATATGAAATCTCTCATCTCTGACTTAACAAATGAGGTAAATGCCACTAGATTATTATACCAAAGACTGTTCAATCATTATTGATAATTGGTATGGATATGGAGCAGTCCCAAACTGAACAAAGTGGTGCTATACAATTAGCAAGGGTGCTTTATATATAATCATCATTATTAAAAGTATTCTCAACACATCAATTGATACAAACTTCATTACCTTAAAAGAAAAAAAAAAATATAAAAAAATAAAAAAAAAAAATTGATGTAAATTGATGTATGGGCTTTCATTTTATTTTTTTTTGGATAATAATCAGTAGAGATTTTATTACAAATTGATGGATTAGAGCAACAATTTTTTTTCTTTCAAGTACCAAAAAAGACAAGTCAATGTAAGTTTTTTTCTTTTTTCTTTTTTCTTTTTTTGGAGAATCAATTGACAAGTCAATGTGATAGTTGCACACTCCTTAAGAACGAAATTTTATTAAAAAATAAGGGAACAATTAATCTAAAACTTCATGCAGTTGGTGACACACTCCCTGAGAATCAGCCTTTACACCCCAAAGGCTGATTCTATGAATTTAGTATTTTGCCCACAATTTTCAAATCCCAATAATAGAGATTCCAAGTTTTATTATTATTATTATTTTCTTTTTAAAAATATCTAAAATGACATGCTACCTTAAGGCATGTTACCCTTTCTACCCCTTTATTTTCTTGTATCTCCTAAAAAATGACATGCCACCTTGAGACACAACTTGAGAAGGTCAAATGTATAAAAATATTTTTAAAAATATTACAAGTCACCTTAAGGCATGTCGCTTTTAGCACCACAAATTTTATTGGGCAAATTGACAAATTTTTATTTATTTATTTATTTTAACTCAGCAAGGCACTAAAATTTTAAGCCCGGCTAATCTCTTGGACACAAAAAGACCAACTTTACATTTAATAATTAACATTTTCCTTTTCACTTCAAAAATGACATGCCACCTTAAGGCACCTCACTTTTAGCTCCACAAATTTTATTGGGGGTATTGATTTACATATTGATAGGAAAGCAATTCTTTTAAGCAATGAATAAATTATGTTGTAGGGAAAATTAGGGTTGGCTATGATGTGGACTTGAGTTGGGCCAATCATTAAACATGGTAGCCCTATCCCAGCCAAGTTTGGCCCAGAACAGTTTTAACACTTTGAGCATGACCCTTAATTCCTTGAATACTTGATGTACAATGTTTAACTGATACACCTATACCATATTAGAAAACAAATAACCCCTGTGAGGTTTAGAACTTTAGCCTTCTCCCCAAAAATTTAGTTGACAAAAGTACCCCTTCTAAAGGTTCAATGATGCACCCAAACATGTACTAGTTGTTGGCTTATCATGTCAGAACTTGCTCTGATATGCCACCAACATAGATGTTGGATCTGGCTTTCCATACTCAAATGCATTGCTTATGTATAGAAAAAAAAAACTAGGTTTCCATTTTCCAGCAGTAGATATTTTTATGTAAGTGAAAAATAAAAAGTAAGAAGATATATTTAGGGCAATAATTCATTCTTTCTTAAAACAGGTACTTAGGTTAACATGCTTAATCTAGGGTCTGTTTGGGAATTTCATAAATTGGATTAGACTAAATCCAATTCATAATTGTTATTTGGTTTTTAAATAAACCAACGTACAATTGATTTGAAAAAAATTATGTTTATACTTTATTTTCATAACAAAGTTGAACTGTTTAAAAGAGACTTACTAAACAAAGTGAAATCAAAACTAGTCAGACTTATCAATAGCTGGCTAGGTTTTAAAATTTGCCAAACTGCCCCCTAGAATCTACCCCTAACCCAAATACCTATAACGACAACATTCCAAATAAGAATAAGATGAGCCGGCTAACCGAACTAAATGTGTCCGTTTTGATAGATTAGCATATGTAGAATCTTGCTTACGTAAAACAAGATTGAAAATGACAACATTATCCAAATCCAAACCCGTCAAGTAGACTCGAGTTTGGTGCATAAGACGTACTCGATCATAATTATCTTAATTGGTTTTTGATTAACTCAATCACCACCATCCGCTGGGCTGATGGGTGGGCTATCTGAATTAGGGGTGGCTAGAGTCTGGGTTCACATACTCTCAAAACTGGGGAATAGTGGCCTGATCGGTATACATTTGCATCTCAACTATGTGAGGAGATTAGAGGAAAATACTTTGAGATGTGAAAAAAATGGAAGTTCTTAGGCCGGCCTACCAATTTTATTTTATTTACCGGGAAAGACATTTCACGTCGGTTATGGAATTAATTAGTATAAAACTTAGCCATTAATCAGGTTTTGCCCTCTCCAAATTTTTTTGGTCTTGTAATTTTGAAGATTCTTACTTCCCCCTCTAACCCATAAATTAGGTTTCATCCCATTCCAATTTTTTGAAATCAAAGAGGCTGAAGACCCTTACCCCTTTTCTCCCCTTCTTAATAGCGTAACAAATAATGCTATCATCAATTAAACTGATCAACCAAAAATTTTATTAAAAATAACTATTTATAACAGAATGATAGGACACTAATATGGCAAAATTTCCAACCAACGAGAGTTGGCTTGGCGACAAAGGGATGAACTGTAAATTCAGACATCTCAGGTTTAAAACCAACTTATCTTTCTTGATTAATCACCAATCAGGATTATTAGTTCGGACATCTTGCTGCTTGACCCAAAAAACAAAAACAGAGAAAAAAAGGCATGATTTCCATATCAGTATAATATATTTGGCCCCAATTCTGATTCTGATTTCATACATACATTTGGCCCCAACTCCATTATAACATATTTCTCAGACGTACACACGTACGCACACATTCTGAAATTGGGACACTTTTAATCATTTGGTCAATTGGTCCCAATTCCATTACGACACGTCTCTCTCACACGTACACGCACGTGCGGACACAATGAATATGAATTCGTTGCTTAGCTGCCTCCTCAAGAGCAATCTCCTCAGTCTCACACGTCAATTGTGCCATATTTTCACCTCCGTCTTCCAAGAATCAACCACTGTCCACAATTTTCCCTTCATGAAGTTAATGCTATATATGTTTTTTCTTAAGGTCGAAAAAATTACAAGTAGCCCGTTTGTCTTATTTTATTTGATCACTTTGACTACACATATCGAGGTCAGTCTAATTTTTTTAACCTTTTAATTCTACTCTCCCAACTTTATGAGGGTTTTTTTTTTTTTTTTTTTTTTTTTTTTTTTGGGATTTCCCCTCTTTTAAGAGGTGTTATTATTTTTAATTTATATTTTTTATTGACAGTAAGGCGTATCCAAAGTTTTATTCTTGTCGAGTTTTGGAACCTAAATTATTCATTATTATTATTATTATTTTTTTGTGTGCCAAATTATTGCATTAATACACCCAAATGATCGACACTTTCTTTAGAGATGCTCTTAATGAACTGCCTTCTTTAAAACTTGTGGCTAAAGACTCGTTCTAAGCTCTATTAGTGTAAATACTAACAAATAAAATGAAACAAAATCCCATGCAATATGGCATTGAAGAAACCAGACTGCTCCACCCAATTCCTTCACGAGGAGGAGGCAGTTTCCACTCAGAACTAAACTGATTTTTGTTTGAGGGTTGCTGGCTATACTGGCGTTTGACGAGGCCACGTACGATGCCCTCTAAGGTAGGTTTTTGTTTTTTGTTTTGCTTCGAGCCGTGTGAGGTAATGAATGCATTAATTGACAGCATAACTTCGTTGCAGTCAAATTAAGAGCATGCATCTCTCATGGCAGAGGGAGTTATTTTGGTGAATTAAAAATAATTTTTTGTTATAGAGTAGATGTTCTAAGAAGAGATGCCAAATTTCATATTAGAGTAAAAAAAAGGGTTATAAAAGGTATTATCAAACTTTAAATTTATCATCTCCGATCAAAGTGTTTTTGTTGAATTGGAATTGAAACTCATACTTTGATATCAAATTTGATATCTTTCAAAGTCATATGCCTTTTTAGTGTTTTGATTATTTTCTTCCAAATTTAACAATTTTAAGGTTTGATTCTTTCATTTTTTGCATTTGATATATTGGATGGAATGGATTGTTTTGAGTAAGCCTTCAAATTTGGCATATCGGGTGGAGTGGTTAATTTTAAGTAAACCATTAAATTGTGATATACGCTTTCATCTTGTATTTGACATTAAAAAAAAAATTAACATCTCCTTTGGAGGTATTCTAAATGTAGCAAAAACCATTTTTTAATTCACCAACGTTTTTTTTCGAACTATCATTGGAGTGTGAAAGGGAGAAATACTGATAAGACAAATAGTTCTGAACTAAACTGTGAGCTAGCTCATGACTTAGCTCTCTTATTGGAGAAGCCCCTTTTATTCTCTGAGTTAGATATAGATTTAGTTTATGGTTTAGCTATTCCATTAGATATGCATGTCCTTAGTTCAGCCTCCCTTTTTTTTTTTTTTTTTTTTGGCAATGGTTTTGTTCGTTTAGTAAGGAGGAAAAAACATTAAAAAAAAAAAAAAAAAAAAAGAGGGACTGTAGGACATAGGAGGAGGACCTTTCTATACCTAGGGAAGCGAAGGAAAAATACAGAAAAAAAGAAAGAAGACTGTAGCACAGTAGGAGGACGAATTTTCTATACCTAAGGAAAAGAAACCTTATTTCAATTACTCATTGTTTGATAAGGAGGTTGAAACTTGAAAGTATTCAATAATCATATTATTTCGTCATATCATCCTCCAGAGCAAAAATATGACGCTCACAATTTTTTTTTCCCCCGACTTTTTCTTTCATTTTTGGGAGAAAAAGATTTTGGTACGTTGAAAGGAAAACATATCTTTCCATTTTTTTTTTCCAATCCATCCACTTTTTATTTAATTTTTAACCAAACAAAGAAAAATGTCTTCTTTCTTCTCTATTGCCTCCTTTCCTAATTCCCGTCCTTCCTTCCACTTTTCGTCTTTATCAAATGGAACATAATAGTAAGATGCATATATACTTTTAGTTCGACTAATCCCTCGAAACATAGATAAGACTCTCGCTCATTTGCCATTAGTTAACACATATGATACATATGCTTGGTAGCAAATCTACGGGAGAGTGGAAAATTAAACTCAAAATTATTATTCTATTCTTCTAAACAAAAATCTCAAAAAAGCAATTCATTCATCTCTTAAAATTGCCATCCTTATGTCTAATGATATGTTCCGAACTAATATAAGTATAAATTTTGTGAAAGTCTCAATTTCGACTCTACATCGGTGTATAGAATGACTGGGTCATGCCATGACCACTTGACCTGCCTGCAGGTCTTTACTGATGGGCTCTCGTTTAAGTGGTGGAAATAAATTCCACGAGGCCAGAGTGAAGTGATGACACATGGAATGACTGGGTCATGCACCGCTAAGAATGTATTGCAATTTTGCCAACGTACGCCGTCCAAACTTGACCCCAATTGAGAAGGACAGATGGAAAATATCAACTGTCCACTACATTTCCCTTATTATGCATGACCCAGCCATATGCATGCATGTTTCTTCAAAGTGAAAAGTCTTGTTTTTTGACATTTCTCATAGAAAATGGACTCGTGGGTGACTTCATTACACTTGTTATCATGGGACTTCAGTTTCGTGGAAAGGCCATGGAAAGCCACTAGTGATCAAAGTGTCTTTTTGACCAATGTATATTTGTTTTAACTCATAAAGTCATAATCTTTAGTTCCTATATATACTCATCCAAAAATGTTTCAAATAAAATAAAGTTTTTACATTACCCTTAACGGATTAATATTTCTAAAGGACTTACATTTTTCCAAAAAAAAAAAAAAAAAAAAAAAAATACTAAAGATATTGATTATATTTTTCGCGCTTAATTTTGTGGGTCAAATGCTAGTCGAATTTATTCTGAATATTAATTGATGTGGAGTAACCCATTAACTTATTTGTGTTTAAATATTAGTCTGGTCAAGGATCTACTCTTGACCAAAAAAAAAAAACGAAGGGGTAAATAAATACATATAAAGTTTCAGATAAACCATTAACCTCAAATGTAATGTAATTTTTTATTGCCATTTCGGAAAAGGGAAAAATAGAAGTAAAGAATAGGTAAATTCAATACCACCCCAACTGGGTTACCAGCTATATGACTTGTGTTTGTGTTGGTACTTGGTAGGTCCTCTACAGAACCGTTACTAAGATGGAATGTTTCAAAATGAATTACTCCGTATTATGGTAATGAGTTTCAAGCATACGATTTTTGAGACTTTATGTTACAATTTCTTTCTTTTAAATGTTGTTCCATTTAAATTAAATATATAATAATTCTTGATGCCAAAAACCATTCAAGTATTGACTCATTTTACCAAATAAACCTCCAATATTGACCATAAGGGTTGGATTAGTTGTTTCGAGAACTTATATTCTATAAAGTAGAAGGTTCTGAGTTTAATTTCTCACTCCCTCAGGTCCCTCTTAAGTTCAACCATCAGTTAGGTTTATTATAAGCGTTAACAGGTGCAAAGTTGGTGGTGGCTTCTCCAATTTTCCGGACTTGCAAAGAGTCTTTCAAAATAACTAGATCTTAACAGGCTTTTGTCAAATGATTAGCCTCAAAACTCGAAAGGTTGGTTCAATATTTCCTCGTAATGACAAAAGATTGGGAGGGAGAGATTTAAAAAAAAAAAAAAAAATACAGATTATTATTTGTACTAATTTAGCATATTAAATACGTTAGTCTATCAACATTGAAGTTGCCAACCAACGACATATGAATCATATGGTAGGAGAAATTGTTCCATCTTGTAAAGAAAAAACCTTATAAAATTGGGTTCAAGTTATCAAGCATGTGACATATAAATTGTCCTTAAATATGGTCAAGTGATGGGCTCATTAAGAAGGCCAAAAAATGGAGCAAACATCCTGTTGGTGCCATTATTAAAAGACACAATAAAATTAGACTATTATGAAAATTTGAGAAATTCAATCTAAATAAATAAAAATGTCTAGATTACCATATTTTGAAATAGGACAAAAAAATAATAAACTTACCTGATGTGACTCAAGCTACAAAAGCTCGAGAATAAAAAAAAATATGACCCCAATGGTAATGGCCGGCCTCTTAGTACACCTAATAAAATTGTAAAGACCACCATATCAACAAATAAATAAATAAATTTCCTCGATTTAGAAATGAACTTTTTTTCCCATTATTCCACCTTTTTTTTTTTTTTTTTTTTTTAGGGGGGGGTTAACTTCTAGTTATTTTGTATAAAGCTCAAAAAAGATGGACTGAGGCTTCATTGAACTTATGTTTCAAGAAGCAAAATATTTTACTTTGAGTTAGAATTTCATAAAATAAAAAAATAAAAAAAAACCCAAAAACAAAAAGAAAAAATATACAAAAATAGTAGTGTTACGAATCCGTAACTGGGTCATGTGGCATGATCCACCCTAATATGGGCTAGGAGCCACATGATCCATCAGCGCGGCTCATGTTAGATGATTCATCGAGTGAATTATCAAGCATTTTTTTAATTTTAAAAAAAAGGATTTGGATTAATCGTGTTATTTTTTTAAGACCAGAATCGACATTCTACCTTCCCTTGTGGATTAATTAATCGTCAGGCCGAATGTTTTGATAGTCAACAAAATGAAATGGGAAAAGTTTTATTTAATTTTGTGTGGCAATAAATACTTAGAAAAATACAAAAAAATGAAACGGACGGAATAAAATGTGGAGTGAAAATAAATAAATAAATAATCACTTTCAAATTCATATTTTTGTCGGTTACTCTGAATGGAATCAGATGGTCTCAAGGACACTGAGCCCGTAACACATATCTAAATCTCATTGGTGTAGATCCAACAATATAATTCAGACCAATTAGAGCTCGACGTACCTCAAGCTCACATGATCCCGACCTCACCTGATCATCAACATTTCTCACGCTGAAATTGTATGCCCGATCTACCCCTACCCCCTTAACGGATAAACTCCTCTAAAACGACGGCCACGCAGGACATGCTACAGCGTAATTTACTCAACCAGTGGAGGGCTTTTCCGTCTTTCAATCTTCTCAATGGCTCCCGTTAACGGTCTTACTGTAACACAATGCCATACGCGCATATATAGGTAGTGTATATATGCGCGCACACATGTATAGGCCTCCATATCTTCCCTCTTTTCTCTCAAATTCTCTCTGGTTTCTTTCTCTTTCCATTTCCTGTCTGAGGCTCTCTCTCTCTCTCTCTCTCTCTCTAAAACCCAACTCTGATCTGAATCAAAATGTAAGTTTTTCAATCTCTGTTCCCTTAAATATCTGTTAATTGTGGATTTTATTTATTTATTTATTTTGTTGGAATTGATTGGAGATAGCTATGATCTGGGTAATCCTTGGTTTTGTTAGATCTAGTGATGATTGTGAAGAATCTTCATGCTGCGAATGCTTTTAGCTTTGATTTATTTACAGGCATTGCTTGATTTGATTTGGATCCGTTTGTTTATGGAATCATGGATAGAAAATACTTTTGGGAATCGGATCTATATGTGTTTTCTTTGATGGGTTTTTCATTTGTAATCGTGGTTTTATTTTGTTTTTTATTGGTTTGTGTATTTTGTATTCGATCTGGTAAATTTAGGGTGGAGTCTGATGGAAATTGTATTGAAGTAGTTGCTTTTTTGTGTCGTGTTTTTTGCCATTTTGTTTTGTTTTGGGTCCTGTTTGGTTTGTGAGAAAATTGAGGAAATGATAACGAATCGTGGAAATTGTATTGCTTTTTCTATATTTCATTTTGTTTTGGGACTGTTTGGTTTCTGAGAAAATTAAGGAAATTAAAAGAAATGGAGAATTAATGGGTTACTTAATCTGTTGTTTAGTTTGTAAGAAAAATGAAATACTCGGCTAAATGTTGCAAATAATTATAGAAGATTTAATTGAGTTGACATTTTTAATTGGTGAGCTGAAGAAAGAGAATGTATGAGGTTCAATTTTTGTATTTGTTTTCTTAGGCATGTCAGCAACCCAGTGGAGTTGTTTCAAATGATTCAATTACTTGACATGGACAACCTATTTACTGTTGGGAAGTTAAAATGGCCCATATCTGTTTATTCTTTATTTGATTTTTAATTCTACTCTTTTTGAATTGGTACTCAGTTTTCAATGTGCTTTGGCATAGTTCGCCCTGTGGGGTGATTTATTTTATTTTTTAATGTGTTGGTAATCCATGGTTCTGAAGTTAGTTACTTTTTGTTAATGGTTTTGATAATCTATGGTTCTGAATTTGGATTTCTATTTCATCTTTATGTAGAAGCTGCATTGATATGGCTACGTATACCCCCAAGAACATTCTTATTACTGGGGCTGCTGGATTCATTGCATCCCATGTTGCCAACCGGCTCATCCGGAACTACCCAGATTACAAGATTGTCGTGCTTGACAAGCTTGATTATTGTTCAAATTTGAAAAACCTTCTTCCCTCTAAATCGTCCCACAACTTCAAGTTTGTTAAGGGGGACATTGGTAGTGCAGATCTCGTCAACTTCCTCCTCATAACTGAGTCCATCGACACAATAATGCATTTTGCTGCCCAAACCCATGTTGATAACTCCTTTGGTAATAGCTTTGAGTTTACCAAGAACAACATCTATGGCACCCACGTTCTTTTGGAAGCCTGCAAAGTTACTGGCCAGATCAGGAGGTTCATCCATGTGAGTACAGATGAAGTCTATGGGGAGACAGATGAGGATGCCGTTGTAGGAAACCATGAGGCTTCTCAACTCCTCCCAACAAACCCATACTCCGCAACGAAAGCTGGAGCAGAAATGCTTGTTATGGCTTATGGTAGATCATATGGTTTACCTGTGATAACTACCCGAGGGAACAATGTTTATGGGCCCAATCAATTTCCTGAAAAGTTGATTCCGAAGTTTATTCTTTTGGCCATGAAAGGGAAGCCTCTTCCAATTCATGGGGATGGATCTAATGTGCGGAGTTATCTCTATTGTGAGGATGTTGCTGAGGCATTTGAAGTTGTTCTTCACAGGGGAGAAGTTGGTCATGTTTACAATATTGGGACGAAGAAGGAAAGGAGAGTGATTGATGTGGCCACAGATATATGCAGAATTTTTTCAATGGACCCAGAGACTAGCATCAAGTTTGTGGAGAACAGACCATTTAATGATCAGAGGTACTTTCTAGATGATCAGAAGCTGAAGAACTTGGGGTGGTCAGAACACACTACCTGGGAAGAAGGTTTGAGGAAGACTATGGAATGGTACATCAATAATCCTGATTGGTGGGGTGATGTCGCCGGAGCATTGCTACCTCATCCAAGAATGCTGATGATGCCTGGTGGCATTGAAAGACATTTTGATGGGTCTGAAGACAGCAATTCTGCCTCTCATGTTTCAAATAATTCTAATCAGAGCCGAATGGTGGTTCCAGTTTCCAGAAGCAGCAGCTCTCCTCGTAAACCATCCCTGAAGTTCTTGATTTATGGTAAGACTGGGTGGATTGGGGGTCTGCTTGGGAAGCTCTGTGAGAAACAAGGGATCCCGTATGAGTATGGAAAAGGGCGTCTAGAGGAACGGTCACTGCTTGCAACAGATATTCTGAATGTCAAGCCAACACATGTTTTCAATGCTGCTGGTGTGACTGGTAGACCCAATGTTGATTGGTGTGAATCTCATAAAACAGAAACAATTCGCACCAATGTTGCTGGAACACTAACGTTGGCAGACGTTTGCCGAGAGCATGGGCTCCTAATGATGAATTTTGCTACTGGGTGTATTTTTGAGTATGATGCTGCACATCCAGAGGGTTCAGGCATTGGATATAAGGAGGAAGACACACCTAATTTCCATGGTTCTTTCTATTCAAAAACCAAGGCCATGGTAATCTATTCATTATTTCTGTTCTTATTTCTATCTGTATTCCAAAAAATTTACATTAGAATGTCTTATTCATAAATTTTCTCTGACTTTTCAACCAGGTGGAGGAGCTCTTGAAAGAATATGACAATGTTTGCACTCTCAGAGTTCGAATGCCAATATCATCTGACCTTAGCAACCCACGCAACTTCATTACCAAGATTTCTCGTTATAACAAAGTGGTTAACATTCCAAACAGCATGACTGTCTTGGATGAACTTCTACCCATTTCAATTGAGATGGCAAAGCGGAACTGCAGGGGTATATGGAACTTCACTAACCCTGGGGTTGTGAGCCATAATGAGATTCTGGAGATGTACAAGAGTTATATTGACTCCAACTTCAAGTGGGCTAACTTTACACTGGAAGAGCAAGCTAAGGTGATAGTTGCAGCTCGAAGCAATAATGAGATGGATGCATCCAAGTTAAAGAATGAGTTTCCTGAGTTGCTATCGATCAAGGAGTCGCTGATAAAGTATGTGTTTGAACCCAACAGGAAAAACTTTGCAGAGTAAGCATTTTATAGTAGTAGACCTCAGGGCTGCCTACTGCATTTTGGATTAAGCGATGGGGCTCAGGGTACTATAATTTTAATCAGTTTCATTCATATGATTCGTTGTTAGTTTTTATCACATTATTCTATTGTTCTATGTAGTGATTATTCTACTAGGTGTGCTTCTTTCATTTCTTTTCCCTGTTTAATGTTAGTTTGCTTAGTGTTCCTGTCTACAAGGAACTTCCAAATACCTCCGAATATCTTTTCTTTTGCTCACATATTTTGATGTTGTCTGCGACCTTGTAACTTTGGATTCTTGTCACACGAATGAATCTGTTTGTTGTTCAATTCTTTTTCTTACATTGCTCTATCATCTAATTGAAGAGTTTACGCCCTTTTTTTTTCCCACTTGGCATTGAAGAGCTAAAAAGGAAATAAAAAGAGAAGAAATGTGGCATTGAGTTTTTTTGTTGAAGTTCTTTGATTGAACAAGGTCCTGGGTATCAAATGAATATTGTCCACACGAATGACTTGCCCAAGAGAGATGGGGATTCAAATGGTTGTAAATTTGTAACTACGCCTTTAGTGTCTTTTAATCTTCTTCTTCCTGGTTTTTTTATTTTTTATTTTTCGCCCTTTTCTTCTTTTGAAAAGGAAAAGGAAAAGGAAAAGAAAAAGAAAAAGAAAAAGAATATTTATTTTGGAATTGTCATGGATGTCCATTGTATGAATATTAATATCTCAACTTCTTTGAAGGCAAATAGATGGAGATGCATTTTCAATACACATGGAGGCGTTTGAAATATTTCATATGGAGAACCAGTCCCATCTTGAAGTATGCTTCGGATGGGAGAAGGGGAAAGCATTGTGTCTTTGGAACCTAATTAAAGGATAACTTTAATTTTATGCTAAATGAGTATAAAAATAGGCAGGGTTCTGGTCTAGCAGAGTGAGTTTGAGCATGGAGATTCAAAACTCGAACTCAAGTTCAAAACTGTCCACATGAAAGACCTGTGAAATTAAGGTTTCTCGAATATCAAAGATTAAATGGTAAGGCCTCATGATTTATAATCTGGACCTAATCCATTAACCTAACCCAAATCAAACTTACTTCGTAGATGAGATTGGGTTGAAGTTATTGATCAAGTTCATGCATGTTTATTACTCCGTATTTGTTATTAAGATGAGCCAGGATCCAATTACACCCCACATCAATATCCTTTTATAGGGCTTATAATTCACCAAGCCCACCATTAGATCACGTGTGACTTCCTTCCCTTATCCTCATGCTCACAATATCAAGTTAATCAAAGATTAATAGGGAGGGGATCCCTTCCATAAAAAGAGATCCGAATTAGAGTTTTATTTACAAAAAGAAATGTAACCTCATGGATCAAAGATGCGTGCACTAATATGCCATAAACAAAATATTTGACACACATGACAACAAGAGAGGGATATTAAACCCAATAGTAGGCTTGGCAAGATGTGGGTCCTATAAAAGTTAATAAGGGCTTGGCAAGATGTTTTTGACTATATTAATGCATAGCACCGCCCCTACAAGGTTAGTTGAGTGATAAGGTTTTGGGTGTGCTCCTAAAAAAATCAAGTAGCTAGCACGAGTCGTAGCTGTATGTGCTCATTTCTGCTATTTCACCTATGATTTACGTTTTGCTTGTAACATAGTGTACGGGACATGCTAATTTGTGCACTTCTTGGCTTGAAAGAGCAAGAGCATATTAAAATACAAAAACTTCAAAAACTGCATGAGGTGAGGCCAAGATGACATTTTTGGGTGTCTTCCCTACCGCTTCTCCGTGGAGTTGTTCCAGTCCCATCTTGAAGTGAAGGGTAAAAGATCATGCAAAATTTTCACGAAGACTACAGGATATTTTATGGCCAAGGCCAGGCCAAAGCAATGCGTGGCCATGGCTTGGCACAACCCATAATACAGCTACAAACTCAATTACCAAAAATGGGACCATTTAGTGCCTTCCCACCCCTACTCTTGGGAGATATAACCAAGGTCACATAAAAAATATGTGTGAGAGAGAGAGCGCATTGGCAATAGAAACTTTTCCTTTCATGATCACTAAAACAAGGAGCATTTTCTGAAATTTATTATCATACTGTGGTTTAGATGCATGCTTTAGGTCTTGTTAAAACTAATGCCTCTACAAAACCTGACATAACAAGAGTTCTATAGACTACCAATCTAGCTTTCCGAAAAAAAGGGGAGGTGCGAGAGAGTATGATATTCACATCCTAATGGAATTACGAAAACTCTTATTGCCTCTCCATGCCCTCAGAATCCAGAGCTGTGTTGCTAAACCACTGACTCAGATGCATCACAAGAAGCAACAGCATAACAACTCTCAACTCGGCAATGATGAGCATGATAAGGATGCCCCAGCCAATTGCCTTAGAAATGAGACAACTTCATCTGATGATCCAAGAAGATACCTAGCACTGGTACGAGTCCGCCCAACAGCACAAGAGAAGTAGTTCTCACCCTTGAGATCCAGCACATTCCATGAAACTTTTTCAGGAGATGGCCGCCGTCCAATCCCAATACTATGATTGAGGGTTCTCTTCTCCGGATTTAGTGAAGGCCGTTGTGTCCTACTGTGAGATGGTTTTGACCCGCCTCTATTAGATAGAAGCTTTATAGATTTTCTCTCCGCAGGTAACCTTGGTGCATCAGTTACCTTGTTTCTTGGAATACCTATGGTGTCAGAGGGAAGCTCTGGCTCAAAAAATGTATACACATCTTCATCCTGAACCAATTTAAAATTGTTTTATCATGTGTAGAATAATAAGAGAGGCATATTATAAATGCACATTTTCTTTGTATCACTTAAGGAATCAACATGCATGCAGATTCAAAATTCACATTGTCTTTTTCCAATGTCAATTGATCTAGTGATCTAAAAGAGGCAAGATGAAGAACAACAAAAACAACACAATTAACAACCATAAAACATCTTTAAAACAACAAAAATTTTAAAGGGAAAATCTTGATTCAAAGTATTGGACCAACTCGAAACTAGATATGGGTTCAGCAGATAAGAAACCTACATTGCAACCCCACTGTCACCGTCACATACACACAAACACACAAAACTGAAAAAGAAAAAGATAAGGATAGAGACATGATTTGGGATGGTCTGACCTTTTGATATTATTGTATCCTTCTAATGACATAAGTATGTGTTCCATTTACATTTAATGGGAAAATGAGGGACTTCAGAAGTTCAGACTATGACGTTTCATAATGCATTTTTTCTATTACTATCTAGTACCTACCTGATAATGCTTCATTATGACTCTATTCACATCCATCACATTTGCAACACAACTAGCTTTTGTATAATGCATTAGGCCACATACAACAGCATTGGTACCCTCCGTGTCCTCAATTTCACTTTCTGGTGAAGCAAACAGACCTAAGTTCCCAAGGAAATTGACCTACAAGAGGAACTTCGAGAAACATATACACCTTTTGATAATTTCTCTCTTAGAATGGCAGTTTTTGGAGTGTACAGGGTGGGATTTAAAAGGCATGAGACTATATGTATGTGGAAACATGATATCATACAACTGCATAAGGGCTGATCTAGGATTTTTTCTCAATGGTTGCACATAAGAATCTATTGGCAAACTAAACTTTAGCTTTATATAATCTACAAAAGCGAACTTTTACTACATTTACCTCCAAAATACAAGAAAGTAATAATTTCAAAATTTTAATCATAATATTTACAAAAAGTGTATGAGCCTTTACACAAATATTCCACACATAGTTTCACGCACCCAAAAAAATAAAAAATAAAAAAACAAAAACAAATAAGGAGGCTTATTGTGAGTGGGGCTGGGGCACTTTAATAAATTAACCAAAATTACTTATCCAAAAAAATGAAAATTACCAAAACTTAAGTGGCGGCACATGGCCACAATGAAACCACATTGTATCCGCCCTGCAACCACACAATCTCTTTTATCCTAACTCAGTTCTATAGAAGTCATGACTAAAAGAGCTTATTCTCTTGTAAATGTTGGAGCAGCACTGGATTAAAGATGTAAGTCACCTAGAATATCTTAGAAAACCATTTAAATTAAGGTTAATATGTTGCTCTAATCTTGTTTCTGGACACGTGTGTTAAAGCAACATGTGATAATGGAATTCTTTAGATCAAACATGAAGTTTCAGAAAATTTCTCATGACTGGAGTTTAGAGATGAGATTAATGTTAATGGTGGACAATAAAATACCTTCCCCAGAAAATGCCCAATGCACAGGACATAATCAATTGGTGTTGTCATGGACTTATTGTGAACTATCTCTCCTAATATGCGATCAATTGCTGCACCCTGAATGAATATGAGACTGTCAATATATGGAAACAAACAATTCTACTGCTAATACACAACGAAACATTCAAATAGTAACGTATAAAGTATAGCTGATAACAAAATCACCTTTGTCACACCAACTGCTCGCACTTCAACAGACCGGCTACCTTGAACAACATCAACAGATGCATTGGAAATTGGACCTGTCCAGAGATGTTGCAACATATCTCTTGCTTGAAGTCTTCCAAATTCAGGATCTACAAAGGGAGCAGTAATTGAAAATTTCGAAAAATAAGGCAATATAAATAGTCGTTGTAGGAAAGGGATCAAGCAAATCAAAGCACCTGCATACTTGTAATTCCATACAAGTGAGGTTTCACGGAGGTCACAATGTGATCGAGGTGTTCTTTCAGTGAAATACTCAAAAACATGCTGAAAATTTGTCTTAAAACCACAAAATTAGAGGCTGGAAGAACAATAAAACAAACAAACAAACAAACATAAAAGCTCAATAGTAAGCACCTTTACACTGTCAACCCATTCCATATTTAAATGCTCTGGCATCGTTGTCATCCATTCTCCGTTAGTAAGACGTAGAAACATCCCATTCTCCGCTGCCAACCACATGTTGTACTCTCCAAAGTTCTGTGA
Source organism: Liquidambar formosana (assembly GCA_039720395.1). NCBI lineage: Eukaryota > Viridiplantae > Streptophyta > Magnoliopsida > Saxifragales > Altingiaceae > Liquidambar > Liquidambar formosana. The sequence goes on along the minus strand of CM077834.1, from coordinate 20,245,350 downwards.
AAACATTTAGTTCAAAAGTGGATACAGTAGGGTCCAAGGGGTAAAAAAACAGAATAAAATAACAACTGAAGGTATGAAGTACATCATCTAAGATGTTTCTGTCACTTCCACTGAGGACAACAATTGTTGTCTTTGGATCACTGCAAAGGGCTGTCAAGGGCTCTTTTAACTCTGGATGCAATTTCAGTTCCATTTCTTTAATTTGATCCCCTCCTCTTCTCCCAGGAGAATCCACTGGTTCAGTTAATGTTGCATTGAAACCCTGCAGTTTTGGATGAGCAGCAACATGAGAAAAACACAACAATTACAAATCCTTGTTAAATCAGAAACTTAACTTATGAATTAGATATGCTAGTGTTGCTAACGAGAAAGTTGGCACTCAATGTCTTCCAAGTTTTCAATCATATGCTTCAAGAATTGATGAGATACCGAATGGAGTTCAACAATCAGCACTCCACAGTTTTCAAACACATCAGAGGAATCAGAAAGCATATACATGTGCCAAAACAATACTTAGACAACTTCTTTCAACAAAACATCAATATAAATAACTTCTTATTCAAATTTTATAGAAATAGCTCATAAAATTAGATACAATTCCAGAAGACTAATAAGCATAAGATTCTCATGCTTTTTTTTTTGGGCCGTTGGGGGGGGGGGGGGGGGGTGGTGTGTTAAGTATTCTAATGCTTTTTTTTGTCAACAAATCAATGTATTCATCACTTTAGCAAGCGCATGGTGCCAACTTGATGTGTCAGACATCAAGAAACTTGAGCACATAACCTGGCATTAACCTTTTACTTGCTGCATTAGGGTGCAATTTTAAAAGATTAGGAGATGATTGCGAAATCTTGAGATTGTCCCTTAACTTCATCATGGGAAGTTGAAAGCTTGGAATGCATGCAGTCATATGTTGTGGAAACTTGAAAATCATGTTTTTTCTGTCTCTTAGTCTACTTTGGTGGTTGGAGGTGTCATGCACTTAGTCCTTTGGTGCTTTGGTGGAAAGGAGATTTTTGGGTGGATCCACACCCCCAGTTTTTATAAAGCATGGCCTCTCGGGAGCATAGAGGACCAGCCAAAAGTAAGGACATAAAATTCAGTTTAATAAAAGGACATAAAAGTAAGGTTTATTAATTACCTTCAATACTTGGCTAACAGACAGCACATTCAAACAATAATATTCATGGTTAAATATGAAGACCACAAAGTACAAATAATGTGGAACCAGATAGAGAAAAATATGTGCTAGTCAATGAGTCACTCATGCTTGCCTCACTTAGTATTTTATGAAAAGTACTTAATATTGGTCCTTTCAAAAACTTAAATGAAAAAAAAAAAAAAAAAAGAGAACCTAATTTTCACTCAGCTTGTCAGAATGGACCTTTTTGGACTTCATTGCTCCACAAAAATGGATATGCTGAGTACAAACTACAAACATTGAACCATGTAAAGTCCTCAGGAACTTATCATGATGACATTCTCACGCACTGGTTGATGAGTGTTTGTAACTACATAGCTTGACAAATACTGAAATTGGCCTTTTATTTAAGGGATTTTTAACTCAAATAATAAAAGAAAAAAAGAAGAAAAAGGATTCCATGTTGTAATTTTCCATCTATAACGATGTTGAAGCAAAAATAGATAGAATGAAACTGATGATTGATAAGTCTTCTCTTCAACAAAACTGTGCCTAATTATTTTTATTTAATTTTTCTCTTTTGTGATTGCAAGGAAGATATGTCACCTGATCCTTCTGTTTTGTTTATGTAATATAACTGCAGTTCAAATACAATGTCTTGGAGGAATATTTTTCTGTGTGTTTGGAATGTCAACACTCTTTTATGCATGAATCATTATACATTCCTTCCTTTTCACCCATTTTGAAACAAACTGTTGATGAGTAGACTCAAGACGGCAAATAAATAAATAATGAAAGAAAGAAAGACAGGAAGGGAAAAGAAAAAGATGGAAACTATATGAGACTTTCTTAAAATGCTTATTGATCTGTAGGGTTTATATGATGCAGACAGAGTTTCACTTTGGATGAGGAGAGAGTAACACAAGGATAGGACCGAAGAATGTGGCTCTCAAAGGCTACTACCATCCAAAAACTTAAAGATTGGTCATCGAAATTGTTTTGCATGTAAACTGTTCTCCAACAAATAAATGAAACCTTAAAAACTATTAGCTCGTGCTCATGAACTTTATTGGGTCATTAGTTTTTTCTTTGCCAGGCAGAAACTTTCTAATAACAGTAAGTAAACTTAAGATTTTGATGTTCACCAAAAGGTTCTTAGGAGGAAAGCAGGGTGTCATGGTCAACCAATGATGATATCCCATGCTTTCAGAAGTTATCAATTGAAGTATCACTTTCACTGATAGAGTGATAGAAGATGAGTCAGTTACACCGGCCTGATTACGTAGGTGCAATAAAGTAGCCATCAAATCTGGCCAAATAAACCAGGTTCTGATCAGAACATAAGCAATTCTCCTTTTTGGGGTTGATTCATACATACAATCCAGAAGAACGGTCAGGCATCGTAGTAAAAAGGTTGTCTAACATTTTCAAAGTCAATTACCAATTGCAACCTTTTTATTGGAATAAGAAAAAAATATTTTGTCACATATAGTTCAACAACTCACTAATCACTCTCACTACTTAATATGAAAAATTTTCACCACTTTCATAAAGCCAGTTTGTACAAGACATGTGTCAATAAAACACTGATAATAAAAGTAAAAGTAAAAGAACTCTTTATCACAAGAACTCCATTCATTCTTCCCCCTAATTGCTGACTTCTTATCCTTTTCCTAAACTAATCCATATTCAAAATATCTCTGGCCCAAAATATTTTTTAAATCCAAAATCTGTACCTATGGTTACATGTCCTAAGACAGGACAGACCATTTCTTTCATATATATCAGATACATTCATGTAAAAAGAGCAGATGCAATTGAAATACTGCAAATAGTTACATTGCAATAAGTTATCATCACTATTTTTCAATTACATTTTTAACTAGTGCGTTCAGTTTAGGCACTCTCAGAAAGCACATGAAAATGTAAATTTCAGAGGCACAGATTCTGTAGAGGGGCAGTCATCTAAATGTACCATCACTCAGATGACTTTTTTTTCTCAGAAGGAAATCTCTTCCTTCTTGGATGTAACTATTTTCTTTTGATTAATATGGAGTAATATTTTGTTTCCTATAATAAATAAATAAATAAATGCACCATCACTAAGAAGGATGATCATTAACAAACACCAATCACCATTTTACAAGTTACAGCACACTTTTTGGTGCAATAATCTCTCTCTCTCTCTCTCTCTCTCTCTCTCTATCTATATATATATATATATATATATATACATTTTTTTTTCTTCGTCACTGCCTATAATAAGATACAAAAGCTGATCACAACAGTGTTGTATACTAAACAATTCGAGAAAGTCATGCTGACACAATATGATTATTACTATTGTTTCTTCTTCTTCTTTTTTTCCTTTTTTCTTTTGTGTGTGTGTGTGTGGGGGGGGGGGGTTGGAATGAGTGTTGGTAACATGTTTTGCAGTGGCCTTTGAAATGAAATCACCTTTAGGACTTTTAGCATGTGTTTGGTCACAAGTTCACAACTAGAAATTGGATGCTAACATGGGAGGAGAAAAAGAAGATAATGAATGATATCCGTAAGAACTGCTTACTTACATTCAATTATTAAATAAATATGCCTGCACAAACAATTTACCATGGCTAATTTTGTGATACATTCAACAAGCTAGGCGCAATCAACGTTTGTGCATTTTAAAATGTTCACAACTTGTAACTATTAAGATGAAACAGACCATACCAGTATGAGCAATCGATTATTAGACTGCAAATAGCGTTCAATTGCATCATTGACTCGAAGCATGGGTGGAACTTGTCTTGTCCTCAGTTGCGCCTCAACAACAGTATCATTCAGTTCACTACAAAACAATAATAACACGACTCAAACACCAAATAATGCGGAAAAACTTCAAATAACATTCAATAATCACAGTATCTATTGTGCTGCTCGCAAACACTAGTCCAAATGCTTATACTTCTAACACTAGATGAATAAGCAAGTTGGCAACTAGTATTTTTTTTTTTTTTTTTTTTTTTTTTGGGCTAAGTAGCATTCAAAAGAATAATTAAAAAGTTGGGTTCCTAACTTTAAATAATTTAAAATTACATGATCGCCTGAAAATATTACATTTGTAACCCTCTACAGACAGTAGTCTGCGATCTATGGCTGCATAGACGTAAAATATATACTCTACACATATATGCAAACATATTTAATAAATGATATGGCCTCAATAGTAAAGATTTCGGCATTCTTTTATATAGGTTGATCATTGATGTGAGTTCCATTTAGCAAAGCACTGCAATCGTGGATAACAGTTGCCTCCCAAAATCAACCATAAATTTCCAAAGGGTACGTAAAAAATGCAGGCTTTATTTCTGCACCATCTTGAATCTTCCACGATTTAGTACACACAAAGTCTACACACACATACAACCCAATCCCCACCCCACCCAAAAAAAAAAAAAAAAACAAAAAAAAAGAAAAAATGAAAAAGAAAAAGAAAAAAGAGAACCCTACAACCTCATCCTAAGAATCAAACAAGCTACTGATCATGAGAATGCCTTGTCCATATATCTCTGAAACAGCAAATTACCAAAAAGACAGTTGGAGTGAACTTTAAATTCTCTTGATGTCTCTCACATATGATGAAATGAGGCAAAAAAGATTTCTCTGCTTGAACAATGTCACTTGATAAAATGAGGACCTTCCACTTGAAAGATTGCCCACCATAAAATTCCTCTTCGAAGCCACAAACCTAGTGAACATCTAGAACCGAGACAATATAGAGTTCTCCAAACCACCCAAACAGGAGATAGACCCACACTAAAACCCCTATTGCAATAAAAAGGGAGAAAGAAAAACTTAACAAGAAATCCCTAAAAAATCCAATGATCAAAAGACAAGCTCTCTTTAGAACATGGTTTAAGTCCAAAATAGAGTGGTAGCTTTTACAAAGTTTCATAATTTCCAAAAATCATAATAGTTATGTTTTTTATGGTGAAATATCAAAATATTTCGAGATTTTAAGAGTGGAAAGCCCAGATGGACTGTACTCATTATGAAGTTTCAGAATTGGAGAAATTCCATTGAAATGTAGAAGTTCATGTTCTTTTGATCCAAGTTCCTGTTTGTGATCCATTTTCAAACCTAAATCCCCTATCTTTCATTTTAAAATTTTCTTTTCACTGAACTTCCCCTCTGCACAATAATTGGTGTCCAACTTCACAAATACAAAACATGACACACACATTAACTTGATAGATCTGTTTATCTAAATCAAAGTCTCATCTTTTAATAAGATTTGACCAGCATGAACTAGCACACAAGACATAAGGAAGAGACATATGAATCCAAAAACTTTGTCCCTATAAATCAAATGAAAGGTTTTACCCTGAAATCATACATAGATTACAACTTCAAATGAGTTTTAAATCAGCCCAGATTGAAGGATCCATTTGACCCTATTCAACCTAACCAGCTAATATTCCAGTCCTATTTATCAAAATTCAAAAGAAACAAATTTTCCTTAAAATGGGATAAAATCTGGTTCAATTGATGAAACCAATCAGTTTTACTAGTTTTGTGGGAAAGTGGGCGAACAAAACAGAGATGAACTGAAAGAGTAGAAAGTATTCTGTCACAAGTAAAAAAAAAAATTAAAAAATTAAGCAGACATTGCATGAAAAAAATCCAGCAAAGTTAAAATCTTTGAAGACCTCCAATGAAATAATGCAGCGGGCTAATAACCTAATAATAAAATGACTACAAATATTACAATTTTCTTAAGATTTAATTATATTGGATATCTGGGTACTACATGAGGATTTTAGTATAGCTTCGATTAATGCATATTTTTACTAAATTTTTATCAAATATATAATCATTTTTTTGTCAAACTTACTGCTTAAACCAATTGTAAAAGTCTAGGTTATGCATTAAATCCGTTTAATGGCATCACATGAAGCTCAAATGATCCATTTTCATTAGATTTTCTAATTAAAAAAACATAGGAGGGGACAAAGTGTAACAATTTGATAGCTTAGGGGGTCATTTGTTCAATTTTAAAGTTTTTTTTTTTTGGGGGGGGGGGGGGGGGGGGGGGGGGGGGGGTTGGGAGGGGTTGTGAAAATGGACCTATACTTTGGGGGTTTCGTGTAATTTACCCTATATATTCAAAGAAAGGAAGTTGTATTGTAAACTTACTGAAATGTATTGAAATGCGATTTGTGTCAAACGATAAGAAAATGCACTAAAAAGTGCAATATATTTCTCTTTAAGTTTGACTGTCTAGAACCTTGATCTGGACAGTTTTGGTTAACTTTTTTATTCATTACTTGATTCAAAATTTTAATATTTATTAAAGAAAATAAATTTTCCTAATGGCCTAGATTTATATTATTATTTAATGTTAAGGGATCAAAGAAGATGATTGAGTATGGGCCGTATGGCATGGGCTCTGTTAGTGCCTACAAAATGTAAGAACATATTTTTTTTACTTTATGATTCTTTGAATGTATGTTCTAATTCAATAATACATTTTTTCACTTCCACTTGCACATATTTCATACTATAAGAGTGATTGCTGTTGGCACTTGATTATTATATGTGTCATACTAGCATATTAAACTTGTATGTATACCTAAACACTTGCACATATTTCATATTTCAATTAATTGGCATATCAATTCTTTTGAATTATTGCATTAGCATGAGTTTATGATGTTATAACTTAAACATTGACACACTCGATAACCAAAAGAGCCCGGTTAAGAAAAAACAGAGAAAGAGAGTGAGAGGTAAAGGAGAAGCTGTAAATAGGAGAGGTAAAGATGATAAGAAATTAATACATAAAAAAAGAAAGATGACAAGAGGTAAAGACAACAAGAGATCAATCCTTACCGTGATAGAGTAGCAATTTTAAGAATAATAACCTATTAAAGAACTTAATTAGGACTTTCCTTCCAGCATTTAACAGAATTAGAAATCTTGATAAATATCTTGATACTTCTTATAGAAATTCAAAACCCAATCCCATGGGGCAGAATTCAATCGGTTGAGTAACTAGCACCTTGAGTAAGTAGCACCTTAAGTAACTAGCTTCCTCGGGTAAATAGCACATTAGGTAATTAGCCTCCTTGGGTCAGTAGCATTAGCCCTATTTCAATCAATCTTGTCTGTTGCTTCAAACTTCGTGCTTGATATGATCCTTTCAGGTGCCACATGTCAAAAAGTATGTGATGCCATGTGTCGAACCATTACTGAATACTTTAAATGCCCTGCGTCACTGTGCCCTAGATATTTGGGCCTTACAAATAAATTTTTTAAGATTATTTCTACTATTTCCAGATGAATTTATTCACCCTAACAAAACTACATGTATTTCAAGTAAAATCTTACCTATGTGGCTGTGTTGATATGTGTAGAAATAAAAACCATCTACTTCTTATAGTTTTATCATCAGGAAACATGATCCACATTAACAAATATCAAGGTATTCTTCATTGCAAGTAAAAGTATGCATAGCAGATTTAATATGATGCATATTAACAAATATTGAGGTATTCACTATTGCAAGCAAAAATATGCAGAAGAGCTTTAGTCTCAGAACACAAAACAGTAACATGACGCTAATGTCTCAATACCTTACAAAAGTTTCGGCCCACTCCTGGGCAGTATGATTTGTCACATGTAGAAAGTTATGCCGATGTCGCTTCTCTCTTTCTTCAGACGTCATATTCAAAGCTTGGCCAATTGAAGAAGCAACCTCTGTGATGTTCCAAGGGTTAACTAGGAGTGCTCCAGCACCTAGAGACTGTGCCGCACCTGCAAACTACAACAAAAGGATGAGAAGTTAGAAAAAGCCAAACAAATTGGGGAAAAAAAAAAAAGAATAAGATTTTTGGCACAAGGGCAAAGCACTACGTAAATATATATATATATATATATATATATACAATCCTGGTTAGCTAAGAACGTGCTTACATAAGTTGTCTCAGCACCATTCATTGGGGGTTGTACCCCGTGCATTGGCCCCATGTATACCCGTAACCCACCAATGCATGGGGTACAACCCCCAATGCAGGTGCTGATATAACTATAATTTATCGAAAAAATTATCCATATATCAGAACGTTCTTACCTGATCAACTGACCACCATCCTATATAGATATAATTCTATGTAATTTATCAAAAAAATTGGAACTTCGAACAATTACAGGGCAGTAGAAGTTCAGGCTAGGACATAAAACTAATTCATTTACATATTAAAAATATGTAATATTCACCTATAAAAAATTGTCACCTTACCATGAACTGAACTAAAGAAACTACCTTTTTAAACATACAGTTCATAGTTGTAAACGAACTTTGCATGTACAAATATACAATAAGTCCAGAACTCCAGATTAAAAACATTTTAGTTCACCAGAAATAAAAATAAAAATAAAACTCGTCTGTCCAATGATTCACCAGGGTTCTTTAGGACTTTTTGAATTGGACCCAAGAAAATTTACTATTAATTTACGAGAGTAAATCTTCTAAAATAACCAAGCTCATCTGAGTTAAGGTCATTTCCCCATCTTTTTTTCTCCTTTTCACAACATTCATAAAACCACTGGTGGAACTAAAACTATTCTGCAAGCAACAATTAAAATCAAACCATAAAACATAACTACAGTGTAACGGTAATTACTTCACTCAGAATGAGAACTCCTTTCTTTGAATCTTGGCATGCCACGAATTCATAGCTGACAAGATTCATTCCATCCCTCAAAGATGTGACAAGTGCTACATCTGAACAAGACAAGATGAAAAGAAGGGGGGGTGGGTTGAAGAGAAACAGATCATCAATTAGAAATATACAGACAAGCTTCTTTAATAGTCATGTAATCAGCAGTTAACAGTACATAGATAAACAGCTAATATAACGATGCATAATTGAAATTTCAAATTTTACTATTTAAAATAGACCAAGTTCTGGTGGCTAGGTGGTGGTACAGATTTGAACTTCTTTACACTTCCATATAATTCTAAGAATTAATTCACTACCAAAATGCCCGAAATTGAACTGAAACCCCCTCACACTTTAACATTTTGAATAACTGAAATTGATGATTTGGTTTTAACTTCCATAAATTTTCATAAACTGCAATGAATTAGTTCCAATTACAAAGAAATTGAAGTTCAATATGATATAGCAGTTGGCAATAAAGTTATTCCCTTCATATTCTAGAACCAGTGGTATGGTATAAATTCAAAATGACTTCCTTACTCGTGCCTATGATGATATTCCATCTACTTATTACAATCAATTTCAATCACAAACCTAAAAGCTTGAGCTATTAGGTGGAGGGCCCAAACAGGTAGACGAAGTCAAATCAAACCCAATATTTGGGTGATGTGAGGACTTCTCAATGCTCCCCCTCATGTGTAGGCCCAACAAGAAAGGAACAGGGGCCTTTCACATAGAGAACAAATATGAGCTCAGAGATCAAATGGGTCCAAAATGACAAGCTCTGATGCCATGTTAGGAGAAACCAACCTAGAAGATTCAACTATTAGGTGGAAGGCCCTAACAAGTTAAGCTTTTAGGCTGGTTTCTCTTAACATAGTATCAAATGTTGTTGTTCTTGTGGCATACTCATAAGCCAGTCTTCATTGTCCACGTGATAGGCCTGTTCCCTCTCGTTAGGCCTGCATATGAGCAAAATTGTTGTGAAGTTCCACATCCCACATCGCCCAAATATTGGATCTGATTTGGCTTCATATACGTGTTTGGGCCCCAGGAAGGGTGAGCTGGATAAGGTCCCAACCACTTTTTAGTACAAAGTGGCCGCTTGTAAGACTTGAACATGCACCTTTGCACTTGGTAGCCCAATATTTTTACAATTAAAGCAAAGGAAGGCTGAGTAACCCTGCATTTTACAACTGATGGCTTTCAAGTATTTACTTTTAATAGTTCAGCAAAACCATGCAAGGAAGCCCAAGAGTTCTGTCACTGAGTAAATCTTAGTTGATTGATAAGTTGAAGTAACTAACACATTTCATCAAAATAGTCCTAGTAGTTTTAAAGTGAGGAAATTTAGACTAAGATTGTATAAATGTCGACAAAATTTGACAATCAACAAACAGATAATTAGGAGTGATGTAAAGTTTCAGGAATTCATGATATACTAAGCACAACTATAAAATCGTCCAAGTTTTTGTCTTCAGCCAGTTCCAGTGCACCATTATGTCAAATTGTAGAAATAAAGACCTAGTGGAATTCATCTAGAAAAGGGTAATATTGAGAAACAAATGGAGAATGTAAATATTAAAGCAAAGGAAGTAGTACCAGTAACAGCATATAGTGCACATAATGCATGGAAGTCGAGAGAACGATCCTGTAGATAAAAGAAAATTTTGCTTTAGAAAGTCCCTTGCCTTATAAACAATAATGTGCAGAATTTAAAATTAAAAACAAAAATGATTTTTTATTTATTTTTTATTTTTTAAAACCACCATGAATTGGATTATATATCATTTTATGCACCAAAAGAATAGAAAAATCTCCAAATTTCTGTCACAGTCCATAATTAACACATAATTTTATGCCTGCTTTAGGAATAGAAGCCCAGAACTGTCAAAATTAAACATTTGACATAACCCTCAAGAACAAACATCAAGTCAAATTGACTATACAGTCAGTAAATGTTGCAATTTCTACTTTATAAAGCCAAGAAATGTATATATGGATTCTGGAAAGCCAACAATGGCACATGTAATGCAAAGTAGAAAAGTAATAAATTTCACAAGATCTCATCAATGATACTCAAATGGAGAAAACAAGGTTATAAAACATATAATGATATAGAAATATAGATGCTTAGAGAAATAAGGCATGAACCTAAAGAAACGAGTACATGTCCAGCTTAGAAAGTGACCACAGGAGAGAAGCAGAAGCAACTGCCATGGGTGGGATTGGGAAAAAATCAGAAAAAAATTGATGACTTCCGACAGTTTTTGCACAATGAACTTCATTCTTTGGCAAGTTTTTGCGAATAAATAGCATCATCCCCAACTGAAGGAACGAATGATTCGTATAATTCAATAATTATGTATAGAAAAAGTACAATAAATGGCAGTGACTTCATGATAAGTTCATTGTGTGTTCTTTATCAAAAAAAGAAAAAAAAAGTTCATGTTGTGCAGATTAATACACCAGAAATATGTTAAATAATAGCATGAATATAGTGCTACCCTTTCAAAATACTTATAAAATATGTTTCTTAAAAATATAAAATTTTAAATCTGCTCGTTAAAACACTTAGAAGCAAGAACCTTCCACCAGTGCAGATCCTGTTTTGGAACCACGATTTCGCGCTTCCCAGTTGGAACCACGATGTCGTGCTTCCAAGTCAGGATCTTGTCAAAACTACGATTCTCTCTCTCGAGAATCATGATTCTAACTGAGACGAAACATTGTGATGGAAGGGGAAAGGCAGGGCCATGGCCCCCCCACCTATGAAGCATGAACACAGACACACAGCATGGCAATTTTTAAAATTATTAGGACACGACATGGCAGGGATATGGCAATAATAAATAATTAATTATAATTTTAAATATATATATATTTTTTCATTATTTAAATCATTATTCTTATTGATTTATTTTAAAATTCTCTATATACTATTTCAATAATATACCCAGCATTACATGCTTATAGCTGGGCCAATATAGCTACATGCATTTATCCAGATCCATAACATCTTCAAATACACACACACACACACACACACACACATGAATATATCCAAACAGCCCTCTTTTAAATCAGCACGTCAAAAGATACCCTCTCCAATGTCACAATATCCAATGTTATACATATACACGGATCTACCCAGAGAACCACAACAACACCTATCTTCAAAAGAATCAAAACAAAGGAGGAGAAGGGTTAGGGTTACTAGCTTGCTAGCGATTTGCGCCCTTTTGGGTTAGGGTTCCACTTCTGATGCCAATTGATGAATAGACGAAACCCACATGTATTTTCTTCCCCTTCTTCTATTGCACCTCTTTCCTCCGATCACTCACCTCTCAAGTTCTATAACTCTCCTCTCTCTCTCTCTCTAGCAGAGTGAACAAAGAGGGTTGAATCCTTCTCATACAAACTTCTCCTTTTTTTCTTTTTCATTTTTTTTTTTTTTTTTTTTGGCAAAACAAACCTACCACTGTGTCCACTAAAAGTTGGATCCATGTCTCAAAAGTGTTCGAGCCATGTACTGCAGGTGTCAGAAACTAAATTATTGTTTTTATTTTCGAACACTTTTGGGCCATGTCCAACATGTGTTGGGGGCATATCGGGAGCATATCTATGTTCGACACATGTTAGACACAGCCACGACTCTGTTGAACATAGACGCGACTCCTTTAGAGGTATGTTTGTGCTTCCTAGCCCCCACCTAATCTCTTTAAATTTAATTAAAATGTTAAAAGAGTTTCCAAAAATAATAGGATTCCCATTAAATCATATCAAATTAATACTTATTTAAATACTCAATAGTTTCCCTTAAAAGGGGGAAGGGAGATAAAAGTATGTTCTCTCTTTTTCTACATTAGTGTGGCTTTTCAAAAGAGCACACTCTTTGCCTTTTTCTTTTTCTTTTTGAATTCCTCTACAATTTTTGGCAATGTAGAAAATGTTTCTTAAATCTCTACAATGTAATCCCACACAATATCATAGTAAGGTAACACATAATATATATATATATATATATATATATAAATTTTACAAAAATGCTTCCTACACACCCCAACCTTTGATTCTTCTATGTTCCCCCGCTTCCCTAACCCTCTCACTCCCAACATGGCCACCGTTCATTCTTCAGGCTTCTATGGTAAAAAGTAAAATATGCTTTCTACATGAATAATATTTTTTTGCCAAGTGCACCTTATGTACGAAATGTTTTTACCGCCATCTTGAGTAATCAATTCATTCAGCTTATTCTTCGCAAGGTAATAAGATCAAAATATACATTTCCCTCTTCGCTGAACTAAAGCTCCACACTAATGAAGATTTTACCAATGGAATATGTTAATCAACTAAACAAAGCCTTAATCTCAAATACCTGTGTCAGCGAATACACATTTCCAATAAAATTTGATTTATACATTCACTTTTAGTGTGATATTGCAGCACCCATCTAACTCTCTAATGCATTGCAAAGCATATTGAGGTCATAAGGTCGAAGAACGAATATACTTACAATCACTCAAGTCGAAAATTTAAATTCATCTCTTCATCTCTCCTAGAGTCAAGTAGTCAACACACTCCTATTCTTGCACTCTCACAGGTCATTATGGCATTTCCGTTCTTCCCCTACGATTTTTAACACATATACATTGTATATGAATAGGGTTATTGCAGGATAACAAGATTAATGAGACAAAGCCCAAAAAATATTATATAAGCACATCCTTCATAAAATACTCATTAAGATAAAAAAAATGCAATTATAAAACATATAAACTATTCCATAAATTAATATTTGAGCTGCGAAGTTAAAAGACAGACCAGGTGATGTATTGGAACAGCAGTTAAAGTTCCAAATCTGCCATTAATGCGTCCAACAATTTCATGAACCTGGCTAGTAAGTTTTTGATCTGTAAAAACACAATTAAAAACAAATTAACCATCATATTCTAGGGAAGACATACAAGGCATGGTCATGTAAGACAGCTCATATATGCTAGCATAAAGGATTAAGGAGTATAGAATATATGCTAGCATAAAGGGAAACTACATTAAGGCATTGGAAAGACAGCTCATATACATATTAGGTAGGTTATCGCAATAAAATAATATTGGGTAAATTATACAGACTTCCCCTGGATTATTTATATACACTACAAACCCCTCTACTTTCAAAAACTACACTCCTTCCTATGACATATGGTTGTCAGTTGCAATGACCCTAGCTCATATTATTGTTATTGACATGGACAGAATGCACTAATATTGTCTTGACCAACAGTACAATAGACCTTTTAAGGGGGGTGAGGTGAGGTGAGGTGCCAAGTGCATGTACTCACTTCCACATCACCTGGTTAGAGAGGGTTGTTATGCTACATATGTAAAATCACATCCTTAACCTTCCATGATGAAGTCATGAAGAGTAACCCAAAGCGGAAAATGTCTTGAATGTTGAATGGTGGGGCATTACAATTTGGTATCAAAGTCAGACCTACCTCACGGTGGTGGAACTGGTGGCCCATAAGGATGTATGGCCCTTTAAGGGGTTAGATTGTGGTGACCAATAGTCCAACAGACGTCTTAATTGGGGTAAGGTAAGGTGAGGTGTCAAGTCCATATACTTAGTCCCACATCACCTGGTTAGAGAAGGTTGTTGGGCTATATATGTAGATTCACAGTCTTAACTTGCGATGAGCTGATGACGTGCTTTAAAGCCGTTAAAGGACAATACCCTATATGTGGAAGGGTGAGGCATTATAGATTGTTACATATTACATGCTCTAAAGTTGAGAAATGCCCATTTTACCCTTGTAGAAGATCAATTGGGCATTGTTAAGTTTCCAACCTAATAGCCTAAGCTTTTAGGTGGAGGGCCCAAACAGGTATATCTGTATATGAAATCATGTCAAACCCAATATTTAAGCGATGTGGGATGTGGTACTTTTCCAACAAACATTTAAAGAAATAATGTTTTGTCCCAAACAAAGCATTCCTCTTTTTCATCATTACCAAACATCTCTCTCTCTCTCTTTCTCTCTCTCACAACCTCATTTCTCACCACCCACCACTCGTCACCTTTGCTTGAATCCACCAACTCCCCACCACCATCACCATACCATCCACCACCTCTCTCTCTCTCGCTTTTCCCCCACCTTGAAAGACTTTTTGCATACATAGACCGCATTGGAACCTTCCCTACACCCCCATTAACTCTTTTCTCAAAACTAAATTTTCCCCAAAACCGTTTCCAACCCACAAATATGACTCTGCACACGCACACTTCTCTCTAATAACACATATACAAGTAATTTCCCAATTAATGTCATTACTAATGTACACACCTTATATGAATCTAGATATAAGGTAGAGAGAGATTATAGAGAGATAATAATTAAAAAGGTTTAGAAAGAAGGGATTCTAATAATAAAGACGGTTTAGAGAGAGTAGTGAGCAGTGAAACAATACACGCACACACACACACACACACACACACAAATGAAAACAGAGTGACATTTTGTCCTTATTGTAGGTGGTTTTGCGGGTTGATTCTGGTGACTGCGGGTGTGGGTTAATGGGGTTCTACCCTCCTTCACTTCTCTCCTCATCCTTTACTTCCTTTTACCTTTGCTATCCATAAGAACAACCAAAATGAGTTATTGGATTAATATCTGAAATTAATAAAGGGGGGGGGGGGGGGGGAGGTTAGGGAATAATTTATTTGTATAAAAGTTAAGGGGTTTTGGGTTAATGAGATTATGACGTGGGGTTGCTTATGATTCAGGACTGGTGGAGCTATTGGGTATGGTGATTTAAGGATTAACATGAGGGAGAAAATGAAGAAGTAGTGGTTTTGTATCAGGAAATATATAGGTGGGTAGGCAAGCTCGAATGAGTTGAAGATAGGATTGATAGGCCCTGCTCCTAGGCCTCCTAGAGGTTAGCTTCCAAAGCTTGAATGTCCGGGTGAGAGTAGAGGTGGGAGCAAAAAAAAAGGGCAACCGATGCACACACCATGAACCATTAAAAGAGTCTTCCGTGCATGCTATAATGCCTAGGTTTAGTGACTTTAGACTTAGACATTCATCCCCTCAAAGTAAAAACAATAATATGAGTTACTAAGCCATCGTACTACCCACCTCCACCTAATTATCCACCATATTATTATTACCCATCACAACTATTACCACCTTATTTATCATCATACATCAAGAAACTTTACAACCTATGAAGCACAGATACTTCAAAACCCCTAACAAATCCGTATCATATCTGTATACGATACGCCTAGGATACTCCCCGATTCATATTTGACACTCTTCATACGTCTTGGAACAATAACGCATATTGCCACGTCATCGAATTCACCTCGGATACTTCTCGAATCGTATTCATTTAGGATTCCTTTAGGATTAGTTTGAAATTATTTATTTTTTAAATAAACAGGGTAAATTTAAAAATACTTAATACCCATACTTTGATTGAAACAATAAACACATTTTAGTTTTCTCATGTTAGTTCTCTTTCCATTGTCTCTCTCCTAGGGAGACCATTGTGGAGCAATAGAGCTAAATGGCTATTTCGTAATGTTAATGTCATTCTAGTTTTTTTTCTATGAATGATGAAAATGGTTGATGCTTATTGATGTGTTCTATGTACATTTATTCTTGCATATTAATTGATTTTGTAGATGTTTCCAACATTTTTTTATGTTTATTATTGATGTTTTAAACCAAATATTAATATTAATATATTTATTTATTAACGTGTCCCCACCGTATTGTATCTTATACTTTTTTAGAATTTCTGAATCGTTGCATTCGTTTCGCATCGTATCCGTATCCCATATCCATATCCGTGCTTCATAGCTCACAACTATCCATCATCAAGAGAAGATCTTAGTTATGGAATTCCATCTCATCTTCATGCTTCTCCACCAATACAATATATTAAGTAACAACAAGAAGACAACAATTATGGGATCTTCAACTACATCTTACCACAGGGGTGGGGTCAACAAGGAGATAGCTCCCAAGAAAATACTAGAGATGATGATAGTAAGGTTTAACCACGACATTCCTTCTGTTGGTGAATTGGTGACTGATGAGTATTATCATTAGCCTTTATGAACTCTTAAGAATTATGAACAATTGAACATTGCTAGTGTTTGATATTAATTACTCTTATAAGCATACTTATTAAATAAAATTTAAAAGGAAAAATTAATTAAAGCCAATAATGACATACAAAACATCATAAAATGTTTTACTTGTACTTAAAAAGGTTACAAGGTTGAATAGAATTCACTAAAACCCCTTAAAAATATTAATATATAGGATTTTGGGGAAAACATGCATATCATTAAGTTTAGAGCATGTTACCCATTATGTAATGCAATTACATTTATGTCCCGTTACACATTTACTATTACTATTACGGCGGCCTTTACCATTATTTAAAGCTATGCAGCATATGGAAGTGTTACAATATATGGAAGTAAATTATAGGAAAATTAGAGAAGTTATTATTTTAGGAAAGAAAAAAGTAGACAACATTTGGAAACTATCTCCAGGTTCAACAAAAATTTGCTTCTATAAGCATTTAAGATTAATAGAAGGAGAAAAATTGGAATCAATTAGCATATCTCAACATCTCCTTATGTGCAACAGGTGATAGTTGGATGTTCATATCTCCATGGCATGTCAACCATTCTTAAGCTCCAAGTTTTAGGCCTAAATCCTTTACTTTTTATTTAGGCTTTTATTGTTAAAATAAAGAACAACTTAGGAACATTGGTTCTCCCAACTGGGAAAAAAAATCCCTAGAGGATAACTTTCTTGACATAAACCGACAACAAAGGCAACATTATGTAAGGAACAAGATGAAGCATTTCAAGGAGCATACACTCAGGAACATCTGTTCTTGTTGGCACGGCAATTTGCAGAAGAACAACTTTATCACGCCAATACTGGTTTTCCTCAAGAAATTTTTCAAATGCTAGTATCTTTTGAGGAATTCCTTTAATCATATCAAGGCGATCAACGCCTAGCATTACCTGTCAAGTCAGAACCAACAAATGTAAACAAATCCAAAATAAGAAAAAAAAAAATGAAATATAACCATAATTTGCTTAGGCGACTGTTTAATGTCCAGATCTAACAAACAAAAAAGTAGCAATCGAAAGCATCCTGTCAGTGCATAGAAGAATCAAAGAGCACAAGTGCCCCAATAATGGAGACAACCATGTACATCATTCAAAGAATAAACAAAATAACAATACAAAGAAATATGACACTGTAATATATTTATGTTTTCTTTTTTCAGTTTTTTTTCCTCAATGGACCACATATGCTGATTGTTAGACTTATCAGATCTTAAGTTCAAGTGTTCAACAACCAGGAAATGACAAAGGATTTAAACAACAAATTTAATACACAGAATCATTAATTTCAACAAAGCGAATAAATGTATGGCATAGGTAGAAAGACAGAATTTATCAAAGCATGTTGACAGCTACTCTCAAAAGATTAACAGCTGAGAAAATTCTTTACTTAATATTCCGACCAGTAGCAACATACACCTATAAACACCATCTAACCCTACATATTGCAATAAATAAATAAATCCTTAATGCAAAACCGTTCAATCCTGAAATGCCCAAACCACCTTACTCTTGAAAAACCACATAGTGATGAGACCAATACTTTCCTAGATATAAGAATGAAATTTCTTCAGAATTTGACTGGATTTCTAAAATGCATAACTAATTATTTTACCATAATATTACAAACAAAACATGCAATTCCTTGTTTTAACTAACGGTCCATTATGCCATATAACAGCCAGTTCGTAAAACATTTATGGGTGCCCTCATGATACAGCCATTATGAGCAGGTTTAAATGATCCACAGCATAAACGGCCTTTATGGGGGAGTAACAAGCATTTATGGCTCCTTTTTTTTCTTTTCTTTTTTTTTTTCTGATTCTCTCCTTTTCTTCCATTTTCTCTCATTTTTTCCTTCTGCCACCTTAGATCCACTTATTTAAAGCCTAGATTTGAAATATTCAAAGCCACAAGTCCACAACCTATATTTAAGAGATCTTCAAGGTATTTCTTAAATTTTCTCCAATTTTTTAATATTTTGAGGTTAGATCTATGATCTCTAACACTATATCTATAAGTTTTTTTTTTTTTTTTTTGATAAAGGTTAACTGTAAATTGTATTAAAAGAAGGCAGACGCCATGTATACAGGGAGTATACCAAAAGGAAAGAAAAGAGAGGAAAGAGAAAAGAAAAACCTAAAGAATTAAGCTGTTCAAAAACTCATCCAGAGGTGCCCGGCAAAAAAAGCGGCTAGGATTGCCCCACTCAAAAAGGAACTCAAAAATACCATATCTCAGTCTCTCTATTCCCCATTCCTCACCCTCAAAAGTTCTCCTGTTCTTCTCTATCCAAATAGCCCAGAAGGTAGCATGTGGCACCAGCTTCCAAATAGCCATTGCTTCCTTGTTATTACTATTGCACCACCAGCAGTCAATAAGTTGTTGTACAGACTGTGGCATCACCCATTGGATTCCAAACACCTTAAAGCACATTGTCCACATTTTCTTAGCAATCGCACAATGGAGTAGCAAGTGGTTAACAGATTCCACCTCTTGCTCACACATGATGCATCGATTCGGGAGTTGAAAGCCTTGTTTCTGAAGATTATCAATAGTCAAGCAGCTATCCAAGCAAGCAACCCAAACAAAGAAAGAGATTTTAGATGGAGCATTAGGAGCCCACACTCTATTTGAAGGAAAAATTCCTCTCACCCTATTAGCCATCAAAGAAAAAAAAGATCCCACTGAAAATCTGCGATTCAATTGACTCTTCCAAACAATCTTATCCTCCTCATCTTGATCGATTTCAGCTGAATAAATTTTTTCGAAGAATCACACGACTTCTACAAGTTCCCAGTCCTGGAGATCTCTCCCAAAAATCACTTCCCAGTTCACCACATTTCCATTCCATCTAATCAAATCACCCACCCAAGCTTCCTTGTTCACCACAACACCAAAGATATTAGGGAATTCCTCCCTCAGAGTCAGATTACCACACCAAAGATCATTCCAAAATCTGACTGTGTTCCCATTTCCTATTTTAAAGCTTGTCTCCTTTCTAAAAGATATCAAACCAATTGTGATGGCTTTCCAAACACTCGTGCCATAAGAACTTCTAACCACTTTCGGCCACCAATCTCCTTCCTCACTACCGAATTTCCACTCCACTACTCTTCTCCACAAAGCTTCCTTCTCCGTAGCGAATCTGCATAACCATTTCCCAAGAAGAGCCCTACTGAAATCTCTTAATGGCCTAAAACCCACTTAACTAAATGCATTTTTTTTTCATCCCCCAAACTTGCCCACATGAAGTCTCACTGAATTTTCTCCAATCTCTTTGCCACTGATGACGGGATATGGAACAAAGATATAAAATAAGTCAGAAGGCTAGAGAGAGTACTCTTTGATCAAAGTCATCCTTCCTCCCTTAGACAAGTAACCCCTTTTCCATCCACTTAACTGCTTTTCAAACCTCTCCACCACTAGATCCCACACTATAGTGTTCCTACACTTTGCTCCCAATGGTAATCCCAGATATGACGTAGGAAGACTCCCCACTTTACAACCTAAATTCTCTGCAAACATGGCTGTTTCAATACCTTCCCCAACAGCAAACATCTCACTCTTTCCTAAATTAATTTTCAACCCTGACACTACTTGGAAGCATAGCAAAACAACCCCCAGATATCTCTATTGTCTGTTACTAGCTCTGCAAAAGATAATAGAATCATCAGCATAAAGAAGATGAGAAATGCAGCCCCTGATTAAACACCCCCTCACCCCCAATAATCGCAAAACCCTCGACCGTATTCACACTTGTAGCTTTTTGCATCAACCTACTGAAGGCCTCCATCACAATGATAAATAAGAAAGGGGAAAGGGGATCACCTTGTCACAGTCCTTTTGAGCTACCAAAGAATCCATAAGTCTTCCCATTCACTAAAATTGAAAAAGAGGCTGTCAATATACAACTCTCAATCCAACCCCTCCAATGAATTCCAAACCCCATCCGACAAAGAAGGTACAACAAGAATTCCCAATTAACATTATTATACGCCTTTTCCATGTCTAGTTTGCACACTAACCCCGGAATATCTGACCGAGCACGAGCATCAATGCATTCATTAGGAATTAAGGCTGCATCAAGGATCTGTCTACCCCCCACAAAAGCATTTTGACTATGAGAAACCACTTTGTCCACCATATGCTTCATCCTATCCACCAAAACTTTTGCTATAATTTTGTACACACTTCCAATGAGACTAATGGGTTGAAAATCCTTAACATCAAGCGCATCAGATTTCTTTGGGATTAAGGTGACTAAGGTAGCATTTAGGCTTCTCTCAAAACTTCCCCTTTCTTGAAATTCTAAGAGCATATTCATCAAGTCCCCTTTAATGACTCTCCAACATTTTTGATAAAACGCCATAGTCAACCCATCCATCTACAACTTTGAAGGTTAAAAAGAGTGATTTGATGGAGAGATCTATATTTTTGGAGTTAGGACCTAAAGATTTAAACACTTTTAAGGTAAGATTATTATAATTTTCTTTAAATGTAAAAATTTTATAGATTATGATTTCTCACAATTCGTGAGAAACAAATTTAGGATTTTAGGGTATAAGTATAACATTTAAAAATGGTTCAGATGTTGAGTTTCTTTAACAATATTTGCACCAAAATAATTTATTCCATTTTTGTTTCAAAAATAATTTAGTTTTCATTCATTTATTATTTTAATTCTTTTTTAGTTCTTTTAATAGAATATAATTGTAACTTATCTTGACAATTGTTTTTAAGTTTGAGCATCCTTATTGAATATATTTCCACTGGTAATGATCTTTCCCTTTTAGTTGCTTTTGTTAACTAATAAACTCATCTAAAAGCTAGAGCTAAGAGGGAGAGGGAGAACAATGAACATCAAAAGGCTTTCACACCCGGCTCTCCACCAACCCCCCTCCTTGGGGCCATAAGTAGAGTCGCTTGTATAGCGAGTTCCTATTATATAATGCTTGTTTGGACGTTATACTTGATACACCTTTACCATTACTAAAATTTCCATGTGTTTTATGTTGGCAAATTCCGTGCCAAAGTGATCATATTAAGTCTTATTTAAGTTGAAGTCAATTTAGAGCTGCAAAGGTGCATCAAAGATCAAGTTTTCACAAGCTTCATGGCTCCCACTCACACTTGAGGTAAAATAAGTGACCATTGCACCAATAAGACCATAGGTGATTAGTATTTGACCTCACATAACCATAGGTTGGGTTTTATATTGAAATGAGGGTTAAAATAGAGCTCATTGGGTCATTTTGGTCACCTTGATCAATTAGGTCCTTAACCCTGATCAATTGGGAGTGCTCCAGAACGTGTTGTTTAGTTTTTCCAGTTTTGATCGATTAGGCCTTAACCCGATCGATTGGGAGTGCTTTAGAAAGTGGAATTGAGTTCTAGCAAGCTCAATTAATTGGGATCCCTCTAGAAACTTAAAATAGGCTCTATTTAGCCTAATTGATCAAGTTTCGTAAAAATTGTTCTTACTTATTTTAACAATCACCTATTTTGAGTTCAATATAATTCCTTACTGTTGGGGTCTCTTAGAAACTATATAGAAGGGTTCTCTTCAATGAGGAAACCTGGCGGAAGCCACTTCTATAAGGTTTTGAAATACTTTGTGCTTCCATCTCTTTCTAGACTTCATCAACCTAGGTTATTCACTCATATATTCTAGAGATCCTTCAAACGACAATCCAATAGTCATCCTTGAGTGTGTGTAACCAAAGTTTACTGGAGCCGTTGCGATAGAGATCAAGCTTGTGGGTTGAAGATTTGCTATGAAAGAAGTCGGACGCCTTCCAAAGCCTTAAGCAAACGTGTATTAATCGAGGGATCGTGGAAGTCGAGACAACTACTTAAGTTGTGGGTCTAAGCATTGTGTCTCGTACTCATTAACTTTCAGAGTGGATTTGTTTAATCTGGACTGAGGTCCCGTAGTTATTCCCATTTGGGTGGAAATTTACTGCTTTATGGTTTGATTGATATGTGATTGAATGCTAGCTTTTAGGGTTTAATTGATTGAATTAAAATTTGGTAAAAAAAATTAAAATACCTATTCAACCCCCCTTCTAGGTATTACAGGCTTAATAAAACTATAATTTCAGTTACCATTACGGCTACTTGCATCGTTACTTAAAACATTGACATATTATATCGATGAAATGAATAATTTTATAATAGGTATAATAACGTGGGGCAAGTTTTCCCACAACAAAAACAAAATACAATGCAAACTAAAGGCCCAAAGGACAAGCCATGAATCTTGTCATCAAATTCATTGTAAATCTACTATCACCTATAAGTCTATAATATCAAAAGTTGAAATCTTGAGGGCAATAGAAACCCTATCAAATTGAGTATTCTTAATTAACGACAAAAATCAAAATGCTTCCCCCCCTAACCCCCCCCCCCCCCCACGCAAAACAAAAAAAAAAAAAAATCCACTCATTTTGTTTCCTCCAAATAGTCGAGAGAACCACAAAAAGAGGTTCCATGATATCTATCTTCTATGGCCAAACATTTGATTACTCACAAAAATTTCAAAGTTAAATGTCGAACTAGAAAAATCAAACTAGCAGCAAACCAAGGACTTTAATATCGATATCGATGGATATATCGAGGGTCCAAAAATATGGATATATCGAATATATCGTTGGATATATCAACAATATCGATATTGTTTTAAAGATATAGTGGATATTATGAGTTAAACACAGATATTTTTTTTGAAACTCTGAGAAACAATGATTTAGACTCTAATAAATAATTTAGGATCCAAAGATTACAATTTAACTGTGTAAAATACAAGTATGTGTTGTGTAGGGTATAAAAACTGAGACGAGGTGAGAAAATAAATAATAGGAATTTATTTAAATTCAATAGTTAATATATATAGATATATATAACTTCATAGTTGATAACTTAATATTAGATGTATGATTAATCTATTTTATAATTATTTTATAATGATATAAGTGGTGAAAAGAAATAAAAATGATATAGATACTTGAAATGCTGAAGGCTAACCATGTTGCATTTATTCCATTCCATAAAGGCATATATAAGCATGGACCAAAATGTCGACGATACGACGATATCGACGATATATCGTCGTATCGTCCACCCTCAAAACGATATCCTATTGCGATATTAGAAGAATTCGGAAAAAACAAAATATCCAACGATATACTCGATATATCGCGATATATCGACGATATATCGATTTCTTTCAATATCGACTGGTTTCTTTAATGTGTCGTCGAGATTTCTTGGATATATCGACGAATATCAACACTAGCAGCATATCGATTTTTCCAGATTGGTTTTCAGCCTTTTCTTGCTTGCTTTTCCTCTTTTAGTCCTTCCTTCACGTGAAACACAGCAAGTGTTGATATACCTTGTCCACTACTGGTACGAGAGAGAATAAGAAGAAGAAGAAGAAGAAGAAGAAGAAGAGTAGAAATAAAATAAAATAAAAAAATCAGACGCACTTATGCACCTAATTGTTGCCGGAGATGCTAGCACAGTTGTTGCCGAAGTAGGAACCATAGAAGAAGAAGAAAAAGAAGAGGAGTGGAAATTAAAAATAAAAAATAAAAAATCCAGCGCACATATTTTTGCTCCTAATTTTTTTTTGGAGATGCTACCAGCCTACCACAGTTGGTGCTAGTCTGATACACTGCCTTTTTATTTTTTATCTCCCTTCTATAAAGCCTACAAATCTGCTACAAATAAGACAGTGTTAAAGTACTTGCTTTACTCTATTCTGTAAAGTCTGCAAGCTTCAC
The DNA here is from genome assembly GCA_039720395.1 of Liquidambar formosana. Taxonomy (NCBI): domain Eukaryota; kingdom Viridiplantae; phylum Streptophyta; class Magnoliopsida; order Saxifragales; family Altingiaceae; genus Liquidambar; species Liquidambar formosana. The sequence goes on along the minus strand of CM077834.1, from coordinate 20,220,555 downwards.
ATGGGTGTGTCCCTATTATTATATAAAAGTAATAAAACATGTATTATACATTATATTATTTTATATATAATGTAAGCGTCATCTTGGACACATGCTTTTATACAGATTCATTGTTGTGTGTCCTATTACATGTATAACATATATCCACTGTGTCCTTGGCCTCCTTGCAAATATTTATATATATAATATTATACAAGTTGTAACATTTGAGTCTGACATGCCTAGAAAAAAAAAAAAAAAAAAAAAGAAGTCTAAAAATAAGTTATAAGTTTTACAGTATAATATATATTTCTTTGAAATTTAAATGTTTTATACCCTACACAATACATATTTATATTATACATGTTTAAACTATAATTTTTTAATCCTAAATTGTGTATTAGAGTCTAAATCATTATATCCCTAAGTTTCAATAAAAATATCCATGTTCAACTCATAATATCTACTATATCTTTAAAACGATATCAATATTGTCGATATATCCAATATATCCGTATTTTTGGACCCTCGATATATCAATTGATATCCATATTAAAGTCCTTGTATATAAGTCTTAAAGTTACATGTAAGAGCTGCTAACCAGTTGAAAAGAAAAATAAAAATCAAGGCTTCACTCAAAATGGGTGAGAAATTTTAAAAAATAAAAAAGAAAAGAAAAAGAAAGAAGAGGCAGCCTGCAAAAATGCTGTAAAGTCAAAAAATTAATAACCCTTAATTCTTAAATCATGGAAAAGAGAGCACAAAAAGTCAATAATTGCTACTGAACTTTGCAGATTTCACGTGAAAGCTTAAAGGCCTTAAAGCTGCTGTAACAACTACTTTTTACATGGTTTTATGGCTAGTAAAAAGCATAAAAGGATCAGATTTCATATTTCGTCGATTTCTTCAATTTATCGAGAAAATATCGATGATATTTCTTGAAACAGTGTGATAAAATGGCAAGAATCCTGAATATTTTCAATATATGACGATATTTCGACGATATTGTTCGAAATTGAGTTTTTTTCAAAATCCTTCAATATTGTAACAGCATATCGTATCGTCCACCTTCGATACGATGATATATCGTGACATTTTGGTCCATGGAGCAAACAAAAGACCAAACAATAGTTGTTAGGGCACAACACAATTAAATAAGTTAACAGTTAATTTATCGTAATACTATTAAATTTCTTTTTTTTTTTTTTTTTAGAGGGTATTGCTCTTTGCTTCTCTTTTAGAGGTTTAAACTCTTCTCAGCTCTATCTGTTGCAGGAACACTCAAAACAACATTATTTTAGCATGGAACTAAATGTTGTTTTATTGTGGAATGCCAAATGATGTTTTCTTCTATTCCAAATGTAAACTCCCTTGCATCATACTTATCCTCTAGTTCTTCCCTGAGACTGAGAGATTTCTCTATGTAGAATGTGAAGCCTCATCTTTTTGTAGCCATATTTCTATGGCCACATGCATTAGAGTTTGTCCCAAGATAAATATAGTATTCTTTTCACTCTTTAATAAAAAATAAGTTTTCGAATACAACTTAGCTAGATGAGACACATTTTCATCTACACAAGGTGGCCAAGGCAGAACTACCAAATTCTTACCCCATCTAACCATGTTACGAGTTAAAGAATCAGATTCAGCCCATAAACTAGCTGAAGTCGTTCCATTCCCATCTCTAGATGGACTAGGCAGGCAGGGTGGGCTAATCAAATAATCTGACCAATTGCAATTCCTAGTCACAAAGCAACAAAGGAAAATGTTCAACCAGCCCCTCACTATCAAAACATGTGCAGTATCTACCAACCAAAACCAACCCTCAAAAAATTCCCTAACAACCGTAAGAATTCCATCCAACATGGTGTTCACACTCAAAGTCTCAAACACATTCATGCAAACACATACAATCACAGTAAGTAATATTGGGAGGAAGAACCAGCCTTCAAATTCTCTTGTAAGGAAAGATTCTGTTCATCATATGATGAACATACAGAAGAAAGACTAAACTAAGAAGCCATGTTTTCCCAACCATCATCCACTTTATGGTCGAATTCCATAATGATGGTGATATAAAGCAAAACTAAGATACAATTAAATCCAGGACAACAACAATCATTTAAACATTGACTAGGAAAAGACCATAAACAAGTGCCAACAACCTGCAAGGAACAATGAGAGACCAAAACTTATTTGACAACTGCTATCATAAAGAAAATAGGAAAAAGATTTCAAAAAGGAGTCTCTCCACTCTTAACTCTTGTCCCATTGCCCATTCTAGAATGAGTTGAAAATCTAAGACAAACATAATCAACATGACACTCCTAAAACTTTTCCAAATAAGTAGAAGACCACATTGGACTTTCATCCATCAAAACTACTATGCTTAGTAAGAATGAGATGATGTTAGAGTATAAGGCTCCATAGTCCAAACAGATTCTGCTCAAAACAAAGACTTATTAAAAGAGATCATCAAGCAAAAACTGGGAAACTTTTCTATGCTAGGAGAGCAAAACCATGGACCAAAATGTCGCAATATATCGTCAAAATATCACGATATATCGTCATATTGAAGGTAGACGATACGATATGCTGTTGCGATATTGAAAGATTTTGAAAAAACCTCAATTTTCAACGATCTCGTCGAAATATCGCGATATATCAAAAATATCACGATATATCGAAAATATCCAGGATTCTTGTCATTTTATCACACTATTTCAACTCGTTGATATTTTCTTGATAAATTGAAGAAATTAACGAAATATGAAATCTGGTCCTTTTATTCTTTTTAAAAGCCATAAAACCATGTAAAAAGTAGCTGTTACAGCAGCTTTAAGGCCCTGACGCTTTCACGTGAAGTCTGCAAAGTTCAGAAGCAATTGTTGACTTTTTGTGCTCTCTTTACCATGATTTAAGAATTAAGGGTTATTAATTTTTTGACTTTACAGCACTTTTGCAGGCTACCTCTTCTTTCTTTTTCTATTCTTTTTTATTTTTTAAAATTTCTCACCCATTTTGAGTGAAGCCTTGATTTTTATTTTTCTTTTTAACTGGTCAACAGCTATTACATGTAACTTTCAGACTTATATATGCCCTTATGGAATGGAATTAATGCAACATGGTTAGCCTTCAGCATTTCAAGTATATATATCATTTTTCTTTCTTTTCACCACTTATATCATTATAAAATAGATTAATCATACATCTAATATTAAATTATCGACTATGAAGTTATATATATATATATATATATATATATATATATATATATTAACTATTGAATTTGCATAAATTCCTATTATTTATTTTCTCACCGCGTCTCACTTTTTATACCCTATACAACACATACTTGTATTTTACACATTTAAATTGTAATATTTGGATCTTAAATTATGTATTAGAGTCTAAATCATTGTTTCTCAGAGTTTCAATAAAAATACCCGTGTTTAACTCATAATATCCACCATATCTTTAAAACGATATCGATATTGTCGATATATCCAACGATATATCCGATATATCCGTATTTTTGGACCCTCGATATATCCATCGATAACGATATTAAAGTCCTTGAGCAAAACCCATCCCAGATCTCTAGGTGATACTTGCAACCCTCATTCTCTCTCAAAATCAGGCAACTTAAATTCACTGAGAAAAGTTACAAATAAAGTTAACAATCTCATGAGAACAAAATAACATCAAAAAATAAATAGAACACCCACCTTTCGACCAGAAAATCTTTCTGTTAATTCTTTGATGTGCTCCTGAACTTGAGGAACCTCAAGTGCTCGAATGAACCGATCTGAATCTATTCCAATAGGGAACTGAAGTCTCAAGCCAAAGAAAACAAAAAAAATACATATATTCTTATTAGTTCAAAATGGGACATGTTTGAAACTTAAAATGATAACAAATTAGTGCAACACCCAATAGTGATTAGTGATTTTAAAGATCAAATACAGACATCAACACAACAATGATCAAGTGAACATTTTAATTTAAAACGCACCGCAGCCACACGAGTCATCTTTCCTTGATCCTCAACTCCTTCAGGCGTACCCTCAAGTCCAAGAATACGAGTACAAGCACTAACAAAATGCCTTGCATAATCATAGGTGTGGAAACTGGGGAAAAAAAATTTCTCAGTCATTACGGTTTTGCAAGTTAATCATGAGATTTTTCTTTCTTTTGATATAAAGTTCCACATAATATAATCAACTAGAATCAAACAATTTGCACAACTAAATATGCTTATGATAAAAATTGAACAAAGGGCATTATCAATTGTACTATTGGCATTGGTTCATAAAGGCTGTAAGAGGTACTCCAATGAGTGTGTCTCTATAAATAAGACCAACCACCATTCGTACATGCAGGTCGATTTACACTAAAAATTGCAAAAAGGTTCATATATTAGGTAATTTTACTTCAAAAATAGATTGTTTTCATGTTACTATCACTTAAGGCAATAAACTTTATAACATTCTAAAATATCATAGTATTAAAATTAGCAAAGCATCCATGAAAACTTTGTCATTTAATAACTTGAAAGCCTTTAACACAAAACCTTCATTGGACAAAGAAAGATGAGTGATAAGACACAAAGGCTATCAAAGGGTTGGGTGGCTGTGTGCCTGTGTGTCATTAGGTTGTTTTGTCTGTTTGTTTTTCTGTTTTCCGCTTTTTGGGTCCTTGGGTGGATGACTTGTTCTCCTTTGTTTCCCTTATTTTTATTAATAAATTTTTTCCTGTTTGTTGATTAAAATAAAAAAGTAACCTAGGCCAGTCAAGAGTCAAGACCAATTGGATAGTCTTTGTTATTAATTTTGTAATTTTCATTTTTTTAGGAATTTATTTACTTATTTTAAGTAGTTTTTGTTAAATTTGAGTCCTTAATATGATATTATAATAGTTAAGGTTTAGAAGGTTAGAAGGTTTTATGGAGTTGGTATTAAAAATTTTCTATTAAGGTAGTTGTGAAGGGGAAAAATCAAAAACAAATCAACCCTTGCCACATGGAACTCATAGGAAAAAGAGTCATTTCACGAAAGGTAAAGGATAAAATGAACAAGACTTGGCATGAATAGAGCCATTGCTAGCACATCTAGCGACACGGCACATCAATTGCACGCACTCAAGCACAAAATGACAAAAGCATTTACGAAGAAGACTAGTTTCCTCAATATCCTTATCTTTTTTTCCTTAGGTTCTTCTAACTTGGGCTTCGGTGTTCCTCAAGTGGACGCTATACTAGTGTTGATTGCATAGAATTGATGGTGAACTCAAGTGTAGAAAATAAACACTATCTGAATGGAAATCAACTTGCACAAATTAGCACTATCTGTGGGAAGTGCTAACAAAAGCCATCCCCACACTCATGTTTAAAGTCTTGAGTATCACTTGAGCTAGTAGCAATAAGCCAGCCAATGTCGAATAGGTCCCCTAACGAATAGAGGCTCTCTTGATCTCATAGAAAGAATGAATCAGATGCAAAATAAAGTATGAACAAATACTCCATGAAATGGCTACATGTGCTAGCCACCCTAGTCTAACCTATTGCACTAAAAAACAAAGACAATGGACCGCCTAGTAGAAAGGACCAAGGGGTTAGGAAAGAAGCAGAAGACAGGCGTTAGACCATCCCACCAGACATTTACGCCTCTAAACACTTCAATCCAAAAAATACTCCATGAAATAAAAAATGAACCCTACCTCGAATGGTTGCAGCCCATGCATAGGGGTAGCAAAATTAGAGCAAGTATTGCACTTACCATCATGATAAGAGCCATAGAACCGGAGATTGCAAATCCCTTTGAAACCAAATAGTATATTTAATCAGAAAGGGATACTTGACTAATTATAGGATTGATACGAGGCAATCCAGAAACTAGACACCGCCAGAATAAAGGAATCACAATCCCAACATAGGAGATCGCTTAGCTATAATTCATGAACGAATTGGGATAAAAGACTTCTGCACCACGAAATATCACGAGACCCCCAAACCTCACAACCTACAAAGATTCAATATATTAGACCGGTCAACTTCTCTAACAAAAATCTAGAAAAATTAAATCAACCACACGATGATGCTCTGGTCATCACTGTCAAGATTATTTGGTTTGAGGATCACACAATGATGATTAACATTAGAAGCTCGGCGAACGTCGTATTTGCATTAGCATACCAAAAGATTAGACTAGGGGAAGTCAATGCCTACCCAATCCTGTTGGTTAAATTTAATGACCAAGTTACCTATACAACCGAGAGGGCAACTCAACCTATAGTTATGGAAACAGTCCCCATCTCCACAGAATTCCTAGTGGTGGACACACCTTCACCCTCAGAAGACCATGGATCCATCAGATAAAGGCTATCCCATCGACCTATCATTAAAGGATTTGATTGCTATCACAAGAGAGACTAATAGAGATTAGGTGAGATCAAGTTTGGCCAGGAAATGCTACAGGGTCACTATCAGGGCCATCAGGAGTAACAATGGTAACAGGCCAGGTTAGAGCCAGGTCTGCGGTATACCATCCCTAAGCTAGATAATGTATCCTCAGCCCCGAACCCACCCCAAACCCTAATAGGTCTTGTACATGCTAAACTATCCTTGCCCCTATTAACGCTTCACAAATCACACATGTCAAATTACAAGTGTTGTTCCCACCCACTAATCAAATAAACATAAAAATTAAAAGTCCCTACGTTAAAAATCTTAATTTTCATACAAGTCTAAGGCGAGCTTCAAAAATATACATATATATATATATATTAGTTCCCTTCTTATGAGGTAACCTAATTTTGCGTTAGGTCACCCTCCAAATGTCTACCTGTGACTTGATTGAATGTTATTGATTAAAATATGTAAGTTTTAGTAGATCGAATAGCAAGGATTAACTTGATTTTTGGCATGCATCACCTTCATGATAAGGCTATCTAATCCAATGGTTGGTTTCACAAAATATGGGTCTCATGTAGAGTTTTAAAGGGTGACTTAACAAAAAGTTAGGCTAGCTTAACCTTATAAGTCGCAATTGTAATAAATCACTCACTTTAGGTGAAAAAAGCACAAAATAATGATGTCCTTGTGATAAATGCCCTAACCTAATTTTAACTTTACATAAGCCTTCTATCCTTGCCATCCAAGGTTTCAAGTGAAAAAAGCACAAAATAATGATGTCCTTGTGATGTCTAATCAAGTCATAAAGCCCATCATCTGTGTGATTCAAGGGTAATAACACAACTATGTTATCTGTTGCGACGTGTGGCATATTTGCAACCTTCCCACCACCTTGGCTAGACGAAAGAAGGATCCTAGACCCTTGGCATTTATAAAAGGGACACTCCATCAACATTTAAGGCAACTCCACAACTCCTTTTGCCTCTCATTACTAGTTTCCTCAATATCCTTCTCTTTTCTCTAAATTGTTCTCACTTAGGCATCGAAGTTCCTCAAATGGACTGCCACACCAGTGTCGCGTGCATAATGATAGTGGTAGATTTGAGGGTAGAATATATATTCTATCTTAGAGGAAATTGGCATGCACTATAATTTATGCTTAAGAAAGTCAATTTTGTGTAAAAGTAGGATTTTCATTTTGGCAATTCCCGCTATTTCCTAGTTGCTCTTCATTTCATATTAGGGTTAATTTTCTTATAAATAGGATTGTATCCATAGGGACAGGTGATTATTGATTAATAAAATTCTTTTGTTTCTTCTCTTTTAAGATTTATTTCTTCCTACTGGACTTCACAGAGTAGGATATTGATGTTGGTCTTAATATATATTAGTTTTCTGCTGCATCATGGAGAATATGAAAGCACAACAGAAATACAAGCTATAAAGCAAGAAAACTGAAGAAAATGTGATATTTTTAAGTAATGACTTAATCTAGAACACTTTCTCACTTAGTACAAAATTACTAACGGTGATATACCATGACAATCAAAACTAAATAGGAAAAATAAAAATGTAATATGACTCAAAATAATCATGAAAGCCAATGGAAAGAGTAGCACTCAAAAGTCAACAGTTCTAAATCAAGAGCAATGAAAGAACAAGAGTGAGAAACCTAAACGGAATACGAAAATAATTTCCAGTAAGCATTTTCGCCAAAAGGGCTTACTTACTAAATATTGAAAAATATGATTTTTGAACTGCGTCTCAACCTTGCATGCAAGGGTTGATCTAACTAGATTATTTACCACAAGCCTACAACACGCATAGTGGAAGCATTCACCACATACATACACTTGAACACGAGATTTACATGGAAAACCCTCTAATGGGTAAAACCCACAGACCAAGCAAAAATCCACTATAAAAAATATTTACAAGACTCTAAAGGGCAACTTACACAGAATTAGGACACACACTAGTTGGCTAGTGTTGTTGCACTCTTCGTTGTTGTTAACTACATTATATCCCCCCTAGATGTGGCCCACACATCAGATGTAGCTTCTGAAGCTCCTCCTTCAAACAAACTCTTGAAAGTGATGTTGTTGGAGCAAGTAAATATCACCAATAACCCTTGGAGGTATTTTATATGGGTTTTTTATACACAAATGCCAGAAGCAGAACACCAAGGATATGGAGTTGAGGTCTTTGAAGCTTCTAAAGGGAGGGAAGACATGGAAAAGGTTCTCTCAAGGTATAAACCTATCTGTAGCACGAAAACCTCTTCTCTCTCTTTTTTATCTTTTTCTTCTTTGATTGCTTGCCTTAGAAAATCCGACATCCTATTCAAAGTATACGTAGGGTTAAAAGAGGGTAAATGTAACCTCAAAAAGATAACTTTTTCAGAGCAGATATGGCTTTCATGCTCATGTCACATTCGAACATGGGCCTCTGGCATTCAAACACTCAAGTGTACAGAGAGTTTGGAAAACTTCTGGCTACTTAATGTTCAAAAGTAGAGGCTTGACATTTGAACATTGAGAAACCTGAAAGCAAATGAAGCTCCTGGCCTACTTAGTTTTTGAACGCTATAGCCTAGCATTTGAAAAATGCCTTAAGACCTTCAACCCTAAAGGAGGAAAATTCAGCAAGTCTTAAGGTTCGTTATCCCCCCCTATGGGTATGTCCTTCCTTGCTGCCCAGATTTGGATCCCTCTTGTTCCTCCCAGAGTTGCATTTCTTAGTTGTACTGCCGCATGGGGAAAATGTCTAACTATAGACATCCTACAATCGAAAGACTTCTCTTTATCTAATTGGTGTGTCCTATGCAAAGCTGAGCTTGAGTCCATTGATCACCTCTTCTTACACTGTAAGGCAGCAACTGAGCTTCGGGCAAGCTGCTTGGCCATTTTTGGTATGCATTGGGTTCAGTCTGCAACTGTTCGCCAAGTGCTGGCCTCGTGGAGATGTAGGAGCACTAATAAGAGGGGTCGGGAAGTGTGGAGGACAGTTCCTCATGCTATCTTCTGGTCTTTATGGAGGGAAAGAAACAGAAGGACTTTTGAAGATCTTGAGTCCATTGCCGAACAACTAAAGAACACTTGTATAGGGCTGCCTTTTTGCTGAAGTAATCCGGAGTTTTTTGAAGACCGGATGAACTCCCAAATCTTTTTTGACTCCTTGGCTTTATAGCCTTCTCTTTTGGTTGCATTGGTATACTTCTGGTATACTTCTGTACATGGGTTTCGGCCCTTTTTGTGAATAAAATTACCTTTATCAAAAAAAAAAAAAAATTTACCTAGGCCGATGCTAACCACCTAAAGTTAAATCCTAAGCCTTTAGGTCACCTACCATGCCTAATAATAAGATGCATGGACCACAACCAAATCTCTGGAACAATGCATCTTCTTTAACCACAAATGACTCCATACATGGAATGACAAGGTAATTACAACACAGATTTTTGGCACGAGAATCAGCCAACACACAAACCTACGCAAACTAGGACTTTACATAGTATTGCTAGCTAAATTAAGAAACTTACTAATAACAAGTAAAAAAAAGTTCTTAATGACTAAATAAGACTCAAATTAACTCAAATAAGAAGACAACTTGACTAAAGTTATAACCAAACACCTACTAACTTTAATACCAAACAACCCAAAATCTTTAAAATTATAAAAATACCCCTAAAGCTAAAAATTTGATTTCATGAAATATGAGGGGCCAAAAACCAAGTATGTCCAACAAAACCAAATTTTATGTTCTCCTTTATCATGTAGATGTTTAGTAGGACCCATTGTTCGCTAGTTGGGCCCACTTGGGATTTTCCTCCCTTTTTCTTCTTTTTCAGAAGTAATCTTTAAGGTACTCATCTGCATCATCAACTAAATATAATGACGTAAGGACATGTACAATAAAGTAAAAAGTAGAATGAGAACAATCAAACAAGAGACAAGTGAAAATCTAATCACAAAGGATCATAAGGTCAACATTGACTCCCTACCTTTTTTGAGATGGTTGTAAGTGAAATATCTATGCAAATTTTGGAAGAGGTCCCATTGTGCTTGTTCTTTGCTTACAATACAGTTTAGTTAATGAAATTGGAGTATGGGAAATCTCCAAATGGAAAAAAGAAAAAGATGCTTTAGAATCAAAAAGAATAAGCAAGACTGATGTTGTATGGAATAGACTTCTAGTAAAACTATCAGTGGAAACAAGAATACTAAAAAAAATGATTGCCAAGACAGTGCGCAAAATAAGAAATTTTTAAAAATTTCGAAGAATAAATTGATGTAGTGGAAAATTGGGCTATTGACTCAGTTCCAAAGCATTTTTCTATGAAGGAGTTCAAATAGGTTCTTAGAACTCCTTATGGAACTAGTAGGTTCTTTTTTTCCTTGTATTTCAGTAGCTTATATATTCTTAGTGTATTTATTGAAAATATACTTCAATAAATTGTTATTTTATTGGATGTCTCCAAAGAGATAATTAATAAATTGTTGTTACTACTCAAAGGAAAAAAGGGGAAAAAAAAAATTAATGGCAATGAAATTTCCCAAAGGGTCACTTTCATAACATATTTATACAAAGCTCATTTATATAAGGCCTAAGTCATATATAGAAGATCTGGAGTTTACTTAAGCTCAAATCAAACATCTTATGGCTATGCAGTTTAAGCCATTTCTTAAATCATAGCATCTTCATGCCATGCTCTCTTGGGTTCAGTAGGATTTGTCCTCTTACAAAGTTCCACACATCAGTCATGAAGTGAAGAACAATAGTTAAACCTAACTACCTAATAAACTCCCTCAAATTTCTCGGTCTTCACAAAAGATCTATATATCTTATGCATTTAATAAAATTTATCAGGAAAAAAAAAAAAAAAAAGAACACATACTACACTAAGTTGACATATGGGTAGTGTATAGTTCAAGAAGCAACATGACTTCAGGTGCCAAATTAGGTATTTTTTTAATTGAATGATTGAAACTCCCCTCAAGCATCTTATGCCCCGAACAGATCCATATACCTCCTACTCTGTATATGCCACTACTTAGCTAAAACCTCATAAACAGCACCCCTAGGAAAGGGCAATTAATCGTGTCAGCTCTTTGTAAATATAGATAAATACATATATTTCACATTGAGATATAAGAGTAATTAAAAGGTGCCTTTAATATCAGATTGTCACCGAAATTTCATAGTGTCCACCTAAGGGAAAGATTTTCAAAAATGTAATGCTTAAATATAAAGAAATAAGATGGGTGGTGATAAAATATATAATCCATCCATGTAAAATCTAAATTCTTCCTAAACATTAATAAGAAATGGTGATGCCAGAGCCACCAGCTTCTTAAGAAACGATATTCAGATCCAAGAATCAACAGACAAAGCCACATAGGTAGAACAAGCGTAAACAATATATACCATGCTCACTTCCACACACAGAAACAGAGATACCTATAACTAGGTTAAAATTAGTAATTAAAACAACTGTATTCTGCCTTTGCCATCATAAACTGATAAGATATGAATTGAAGCAAATACAGCAGACTAAATCACGAATATAACCTTGACATTTACAGTTTGGCATGAATAGGATGCTATTTTAAATCACATAAGAAGCAAACTCCAGGCCAATGCATATGGCGATAGGATATGAAACCAGTCCTTAGCCCGTTTTCCTTTACATACCACCGATGAGGCGATGACAGAATGCCCTCAAAGATTTTGCTATTAATGGACAATTCAGTAGTTTCTTTGCATATGAACACATTTGTCATTTTGAAAAATGAAATATTTTCGCAAGACAAATTAGATGCAAAGAATTTCAAGTTTGACAAACTTATTACACATGCCAAATAGCATGCACAGACACACACATACACAGATGTAACTACGTCAAAATTGGTAACTGAAACAACTAAATTCTGCCTATGCAATCAGAAAGTGATAAGATACAGAGATAGAGGCATAGAGCACAGTCACAGCACAATACATTAAAGTAATAACTTTAAATTTAACAGTGATGTGGATAAATGCTATTTCAAATTGTATAGACAGAATAAATCAAGGCCAATGTGATATAAATATATAATGATATGATATGCCATCGGCCCTTTGCCTATCTGCCTTTTCATGCCACTACCATAAAATGCCCCAAATAGTTTTTGCTTTTAGATAATGAAATAAATACAAAAATAGTTTTTTCACATCAAATGATATGTCAATTTCAAAAGAGATACTTTCACACAATCGATCAGGTACGAAGAATTTCAAGTTTGACAAACTTACTAGGCATGCCAAATAATAAATAGCACCACTTCAAAGGAATTGACTGTGCTAAGAAAAGAAAAATGCCATGCCATGTGAGTCAATATTGGTACAGAAAGCAACCAAAACTTACCCAACTAAATCAGCAGCAAGAACAGAACGCAGGAGCTCTGATCGAGATGGCAGTGTCCTATGGATTTCAGAAGAAGGAAAGGGTGTGTGAAGGAACCAACCAACTTTCATTTTGATGTTATAATCCTTAAGGCATTTCGGAAGAAACATCAGATGATAGTCATGGCACCAGACAACATCACCGTCTTCATAATGCTCGTTTACCACATCAGCAAACATTTGATTTGCCTTCTTATATGCAGCAAACTGAGACTGGAAACTTCTGGTGGTTGCGAGCCGATCTTCTTGGGGAAGTCCAAGATAATGGAAAAGAGGCCATAAGATGTTGTTGCAATAGCCATTATAATATTGATGAACAATTTCCTCATCAAGGAATACCGGTATGCACCTCTGCAGTGAATGAAAAAATCAGCATGGTTAGAAATTTTGCAAGTATTCTTTACGAAGCAAAATCATATATTTAAGCAAGTCAACGTCACAAAGCTACAGCAATGCAGGACATAGAACAAGTTCAAGGTGAAAAAGGTTCTGGGCCTAGAACTCCGCACCTTTTCAGCCAAAGCTTTAGTAAGTGCCCTCTGTCCAACCTCATCCGGCACATTTACACCTGCCCAACCAATCCATCTCGCCTCAAACTCCTTGACACCTTCAAGAAAATCATCCAGAAATGCATGAGGTTCCTCTTTGCAGGTGATAATACCAAATGTATAAAACCACAGTCCACAAACCAAAACAATGGAACATAATGTAAATAAATTACAATGAACGAGCAATGCAAAAACCAGAGCATATATACCACTTACCCAGAAGAGCACTGACGAGACCCCCAGCACTTATCTCCAATGACCATGATTCCTCACCTTTCCTAACTGCAGAGACTGGCAACCTGTTAGCCACCACTAACAATCGTTGCCTTAAAGGCCTCCCAACCTGCCTTCCACATCCCTCAGTAAGTGACCTTGCAGCCACAGCCCCTTCCAAGTATTGTTCCACGTAGGAAGCTGAAAAGTTTTCACCTTCTCTTATGGGCACATCATGCTCAAAGACCTTAGTCTTCCCCTTACTGTCAGTTGCCTCATTCAGTTGAGAAATCCTGTTGTTTTTCCTTAGCTCTCTCTCTCTCAACAGCCTTTCAACTCGACTCGTGGGGACGGTAGGATTACCGTTATACTTGTTCCCAGGCATGCGCACAGCTTGAATTCAACTTCCAACACCAACTTTAATATGACCTCTGGCGTTTCTCAGAACAATTTTGTGTCCTACATTTTATACAAAGCATATTAAGTCACGGCAAGCACCATAAGCAACACCAAGTACAGAACCCCTTCCCCTAACCCCCCCAACCCCAAATTTGGTACTTGCGAATATAAACCCACTGTTTTAAAATGAAAAATAAATAAACATTTCTATCGCAGTGCCCACCAAAAAAATTCTAAAATAAAATAACCACTACAGTGAAATAAAAAATAAAAAATCTCAATCAAACACTCGTGCCCAAAAGCTTCGACATCCTCATACACTATAAAAAGAGAGACAGAGTGACAGAACGGTAGACAGAAAGAGATAACAGAGTGAATGGGATCCACAGATTTGTAGGAGGCAAGAAAATCGGGTCTACCATGAAGTTGTGGTAATTGTGGTCCAAGATACTAAAAGCCCACATTGGCATACTCTGATATTGATTAGCACCAGTAACCTTAGCTCACCAAAACAAGAGAAAGAAACAGAATGACAGATGAGCAGAGAGAACAAATAAGATCCACAAAATCCTCCAAGGCAAGAAACTAGTCTTTCGTCTTTTCAACCCAAGATGACAAATAGCAAATCATTGGGATGAAAAATCAAACACATTACAAGAGAGAATATACTTAAAAGTCTGATTAAGCTGAACCAAGAGCATTTTATTCAAACAATGTTTGGATGTTCTGCCATCAGCCAAAAACACTAAAAACCAGTATACCATCCCAAACCATGGGGGAAAAAATTGAAAAAACAAAAAAAAAAAAGAAACTAAGAAAACCCCACCTCAAGAAAACAAGCACTCAGTAAATAACACCAGACCCATGAAAGAAGAAATCAAGTTTCTGCAAAAAAAAAAAAAAATGGTCTGACCTGATTTTGATCCAAAATGTCAATCTCCTGAGACGCGTTTCAACCACGGGGCTAAAAAAGAAGCATCAAAACGGTGGGTGATATGCTGGTGGGGGGGGAGAAGGAACCCAAGTTGTGAAGTGGGTGCTGCTGCTGTCAGCAGAGGGAGAGGAGAAAGAGGGAAATCTCCAGATTCTGAATGGCAGGGAATTATCATAGTGAGAGAAAAAGTGAGGGAGCAACCGAATCGTCGTGTAAGCCTTATAGGGTGCATAACGCCTTCCAGCCATGCAGGTAATACCAAAAGATATGCTGGAAAAATATTTTTCTAAATTAAACGCTCAAAAACGCCTGCAAGCGATGCCTGCTGCGTACGCAATAAATTAGATCAAGGGGGAATCCCCCTTAAACTATACATAGATATCCTCCGTGGAATTAGCAGCGATTACTAATTAATTAGGTTTTTTATAATTACTAATTAAAGAGGTTGTTAAGATCATATGATGGGGTTTAAGATTCTAATTTGGGTAAAGTTTCTCTGCTTCAGGTACTTATATGGGTGTGAATCACACCTGCAAAGAGTGAGCTCAACCAACTCTTTTTCAATCTTTCTTTATTTCTTTGTTTTTTTGGAATAAAAAGAAACACAAATAACATACAAAGCACATAGTGGGAAAATACAAACTCAACCCAATCACACATCTTTTAAAAAACATGTCCTCCAAAATATAGTACCTTCAAAAAGAAGCAAGTCCCCAAAATTTCAGAAGAAATGCACAATAGGTTCACAATCACATGGTGGATACAGTGTTAGACACATTACACTCGCTATACAAAATAATTTTGTATCTAAAGTAGGAACAATTTTCCCTTTCCCTTTCCCTCGTTTTCTTAGAAAAATACAAGAATGAAAATTTTCCTCCATCGTGGGAAAAAGAATGCAAAATGACTCGCATCACATTTGGAGATGCATGTGCTCCGCGCAATTGCTTATCGTCCCTCTACTTAAGATAAGAAAACTTAAAATAGAAGGAAAATAATAACTTTCTTGCGATGTGACATTTTAGTACCTTTTTGCAAGAAGACGACAAATGGGG
This sequence comes from Liquidambar formosana, assembly GCA_039720395.1. NCBI lineage: Eukaryota > Viridiplantae > Streptophyta > Magnoliopsida > Saxifragales > Altingiaceae > Liquidambar > Liquidambar formosana. Next base: position 20,204,571 of record CM077834.1, on the reverse strand, counting down.
CTTCATTTTATTGCATCATTCCCACGAAATGGGAAACATAAATTTTTAATTTTATCTTATTAATTCCCTGTAATTAAAAGGGCATAAAGAATTCCAATAAGTGAGCCAATTATTTTTAAGATTTATGCTCCGAGAGGAAAGGTAGAAGATTCTATATTGGATTCCCTAGGTTCTCTTAAAAGCTCGAGGCCAATCATTAAATAGAATTCGTTCTTAATGTTAATTGGTGCAAAATGGACATTTAAATGTCCAAGTATTTATGCAGCTCAAATTGTAGATACCCTATTAATAACAAAAAGACCAAAAACGAAAAAGGGAGAGGCACCTTAAGGGGTTATATGCAAATCATCTCTCTATATATATTGCTGATGTATGACCACACAAAGGGTCAATAGGCATCAAGGTGTGGCTGCTTCCACGTTCACTACATAATATCTGGGTCGTCCTCATAGTCCATCCAAATTGGACCGAGTTGTTTCGAGGGTAATTCAGTCATAGGAGAGAATGGCATATAGCATATATATTATCACAAAAATGCCCTACCATAATCACAAAATTGCCCCTGTATAGTGTAATTAAGGTGGCACACCTTGATTGGCCAGCGGAAACTCCATAGAAGCTGAACCCCACACATAATATCATTATTGATGTTTTTCTCTCTTTCCCCACTCTTTTAAACTCAAACCGTGATTGAAACCCATGGGCCCAAGCATAATATAATGCCACCAATTTTTGGTACAACAAGAGGTAAAAGTTTATGACAAAGTTAATCCTTTTTGCAGTGTTTAATTTGTGTGAATGGAATGAAAAATAAAAGGATTGGGAATAGGAATGAGAATAGTAATATATAGTATTTTCATTTCAATTTTTGGTAGGAGATGGGAACGAAACGGGAAAGAGATTAGGCATGACCCATTTTTTGCAATTTCATACTTTAAGGGGTGAGAATGGTCATTTTACTTGATTTCAATTAGAAGGAATAAACCCCACACATAAATCCTTATTCATTTCTTTATAGACAACTAAACATTCCAAAATATGTTGGCAATGGAATGATCATTCCATTCTCACCATTAACTCAACCTACGAAACAAAGCATTAGTTTTTTTTATTTTTATTCTACATGATATGATTTTGAATTTTCACTCTCATTTATGATAATAATCTATTATTTTCTTGATTTATTCCATTCAAAGAAACTGATTTTAGTGCTTTATACCTCTCTATTTTTTCTTTTCTTTTTTACAGTTACTTAAGTTTCATTTAAACGTCCAAACAGACCTTAATGAAAGGATTACCATGTCAAAAAGTCGTCATCCTCCCTAGCTACTTTTGTTTTCTTTGTAAGGATGCCCTCATGCTACAAGTTGGATATCTTGAGTTTCTAAGATGGTTAAATAATAATATAAGGCCAAATAAATCACTGAATGTATTATAATAAATATCAAATTATAAAGAAAATTAAAAGAGTTTATACAAGTCATTAGGATTAACCTAATGATAAATGGACGGTGAAAAAAATTATAGAATTAAGATAGGTTAATAGTTAGATCCCACGGATTGTAACCAAAAATAAAAAATAAAAACAAGTACGAGCCATTGCGGCATGATCCCACAACACGTAGTGTGTAAACCGACTGTTTGCTATGTGGGAAACATGACAGCATCGCGTCAATCAAACCATTCATCTTCCACGCAAAGCAACCAATTAAACACCCCCCTCCCCCCGCCCAACCCACCCACCCACCCAAAAACAAAAGCAATTAAGAAATTCATGCTCTAAACAATGCAAACGTGTCAACTCAATCAGCGCAAGAACATGGGAGCTTTAAAAGCAGATGCATGTATCATGTACAAAGGGACAACAATAGTGGCAACGTGATTCATCGCGCCTTCATGCGACCACTCCGACGGCTGGTCTTTGACATTTTGACGAAGAAAGGGGGGAAAAAAAAAAAAATCATGGAGGAAACACATGCTCTTTTTTCTCCCATGCTCGATCTAATCAGTGGTGGGGCAGCCAAGTGCGCCTTTCGGTGGCGGCTGTCTATTCTATTTTACTATATATATCTAGAGCCCTCTAGAGTACGAGAAAAGTATATTGGTGGAAGAGGAGCCCAAGGCATGAGGATAACGTTTTTCTGGATTATCATTAGCAAGTTAAATCCATTAAAAAATCAATCATTTTCAACGCTCTAAGACATCCATTGAGGAAAGTATGTTCAAATAGCTAGAAGGGGAGGACCACAAAGACAGACCAATTGCATGGGCATAAACTTAATCCAGAGTGCATGACATAGTAATGTCAATCATGGCAACCATTATTAGCACTCTGGTTGAAAATTGTTGGCCTGCGTTGATCAATGGAATATGACTTAATCGACACTGCTGCCTTACTTATCCAGAAAAAAAACAAGACACTGCTGCCTTTTTCCAAACTCGTGTAATTATAGACTAAAATGTCCTCATTTGGGTAATTATCAAATACACACATTTTTTTCACAGCGAGTCGCAAACAGGGGAATCTTGAGGGGTGAACCTTGAGGGGGTGAACCGAGTAGTCCTACGGCCTCTTTTCAAGTAAGAAGTCTTAGTTTCAACCCTCACCATTGCCCTTCAAGGCCACCCATAGACTTTGTTTTGTAATTAATTTCCCGATATATGTGGGACGGGGAACTATATGTACCAAGAATTAGTCAAGTGCAAAGTATCTTGAACCTTCCTAATATCCCAAAAAAAAAAAAAAAAAAGTCACAAATGGGGGGTTGAGAGGGCACACTAAATTTGACAATATTATGTACACAAATTTCTAGAAATTTCAAAATTCAAAGTCATGCAAAATACATAAAGATGTTTAAAAATGTCAAAAGAAAGTTGGACAATAGTAATTTTATTAAATAATATAATCATTGTGTTCTCTCTTTTTTGTTTTTTTTGTTTGAAAAACAGTACTTGGTGTGTTTTATTCATGAGGAGGAATTCCTCTTTACCCACTCATATTCTATCATGTGTCCTAATTAACCAAAAAATATGAACATGAAAATATGAACACACGAACTCATGAACACAAACAGATATATGAATACATGCATCCATGTTCATGTGAACATGACATGTAGATATGAAAGTGTGGACATGTATCCTTGATCATATAAATATAGAAAAACATATAGTACACAATTAATTATCATTAATTAATGGGATATATGGTGTTAAGTGAGTTGGGGTAAAAGAGACTATTCACTTGCAGTATTATCCTTTCTATTTCTAAGTTAACATCCACCGGGAAGCTCAATGCAGAGAAGGACGGCAGCAGCCACTAGGTTGTGCTCCTTTCACTTGGGACCACATATCCGAGGACGAGCCATCAGTATCTCTAGATGTGCAAATTAATGGTGCATGCACAAGACAATATACTAAGGCTAGTTTGGTACCTTGGATTAAAATGTTGGATAGGATAGAAATTTTGAATGAAGAAACAGTTTTTGATTGCTTTAATTTGTTTAAAATGGGGAAGATTTTTTCTGTCACTTCATTTATTTTAAATGAGATAGTATCCTAAGATAAAAATATACCACCTCCCTTGACAAGTTTATTCGATCTATCCCGCGTATGGAGGATATAACTATCATATCCGACCTATCCAGTATACCAAACATAGTTAGAGAAGGAATTTCAACGCCTAGACATGCAATGAAAATGGCATCCAAAATTTACCAAGAAGGCAAATAAAATAGCTTACATACTGTCACCCTAAGATCATCTCATGGCTATTGAGAACAAATTAAATCAGATGATTCTATTTCTTAATCTTTCTAACTTACTCCTCCAAAATCAGGTCAAAAAGATTGAAAAAAATCAACTATTCACAACCACCAACTAATTTTGCAACCTCCAAATTGTTAATAACACACACATACACACATTATTATATATAGATATTATACAATGCACACCACAACGAGATTTGAGTAGTGTTGTGCGTCCCAATTCTTCGAATGCCTTAACTAATCCGACGCATATATGTAAGAGAGTCAGAATAGTACGACCCATATATGTGAGAGAATCAGAATAGTACATATAACTTGCGTACTTGAGGTGTTTCTAGAGTTGGGAGGCTTATTTGATCTCGTAACAGTATCGTGCTGTGTGTGTGATTGCATGAGTAGTGTGTTGTCAGCATGCAATCATGTACTATTCATTATACACGATCACATGATTGATAATACGCCAATCATGCATGTTATCGCGCACAGCATAATGCTGTTACAGTATCAAAAAAAAATTTGTAGGGCATATGTATGAAATGCCTACCTCCCTTGATTTGTTCAAGGAGAGGGCCAGAGAGGTTTTGACCTTCAACAATGCCAATGAACAGTATGAACATTCAGAACTATTTCCTTGAAGGATAATGAATGACAGCCCCCTACCCTTGTATAAAAGTGCATAAGATAAGATGGGCATGAAAAACCAGTAACGAAAGTGACTATAAACGAATCAGCTGGCAGAGGAAAAGAAAGGAAGCCAGAAATTGACAGGATATGCTCGCATGCATCCTTGTTTTCTTCCCTGCTGAACAGATGCAAGTGGAGTTCGTATTATTACTGCTGTCAAGAATACGGAATTCTAGAGTAGTAGGAGAACCCGTGAAGGCCAACGTAGTAGCCACAGAATTCACAGAGTCACAGTTGGGCAAGCCTCAAATAGGACAGGAACAGGGCATCTTTGCCTACCTAAGCCATAAATTTGTCATGCATGCAAAAGAGGTGGATGGGTCCCATTAGGGGAGAAATCTTGATTCATCAGCCAGATAACCTGATGGGATGATCTTAACAATCCAATCGACCAAGGTTTTATTGGATTGTCAAAAAGATTGTCTGTGGCATGGTAGATTGGAGGAGAAATATCTTGTCCAAATAGACAGTAAAATCTATAATTAGTTGTACAGAAATGCTTGCATAACAAAAGCAATAACAATCAAATTATGATTACAAAAAATAATAAATCATGAATGTTTTTTAAGAAGAACAAAACTAATTTGTGGTCATAATTTTACTATCATTAGCACCACCTTTAGTTTTAATTAAAATGTGGCCAAAAGAAAATGTGTTTCCGTTATTACTTTGAAACTGAAAATGAATTTCTTCCTGAGGGGCTGACGAGCTACAAATGCTCAGGTTTTACTAAAACACTAATACGTATTCGTGCATGCACAAAGGACACGTTAATAGCTTCTTATAGGAAAATGATTTCATAGCAACTTGTCATTCTGAAAAGATAATGACCAATGTTGATCACGGTTTGATCAAAAGTAATGACCAACCTATATATATTGTCATTACTTTTCATAGTAAAGGACCATCACACTAGTCGTATTTCTTTCCCAAGGGCTAACAACGTTTAATTTTAAAAAATTCTCATTTAAACTGTAGAATTCAAATCGAAGTGGACACAAAATTAGGCTCTACAAAACCTAACAGTTCATCACAAGAACTCTTTGTTTCCCCTGTTTTTCTATAACAGAAAGAAAATGCTGCCACTCGATCATCTTATCGAATATTCGAGTCAACCTTTCTCTTCGTCGTCAATCGATCTGCTCAGATTATTGCTTGGTAAACTTCTAGCCTAATTTATGTGTTCATCATTCATTTTGTAGTAAATCATTACCCATACCAATTGCTAAAATCTTTTATGGACCACAAAGAAGAAAACCTCTCCAAAAAAACCAAACTCTCTACTAATCACCACAAAAAGTAACAAGATATATACTTACAGCTAACGGCTAGGGTCCTGGAAACTGTCTCTAGCCTCCAACCTCTGGACCCGATCATGTGGAGGCACACAGATCTTGATAGGGTACACTTTCTTTCTCTTGTTTTTCAAATAATGACCATGATCGAAATAGTGCAAATCACTTGTACCAACAATCTCAGAGACAGTGGGAGCATAAACTGATGTGGGTACATTAACTTTATTTACTCCATTACTCTTTCCCTCTCTCTATTAAGTTTCACTTGTGCTTCACAATTCATCTGCAAGGCCAACAAGCTACAAGGAGGCTTGGTACTCTCATTCCCCTTTCGATTATGTCATTAGACAAGGCCAATAAGGCAATAACTCAATGTGGGTCCCGCTAAGTAGGATTGTAGGAGAGGTGAATTCGATAAAGTCCTAACCTTTGGTTTTTGATTGAAAGCGATTGTTCTTGAAACTCAAATATGTGTCTTAGTGCTTAGTAACCTGAGACTTCTACCATTACACCAAACAATAACACTCCAGTTTCCTAGACAAGAGACCTCTTAATGCTTAACAATTCATTTTCTACTGAGACAATCTTGTTTTCTAACCTCTAAAGATGAAGCAAAATTCGAAACTTATAGCACCCACGTTCCTTAACCACAATCGAGTTATGTTTTTTTTTTTTTTTTCAATGAATGATCTTTAAACCACAACCGAGCTTAGTGTTGTTTTGACATAACTCTAGGTACAAGTACCGTACAACCAAAGTGATGCAGTGGCCAGATCACAATCAATAACTTTTAGGATGACACTACTTTACCCTATATTTTACCTTACTTTTTATCATATTATATGTATTTAGGAAAGTAAAATTATAAGACCCATTAATATGATTATATTCTATAATTTAATACCCTCCTAAATAAAAAGAGTAGGACAAAGTAGCATTACCTCACTTTGAACTCAATAGCTATCACGGGGAGAGAAAGAGAGACAATATAAAGTGAAGACAATATAAATAGAGTAGGGCAAGGTAGCATTACATTCACTTTGAACTCAATAGCTATCACGGGGAGAGAAAGACAATATAAAGTGAAGACAATATTTGTCAGCCACAAGCCTGACAAAGCATCAAATGAAAATCAAGCATTATCCGTCTCTCGAAAAATATATCAAAACTAAAATAACCAAAACTCCAAATCTCAATATACTCTATGAAACTCTGTTTGATGGCTCAGAGCACAGAGAAAAAGAAAATAAGCAAAATTCCAAGTCTCTTGGACCTGTTTCGTTGTGAAGGGTGAACTACTGAACTCCGACAATAGTTTTTGAAAACATGTTTTCAAGAACAAGAACAGAGAACCAATTTCTAACCGAAAAGAAAAAGACGCTGAATTCTGATACCATGAAGGGTATTGAATTAAAGTGTGGTAGAAAGATTTGGAAACGGTGAGATATATTATTCATTGAGTATCAATAAATATATATATATATATATATATATATATAAGGTACAAATATTATAATATAATGTGTGCGGCCATGAAATCCCTTAACGGTAAGGATATTGGTTTGACAATTGTTCAACTAATAGAATTCAATTGGTCTGCTAGGCTATAGAATAGGTCTGCCATGCTTTAGTAGACTTCTATCAGTGGGCTATGCCTTAGCATAGGTTGGCTGTCGGTTGGCTATGGCCTATGCCTTACAGAACCATTCAAAACTCATCATACATATTCTTTTGTGATTCTAAATTACAAAACATACCCTTATCAGCACAACTTTTAATTAGAAAAAAAAATACTTTAGTGAAATCAATAACAAAATTAATCAATGCCAATTTGAATGTTTCAGAATCTGAAATCCAAACATAATGATATATAGACAAATTTTGTACTTAGAGATCGCAATAATAAGCCGTAAATCAACTTCAAATCAGATCAATCGCTAGAGAGAGAGAGAGAGAGAGAGAGAGAGAGAGTAGTTGAAGGCTACTCAAGTAGAAGCTAATATTTCTTGTTAGAATTATATAAACCAACTGAGAAGGACATTAATCCATAGCTAAAATTGTCACATTCGTGATTAACACAACTTCAATCCAATCAACATCTTGTTCGGCTTTGATGAAAGTCGCCTAACACTACATATATATTTGTATAGATATATATCCATATAGACAGAGAAAGAAGGAGAGAGAAGGGCTGACCTCTGGATCTTTTATTATTCGTCCAAAGCTCTGGCGAAGCCCGGATTCTCCTTCACTTCACGAGATAACAGAGAGAGAGAGAGAGAACAGAGTCTCTGCAGCTGCATTTATAGAGAGAGAGATAGATAGAACGTATATATATATATATATAGAGAGAGAAAAGAATGGGAGGGAGCTTTATATATGCGCGTATAAGTGTATATATATGTATTGATGTATGTCTTTACTTTGAGAGAGAAGCGATAGAGAGAGAAGCAGAGCTTAATTTGGCGGATAGTTTGTGGCTAATGAAAGCGGAACGGGGTGGGTCTCTTTCCTGTGTAAACTCTAAAGTGCCCAATCATTTGGAGGGAATTTGATTCCATTTCTTTATTTGAATTTTTTAATTTTGTGTATAAATATGCGCACACGCTGACACACTCATACTCACGGATGACACACTCATACTTAAGCAGAGACTTAGAAAAGGGCCCGCACTGAATTGGTTTTACTATTGCCAGCGCAACTTGCAAGTTTGGAATAAAATGCATTAATTTTTTTTTTTCTTTTTTTTTGTTTTTTTTTGTTTTTGTTGGAGTGATGTGTATCTCATGCTATTAGGCTGGACCATTCATAAGTTTATGTATCCTATAATAAAAAAAGCATAGGCAGGCGTTAGGATTTATCTTCAAGGAGATATTATGTTATAATTCTATGAAGTAAAAATTGAGAGCTAAAAACCCTGAAAAGATTTTTTTAACAAACTATTTTTTAGTAATTATTTTTCAATTTAATACCAAAAAAAGAATATTATTGTCAACTTATTACCAATTGACTGTAAATATGTTATAAAATAACTACTATCTTTCTCTTTTTGGCGTTATGTTAAGAAATAATTATCAAATGCTAAATATCTCTCCAAAAATTAAAAAAACCTTGGTTAAGCGAATGGGGGCACGTGTTCCCAAAAGCCCCTTGGCTCCGCCAATTAAAAAGAGTGGAAAATCAATCTCGAATAAGCATACTCATCTATGCAGCATTCATATAAACCACATACAAAAGCAATTAAACTCAAAATCAATTAATTCTGCGTGGCTATAATTTTAAAGTGCTTTCCAAAAGAATCTATCTCTAAATAATTCTTTCTTTCATTATTCCTGCCACATAAAAGAGGATCCATTAGCGACCCTTTTTTAAATTTTTTTTTATTTAGGTTAATATAGGTTATCGAGAGTTTTAATCCGTTGGACCTTTAGATATGAGTAAAGCTACATGCCCATTTTGCAGCGACGAATGTATAAGAAAAATTCGGTCAATGATCGACAGTAAAAGACGAACACAAGACTATCTGCTCCTTGAAACTAATCCACCCCATGAACAACGTTGCAAACGATTTATTCAACCCTTACTCGTCCCTCTAATAAATGAGATTCCCCATTACTGTTGATGAAGTGAGGTAGATGTGGGGATGGCGTGATAAAGAGGGGTCGGTCGGTTGTGTTTGAATTGACCGACGGAAAAAAACAATAGCGCTTGTTTAACATGCCCACCTAATTGACATGACTTCTTCTTTCCTTTTCTTTTTATGACAAGGAATCCCAACCTTACCTGAAAATCTTGTGGTTTGCGGGAAGAAGTTGCACGTATCTGAGGTTTACTCTCATCTCGATCACACACACAGTTAAACCTCCAACTTAAACTTTTGGAATCTACACAGCCAAACAATTGGGTATGAGCCAGAGAAATACACCTACTGGAAATATTGGATTCATGCTGAGGCACAAATGTTGGAACTAGGACAATTTGGCATGTCCAAAGTAGTCTCTAACTCCAATATTGGGTAGAAAAACTCCCCAAAATTTAGATTTTTTTTTTTAAAAAAAATTTTATACTTCACCCGTCTCACAAAGATAGACTATTTTTATTATTTTTTTCAATCTCAAAATATTTGTCAATTTTGAAAGTCAAATCATAAGTTTTTTCAAACTTTCCTATACTACCTTTTGTTATTTCAATAATTACTTTCAACACAAAACCAATATCAAGTAAGTAATGATACTTTTGAAAAGATGAGTTTAAGTCAATGTAATGATAGTTTTTTTTAAACTGTGTATTTTATCACACTTGCCTTATCATTTTGGGACGGAGAGAGTAGCTCAAAAGGGATAAGAAACCAAATCAGATTGTGTTGATCTCTAGGAAAATATTTATTCCCTTTGTCGCCATCTTTAAAATTCAATTGTTAAAGGAGAAAAATTCGAGGAATATACCAATGAGTCAGCTAGCTCAGACAAACAACCTTATTAAGGGTAGAGAAATTCTTGGGGAAATTTAGTAAAGGCAGACAAACTAGATAAAATTTTTAATTCTTAAACGTATTGAGCCTGTATTTGTTGCCTACGTGACATGTCTATGTTAAACTTATACATGAGGGGGAGTGTTGAAAATACACCACATCTCATATCACCCAAATATTGGGTTTGACATAATTTCATATGGGGTCCTCTATTGGCATCCAAAGACTTGCTCTTCATCCCCCACTTATTTTACATTTTAAGGTTTTATGAAAAATATAGAATATTTTCATAAAAACTGATCACATATTCTATTAGAAAACATCATTTTGAACAACTTTTTAGAATAAAGTTTTTCCAAAATCTATTGTTTAGGTATACTTTTTTGTCATTTATAGTATTTGCTCCATAAATGACTAAAAAGTCCACTTAAATGATAGATTTTGAAAATTTTTTCTTCTAAAAGGTTATTAAAAATGATGTTTTCTAATAGACATGCAGCACGATCAGTTTTTATAAAAATTTTATATATTTTTCATAAAATTTTAAAGTATGAAATAAGTGGGTGATGAAAAGCAAGTTTTTGAGTGCCAATGGAGACCTTCATTTTATATGCCTATTTGGATCATCCACTAAAAAGATTAGGCTTTTAAGTTGGAAATTTAACATGGTATCAGAGTATGTAGTTTTTGGGCCCATTTCGCTCATGAAGTCATATTTGTTGTCCACGTAACAGGTTCGTTATTGTCTTGTTAGACTTGCCCATGAGGAAGAGTAGTTAGAAATATATCACATTCCACATCAATTAAATATCGAGTTTAATATGTCTTTGGACCCTCTACTTATAAGTTTAGGCCTTTAAGTAGGAAACTTAATAGCATTGTTCAAAATGGGCAATGAATTTAGCAATTCAAGGAACAAACCTAGGCCACCAGATATTTTCACAAGTTGTTGTGAGGGTACGTTGTGATTCTTGTGAAGTTGATCGAATGGCTCTATATTTGTTATTGCATGTAGTTCATTGCTCGTATAAGCATAAGTAAAAAGAAAGGTATTTGAGATGGACTTTTCATTTTTAATGAAAGGAGTCCAAATTTTTTCTTGTGTGTTTGCTAAAATGGAAGGAGGGATGGTAATGAATACTCATTAAACCAAATTTTTTTTAAATAAAAAAGAAAGAAAGAAGAAACATTAATTTTATTATTTTACTGACATAAAAAATGGAAATGGAAGGTAAAAGAAGATGAGAAAAGGTGCATTTCGTTTAATGAGTGCTCATTACCATCCCTCCTCCCCCCCCTAAACACAACAAAAGATAGTGTCATCCACCTTTTCCTCCCATCTTTTCACTCAATCCCCCTTTGGATCTCAGAAACAAGGAAATTAAAGAGAGAGAAATTATTTTTTAAAAGAAATTTTGCAGTGATTTGCTTTTCTTCCACTTATTCTTTGTTCTTTCCCCCATTCTTTTAAAGATTCGAACAAAATTGGGAGATTATTGTGATTCATCTGACTTTGTACGCACTGCAAGATCAATATCGATATTTTACATGCACGGATTTACTTTACATGACTTAGAGCCTTCTGACTCACTTCTCAGTGTCTGGTTGCAAATTATAATGTGTGCATAAATAATATATATATATTATTTTTGCATGCTTCCATAAAATAAAACAAAAGAGAATTAAAGATGAGTAATTTATAAGGAGCTTTCTCCAGACCTTGTGCGGCCAAACCACCACCTTTTGCACACTTTAGAGGTTGAGGCTAGGGAAACCACGAGTCCAACACCCTCCCCGCCCACTAAAACTAGCTTTATTTATTATTTATTATTTTATTATTATATTTCTTTTGGGTCAAAAAAATTAGCTCAAAATATGCATATGGCAAACTTCGGTTGCAGTTGGTTTAAGGGAATGAGGGAAAGAAGTGAAATAATAATTTCATCCCTCCAATAAAAATGAGTGCTTTGCTAGTACAAAAGGAATGGAATAATCATCCTTTGTGATGGTCAATCTATTCCCTTGTTAGAAGAAATAATCATTATTTTCCAAATAAAAAGAAATAACTACTCCTACTTTTTAAAAAGTGAAAAACATTTAAACCGAGTTCCACCTATTATTTTCATTTTATTTCCATCATTTATTAAATATTGCAATAAAATTACTGTTCCCATTTCCATTCTCATTTTGTTTTCACTCTTATTTTATTCTCTTTTCATTTCATTGATCTAAATCAAACGCAGCCTTAGGTCACGTTTGATTAGATGGAGTGAAAGCAGTGAATGAGATTTGAAACAACTGTCCATGACTCCATTCCATTCATTAATGAATTAATTTCCTCCTGAATTTTTTTTTTTTTTTTTGGTAAGTTATCCTCCTGAATTTTGAAAGGGGACATGACCCCAAATGAATGGTACTACTGTCCACTACAGGCCTACAGCTAGAGCTAGAAGCATTTCTTATGCTTTACGGCTTTACAGCGCATTGGAAACTCAAAGACCCTCTGAGGATCGAGTGAAAAACATTCACAAAAATAGCAGTTCCCACAAAATTTGCTGAAGTAGGATTTTATTCTCTTGGACTGCATGTCTAGTGGGATCCGTTTTGATTTTGCTGGACCATTCCCATGGTGACAAGCTCTAACACGTTTACCCACCTTTATGCCTTTGGGCCTTGTTTGGTTATCACGTGAGCCCTCGTGTCGTTTTGTAGGACTACCTCAGTCCCCTGTCCCTGCTTTTTCTTTGTTTTCCTTAATTTTTCTCTTTATTTTTGTATGCAAGTAGGATTGCTTTCTGCCTTCTTCTTATTATTTTTTTCATTTTTGGGGTGGGTGTGTGAAAGATTGCTTTGCCTTTACAAAAAGCTTGTGTTTTCCACTTGCAAAACGTTGAGATTCCAATTGATTTCAAGGTGGAAAAAAAAAAGGATGCTTGCACTACGTACAGATCGCATTTGATTTTTTGAATCTTAATCTACAAGAAAGGGCTACATGACTTTTATATATATATATGTGTGTTTTAACTCTCCCTAACATTGTACGATAAGCCACAAATAAGGACACTCACATTGATGAAGCCTAGAAATTAGTTTTGAAGGATCAAGATTAGTGAGAAGTATGTTTTTTAAAATTTAAATTAAAAAAAAAAAATCTATTTGAAAAGATGAAAAAAGGGAAAAAGAAAACTTTTCATTTTTAACTTTTGGTAGGATAAAAGAATAAATTTTAATTAATTAAAGGGTTAACTAGTGTCAAATAAATTTTTTTAAGGGTCAAATTTTTAAATGGCCAAAATTGGGTCAAAAAAAAAAAAAAAAAAGGTCCTAATGGTCATGTGACCCCCTCTCTCACACCTCCCTCTGTCCCCTACACATACCTTTATAATGCTGACTAACATCAATATGCAAATCGGGATTAGAGCGTGTGATTAGACCTAATTTATGCATGTGATCACAACAGTGAACAGCCACAGGTCATTTTCTAATAAGGCCCAATTAATTTTTTAAGATACCGACTTCAATATTATTTCTTTTTTCATTTCTATTTCCCCTGTGTGCGCGTACGCGTGCGCATGACTGTGAGAGAGATGGCGAAAGAGAGATGAAGCTAGGGCGCCATGTGTTGCCACAGAGAGCCAAAGAAAATATTTTTGGTCCCCCCTCTGCCATGGGTTTTGCGATATTTGTTCTGGATCCCAAGAGAGGATATTTCATGCACGTAGCTATCTTTCGGCATTTTTTGTTCACCCCATCGTAACTAAAATGCATGCTATTGATGCAGACATGTACCATTCTACAAGCTATAATTTAAAGTGCCTTTGTTCAAGTTACCAAGAGAGGTGCGGTTGAGACCTAACCTGTCAAGCAATTAGGTTGTGGGTTTGGTACCCCCCCCCCCCCCCCCCCCCCACCCCCAAGAAAAGGAAAAAAAGAAAAAAGAAGGAAAAATGGTTGGTTTAACTAATTAAAAATGGCATACCTTATCCTATCCAGGCAGAAAAAGAAAAAATGGCTTCTCTGGCTTGTTATCAAGATTCTTTTGACATGGAGTGAGTTTAAATTTTGAAGAAATAGCATAAGGTGAGAGAAGTAGGATTAGTATGCTAAGCCTAATTTTTCGAAATGACAATGCTATGCATCTTAGGGTAAGTGATTGCATTTTCATCACATCGGGCAAAAGTGATAAAGACTTACGCAAAGCCTAAGCCCTAGCCAATGAGATAATTATCATCTCGAGGCATACTATGGTCAGCCACGGCAGTCGAACTGTTGCACGTTGATTAAAGCGTGTATGACACGTCGCGCGACGGTTCGACCGCCACGGCTAACCTAATCATTTCCCTTATCACTAATAAGTGAAGAAAAAGGGGGGTAAGAGTTCTTCCACTTAGTGAAAAGCATCTATGTGTAGCACCCCTAAAAAAAAAAAAAAAAGGGAAAGGCATCTACGTTTTTGGAAAATTACAGAGGGAGCCACTTTAGTTTTTTTTTAAGGATAGTAAATCTGTCACTAACAATTTTTCCAAACACTAAAGAATGCCAAAAAATAAAAAATAAAAAACAAAAAAAAAAAACCGTCTTGCACTTCTGAAAAGTTACATAGATGGAATTTATACCATGTTTGTTAAGTTGGAATGGAATGGGTGGAATGAAATCACATTTTAATTCATTGCAAATTAATAGCGTGTTTGGATAAAATAATTTAAATGAGAATAAAATCAAACAACAAGTTTGGACAGCCATTTTTAATTTCTTTACATTCTAAACTAATTCAAGCATTAAATCAAATTTCATTCTATATCCTGATCAATTTCAAATAACAAACCTCTAAAAGCCATGACAAATAAATATAAAGAAAGATTTCATCCCTTTATATTAATTAATTAGAGGGCATGTGGATGTCCAATGTCAAAGGAAACAAGGAATCATTCATATTGCTTTTCATAGAAATTTATGGCAAAAGTCTCTCCTCTAAATGAGTTGAATGGAGATATTAAATGGATCTCTAACTTGAAAGAGCTAGCATTGAGAGCAGGTGAGCCGCCCTCTCTCACTGTGGGTCATTTGAGGTGGTCGGCAAGTCATTTTTCAACTTGAAATGATACCAAGAATTGTAACGTCATTTCACAAAATCCCAAAAAAAATCTCCTCTCTCTCACATCTGATATTAGACTAGGGTGAATATGGATGTCTGGTGTCAGTGGAATCTTCACATAGTATTTCGTAGAATCATAGGGTGGAAGTCCCACCTCCGAACGGGGACAATAGGGAAAATTCCACTTTAGTGAGTGCTTCCCAATAAAGGGAAATATTACTTGAAATGATATATATAAAAATAAAAATAAGAAAAGCTGAAGGGGAATTAACCGAATTACAAATTAGTCGGGTTACAAGTAAATAGTTACAATCAGTAGTTATTTTTAGGCCCTGTTTGGCTAAGCTTTTAGATAGTCCAAAATCACTTTTGAAGCCTAAAATCACTTTTGGTCCTATTTGGCAACCTAAATCATAATCACTTTTAACCTCAAAAAGTGATTTTATAATAAGCAGACTGTCTCCAACTTCTAATCAGAAGCTGGTGTCAGCTTTTGCAGAGGATTTTAATAACTTTTCATATTTCCAAAGCTATCCTTAATACTTGAGTATGAAAACAATTTTTTCCACTTATATCCTTTAACAAAATGATAATAACCACACCTTAAACCCGACTTCTCTTCTCTCTTGCAGTTGTACTCCTTTCTCCTGCTGGCATCAATGTGTTGGTAACTTCAATCAACTTGGATCAGTAGGATACTAATTTAAACTTCAAATCTTTTTTTTTTTATCTTTTCATATATTCATTGATTTATACTTGTTGGAATTTTTTTAAGAATTGATTCCATAAAATTTGGATTTTTGATAAAAAAAAAAATTTTTAAAAAGAATATCGATTCATGCTCTTTTTTTTTTTTTCTTCTTTGTTTATCAAAAAAAAAAAAAAAAAAAAAAAACGTGAGCAAAATCCCTAGTAATACACTTTTGTGGGGTTGGTTGAGAGGTCAAGTACTCTTGTGTGTGTTTTCTAAAGGTTATCATTTTGACTCCTCGCCGCTCTTGTTGTTTGTATGGTTATTAGACGTCTCACATAGGCTGTTGGGAGAATAGTCTGAGCTTAAATTTTGATAAGAATACGGCCTAGGATACCCCCAATCATTAATATTAAAAAAATAAAAATAAAAAATAATTACTAATACCAAATAGAGCAAATAAAAATAATAAAACAAAAAAAAATCATCTATTATAAGGGATAGTTCAATCAATTTAGGATTATAACAACTTTAGCAAATGTTCTTACCAAACAGACAAAAAATCACTTTCAGTTCTAATAGCACTTTTGAAATACAGTTTCCAAACAAAGACTGATTCTTTTCTACTTTTCGTAACTTCTAATTCTCTTCTGCTTTTGTCTAAAAGCAAAAGTTATAGTTTTCCCAAACAAGGCCTTAGTCAAGTTAATAGCCATGAATTAGGAAGCTAGTAATACTTTATATTGAGCTATAATTATTTTTTCATAGCCCAACCAATCTAAAATTTCCCCAAAGTCAAATAGTGTTTCTATTCTCACTCACTTCTATCCGTTTATCATAGCGAGCAAGGCGGTTCTGGAGCAAGGCGACCGCCTAAGCCCCACATTTTGGCTCAAAAATGAGGATCTTATTTTGGGACTAAACCTTGTAGTAAGCTTAATCTTATTTATTTTTTCTAGAAAGAGTGATTATAGCAACTCCTTAACTTTATTTGCACACCCCTACTAATTTTTATTTATCAATATTTTACCAAAAATATATAATAAAAAAAAATTGTTACATAATCCACCAGAAAACATCATTTTGAACAACTTTGTAAGAGAAAGTTTTATCAAAATTTATCGTTTAGTGTATTTTTTGATCATTTACCGTCTCTATTAATTATTGGCTAAAAAATCCATTCATGCGAAAAATTTTGTAAAAACTTTCTTCTGCAAAGTTGTTCAAAATGATGTTTTATAGTGGATAGCAGTGATCAATTTTCTTAAAACCTTTTATATTTTTCTAAAATCTTAAGAAATTAGAATAAGTGGGATGTGCAAACAAACTTTATGTTAGTACTAAGAAAAAAAAGGTTGAGTATAGGATTTAGGGCCTCGTCTTAAGAATTCACCTAGGGCCCCAAAAATCTCAAAACCAACCTTGATAGCACGTACAAAATTTGTTGTTGTTGACATGACACAGTACATTATCACAATAAGCTAACATATTAGCTAGGTGACTTGTTATTGGTGATGTTAAGGTTTTGCTGGGTAGCACTCCTATGTGGGTTGTGCATAATGTCTCTAGATTAGCTAACAAAGTTGCTCATTCTTTTACCCAATGAACTGCTCATTGTAAATATTTTGGTTCCATTTTAATCACCTCTTTGTCCGAATATGTCATTTCCTGCAAATGAGATTGAAGGAGATAGAAGCAATTGCTCTTCTTTTCATTAGTAATAATTACTTATTAAAAAAATAAAATAAAATAACATAGTAGCTAGGTGACTCTATTGCTAGGCAGCATTACGATGCTATGTTTCTAATATTGTACATGATGATACCACATGTCTCATATCATGTCATGCAAATACAAAAAATGAAAAAAGTGAGGTGAGACCCCTTAGCATTTTTTTTAAGAAAAAATCCTAGTTAAATGGTGCATTTGCCTCTCTCTGAAGAAGAAAATGACGATGAGTATTGAGTATTGAGTATTGAGTATTGAGATGGACTCATTTTAAAATATGATGCATATATATACATATATATGGTTCCTTTTGATTAGGAAGAAAATGCAGCAAAATAAATACTCCATTGATGTGACATTTTATTTGCTTTCGGAATAATGTGAAAGTAGAAGCTTTTCTTGAGGCTCCATGAGTATTGATTCTTCGGCCATCCGAGCCCCAAAAAATTGTAGTAGTATAGCATAGAATGTCTACTTTCCAACACAACTCTTACCCTAACCGAATAAATTAGACTAAATAATTGCATTTCTATATGACAGTCAAATGTATGCTTAATTCTTTTTAATAATTTATTTATTTATCATTATTTTCTTCCTATCGTAATAAGTAAGGCACCACTGGCCTTGGTGGTACTCCCCCACTCAAAGTAGTGTAAATAATAAATAATACTGGAGTAAAAGATCAAGATTAAGAAAAAAGACCATTAATTGGACCACAAGGCATTCTTATCAATTATCAATTTTATGTAATATCTTTCTAAGAAATGATAAACTATCTTAAAAGAATGTAGCTTTTATTAGGCCCAAAAAAAAAAAAAAAAAAGAAAAAGAAAGACACTAAACAAGTCATTACTGTATTTATCACTGTTATTAATTCTCTGCAACCAAAGGACCCAGACCCTAGAATCCTAGATCGAGTTTTTCTTTTTCCTTTTTCTTTTCTTCTGGTGGGCTGTAGAAGCCCCTTTTTTTCTTTTTCTTTTTTTTAAGGATTTACAAAGTTCGAACCTTTTACCTACTTCTTTTGAAAGGAAAAAATATCACATAAATTATAAGGCTAGCTATATAGTAGTACACGTACTTAAGAGTTAAAGAAATTCCATCTCTAATTTGGCTTCAGGGTTCCCAATAATCGTGAATCATCAAGGGATAATATGGTTACATTTGTGAGCACGTGCAACCATGAAAATTTTAGTTTTTCATTTTATTTTATTTTGGATAAGTAATGTTTGGTATATTTACTATAGTGCCACAACTCCATTTCCAATAAGGCTTTTTTTTTCTTTTTTTTTTTTGAGGGAAACAATTAATGGAATATATATATATATATACTAGAAATATAGACTTTTTGTAAACATTATGATTAAAATTTTCAAATCATTACTTTGGTTGAATTTTGGAGATTGTAATAAAGGTTTGTTTTTGTATATTATAAATAAAGTTTGAGTATAGTTTATCAAAAGGTTCTTATGTGCAATCATTGATAAAAAAAAGGTTACGTTCTTATGTGCAATCATTAAAAAGAAATCATGAATCCCCCCTACGAATCATGATGTAGATTCTACCGACTGCCCATTACAATTGGAGATATTTCAACATTATGGCATGATTTGGTGCTTTTGTTTGTTTGGCAAAAAATGTGGGCATACCTAGTACTCCCTCCTGTCTTATAAAGGTACATCATATTTGCTTTTTCTTTTTTTGTCTCAAAATATTTGTCTACTTTGAAAAGTCAAACCTATAAATTTACTTAACTTTCCTATAATATCCTTTATTCTATAAAAAATTACCTTTTTTTTTTTTTTTTATTTTTTAGAATTGTAGTAAGGGAAGGGTAATTTGATTATAATTTAAATAAAAAAAAAAAAAAGAGTCTAATAAATGCATTAATAATTTTTTCTTAAATCGCATGTTTTATCAAACTATGACCAATCTTTATGAGAGGATGGGAGTAATATAACGTTGCTAGTATATCTTGGAATATAATGGGAGCACAGTGCATAACTAAGTGCAATCAATTATCTCTTCTTTTTTCCCCCTTTTTCTATTTTTAAATTTTTGCCTTTGGGTGCATTGAAGAACATACATCTAGCACACTTGATCCTCATTTATTTATTTATTTATTTTTTTACCTCAAACTAACCCTTTTTGCTCCACTGGATATGGCCTGTACTTCTTGTTAACCTCATATTCCTCACACAGAGTAACATCGATCATGTCATAATTTTAAAGTATTGAGCATAGTTTTTCAAGCACGCGCGAATATTTGTTTGGATCTGCCAAATAGTTCCGGTTAGCATAAAGGATGAGAGACAATTTATGGTTCTATAAATAATTAAATATTAATTGTAATGGACAAAATATGCATCTATACACCAAGCGACTGATCGATTGAGTGATGCTTTCTGCATCTACTCCCAACATAAACTCATAGGGGTGGAGGAACTCCTCCCCATCTCTATTCGTTTTTTTACCACGTGTCGTAAATATTTTTAAAAAAATATGAACAAGTAAACACTCAGATATGGACAGGTAGACACATATTCATGTTAACATAAACATGTAACACATAAATATAAATTTATAAAAAATGAGTTCACAATTATATAAACATGGGAATAATGCATACAATCCATTCTCCTTATTTATTTGGACAAGTGGCGAAATTCGTGTGGGAGGATGGGAAGAGCTCCTCCACTCAAGGGTGGACGCAAGTATTTTCCTGATAATAATAAGTCATCTGATATCATCTCATTTGTCACGTGAGTTGCAGTAGAATATCGGTGCAATTAGCATTTTCCATTCCAGTATTCCATGGGATCAAAGTGGGAAAGCGCGCAGGGAAACATGGGTGGGACAAACATTTCTCACTGGAGAGCAGAATAGGTAATGGTAACATGAAGCCTCAAAGTTGGAGGGGACAATTATGTGGAATGATTCTTTGGTCCAGAATCTCTCAAGCAGGTGGGGTCTTGAAATGCTTCTTGTTTGTTCCTCCGATTGAGGAGACCATCATATCCACAAACCCCTCTTTTTTCTTGTCCTCCTTATCCACAATACTTTACTACAAAGGGAAATTGCAAAATGAAAAAGAAGATTTGTGGACCAGTAGGGGGTGTTTTGACCCAAGCCCACCAAACTAGTCCGGACTCAAAAATGGGTTGAACCCATGGACCCATTCAACCTAGTCACCCATTTCTAATTTTGTTTAAAAATTATGACCTATTTATTGCGATGTAATTCTAATATTTTAACATTTTAAATATTCAATTAATAAATTTTTTATATAAACATGTTGATTGGTTGGGTTGGGTTTATGTAATTATCAACCAGCTCGAATTTGAAAAAAGCCAAATTGGACAGATTGCTCACTCGATCTATACTTATATGCAGTTTCTTGAAATTTCCATGCCGTCAAGATCAAGCAACATGTGAGCTAGTTTACGAGATGCCTTAACCAAACAAAACCATCTAATCAAAGAACCGAACCCAACCAACCTAAACGAGGTTGGGCCAGTTCGGTTCTCAATTTACACCACACCAACACTTACCCCCAACTTCGATAAGTTCATTGTTTTTATTTTGCAAATTAAGGACTTGAGTTCGACTCTAACAAAATCCTTTGAAGCCACCTAAATAAGGTTTCATGGTACTCATAGGCTTTGGATTTACCTAGTCCATATGGGTTGTGGGATTTTATATCGATTCAAAGTTTGCCCAAAGGGTTTCATGGTCACATAAAAAATAAAAAAATAATAAAAAAAAATAAAAAAAGGAAAGTGGGAAAGAGTTCCAAGTGATCTCAACGTTAGAGGGTGGGAGTTCCAACTTCCAAGCCACTGCATGTTGACTTGTTGAGAAGTTGGTGCTGACGGTACTTATGGGTACCAAATAGAAAAAAGAATGCAAATTATATTACAGCTTGAGACCACTTTATTGGGCCCAAATATGTACTCCATTTTGAACCTCCAACCAGTCTCGGACGATTTGGTATCATTTCTCCTTAGTTGCAGACACCAGATTCTCTCAATGCCATTAAAATGCGGAACAATTTTATATCGTCTAATTTATTTGTCCAAATTTACCTATCTAACTAATGTGGCAGCTGACATAATATTATTTAACGAAAAATTGTAGATAATAGGTTGACGTGACACACCACATCCTCTGTCACATATTTGAAGTAAGCTCATAAACATCAGCTATCACATATTAAAAGTAGGCTGATACGACATGACACATTAGGTCACATATTTAAAGTAGGCTCACACGACTGCAACATCAATTGAACAAGTACATTTGAGCTCCTAGCATTTTCCAAGAACACCATCATTCTTTGGTTTCAGACAAAAGGAGGAAACAAATCATTTTCTTTTGAAATCCTAGTTTAGGGTATCGAACAAATTGGTTAGATGAGATGAATATGAAATGCCCCTTTGGGGGCATTGGGCCACATCTCTTTATAGACAGAATAAAAACAGTCTTACCAGCATTGTGCACTGCATTTTTACTGGTGGTGGGACTCATAAATAAATCTTTAAAAAACTGTGGGACATTTTTTTTTTTTTTTTTTTGTAATCCATATGGAGATAAATTAGAGGAGTTTTAACCTCAGCAATTTGCCCAATTATACTGTTCAAAGTGTTCCCTACCTGATTTCTCAAATAAGGTTGGGGAAAGCACAAAAACGAAAAATAGATAAACAAGAGAGAACCAAAACCCCAGTTGGGGAATTGGAAGAGATGGAATGCAATCCTGATATTTGATGCTCAAGAGCCTCTTCCCCACCATCACAATTTTTCCCTTACACAGTTAGACATCAGAGAAAACATTAAAAAAAATTATATATGAAAACTCAGAATTTTATAACAGGGCAGACCTGGATTTCCCAGCTTTCTTTCCTTTCCCTACTATTTCTCAGCCATCAGAGGAGGCAGTACTCTCTTCCTTTTTTCACTCTTTTTTTCTTTTCTTGGGTTGAGAGAGAGAGGAAGAGAAGAGGAGGGGGGGGGGGGGGGGGGGGGGGGGGGTGGTACATATGAAAACCCATAAAATATATGAAGTTTAAAATCAGGACAGCTATAATTCTTTCAAGGAGTCACTTCTAAATTCATGATATTTATAAACCACCCCCCACATCTTTTTTTTTTCTTCTGTTCTTGCCAGTAAATGTGCATATTATACTAGCTGAAAGAATTGGTTGTGCAGATGAAAAGTTTATAAAATAAGCAATGAAAAGGGGCTCCTAATATTTCATCTTCCATCTAGATCTAGTTACCCAAGAACCAAATCAACCAACAGAGGCCCATTGTATGAAAAGTGAATCAGAAGGTTCCTTCAATTTTAAGCATATACCTAAGCCCTTGGTGTCAATTCTAAAATCATCATGTCTGAATAGAGGTGATGAAATAGCACATTAAAAAAAAAAAAAAAAAAAGTGTCAATTCTAAAATGTACATTAAGCTTCTTGATAAAGAAATTGTAAGCAATTAGCCATTAGTCTCGGTGTGATATATGGACAATGCTACACCAGATTTGAAAATAAAGCCTAAACATTTATTTAACTAAAAAAAAACCAACAACCAACCAGATACCATCATACTACCCGATGATTGATCCACCAACCTTGCATAAAAAAACAATCAGAAGAGAAATAAGTAGATCGAAACACATATGATCACATTATTATGATTAAGGACATTCTGGGAAGACGGGAAGAGGTATATCTAAGGAAACATACCATGGACATATTATTTTGATTCAATGAGAAGGGAAAGAGTGCTTGCAGATGGTTTGGACTCTGAGATGAAAGAAAAGAAACAAATAAATAATTAGAGATAAATCACAAAGCAGAATAAATTCGTATGAGTAAAAAAACTAAATAATAAAAGATATACCTTCTGATTCTGTCCGCAACCAATCTTGTGAGCATATTACTGCTTGACGAGTATCTGGATTCAATGAAGTCCGATAATGATCAAGCACTCTACCACCAGCGCTGAATGCCAACTCCGGTGTCATAGTCGACATAGGAATCCCCAGAACATCACGTGCCATCATAGATAAGATAGGGTACCTCGGCGTGTGGACTTTCCACCAATTTAATATGTTGAAATCAAAATTACGAGGAAAGACTGGTTCCTCCAAATATTTTTCCAAGTCCGATATTATGCTTTGACTTTGCGAAGTCTCATGGAGAAACTTGTCAAAGCCCTTTAGTCTATCCCTAGTATCATTACTACTACTAGGTAAGCTGCTGCCAGGCAAAGCTGTACCCTGATCGAGTGAAGATGAGGTTGGACAGATAGAGTATGCATTGAAAAGTTCCCTTATACCATCAGAAACATCCTTGATTCGATCCGGGGCACTACTACCATAAATCTGGGGATAGTAATACTCCACCAACTTCATCTTAAATCGGGGATCTAAGATGGCTGCAACAGCCAAAGCCAAACTGCACTTGCTCCAATATTTATCAAACTTGGCTTTCATCTTCAATGCCATAGAACTGATAAAAGTATCTGCGCTCTTGCACCAATCTATCAACTGGATGTGAACATCACAAATCTCGGGAAAATATATATTCGCAGTGGGACATTTGTTGCCTGACAAGACACTGGTAATTTCAACAAAAAGTTTCAAATAGCCAGTAATAGAACTTGCCCATTCCCACTCTATATCAGATAAAGCCATTGTATAGGTGGGATCATGCTCCTGCAGGAGAGCAAATGCAGCCTTGTATTGCAAGGCTGTTTTAAGCATGTGATATGTTGAGTTCCATCGAACTGGACAATCAAGAAATAAGTTCTTCTGATTATCGATTCCCACTTGTTGGGCAATCTCATTGAACTTTCCTTGCGTTGCTTGTGAACTTTTAACATGCCTAACACTTTCTCGAATCTTCTGGGTTACATCTCGGAGTGCTTCCATCGCATCTTGAACAATCAAATTTAAAACATGTGCTGCACAGCGCACATCAAACAATTGACCGTTACTCAGAAGAGGCCTACTTTGGGAAAGCCACTCTTTAATTCTGAGGACAATATCATCATTGGTGAAAATATCATCAAAGGTCATGGCAAACAACTTACGGTCAATATTCCAGTCCATCAGACACTTACTAATGACTTGTGAAAGCATGTCTTCAGTGTGAGAAGAATCAAGTGTGACAAAATTCAGTATCTTCTTCTGTAATTTCCAGTCCTCATCAACATAGTGTGCCGTCAAACACAAGTACCCAGCATTTTCAGGTGAAGTCCACATATCAACAGCAAGGTTAATTCTGCCATGCAATTTTTTTATCATCTCAAACACTTTCTGTTTCTCTTTCCCATAAATATCCATACAAACAACCTCAATAGCACTATTTGGCACAACCTCAAACAATGGCTGAAGGTTTTTAACAAATACTTTGAATCCGACATGCTCAACCATGTCCAATGGGTAACCATGTAATATAATCATGCGGGCAAGATCCAGCCGACTCCTCTCTTGATCCAACTTAATACTTCCAAAGCTATAGTTTTCATCTTTTTTCTGCTCTTGATCAAACTTTATTATCGTTGTGGCATTGTTATTTTCATCTCTCCTTTTCCCTTCATCAAAATTGACATTTGCAACACTAACGGTACTATCTTTTTTCCTTCTCTTCGCCGCAAGCAGTTGAGACACATCAAAATTAGATCTTTTCAGACACCGCATTAAATGATTTCTCAGATGTGTAGTTCCACTATTACTTGATCCACTAAGTTTCTTGTTACAATGCACACAAACAGCATAACAAATGTCAGCCTTTCTAACCCTTTCAAAGTGATTCCATACAACAGAAGTCAACCTCTTCGGTTTCTTGACCACTGCATCGTTTGATATCTCCATCACATGGACTTGAGATTGACCAAAGTATGCACATAAAATGAAACTACAAATCAGTCACCTTCAAATATAAAGTAAAATAATTTACCAATAACCAATAAGCCAACAACGAAAATTTTGAAATCTTTAACATGATCAAATATAAATTAATCCATAACAACAAATATTAATATGCAATACCAGACAGATGTATACATTTAATGCCCCCAAGTTAGTCCTGAAAGTCTCATAACTTTTCAAACCGCAGCAAAAAGAGAAGCCATAAAGCTATCACAAAAGGGCACCCAAAAATACAAGGAGATCAATTCGTAACTTACAGGAAACCCAAAATATGGACAATCTGTGCATGCATGAATACATACACAACATAAATGCTGCATGCATTTATCCAATTGCAATAGAAGAACAGCATCAACAATGAGTGGGTCCCAATTACCCATTTAAAAGGCAAAAAATTTGAATGCTAGGATGAATTTGATCCATCTGCTTCCAGTTTTATGCTTTGACAGGAGTGAAACTTTCCAAAGAATCCGCTTTGAGGGTCCAACTATTAGATGCAAGAACTTCCTCCTAACAAATACCTCCTCCAAAGGGTTTATCATCTCATTATTATTATTTTTTTTTTTTGTTTATTTATTTTGGTAATTGCTTGAATTACTACTCAAATCATTCCATATCATTGTACTGTGGGTCATTATATAGTGGATAATATACAATACTATACTTAGATAAGAGGGAGATGCGGAGGGAGCTGCGAATCTCATGCTTGGAAGGCACATGGTTATAAGTTTTTGTTGCAAGCATTAAGGTTGTTTTTTTTTTATAAGAAACTCATAGTATTAATCTGAAAAGAACAATACAAATTTGGACAAGGAGTCCAAATAGCGAACCAAAAGAGAGAGCAAAGCTCAACCCCTACAATGGAAGCAACAAAAAGAGAACATGCTGAAACAAACAAAACAGAACACAAACAGCCATCCAGCAAAAACCCAAAAGAAATCAAGGGGGATAAAAATGCCCCCCAATAACACTTCTCTTAACTGGCTTCAAAGAACAAATCTCAATCCAATTCCTCACAACAAAAAAGAGAGGAATTCCTTCAAAAGATTTGTGTACCGAAGCCCATAAAGAAGCAAAAAACCAAACCCTATCCCACAACCCATCAAGCATTAAGGTTGTTACTTGCACTTCATCTCCAATCAACTATATACGAAAAGGATAAAGAACTACATATTTATTAGATAACAGGAGTAAAGAAGCAAAGATTGGGGTGATTCACCAAAAAAAAAAACTGCAATCCAGCATATATTCAAATGGCATAATGTTACAGTACTTTTCCAATAGGTTCTAACTGAATTCTCTCCCCCTCATTGATTCATCTGACTTGGAAAAGTGATATCACACAAAACTTAATTTTCCACGTCCGCTCGTCTAAATCTAATATGATCCGGCTACCCACAACTTTATACATTTACAAAACCATGTTTAGACAGCTAAGCCACCTTCCATTCATGGTTCCACCATCCCCATGGCATCCAACTTTGGTGCTGTGCATAGCAGGAAATCCAAACACATCCCGATGATGCATTAAACCCAACTTTAACTATACCATTTATGATAGCTGAAAATTTAGCAATTTGATCTGGTGAGAACAGCACCAATATAACCATGAGATTTTAATTCCACTAATTCTCCCAGGTTGGATTCCTAACAATTCTCAACAAACTCTGCGGCTATTAAAAAAGCATCTGTTATTTCTGTACCCCTCATGAAGACTCCTTGACACTGAGAGATGGTCTATATAACAAGCCTCTTAGACAAGATCTTAACAATGATCTTGTGCAAGTTACCTACCAAACTAATAGGTCCAACATCCAATTAACCATAGGGATCAGGATGAAGAATGTTGTATCCATAATGATTCTCACCATATAATTGCCCTTATGGAATTCTTGAAAAGCTTTGAATAAATTATTCTTCATTATATCGCAACAATTTTGAAACAAACCCATCATACACATAATTATCAAGGCAGCAGACCATCTCCCTCTCTAAACCAAAGACAACCATTCAGTTTGCTCTAATTAAAACTGTTTTCTCTTAAACCCGAGTCCTCACCATTGAGTTTACACTTGCCTTCCACCCAAGATCTGTTGCATGACTCAATTTAACATTAATTGAAAAAAATGCAAAAAGTAAAGCTGGAAATCAGGTCATGTTCAAGATGGTTAGTGCCAGCTCGTATTCAAGCCGGGACAATACAAGCCCCTATGGGAGGCAGCTGAAAAACACAGAGAAAAGAAGTTCATGACCCGTGGGCCTTCTAACTCCAAGCGGTATTGCTCTATCAGGCTTTAACCCATTGTAAAAAATTCCAATCAACCAATTTACCTTTGTTATTATTAAGAATTTGAGATGATATTACCAACGATTGGGTACCCCAGTTGGTAAGGGCGAACTTGTGATTGTGTGGTTAGGCGCACAGTCACGGATTCGATTCTCCACTAGGACAACCCAAGATTTAAGTGGAGATTCATGGCAGTGGGTTGCTGCGCTAGTCTTCCCAGAGGTTTAGGTTCCATGGGTGGGTCCAAAGGGCCCAGTTGTGGGATGGTTCCCCCATTATAAAAAATAAAATAAAATAAGAAAAGAAAAGAATTTAAGATGATATTTAAAATATTTCCAAATCTAACAAAAAAATGTAAATATATACTAATATTTTATCAACTTGGATTTAGGTTGGAAAATCTGTGGGGCCCCTAACCCAAGCCAACCCACTTACCATTTCACCACCCTTTGGACCGACCTTGATCTACCTAATCCTAGACAGCCTCCAACTAATTTCTTCCATTTCTATTTTTTCTTCTGGCAAGGTTTTGAAAGCAAGTCTTTCTGTTCCAGTGGGCTCATCTGTACAACCTACACTCTCTTTGCAATTAGTGAGTTGGGATATTCAAAAACTTTATTCTAGCTTTCAAATATAGAGCTTCTTCATGAACATGAAGCCTTTTGATGGGAATCAAGAAGGATTATTATTTTTTTTTTTTGGATAAGTAGAGAAGGATTAATTTTTTTGATAATGGTGGAACCATCCCACAGTAGGGCTTTTTGGACCAACTCATGGAACCTAAACCCTCAGGGAGACTAGCACAGCAACCCACCGCCACGGCCCCTTACATAAATCTTGGGTTGTCCTAGCGGGGAATTGAACTCGTGACCATGCACCAAACCACACAATCACAAGTTCGCCCTTACCAACTGGGCTACCCAAGGGTGGGTAGAAGGATTAATTTTTTAGTTTTATACTCTGCTATTTACTATTTAGGACTTAGATTATTTATTTAGGACTTATATTACTTATTATTTAGGGTTTAATTTACTTAGACTAGCAGCATTATTTATTTCTATTTTATAGCATTTTCCTCTTTTATGTCACTTTCCTATTTTGTGTTTTGTTTTAACTATAAAAGGGTTTGGGTTGTAAGCCCTAGAATTAGTTTTGATGAATTGGAATTAAGAATAATTTTCTCCTACCTCTGTTCTTCTCTTCTCTCTATCTCTTTTTTCTTCTCCAACCCGCTAAACAGTAGGGTTTCTTTCGCTTCTCTTCTCTGTCTCTTCCTTTCTCTCTTCTCCTCTCTTTCTCCTTCTCTATTCTTCTATTTCTCTCTACCTGGTTTTACATCACCTTCCCAACCCTGCACTTGGACTCACTCCACCAAATTTCCATGTGCATTCCTAAAATCAACATCTTCCCAAATTGAAAGGAACCAGACGGTCCAGACTGCATGGATTTGACAAGACACGAGAGACAAGTAAATGATGAAAGGCTTGTACTTAAGAGATCTTACTAAATGATACCGTGACACTTCTCATCCCAAGACTCCAAGAGGCACATAGAAGCATATCCAAAGCTCAAAGAAATTGAAGAAACCATCAAGACCTTCGGTACTAACGATAGTTCTACTACCACATTTTTCTCATAAATAAATATAATCCCACTGATATCACCTTTAAAGTGACAGGGACAGTTGCACTAGCATAAGGTATTTCAAGGTCATTCCAAAGTTGTCCTCAAGCTAGGGTCATTTGGAACATACACAACAATTAGCAAGCAAGTAAAGTCAAACATGGGTCTAAACTTGTGCCCCAAATGACAAAGATACCACCCACGAGAAGGGCTATGCCTTTTTTATTCAACAGACTAAATTTCCTAATGGTCTTTGTATTTATCACATCAAGCTTGGTTACCTGGAAGATAACAATGTCAAGGCTTACCTTGCAGAATTGATTATGAAGTGAAATACTCTTATTACAACCACAAATTCTCAAATTCCACGAGATTATTTTCATAGAGAAATTTGCAAACCCCCTACAGCCCTCCGCTCCGAGGGCCACAACCTTTGTCAACTTTAAAAGGTCTAACATTTTGCACTCTGGTTTTTATAGTGCAAAATTTTGATGGTTACTTTTAAAATTTGAGGTAGCCAGGTATTCCTGCTACCTCAACTTTTAAAAATTTTGAACTTTCACAAATTAGTACCAAAATTTTTCACACTCAAAATTTTCATCTTTTTTACTTTTAAAATTAAAAAACATGAAGTAAAAGCTTATCCAAATGGGCCCACTGTTTGAAACCACGTAACATTGAGCAATAAAATAGAAATTTGCAGAAACTAAGCACAAGAATCATAGAAGAAGAATACAGATAATAACAACAAGAAGAAAGGGAGAGAAGGAGAAATCTAGGCACCACAACCTCCAAACAAAGCTTCTAAAGCTGCAAAATCACAATTCAATATTCACCTTACTCAAAATAAGCACAAGAATAAAATAAGAATCATAATAATAATGATGATGATGATGATGAAAAGAAGATTTTGAGGTAGTGTAAAATGGTCATGAGAACCTACAAGCAAGGCAAGAGGAAGTGGAACTATATTTTACGAACAAAAAATTGATGGGAAGCTGACCTGGCAGAAAAAAAGTGACAAAATTACCAAATGAATCAAAACCATAAAGGTTGTTCATCAGAACTTGACATATTTTACCTCAAACCAGACTAAATTGATTCTCAATTGAAACACAATCAAGTGAAGTAATCGAAACCAGGCATAAAATTACTAACAAGTCAAGAAAGTATAGCAATAAATGTCTCAGGGTAGAGACCACAAAACTAAATAAAACAAAATAGAAATTTCTAAAAAAAGGTAGTTAATAAATTAACAATTAAATAAAAAAATTTAAAAAGCACACACACGCACACGCACACACACAACAAAAACAACAACACTACTACCAGAAACACACTAAAACACCACATGACAATACATCACCAATTAACAAGGCATGCAATTTAAAGATTTTAGAAACTATGCAGTACAACATCAACATATATATACTTGGTACTCATGAAAAAGTCTTCATCTGCCTATGCAAGGTTCAAATGAGTCAAATACAGATCAATCCATATACAAATTATGATTATCATTAAACCCCAAAAAGACAACCTGGAACTACCTTCAAATCTGGAACCTAAACCCAAGAACTTGATCTGGAGGGTTTATGGTGGATTTTATCAAATTCTGGACATTTAGGCAGTAAGCAGTGTGAAACATGCAGCTGCAAGTGAATAAGATCTCTCATTCTCACCAGAATACATTGATATGAATCCACCAAATAACAAAAGCACCAGATAATTTTTATGCCATCAAAATTAAAAAGCACATAGACAAAAACATTTAAGTGAACAATAAATCAACTTCGATATAGAAACCACAAAATATAAGGAGAATGTCTCACTCTATAGGAACAGTTCTTTGATGGATCAAATCAAGTTTGACTTGTATATATTCTGGTCATCCTGAAAATCCAACCATAAATTTGTCCACCAGAACTGTAACATGTATCCAGGATTCAATCCGCACCATTACGGGTGAACCCATCCAATTAAAATGGCAACACATGTGAGTGCATAGGATCAAGACCATAATATAAGTTTTATATCCAATTAATTACTCCAAATACCAATCCGCCAGATAACAACTTCTAGTAAAAAACGTATCGTAATTCGACTTCAATATAGGAATCCTCGAGTGCTTATAGAATTTCTCCCCCTGCATAGGTAGGGTTTAAGGCTGTATACATTCCGATCATAATCAAACCCAAACATGTATTTACTATCCAGTCTAGAAGATAACAGATCAGTCCATCCAATTTAGACAAATAGACCCTCTAGAACATGAAAGTAAATAAAACTCAAACCAGAATAAGTTGATCTAAATCCGTTCAAATACCCGAAATGCTAAACCACGATATAACTATACAACTCAGAGTAACAAGAGTACCAGAGTATTTAAGTAAAAGAAAGCTCAACTCAGAACAACAAGAACCTTTTAAATAATTACTTCTCCCTCTGCATAAGCAAAGCTTAAAAGGGTCAAATCAAGGCCAACCTATATATTCCAATTATAATTAAACTAAATAATTACATATTGATCTTAAACTCTCACCGGATCTATAACACATATCCAGGAATTGATCCATAAAGTTATTAATTCATACACTTATAAAGTATACAAATGCATGACAGCTAAGAATCTAAACCAGAATACAACAATCTAGACAGCCCACTTGACCCAAACCCAACCCAACATACATGTTAATACTTGATAAAAAAAAAAAAAAAACAAAACAAAACAAGCATTGAGCTAATGGGTCAAATCGACCCATCTGCAACAACCCTACAAGAAATGGACCAGTATGTCAAATTAGTTGTCATTCAGATCTATGAACCACAAATATTCCCAATAACACATGACTTTCAGTAAAAAAGAACCTAAACCAGAAGACATCAACTAGATGGACCTAATTATCCCAAACCCAATATGCATGTTAATTGATCTCCCCACCCCCCCCCCCCCCCCAAAAAAAAAAAAGGAGTATCAGGTAAATGGGTCAAATCAACCCGTCTGCAATGACCCTATAAAAACGGATCAGAACCTTTAACACAAAATATTTTTCAGAGTTTCAGTTTCATGATCCATAAACAATAACCC
The DNA here is from genome assembly GCA_039720395.1 of Liquidambar formosana. Lineage (NCBI taxonomy): Eukaryota > Viridiplantae > Streptophyta > Magnoliopsida > Saxifragales > Altingiaceae > Liquidambar > Liquidambar formosana. The sequence goes on along the minus strand of CM077834.1, from coordinate 20,171,907 downwards.
ATATATAAAAAATTTGAACTTTCAGCAGGGGAAAGAAAATTCGAACTTTCAACCACAAATATGATCATCCAAACCTGACATTAAAACAGTAATTTCAAATTCACCATAAATTCAACACATATAAACATCAAAATGGGTCTAAATTGACCCGAACCAAATGTGCATGCCTCTACTTGATCAAACACTAGCATCAATCAACCAGCTCAAATTGACATCTGTGAATTTCAACCGTTATCTTCCTTAACAGGATTCATCTTTCAGTTTCATGAACCATAAACACATACCCAGATCAAACCCCAAATAAATAAATAAAGAGAGAAAGACAAACAAATCTGACTTATCCAAATCTGCAAATTCAACCTTAAATCTTTGTTATAACCAAAAATTCAACATATACAACAGATCGAACATACGGGTCATCTCAAAAGCCGTGAGAAAGAAAACTATATATACAGAACTAAATCCATTTAGCATCTAAACAAAACATTTATGCATAAACCCAACAAGATAAAGGCCTAAAAAAATGGAAATGATTGATAATAATTCGAACTGGGTCTTACAGAGATTGTCTACAGGAGCACTCTTTTCTCTCGATCTCTTCTTTGACCTTCACCTGAATCCGATCGGATGGAGGAAGAGTCTGATCCGGATGTGGTTTGGAGAGATTGGGTAAAGTCCGAGAAGAGTATACCAGATAGGGGTAAGGGTGGGAGTTGGGTGGGTCAACGAGAGGGACATTAGACCCTATTGAGCTAACCCAATATTGGGTCCGGTTGGGTTAGTTTCTGGTTTGACCAAATTCGGTTGGGTTAGGTGTGGGTTTTGACAAAAGCGGGGAAGTGGGAATGGACCTGAAGTCAGGTTGGGTTGAGGGTTTGGAGTTTTTAACTCACCTTTTTGTACTTGGGTGGGGTTCAATGATTTTTTTTTTTTTTGGTTAAATAGTTGGACTTTAAAATAAATAAAACATATTTGTCACCACTAAATCACAAGTACCAATGATAATTATTTTTCTTCTAAAACTAAAAGTATATGATAACATTGCTCTTATGAGTGCATTGACAATCTATGCAACTATTTCAGATGATGAATCACAAGACACCAGCACCTATTATTGGATGAAAAATTTTGCAAAAATCTCATGTGCAAAATTTCATTATAACATATAACATATATATATATTTTGGCTAGGCTATTGTCACCACTCAAAATACTCTAAACCCCCATTATTTAAAATAATTTGTTAAATTCTTTCTATCTAAATGTAAATTTACCAATAAGAACATGTCTACTTAAAGACGTAAAAAAAATTTTATCCCCATCTCACTCCACCCCCAACTCCAAAAACATTACACCATCTATAAACCTTATACTTTCACAAACCCTAACAACTTTGACACCAAATTCATATTTACATAAAAAATTAGTGTTTCTCATATAATATTGAATAATGTACAAGAAAAGCATTGATAGAAATGATAGTAACAACCAAAAGGTTAGTATTTATATATTTTTTATCGAGTTTAACTTAACTTTTTTGTATGCTGAATTTCGTCTTGTTTGATTTCTCGATTCCGAACATGTTTACAATGTTCATTTATGTAACACCGAACTCTTTTAAAACGTTCCGACTTTTAAGTCCGAACAAAGTTATTTGGTTCCGTTTTCCAACTTCGAACAAATGGATATTGTTCAATTACATAACTCTGAACAAATGGATATTGTTAACCTGTAGGAATCTGAACAAGTTTGTGCTGTTCCGTTTTAAAACACTGAACAACTTAACTATACAACAATTAAGAATTGTTCGTTTATGTAACTATGAATGGATTTTGAGTATTCATGTTTCTAAGTCAAAACAAATAAGAGATGTTCAGTTTTAAAAGTCCAAACGTATATATATATATATATATATATATATATATATATATATATATATATATATATTTTTTTTATTATATAAAATTGAACATATATACTTTATTCTTACTAATGGATCCAAACATATATACTTTGTTCTTTCTAATATGTCCGAACAAATAAGAGATGTTCGGTTTTGAGTATGTAATACCTGTAATTTTTAAATAGGGTATTAAGGGTTTAATCTGGGGTTAACGTAGCTAATCCCTTGATTTTTTTCGAATGATTACATGCATGGGTAATGCATGTGGATGATATTATGATGTTGGAGGTGTTTTGAAGCTTGTGTTGGTGCATTAAGTATCTTTCGGGTGCGTTTAGCCTTATTTGTAACTTAAGGATTTAAGCTGCTGAAATTTGGCTAAGTGTTGGGAAAAAGTGAATTTTCGTAAATTTTTGTTTTAAAGGATAATTTTTGGCGGTAATGGGAGTTTATAATATTATAAGACATTGGTGATTTTATGGGATTTTATTAGCATGTTTGGATTGGGTTCCACGCATGTTTGTTTTAGGAAAATCTGTCGGGCGGCGAATTTTGTACTAAAACTTGGAAATGAGATTTTGATATATTGGGTATTTGATTTTTTTGATAGTTTATTTGGATTTAAATGGTGGGTTATTTGCTTATTTTCATTAAATAACTTAAAGAAAAGAATGGAGAAGATTACTTAAATGTTTTTAATGAAAATAAGGCAGTGGTGTGTACTGTGTGGGTTTATACACAATTGCCTGAGTTACTGGGCATTTTCAGCAAGGGACAATCAATCGTGCCTTGGGGACGATCGATCGTGGGTGTCCTAGAAACATGATTTTGCTTCTGTTTTTTACGATCGATCGTGCCCTCAGACCACGATTGATCATGCATCGCGGATTTTGCAAATTTTTTTGCGTAAAATGACGCAAATGCCCCTCACCCCTTATAAAAACCCATCCCCACGATTTTAGACCAAAATCTGGTCTTTTAGGCATGGAGAGAGAGAGAGAGAGAGAGAGAGAGAGAGAGAGAGAGAAGGAGAAGAGGGCGGTGGAGGCTCGACGGCGACTCGTCGAAGCACGGCGACCTCGATCCGACGCCGGCAAGCTCGAATCTAGCGTATTTTGGCCCGATCTACGCCCATATGGTTGTGGATTTGGGTTTTTCTCTCTCTTTGAGGCTTGGGAATGCATTATTATGGTTCGGTTCGTATTCTCCAACCTCTTGGTGGAGCTTGGAGCTTGTTCACGGTGATTTGAGCTTGGATTTCGTGGGTATTGGCATGGATTGTCATCCTCACCAACTCATTTGCATTCTTAGATGTATTTTCTCACATTTTAGAGTTAGGGTTTGTAATTTCTTTTGGTTTATCATCTCATTCTTACATTTATGGGTTTATTCATGCATATTGGGAAGTTTTGGTAGTGACTTGGAGTTGGGACCTCCGTTACCAACATCAACTAAGTCATTTGGGAGCTAGGGCTCGGATTGGGAGCGTGCATTTGCATCCTAGGGCTTGGAGTTCATACCTACAACATCAAATGTTACATTTTTCTACGCATTTGGTTGAGGTAGGTACAATTTACATAGGTTTAAACTATTGACATGATAATATGATATATATTATCATAGTAATTGGTATTCATGGGCTTTAAATATGTATATAAATGATTTATGGAATAAATCTTGAAAGAGAACTTTGGGTATTTGATAACATAAATTGGAATTATGTTTATCAATAATTTTGGTTAATTGTATACATCCTATGGAATATAGATGTAGGGATCTTACGGTTACTTTCCCTGTTTATTCAAGGTTTTTGATTATGATTTCAAGGTTATAATCATAATAAGAAATTATGTTGTTTATTACAATTTTGGGTATAATTATGATGTTATTTGATTATGGCTTATATAGCATACTTTGAAGATGATTTTGGTTATAAAATCATTTTATGGTTTATCACATTGCATGTTAGACATAATCATGTATTAAATGGATTTAATGAATACTGGGTAAAAGTATTGCATAAAAAAAGGTCATTGGAATTGGACTACTTACAGTCAATGGGACTTTGCAGTGTTTTCCATTCCTTTGGTCCTGAGGTACTTTCCGGTTCCAGGTAGGGACCGTTGTGTTCCCGAATCAGAAGCTACTTTCCGGTTCCAGGTAGGAACCCTTGTGTTGTCCTCTTGGAGGTTGGGTTTAAATCCTCCGTTTCCGCGCGAAGACTCCTGCGGGAGTGGTCGGTAATTAATGGAATTAATGTAAATTGGACATGAGTCACATGCATTGGGCATTATGCATTATTTATTTTAAGTTATGGGTTATAACTTATTTTGGTATTTGTAATATACTTGGTTAGTATATTTTGTTTTAAATGATATAATGGGTTTTATTTATATCATTGCTTTAGTTTACTATGTCAAATTGTATCTACTGAGTCGTCGGACTCACACCTATTATTTTTAAATGTTTTTCAGATAATCCAGGGATTGGTTTGGCTATCTTGGGCGGAAGTTGTTATTAATGGAAATTTCATTATGTTAATTATCAATGTAATTAAATCAGAAGTGTAAATGTAAATTTAATCGGGGTTGTAATTGTAATTATTTAATGTTGTATATACGTGGAATGCGATGCATGGGATGATACCACTTCCATGGATGACGGGAAATTTTTATGTATGGATTTTCATAACAGGTTTTCACGATGGTATGTCCTATCTACGGATGGGCCATGTCGAAAATTCTTTTAAAATGGTTGAGGTTTTAACACATCTCATCCATGTTTTATCAAAGGATTTATTAAAGAAAAAACCTTGTTTTATTATTATTGATCACGGCTTAATTAATTTGGGTCGTGACATAACGTAGCTAATCCCTTGATTTTTCGAATGACTTCATGCATGGGTCATGTATGTGTATGATATTATGATGTTGGGTGTGTTTGGATGCTTGTTTTGGTGCATTGAGTATCTTTCGGGTGCGTTTAGCCTTATTTGCAACTTAAGGGTTTAAGTTGCTGAAATTTGATTAAGTGTGGGGAAAAAGTGAATTTTTGTAAATCTTCGTTTTAAAGGATAATTTTTTGCGGTAATGGGAGTTTATAATATTATAAGACATTGGTGATTTTATGGGATTTTATTAGCATGTTTGGATTGGGTTCCACGCATGTTTGTTTTAGGAAAATCTGTCGGGCGACGGATTTTGTACTAAAACTTGTAAACGAGATTTTGATATATTGGGTATTTGATTTTTTTGATATTTTATTTGGATTCAAATGAGGGGTTATTTGCTTATTTTCATTAAATAACTTAAAGTAAAAGGAAGAAGAAAAAAAATAAGGCAGTGGTGTGTACTGTATGGGTTTATACACATTTGTCTGAGTTATTGAGCATTTTTAGTAAGGAACGATCGATCTTGGCCTGGGGACGATCGATCCTGGCTTAAGGACGATCGATCGTGCCTTGAGGACAATTGATCGTAGGTGCCTGGAAATGTGTTTTCGCTTCTGTTTTTCACGATCGATCGTGCCTTCAGACCACGATCGATCGTGCATTGCGGATTTTGCAAATTTTTTTACGTCAAATGATGCAAATGCCCCTCACCCCTTTATAAAAACCCATCCCCCACGATTTTTTAGACCAGATATGGTCTTTTTGGGCATGGAGAGAGAGAGAGAGAGAGAGAGGGAGAGAAGGAGAAGAAGGGGTGGAGGCTCGACGGTGACTCGCCGGAACACGGCGACCTCGATCTGACGTCGGCAAGCTCGGATCTAGCGTATTTTGGCCCAATCTACGCGCGTATGGTTGTGGATTTGTGTTTTTCTCTCTCCTTGATGCTTGGGAATGCATTATTATGGTTGGATTCATCTTCTCCAACTTTTTGGTGGAGCTTTGAGCTTAGATTTCATGGGTGTTGGCATGGATTGTCATCCTCACCAACTCTTTTGCATTTTAGAGGTATTTTCTCATATTTTTGAGTTAGGGTTTGTAATTTATTTTGGGTTATCATCTCATTCTTACATTATTGGGTTATTCATGCATATTGGGGAGCTTTGGTGGTGATTTGGAGTTGGGACCTCCGTTACCAACATCAACTAAGTCATTTGGGAGCTAGGGTTTGGATTGGGAGTTTGCATTTGCATCCTAGGGCTTGGACTTCATACCCACAACATCAAAGGTTACATTTTTCCACGTATTTGGTTGAGGTAGGTGCAATTTACATAGGTTTAAACTATTAACATGATAATATGGTATATATTATCATATTATTTGGTATTCTTGGGCCTAGAATATGTATATATACATAATTTATGGAATAAATCTTGAATGGAACTTTGGGTATTTGATAACGTAAATTGGAAATTATGTTTATTAATGAGTTGGTTTGTTTTATACATTCTATGGAATATAATTGTATAGATTTTATGGGTATTTATGTTGTTAATATAAATGGGTATAATTATGTGATTATTTCCACTATGGTTTATGTGGTATATTTTGGAAGTGATTTTGGATAAAAATCATTTTATGGTTTATCGCACTGCATGTTGGGCATAATCATGCATTAAATGGATTTAATGAATACTTGTTAAAAGTATTGCATAAAAGGGGTCATTGGAATTGGACTGCTTGCAGTCAATGGGATTTTGTGGTGTTTTCCATTCCTTTGGTCTTGGGGTACTTTCCGGTTCCAGGTAGGAACCTTGTGTTCCCGAATCAGAGGCTACTTTCCGGTTCCAGGTAAGAACCCTTGTGTTGTCCTCTTAGAGGTTGGATTTAAATTCTCCGTTTCCGCGCGAAAACTCCTGCAGGAGTGGTTGGTAATAAATGGATTTAATGTAAATTGGACATGAGTCACATGCATTGGCCATTATGCATTATTTATTTTAAGTTATGGGTTATAACTTATTTTGGGATTTGTAATATACTTGGTTAGTATATTTTGCTTTAAATGATATAATGGGTTTTATTTATATCATTGCTTTAGTTTATTATGTCAAATTGTATCTACTGAATCATCGGACTCACGCCTATTATTTTAAATGTTTTTCAGATAATCCAGAGATTGGTTTGACTATCTTGGGCGGAAGATGTTCTTAATGGAAATTTCATTATGTTAATTATCAATGTAATTAAATCAGAAGTGTAAATGTAAATTTAATCGGGGTCGTAATTATAATTATTTAATGTTGTATATATGTGGAATGCGATGCATGGGATGATACCACTTCCATGGATGACAGGAAATTTTTATGTATGAATTTTTATAACAGGTTTTCATGATGGTATGTCCTATCTACGGATGGGTCATGCCGAAAATTTTTAAAATGGTTGAGGTTTTAACACGTGTCATCCATGTTTTATCAAAGGATTTATTAAAGAAAAAGCTTGTTTTATTATTATTGATTACGGCTTAATTAATTTGGGTCGTGACAGAGTAACCGAACAGTTTGGGGGTGGGGTGGAAAAATGTTTAAAGAATTTTTTGGTAAGGGTATTTTAGGAAGATAGGGGGTGCTTTCAGTAAAATTTGAGGGGATTTAATTAGTGGGGGTTTAAAATATTTTGAGTTGTGGCAATAGCCTACCCCTATATTTTTTGGTATCTATACCAATTGAAGTGTGCTCGGTGTTCTTTTTTATTTATTAATATTTGATCAAAATTTTCTATCAACTTTGAAAAATATGTGTAGGGTAAAATTATACCAATAAAATAGATTCTATTTGATATATATACATATGATGACATGACATTTGTCAAGAATTGAGTGTTTAATATTGTTAAAATAAAGGGTAAATTATATTAAGACCTCATGTAATTTGACAAATACAGATACATCCCCTCACATTTATGAAATTACACTGACACGCTTTTACAAAATAAACTACAAAGAGACCCCTTCGTCTAACCTCCATCTATTAATCTGTTAAATCATGCTAAATTTTTTTAAAATACCCTAACTACCCTTATTGGATGACAATTTTCATGTTAAATGCATATAACTCATCACTCCAACTCATTCATCTAGTATATTCAAAAAAAATTTTAATTGATAAACAACTAAAAGATAATATATATATATATATATATATATATAAGAGAAATGCCAAAAGCTTAAATTTTCTATCCAACTGATGTGGTAGCCGTTAGATTTGCCTATTAGAAACAATTATTTATTTAATTAAATTTTTAATTGATGTGTGAAAAAAAAAAAATTGATTTGCTAAGTTACCACCTCTATACGTGCATCCCTATTGTAATATTTTTTTAAAAATTTATTTCTACATATGAGTAATGCTACATAACCTCTTTTTTTTTTTTTTTTTTGCCCAAATCTACTTACTCAAATAAGGTGACAACTAGGCAAATCATTTTTTTTTTTTTTTTTTGCAAATCAATTAAAAATTTGATTAAATAAATAATTGTTTCTAATGAACAAATCTAACAGCTGCCACATCAATTGAGTAGAAAATTTAAACTTTTTAACATTTTTCTTATATATATATATAAGCTTTTTAGCACATCAATTAAAAATTTAATTAAATAAATAATTGTTTCTAATAAGCAAATCTAATGACTACCACATTAGTTAGACTTAAAATTTAAGCTTTTGACATTTTTCTTTTATATATATATATATATATATATATATATATATATATATATATATATATATAGTCTTTTAGTTGTTTATCAATAATAAAAAGAAATTTCGAATGTACTAGATGAATGAGTTGGACTGATGAGTTATATACATTTAACATGAAAGTTGTCATCTAATAAGGGTAGTTAGGGTATTTTGAAAAAAATTTGAGCATGATTTAACGGATAAATGGTTCGAGTGAGGGGCCTCTTTGTAGTTTATTTTGTAAAGTAAAAGGTATCAATGTAATTTTATAGAAGTGAGAAGGTGTATTTGTATTTGTCAAATTCTACAGGAGGGTCTTAATGTAATTTATCCTAAAATAAAAGAAATGCTCATAGCAAGAAAGATGAGGGTACATGCCCTCATGGGTGGGCAAAGGGGCATTACGTGGAATCACTCTTTTGCCATTCATGATGGGCTCCTCACTATTCACTTCATTTATGACATTTTTAGGCATGTGTACATTGTTATGTGGAGATCCATATTTGAAATCTAATTAAAAATGTGAAGAAATCACATTCAATTTTTAACTAATTCAATGCGTAGACTTTGTATAAATCGACATAGAATGGGTGGATAAGTTGAATCAAATTAAACACCAATTAAAAAATTAGATTAGAATCACAGTATCACACACAATTCAATTTTCAATAATGATTTTAGTTAATGATTATAAAGCAAATATCAATATATAATAGACCAATAGAGATCGATCATGCATTATTTTGCGATAGACTAGAACAATATTTAGGTTGTTATGTTGATATAGATAATTAACACTTCCACATAGATTACCCACACATCAAATTTTTACATTGAAACCCTAAATGATAAAAATCTGTTTGGAATCAACCAAGCTAGTCACAAGCTTAAATCCATATGAAAGTAGAAGCATTTACAAGTTTCACATTTTGTGAAAAATTAAGGTATGTGGTTCTAACAAGTTATTTATTAATCTTGAGAGAACTTGATCGTATCCAAGCAAACAAACGAGAGAGAGAGAGAGAGAGAGAGAGAGAGAGAGAGAGAGAGAGAGAGAGAGAGAGAGAGAGAGAGAGAGAGAGAGAATTTGATTGTAAAAGAATTCAAACCTTAGGTTATTAAGAACTCAAATAGGGAGCAAATTCAAAATGGAACACAAAAGATTTGTAGGTCGATTATCAAAATAAAGATTGATCAAGCGATCTATAAACTACCAACAATGAAAACTTTCATCTAGGAATTGACCTAGTCCATCAATTGATTAATTTATCCAATGGATTGATCGATTAATTCTAAAAATAAACCTTTTGAACTTCAAACTCAATCAAAGTCTTGAAAATTGTTAATCCACGAAATAATCAAGATTGTAAAGTATCAACTCTCAAATTATTTTGCTTCTAATGGTCTATGCCCTATGGCCTTGAAGTCACTCACCATCCCCATTTTGTAAGGGTGATAGAGTAACTCACAAGACTATCCTTTAGATACTTATCCAAAAAAACAAAACAAAAAAAAAACCAAAAAACCTAACCTTTTGAGAAGAAAAAAAAGAAAAAAGGAAAAAAAGATTTAAGGCATAGTATGGTAAACTATCACAAAATAGAGTGTATATATACTGTATTGTAAACAATCACAAATTCACAAGGGCTCGCCCAACTCTTGTCCTTGGCGCCTTCACCTTGGCTCGTTGTTTCTAAACAGTGCCACTGCAATTCCTCCAGCAACAGTCAAGACAGTGTACGCGAGAGAGAGAGAGAGAGAGAGAGAGAGATGGCGAGGAGGCGGCTACTGTTGCTTTTGAAACCATTCGATATATACCCAACTCGTCAATCGGACTGTTTTTCTCGCATCACCAACCCTCAGGTACTGCTCTCTTCCGCCATTATGCCATATCTCTTCTTAGTTTCGGCTCAATGCGTACATGGAGTTGTATCTTTGCTCACATTTGAATCATTCCTTCATGGGTTCTTCTCATTTTTGGATTTGAATCACTTTTATGTCTAAGTTCGTGACATCAAAGCGCATCATTGAGATTATTGTAATGCTTTGTCGTCTTTACGTATCAGCATTCGTCTTAGCGGTCATGTAGTTATCATGTTTGATAAAATGTCAAAGTTGATCACCTTTGGTTTTAAGCGCTAAAAATTTATGCCCACTTTTTTTCTTTTCTTTTTTTTTTTTTTTTTTTTTTGTTAATGAAATAAAAGTATATTATTAACAAAAGGCTTAGCCCAAGTACATGAGACATATACAAGCACTACGGAAAGATGCCCACTTTTAAAAATGGAGGAAAAAAAAAGAAAACAAGAGAGAAAAAAAAAAAAAAAAAGTCTTTTAGTTCTTTCATTTGGCATAACTGAGGTCTTTAGCTTTAATATGCTTCATTAAGATTACTTTCATGTTGAAGTGATTAGTTCAGCATTTTCCTTCAAGATTTCATTTAGCTATTAGGTTTGATGTAACGTCGAAATTGATAACCATACTTTTAGGTGCTAAACATTTATGCTCAGTTTGGTTGCTAAGAAATTGGAGAAAAAGAACTGAAGGTAAAATTTTGAATCCTAGACATTTTATTGTTGGGGAAACATGAAAACTTAAGCCTTGCATCGCATGAAGAAATGATCACCATTTGGATTGCAAACTAACGTAGCACTAGCTAACCTAATCACCTTCACAGTTAGTTCGTCTGCTGAATATTGGGATAAGTGAATAATGGATAGCCCGACACTATTTTTCTCAAATATTTAGCTCAGCAGCCTGGCCTATGTGGGTTTTGATTGCAATGCGACAACTGGATTTTGAAAGGAAACCGAAACACAGAGGCTAAAGTTTCATACAAAGCAAAATTTATGCTGATTTAGCACTGCCGTGGTCTGTAATGGCTCATTTTGGCCCATTGAATTTTTAATCAAGTTTTACCTTTTGAGATTTTTGATGATTGGATTGTGACTTTTTTTAATTTTTGTGTTAAAACATGTTTAACTATTATTTTTCTTATTTACTGATAATGGGGTATAATCATACATAGATTATTTAGTTTTATTTCCGACAGAGACAAACAACATGCATATTATACACACATACATATGCATGTAAATAGCTGTTAAGCTGAAAATGGAACATCAAATTAATTTGGTACCTGCTCCTTTTATCCTAGTGGAAAAGGCTAAACACCTACTAGAACTAATCACTTTCTTTGTTTGTCATCAAAGTGTAAGTCAAGAGCACTGTTAAGTGCAAATATTGTATGGTTTTCATTATTTTTCCAACGTTTAGACAGTGAAGGTTTATTTTGAATTGTAATTGTATTTTCATTAATGGACAAAGAAAGAGAAAAATAATTCTACATTTTCACTTACTGAAGTATTGTGGCCTATATGATAAGCATAAATTTGCAGAGCAGCATTAATCGTAAAAATTGAATGTTAAATCTTTTTTTATGCTTATCATTCTCAGACACAGTTTGCTTTTCTCACTCAATCATCAGTTAATGTAACAATAAAATCATTTCCAAACTCTCTATCATAACTTCATTGGCTCATTGCATAACATTTACTAAATAAACACTAAAGGGGAGCAACTAGGATGACATCCTTTTAAATTTAAGCAATTAAAGCCAAACCATGGGGTTGCAACGATAAACACTAAAGATTGGTTGATGCTTTAAACATTATGAGCCATCCTATAGTATCACAGACCTACAAGAATATTTCTATCACCACAGGTTTACCTATGACCCGTCATAGTCTTGCAGACATCACATATCTTGGCTGCTTCTAAATGAAAGCACAACGTCTGACCACAGGCCACCAGCCTTTATTGAGATTTACCACGGAGTGGGTGGGCTGATGCCTGATGGTCTCAACTATCATGAAAATTGGCCTTCCAAAAACCTGTTATGGATGAATTTAGAAGGAAACTAGTATCCCGTCTGACAACAAAACCGTATTCTTTTTTTTTTTTTTTGATAAGGTAAATATGTATTGCATATCAAAAAGGGCTTAGCCCATGTACATAAGCCATATACAACGACTAACCACATATCCCTCTAAAGCTTAAAGGAATCCAAAAAATTTACAAAAGAAAGATTACAAGCATTTGTGTGGCTAGAATACCAAAGGTATAAAGACTTAACAAAAGAGGACTTGAGGTCAATGATAGACTTCTCAACCCCCTCAAAAGTTCTAGCGTTTCTTTCCTTCCAAATACACCACAAAATAGCATGCGGAGCCATGAACCAAATCACTTTTGCCTTTTTATTCCCCCCCTTAAACCACCACCCTGCCAAAAGATCATAAGTAGAAGAAGGGAGCACCCAATGGACTCCAAACAACTTGAATAATAGCATCCAAATACTCCTAGCCACAATGCAATGAATAAAGAGATGATCCACCGTTTCCGCGTCTTGTTTACAAAGAACACATTTATTCGGCACATACCACCCTCTTCTAGCAAGATTATCCAAGGTCAAACACTTGGAACTTCCCACCAACCAACAAAAAAAAGCAACTTTAGTAGGAACTGAAGAAATCCATATTACTTTTGCCGGAAGGAATACATCCCCAATAGGATTTAAAGAATTATAGAAAGATTTTACGGAGAATAACCCTTTAGAATCCTTACGCCATACCAAGGAATCATTCTCACCCACTAAAATCTTACTATCATAAAGAACTTGGTAAAATTCCATCACTTCCTCCAATTCCCAATCATTAAAGTTATGAATAAAAATAACATTCCAATGATGAGTGCCAATATCCCCTTCCAAACAATCCTTAATCAACACTTCTTTGTTAAAAGCCAAAGAGAATAAAGAGGGAAACTTCGTCATAAGAGGCGAATTTGAACACCATAAATCCTTCCAAAACTTCAACCTACTACCATCATCCACTTTAAACCCAATCTCTTTAACAAAGTTGCCAAAGCCTTGCATAATTGCCTTCCAAAGCCCCACTCCATGGGGACCATCAACATCATTAGACCACCAACCATCACTAGTAACCCCATATTTCCATATTATAACATCCCTCCATAATCCTTGAACACCACTTCCAAATCTCCATAGCCATTTACCCATGAGGGCTTGATTGGTACGATCAATGGACCTAATCCCTAAACCTCCCTTAAATTTTGGAAGGTGTAAGGTATGCCAATCAACTAGATGATACTTCCTCTCCCCACCCACACCATTCCATAAGAAATCCCTTTGGAGTTTTTCTATTCTATTAACCACGGACTTGGGAATCTTATGGATAGACATGAAAAAAATTGGGATGCTTGATAAGACACTATGAATAAGTGTTAACTTTCCGCCTTTAGAAAGATACCCCCTTTTCCATCCACCAAGGCTTCTTTCAATTTACAAAACCATATTCTTTCAATGTGTTGAAGTGAGGATATCATTTTTATTATGGCTCTTACATTTGGAATTTCTTTATTATATGAGTTTCCTTATTACTCTTCTCATGTCCTACCATTTCAGTCAATCTGCTGTTTCATCCTTGATAGTCTGTTTCTCTTGAAGACCTTGCAGATTTTAGGCTATCTGGACAACAGGCGTAAGGTTCATAAGGATGCCGTAAACTTTTGTCAGGATATTTTGCGGCAAAAGTTTGTTGATTGGGAACCTATTTTACGTAATGATCTATCACGGCCAATTCGTAATGTGGATCTGGTTGTTACTGTTGGTGGAGATGGCACTCTTTTGCAGGCCAGCCATTTCATGGATGACTCAATTCCTGTTCTGGGAGTGAATTCTGATCCCACCCAAGTTGAAGAGGTTACTTTATATGTCTGTCTAAGCTTTAGATTTGTAGCAGCCTTCATATCAATTTATAAGTTTAGTTTATTTGTCTATCTATGCTTTACATACAGCCTTCATATCAATTTATAAGTCTCTTGGTTTCTCTAAATCATTTTCTGGATTGACACATCATAACTGGGGAAGCTAATTTACCATATTTTTTTGCCATAGGTGGAAGAGTTTGGTACTGTGTATGATACTACCAGAAGCACAGGCTATTTATGTGCAGCAACTATCAAAAACTTTGAACAAGTAAGACTACTTCATTTGATTAACCAAGAAAGGCTGATAGAAAAAAAAAAGAAGATTAACCAAGAAGGGAAAATGTTAACTACTTAGTACTTTAACTGCTTTGATTTACGATATCTTTGGAAGTTGCTTCAAGGAAAAAATGACTTCTAACTTTGACAAGTTGATACATTAAGCTTTTGCTTCATAAAAATTAAAAAGATTGATGCATTAAGCTTTAACATATGTTTGTTTGATGTGTTCTAGTTCAACAATTTCAAGAAATTTGTGTCAATGTGATTCCTAAATTCTAATATAAAGTAGCTATGACTTGTTACATAATTTTAAGGAGGGAACTCAACTTACATACCTGCCAATGCTAAATTTAGTGTAGAGGTAAAGACATTTGGAAAGATGGGGTAGGTCTGGGGATAATTCTCATTGTCAATGAAAATAAATAAATAAATATTCTGAATTTAGGTGCCTATTCACCTTCATCTTTTTCCATAGAGAAGTATCTTATACAGATCACTAAAAAATCATTCATATTGCCATTAGAAGGCATTCTTTCATGATGTCACTTCTGGTGAAACTTTAGTGACACCTATTATTTGTTTCTTATAACTTGGATCATGTATATATTCAGGACAAAATTTTCCTTCAAAGTCTAGTTTTATAGTGCTTGGGTATGTGACCCACTGTTTATCAGCCCAAAGCACATATTCCTTTTCCAACAGGGAAAATTTGGCCGGTGCTTGTGGGTTGGGAGGACTGCACGTGCCTGAGGGATTAGTTCGAGGGACACCATTGTTATCGAGAAGAGGGGGGGGGGGGGGGGGTGCGAATTTGGCGTAATTTTTTAGCATGATCATTTTTTTCAGGTACTAGACGACATCCTCGAGGGTCGAACAGTTCCTTCTAAGTTATCAAGGATGTCAATATGTGTAAATTCACGACTGGTGTCAACATATGCTCTTAATGACATTTTGATGGCACACCCATGTCCAGCCACTGTTTCTCGGTTCTCATTCAAGTAAGGAATTCTCTGTGAAGCATTAGCATATAGCCATATTGTAGACTGTATACTTTCAATCTTGGTGCTGTTTATCTACCAATAATGATCTGATAATAATTAATAATAATAAATTATTTTTACTGTTTGTTGGTAGAATTACTAGGGATGGCCAGCCTTGTTCCCCTTTAGTGAACTGCCGATCAAGTGGCCTCAGAGTTTCAACAGCTGCTGGATCCACGGCTGCAATGCATTCAGCAGGTGGATTTGCAATGCCCATATCATCTCAGGATCTCCAATACATGGTAAGAGAGCCCATTACACCTGGAGCAGCCAACTCTAGCTTAATGCATGGATTTGTTAAATCTGATCAGTCCATGGACACTGCATGGTTTTGTAAAGAGGGTATGATATACATTGATGGTTCTCATGTTGTCTATTCCATCCAACATGGTGATACCATTGAAATATCTTCCAGGGCTCCAGTTTTGAGAGTTTTCTTGCCTCACCATTTGTTGACATAGATAAAACGAAAAATAGAGTTGGGTCCAAGAGAAATGGAAATTTTGTGAATTTGAGCAGTTGGTATATTCTAAATGTTAATGGAGATCTTGTAAATATAAAACGTCATATATATATTTGTGTCTGTGCCTAAATAACTTTTAGGCATCCTCTGGGGGCATTCGGCCATTCTGGGGTATATATAATGTGCAGTCTCTTTATGTATTGCTCGTGTAACTTGCGTCTGTCAGATTAGGTGGAGCGAGGCAGTCATTAAATTGTGGGGACATTTCAATATGAACTTTTACGCTATGGTTGGATAAGAAATTTTTAGGTGGAATTTGTCTTTGAAATGGAATTTGTAAAATTCTTATAAGAAAATTCCTTATAAAAATTTTATAAATTCCATTTCAATGACAAATTTCACGTAAAAATTCCTTATCTAAACATAGCATTAGGCATTAAATTTTGTGGATGGTGGGCATTGGTAGCTTACATTAAATTTTGTGTAGCTAAGAGTTTTAATGATTCTGATGTTGTCTGGTGATCTTTGTTTTCGAAGAATTACAAAACAGAGTATATTATTGATGGAGTTTAATATGGAATTTACATAAGAGAGAGAAAGAGTAATGATACATAGGACCACTATTAAAGGACCAAAACATAAAACCACTGATTTGGCTGAATCTAATTAGTCAGTGGTATTAACACCGTTAGTACTTTAAAAAAAACTTAATATGGGAAGCCCTTAATTCTCAATTCAGATAAATGTTCTCAAAATTTAGATAAACGGGATTATAGGGGGTTTCCTTAAAATTGCTGTGATCTTCTCCTTCCTTTTAACGATTCCCAAAAGGAATCATCGACTAAAGTTTTGAGATATCTCCCGCATTCGAGTTCGGCGAAATATTCAGATAATTAATCATGACACATATACAAAATCACAAATTAAATCAATGTAAAATATTCAGATAATTAACCATGACACATCAGACAAAATATGCATCAACATAATACCACAACACAACCATTATTATGACAAATCAGATAAATTGGGAGTTTTATCATATAACAATGAGGAGTTTCCCACTCCTCCCCCCCCCCCCCCCCCCCCCTCTTCAAAAATAAAAAGACACATAGTTTGTGATTTTTCTTAAGATAATAGTAAGAATTCCTTCTCCCTTTGCATTGTTTTCCCTGATTAGTGTCACGAATATTTAGATAAATTGGGATTTATTTATTTATTGTTATTATTATTATTATTTTTTTTCAGATAACAGTGTGATGTTTTTAAGATAATACTGAATGCAATATGACACTAAATATGACAAATAAGATAAATTGGGAGTTTTATCATATAATAATGAGAAGATCACAGTAATTTTGAGGAAACCCCCTATAATTTTGTTTATCTAAATTTTGAAAACATTTATCTGAATTGAGAATTGAAGGTTTCTGATATTAAGTTCTTTTTTTAACTACTAATAGTATTAATACTACTGTCTAATCAGATTCAACCAAGTCAGTGGTCTTATGTTTTAGTCCTCTAATAATAGTCCTATGTATCATTACTCGATAGAGAAATTGTCTTTCTCTACAGCAAATCTTTTTTTAAAAAATTTTTAAAATGGATAAAGAACTGATAAAAATGTTGGCGCTATAACGCTATTTGACCTGCCTACTGAGTTAGTCAGTTTTCTCATCATCAACCAGACAACCTCCTGGGGAAAATAACATTTCCATATTGGTAAATTAGTACAACAAATTGTCTAAAAATGTGCTGATAAAATATAATAAAGTAATAAAAAATCTTAAGAGAGCCAACTCAAAAGACTACAATTCTCATGAATTAGCATTTCTATAGCCCTTGAAGTCAAGCAAAGCCTTTTTCTGTAGTTCTCATTTAAAGAAAAAACTATTTTTAGGGATTTTCATTTGGGGAAAAAAAAAGAGGGGGGGGGGGGGGGGGGGGGGGGGGGGGGGGGGTTGTGAGGGACAAGAAGATAAAATAAGAGATGAATGATTTCATGATGAATTAATATATACCCTCATCTAATAAATGAATGGTACTACATCCACCAAATTGATATGGCAGCCATTTTTTAAAAGCAAAAAGGGCTCTTTTATTATTATTATTATTATTATTATTATTAATTAATTGTAATCTTGCCATTAATCAACCGATAAACAAAATCAGTAAAACAGGTAGCTCTAACATTTTCCCTTGAAAATGCTCTGTGGCTTCTCCAGTACACAATGTGGTTTTAAACTTACAACGTAAGTACTTTTGTAACCACAGTATTACCTGTCTGCTAGGTCTGCACTGCATTGCAAGCACTAGGAACACGTGCCCTACACTAGGATAGAATTTTTACTTAACAAAAAAAAAAAAAAAAAACGAATTTTTTATTTTTTCGTTCTCTCTTTGTTCAACAATACAACTTGAACCCAGCTCCATGCCTTTAGGACTCTGGTGACAAATTTTGATAAAAAATTGCAGAGAAACCCAGTCTTAGACGACATGAAACGTTCTTTTAGATATCATAACTCATATTCGGTGATGTCTGAATGATCCATGATTTTTTTGGGTGCTTCATTTTCACATGGTGCATTAACAAGAACAAAAATCTTTTTAAGTAGAAGTGAAGATGGTTCTAATGGTTGAACACACATGCTCTTACAATCTTTTATACAAGCATGGTTTGATGCTAATGTTTTCATCACTCTATGCTTTGCCAGTCACCAACAGAAACAAAAGTTACAATTGACAGATATTAGGACTCTTTGTCCATGGTATTCTTTTACCCTTTTCTTTCTAATCTCAATATGGGGACAGGAAATAAAACAAATGTAGAAATCTGTCCAGCACGACTAATTGGCAATGGAAGCCACCCAACTTCTGGCCTACAACCTGGAACTCCAAGATATCATAAGAAACCAGAACAAATAGCAGACAGCATTATCAGCATATTTCGGTACGTGGCTTACGTGAACATAGGAGGTCGGCTACGAGAGAGCTGAGGCCGCTTTATTGGTGACAGAATTAGGTTCCTTAAAGTCATTGAGGGGTTACTGGCTCCAGCTCCAAAAACAGGGCGAGCACCAGCCCTTCTATTTCCAACATCTGCTTGAATTGCTGACTGTTTCACTGGTGAGCCACCCGAGATTTCAAAGGGGCCAGAGTTGGAACTATTCTGTCTTGCAGGCCATACATCCTCTCTAGGCCCTGGAGTTTCAGGAGCGAAAACCAACCAATCTGCGCCAAATTAGTCAACTGGTTTTTCTTGGACAAAATTTTTTTAAGACAAACAAAAAGGGTTATGCATCTAAACCCGGTTTCACTTAGCATTGAAAAATGGAAAGTCTCAACTGTTTGAAGCTTTAAGAAAACTTGTATCTTAAAGGACACTTATTTTTTGTTGGCAGTAAGTTAGCCTCTACATCAAAAAGGAACAGTATTACCTTTTCTATCTCTGTTATCCATCATGTTAACTGGGTTTGAGAACAAATCAGGCTCTGCTCTTGAATAGAAATTGCCCGCTGGTTGAATGGCTGATCGTTTCATCGACTCGTACTCAGTTCTCAATTGATCATACATTTCATCAAGTTTTCTCTTCTGTCTGGTATTGGAAAGTAATAGTTTGTAACATGGTTCCAAGAACCAAGCCATAAATTTGAGGGAATGATTTAATTATAAATAAAAAGGGAAAAAATGAAGGAGAAAAGGGAAAGGGAAAAAAAGGGCATCAATAAGTTCTGGTTCAGGTATGATGAACTGGAAGACTGACCTCGATTTTTCCGAGAATTTTTCTTGCAGCTCTTGCTTATCCTTGGACAAGCTTTCCATCTCTTGCTCCATCGCCTGGCATCTCTTGGCCATTTTCTGGTATGCAGTATGCACCTGCTCCAGTTTTTCCGTGAACTTTTCTTGCATTGCTTCGCATTTCTGCCGGCACTGAGCTACTATTCTGTTCATTTTGTACTGCATCTCCAGTTCATTTTGCCCAATATAGAACATCACACTTCTGTACGCACTCTTCATCACTAAGTTTGTTCAAGGAAAGATGCATGCCCAATATGTCCTTTTATAGAATTTGTACACTATGCACGTTTAGAACCTGTTACGCCCATTTGGTTTACTAACTCTCTCAAATGAAATAGAGAACCTAAAGCAACCAAGGGATTCTGACACAGAATGAAATTGTAAAGGACATAATAAAAAACAGAGGATACGTATCTGTGGAGATATCCCAGCCATGGCCATCTGCAAAGGCATAATAAAATTAGCAGTGATGCACATTGGAAAGAAGAAAGGTCATATGGAAGTAGAAAACGTGGCATGGATTTCACTAATATAGTTGAAGAATGAACAATTACGGTATTGACACTAAAGAATTCCTCAGAAGTGCTTGCTTACATTTATCCATTCATCATTGGGATTGATATCCACAGGTTTCATAAGGCTGACAAGTGAAAAACCAATAAGTTAATAAAATTATACGACTATTTTATGCAGGTAAAAGTAGTGAATGCTTGTCCAAGCCTCTCCTATACCACAACTAAAGTGTATAAATCATTGACATGTATATTCATATGGCTTCATTCACTCGTGGTTCCCTCCAGAAATACAGAAACCGGTGACCAATGGAAGAAAATCTTGGGTAGACCATAAAAGCCAACTAGAATGACAGCTCATTTATTCAGTGAAATTCTGTATGATGTAACATAAAAATTACATTATGGCGCACCCGTGCATTTAGTGCAATCAACTGCTTAACAATTATGAATCCAGTAAAACTTTTGAAAAATACAAAGCATCACTAGTAGATGCTGCCTACCTCTTAGAGAGCACTTGATCACATATAGGACATGCCGCATCATTACTGAGGATCTTGCTGGCATCCTCCGTGCCTTTTCATGCTGTTAAGGAAACCTTACAAGTGCACCAATTTCCACAATTTTCACAAGAAAGAAAATCCTGATCAGCTACAGTAAGCATGGGGAATGAGGATACACAAGAGGTGGCCACAGGTGGTCGAAATGGCCCGCCCTTCCAGTTCTCTCCAGCACGCATTGCATCTCATTTCAATCTTCGGAAAGGATTAAACTACATTGCATATATGGGCTTACAAAACCCATAAATCACAATCAGCAATCTGAGCAAGGTTACCTCACAAGTCTGCATGTGCTAAACTAAGTTTTACATGAAAGAACTGCAAGGTTTGTCAACACAGGAACAAAACTAAGGACTGGAAGAAAGGAAAAACAAGCTTGTGCCTTGTGCCGTCAATCACTTCAATTATGAACTGACTACCAAAAAACCACACACTTATAACTTAAATGAAGTGACATTTGTGCATGCATGATCAATCTAAAAAAAAAAAAAAATGAAGTGACATTGTGCATGCATGATCAATCTCAAAACAGACCTAATTAACTTGAACATAAAACAAATTAAATTAAAGATGAAATTTTCACCTTGATATGTTGTTTTTTATCTTTATATATATATATATATAAGGAAAAAAAATTGGGAATTTTTGGAAAAAAATTGGGAATATTTGAAAAAAAATCCATTGAATCTGTTGAAGATTCTTAAAAATTCAAAATTAGGGAAAAAGCAGCTCCAAGGCTTCGCAAGTGGAAATTGCAGTACCAAAATAAACCCAATATATGCTTAAAATTACGCTCTATCTGGTTGCGGAGAAAAAGTTGGAAAAGAAAAGAAACTTAAATGTAAAATCTTCAATGCTCATCTAGTTGTGTGTAAACCTGAACAACATAAAAACATGAGATTCAAAATTTAGTTTTGCTTTTCATTTCCTCTGTTTTCTCGGCTACCAAACGGAGAGGGTAGGGTCTTACCTGAAAACCAACGGAAATTATTCTCAAATCTTTAAATTTCTTCCATCTCCGTACCAATTTCAAACCAATCTATGAAAATTCAGACAAAAATTGACACGATCACCCAATAAATCTATTAAACGAGAACAAAACGCAAAAACTAACAAATTAATACTCCGTAAATAAATAAAAATAAAAGTGAAATCATCAACATAGCTATTAAGTCTACTGATCTCCGGGTATTCAAATTTCAAGCCCTTTAAATAAAATAAAATAATTAATTCGTTAAATGACGAAACTCAGAAATTCTCGGATTGTGCTCAGCTTGAAGAACTTCCCGTAAGATCAAAACGAGCACAAAAATTACGAATATTATAAATGAAAGTTTTAAATTAAGGATACGCAAACATGTAACGTTGCCTTGGTTCATAGCAAATTTTCATGGAAAATTCATAAAATTTTCGTGGAAATTCGTGAAATTTTCAAGGGTTTCAGGCTCTTCAAATGTGACAAATCAGATCTAAAGCATTATGATAAGAGAAGAAATGCAGATACGGAGAGAGAGAGAGAGAAAGAGAGTGGCAGAAGCAAACCCTAGATGAGAGAGAAAACTGGCGCGAAATGTTCTTCACTGCGTCCCTTATTGGAGATTCAAACCAGAACTGCGAGAAAATGACATCTGTTACCGTCCCTGTGTTTTTAAAACCGATCTAGAGTGTAATGGGCCGGGTTAGGGTTGCACAAGCTCAATGGCCAGGGTCATGTTTCAATTAAAATTAAAGGGTAATTACATTTTGACACCCTCCGCTTTAACCAGAAAACATTTTTTCTTTTTTGTTTTTAATGTTTCTTTCGAGGAGAAGCTTTTTTTTGTTTTTATACAATCAATAGAACATATCTTAACCCCTTTAATATTAACAAATGAGTATCAATGTTTTTTTCGTAAACTTTGAATTCAAAATCACTCAAAAGTGAAGCAAATACTACCGTATTATTATATCATTAGTTACTTTTTAAAATAGTTTACGACTCCAAATTTGAGATTTTGGCACTATATAGCCCTCATTAGTCTGTTGTTAATATTTTTATTGTTAACTGGTTACATGCAACACATGTGACCAATTTAATGAAATTAAAGACAAGAATGCCGTTTTTTTGTTGGGTTGTGGTGCAAGTGCTAGTGGTTGTGGCCTTGTGGGAGGGCTTGTGGTGGACCGGTGGGGATGACCCTGGGTGGATGGTCGTCCAGTTAATTTTCCTACATGCCCTTTTGTTTTTTTTTTTTACCCAAATAATTAGCCTAATTCAAGAGGCTGTTTGACAAATGTGAAAACCTGATCAATTGAGAATAAGTCTGATCAGTTTTGATTTCGCACTGTTTGGTAAATCTCTTTTTTTTGCTAATCGGTTCAGTTTTGTTATGAAAATTAAGTATAAATACAGTTTTTTTTCAAACTAACTATGATTTAGTTTATTTAAAAACCAAATAACAATTATAGATCACACCCATTCTAATTTAGATTTTTAAGTTCCCAAATAGGCCCAAGGCTAGCAATATAAACAAAGCACCGAAGCCATAGTTGAGACACAGATTCATGGATAAGGAGAAAGTTGAGACCAAGACTATGATAGACAAAGAATATGGGAAGGACAGGGACTAGACTGTGGGATCAAAACATGTAGCATTTCTAAGAACTATAATAGTTGTCTTGCAGGTGGGAGTTTGTTAAAGTACTAGGATTTTATTTATTTATTTATTTATTTATTTTTGGGGTTGATAGTGTAAATGATGACAATCATTCAATCAATATGAGCTTTAAATTTTGTTTTGGCCATCGCTCATTCGTATGGAATTCCATTGGAGAGGGTGCAATAATAGTTGAGAGGGGATGATGGTGGTGTTGTTGAAGAATTTCATTATGACAAAACATGAGATACGGTGTACATCAGTACACCGTATTATTTACTTTAGGATTATAACTTCTAGGAGAGAGAATCCCAATTTCCCATGTAGGAGAAAAGATAGGGTGTATGATGGTTCATTGTAAAGAATGAACCATCACACCCCATTGGTGATTGAATAGGTATGACTATTGAGAAGAGGTCATGAGTCATCATAGGTGTCTAATGACCATTGAGATCATCTCAATGGTCACAATAGATACCTTTTGGGTGTCTATAAATACACCCTACCACAACCCTTCTCAAATTCATAAAATATAACAGTACGTATGTATTCTCTCCTTCCCAAACTCCTACATGTGATACATAGTCTGACGACAGTAGGGAAATCCTTCATTGTTCTACCTTCCAGAATCCATCAGTGGTATCAGAGCCAGGTTCACATGTTGATGAAGAGAGTTGGTAATGCGAGGGAGTACGCAGAGAAATTAAGGGTTAACCATTCAAGAGGATTGTTGGACGATATTCGTTGTGTTCTTGATAAAGAAATTTCAAGTGTAGACACAACGATTCGTTTTTACAATCATCATTTGAATGTTGTTAATCCTCAAGCCTGCTCATTGACAGTGATTATTAGTGGTACGGATGCAAGAGATTTGAAAATCATTGAAAGTGAATACAACGAGAAAAAGAAGGCTCAAATTCAAGAGGGTTTGAGAAAATCTTCAAATTCTTCCAAAATTTTTGAAGAAATTCAGAGTTCTAATAAAGGGAAGAACGTAATTATTGAGATTTCAGACAGTGATTCTGAGAAAAATCTCAATTTGGATGATTCATACAAGTCTTTTTTGCAGGAAAAACGTCAAAAACACTGGTTTTTTGCAGAAAATCACGAACAGTGGTGAAGTCTTCCGTCGGACCCGACCCGAATCATTTCCGAATCGCAAAATAACCCAGTTCAGACCCTTCACGCGCCTACACGCGCCCTGAGGAGTGTCCACGCGCCGCCACGCGCCCAGAAGAGTCTTCACGCGCCGCCACGCGCTAGCCCCGCGTGCCACGCGCCCATACGCGCACGGCCCACGCTTCACGCGCCAGGCATCAGGCCATTTTGGCCCGCCGCTCCGCGACCCGCCTTTGACCCGCCTGTGCGTGTTTTTGACCCGCCGCTTCGACCCGCTTGCCCATCAACCTCTCTCGGCCCAGCCCGCTTCTACGGTCCAAATTGGGCCCGGTTCGGCCCAATTGGCTCGGATCCGGCCCGTTTTTCTCGGTTTTGTTCAAAACCGACCCAGATTGCTGATACATTGGGTTTAAGCCCAATTAGAGGTCTAAATGAGCCCGGATTTACACCAAATTTGGTACCCCAACAAAATTTCGCGTCCCAGACGCAACCGTAGGATCAAAATCAATTTTTGGACGCAGCAAAAGTCACTTCTGAGCAGGCTGTACAAAGTGTATTACAAGAGGAAATTGGTGGACAAAAGAACAAATTGCCTTCCGAGGGAGAATTAATTCAGGCTTGTTCTAGTAATTCTAGTAATTAGAATTTTATTTACTTAGAAACACATTTTTATTTACACATTTATTTTTTTTTTTTTACACAATTTCTGTAATACACAATTAGATATTATATTTGTTTATTTTTTTTTATGGCAAAGGCCATGTTTGACACAGTTAAAATAGAAAAATTAAATAATATAAACTTTCGAATTTGGAAAAGGAGAATTTCATTTCTCTTAATACATGAAAAGACCCTATATGTTCTCACAAAAGAAAAACCAATAGAAATTTCAGATGACCCAAACACTTTGAAATTAAAAGAAAAGTGGGAGGAAGATGATATGCTTGCAAGAGCATCCATCTTAAATCATATGCAAGATGATTTAATTCCTCTCTATGAAGATTTTAAGTCTGCAAAAGAAATCATGAATGCTCTTGAGGATAAATATGGACCAAAATCCGATACCTATATACAATTATTATTAGATAAGTATACAGGACTTCAAATGTCCAAAAATGATAGCATAGGGGATCATGTGCTAAAGATGGAAATCATAGCAAAAGATCTATCTATCGCTGGGCATTCAATTTCCGACAAAATGCAAGTATCCACTATCCTTAATAGTCTTCCAAAATCATGGGATCATGTAGTGACTTCAATAACTTATGGACAAGGAAAATTGTCCATGAACACATTACCTGCACTATTGGCTCTTGAAGAGGAAAGAATGAATAGAAGAAAGAAAGAAAAAGGACGTGGAAACTTGATGTTAGCAGAGGAAACTTCAAAACAACAATCAAAGAAAAACTCTTGGAAACCAAGAGGCAAGAAATCAAATTCCAAAGTGTCCAAGTCAAAGAAAGATAAAACTTGTTTTAATTATGGTAAGAAGGGTCATTTCCAAATCGATTGTCGAAGAACAAAGAAAAAGAAAATCAATGATAAAAAAGAGATGGTCATGACAGTTTCTGAAGCAATGGTATCACAAGAAGCGGAAGATCATTGGTGGATCGATTCAGGAGCTACAAGACATGTTACAAAGAACAGAAATATCTTCACAACTTACAAAGAGAAGGCATAAGGAGAGCACTGACTCTACATAGGAAACGATACATATATAGATGTACTAGGCGAAGGTAATTGTAAAATTTCTTATAAAGAATCAAATTTAATACTTCAAAATGTATTGTATTCTCCGAATATTCGGAGAAATCTGATTTCTGTGTCTGTACTTGAAAAAAAGGGGTTTGAGGTTTGATTTAAATATGGTCATGTAACTATTGGAAAGGATGGACGTATCCTTCTAAAAGGTGTAAGAATTAATGATATGTACTCAATAAAGGATATTCCATTTTTCGATTATATTAATATCTCTACTATAATTGATGATTCTTATTTATGGCATTTAAGATTAGGACACATAAATAAAGCAAAAATGGCAAGAATGTGCCAAATGGGATTACTACCTAAAATAAATCCGATTGAATATGATACATGTGAACCATGTATAAAAGGTAAACTAACTAAGAAACCTTTTTCTAAAAGTTGGAAATCATCGGATTTACTTGACGTAGTACACTCAGACATATGTGGACCTTTAAGAACAAAAACACATAGAGGAATGGAATACTTTATAACATTTACTGATGATTATTCAAGGTATGGGTATATCTATTTAATAAAATATAAGTCAGATGCTATCGACAAATTTAAAGAATTTAAAATAGAAGTAGAAACTCAATTAGGTAGACCCATAAAAGCCTTAAATAATGATAGAGGAGGGGAATATGAAGCTTTTGATGAATTCTGCAAAAAATGTGGAATAAGGCATATTTACACTATGCCATATACTCCAGAACAAAATGGAATTGCAGAAAGAAGAAATAGAACTCTAATGGATATGACAAGATCCATGATGGCATATGCTGATTTACCTTTACATTTTTGGGGTGAAGCCCTGTCAACTGCAGCATATATTCTGAATAGAGTTAAACAAAAGCCAAACCCTTAACACCTTATGAGTTATGGACTGGTCATAAACCTGACATTTCAAACTTAAGAGTTTGGGGATGTAAGGCGCATGTGTTGATACCAAAACCTCTTAGAAATAAATTAAGTAATAAGACATGGGAATGTCATTTTATTGGATATCCTGACAATGGTAGTGGATATCGGTTTTTCCATTCAGAAAAGGGATTAATTGAAAGTAGGGATGCCCATTTTATGGAAACCACTAACGTGGTGACACCTTTGGAAAATATAAAACTCTTAGATGAAGATCAAGAGATGCCCACTTTACAAGAAAATTCCCCTATTAATCAAGAAATGATTAATAGTGAGGAAATTAAAGAACCTTCTTCAAATATTCAGAATAGTGGGAGGAAAAGACCAAGGGAACCATCTGTAAAATTGAAAAATTATTATGTCTTCAGCATAGAAGATATAGAAGGTCTAAGTGAAGACCCTAAAAGTTTCTCTGAAGCCATGAAAATGGATGATAGCAAGGAATGGCACAAGGCTATGAAAGAGGAACTAGACTCTATAGAAAATAATGGAGTATGGGAACTTGTTGATCTACCAAAGGGTAGAAAATCAATTGGATGCAAGTGGGTTCTCAAAAAGAAATTAAAAGCAGATGGAACTTTGGATAAATATAAAGCAGGATTAGTGGCAAAGGGTTACACACAAAAACCCGGTATAGACTTTGTAGATACATATTCACCTGTTGCAAAATTTACATCAATTAGAATTCTCATGTCAATTGTGGCTAGATTAGATCTAGAGCTACATCAGATGGATGTCAAAACTGCATTCCTCAATAGGGAATTAAAGGAAGACATCTATATGAATCAACCTGAAGGTTTTCAAACAGAAGGACATGAGAATAAAGTCTGTAAACTAAAAAGATCTTTATATGGACTCAAACAATCTTCAAGACAATGGTATTTGAAGTTCCACCAAGCTATCCTTGGATTAGGATATGAAATGAGTCCACTAGATCACTGTGTATATATATTAAAATCCAAAAAAAAGTTAGCAATATTATCATTATACGTTGATGATATATTACTAGCAGGAAATGATATAGATATAATGAACAAAACAAAGAAATACCTAGGATCTAGATTTGAAATGAAAGATATGGGAGAAGCTTCCTATGTATTAGGAATTAAAATTTCTAGAGATAGGAATTCAAGATTATTATATCTAGATCAAGAAAAATATCTAGAAAAAGTACTTAAAAGGTTTAACATGGAAAAATGTAAACCAATAAGTACACCTGTTTGCAAAGGCTTAATCCTAAGCAAGTCAATGTGTCCACAAAATGAGGACGAACAAAAAGATATGATACAAATTCCCTATGCCCAGGCTGTGGGTAGTCTCATGTATGCTATGACAAGCACAAGGCCTGACATATGTCATGCAGTTGGATTGGTAAGCAGATATCAAGCCAATCCAGGTAAGACACATTGGCAAGCAGTAAAAAGGATATTCAGATATTTACAAGGAACTAAAAGTATGAAACTTTGTTTTGGTTTTAAAGATCTAGAGATTGTAGGCTACAGTGATGCAGATTTTGCAGGTGATATAGATGATAGAAAGTCTACTAGTGGCTATATATTTATGGTAGGCGGAACCGCTGTTTCTTGGTTAAGTAAGAAACAAAGTTGTGTTGCAAAATTCACTATGGAATCTGAATACATAGCATGTAGCACAGCAGCAAGTACTGCAGTTTGGATAAAACGCTTTATGGATAATTTGAAATTAAGTATACCAAATAGACCAGTCAATGTGTATTGTGATAATCAGTCTGCCATCGCTTTGATAAAAAGTGGAGCAAATAACTCAAAAGGAAAACATATTGACGTGGGCTACCACTATATACAAGATATAGTAGAGAGGGGAGAAATCAAAATCGAATATATACCCTCTGAAAGGATGGTGGCTGATCCCATGACCAAGGGATTATCTTTGGAAAAATTCAGAGAGCATGTGGCTACAATGGGATTAAGAAACACCTAGGTGTTGTAGAAAAGCATGCAGTATAATGCATCATTGGTTGAATCTCGGGGACGCCTGAGAAGAACAAGATGATGCGACTCTATCTATTTATGGGAAAATGTTGGTAAAAAATAAGATAGAGGACACTAGCGAGGTAACGAGGTTATGATGAGAACGATTGAGTCAATAAACATCTAATTGATTCTGCATAACACTTAGGCACATAGTGTTAAAGTCGCTGATAAATTGAATCAAGGAAAACCTTTGCGATGACCTAGAAGGAAGTACTTGATCTAAAAATCGAGTGCAGGTCAACACTATTTGTGTTTGGCTGAAGTCGCCAATAGTAACTGGGGTGGTGAACTATGGTTCCCTGTTACAGGTATATTGGTGCAATTCACTTGAAATAGAGTGAATAGAAGTCGTCTATAACATATCAAGAAATTGATATATTGGGAAATAGACGCGGTCAGAAAAGAATGGTAAAAGCGTGCGCACGTATGGTCATACCATCATCTGACGTCGATCTGAAGAAAATTCAGATGAAAGTTAGTGCCCATTTGAAGAATTCTGAAGGATATTCAACCGTGGTAACTAACTAGAGGAAGTTATCATGTTATCTCATATTTGTCAAGTGGGAGATTGAAGAATTTCATTATGACAAAACATGAGATACGGTGTATATCAGTACACCGTATTATTTACTTTAGGATTATAACTTCCAGGAGAGAGAATCCCAATTTCCCATGTAGGAGAAAAGATAGGGTGTATGATGGTTCATTGTAAAGAATGAACCATCACACCCCATTGATGATTGAATAGATATGACTATTGAGAAGAGGTCATGAGTCATCATAGGTGTCTAATGACCATTGAGATCATCTCAGTGGTCACAATAGATACCTTTTGGGTGTCTATAAATACACCCTACCACAACCTTTCTCAAATTCATAAAATATAACAGTACGTATATATTCTCTCCTTCCTAAACTTCTACATGTGATACATAATATGACGACAGTAGGAAAATCCTTCATTGTTCTACCTTCCAGAATCCATCAGTTATAACTGAGAATGATGATGGGTGGTGTAAGAATCATAAACACGAAAGTGAAAAAGGAACGTAACTTCAGCCATTATTGTCCAAGTGATTTGACGAGACATTACATTGTGTTTAGAGAGCCAGATCTTCTAATCTATCTACGACTTCTTATTGTTTTGCCAACCAATTGAATATAGGATTACGTCATTAACGTCAAAACTTATTTGGTTAGACCAGGGCCCCTTATTTATAGGCTTCTACAACTCCTTTCATCAAGAAGTTTGACTTTTCATTACACTTCTTCACGACTAATATATTTTTTTTTTGATGTGAAGAAGTACCTATTAGGATGGATTACTTATAATTTACCATCTTAAAGAAATAAAATAAAATAATAAATCTTAGGTAGCGTGTGGAGCACTCAAAAGAGACACACGTTTCCTACAGGTGGTCCCACAATTCATAGGCGCCATGATGGTGGAGAGGGGCAATTACGCCATGTTCCTTAAATGGTGAATGCTACGTGCAGGAGGTGGGTGGTAGTTGGAAAAGATGGAGAAGGAGACAGAGGTGGTTTGGGTTGGGTTGGTAAATGAGATGCAATAAGTGGGGTATTTCGGTTTTTTCACGAGCTTGACATTTTGATTGAAAATTCATAGTGGGCAAATTGATTAATGGCTTACCTCTTTTTAACCTCTTTATTTATTTGTTTTTTTGATTAACTAGTAGGAGTGTCCTAGGTTTTATTCCCGTCAAAGTTTCGGTCCAAACTAATCTCCTAACGGTCCGTGTGAGATACATTATACCCATACAAGTAGCGATTTCTGTGAAGAGTTAAAACAATGACATCTGAAGAGCACATCCAAGACCTGACCGCTCAACCAACCCCGCAAGAGTCTTACCTCTCTCTAACTTGAACTTTAGTACCTATATACTTTTGATTACTCTTATATTTTTATTAAATTGTAATATTATACCAGTGTGATGGTGTAATATTTTTATTTTCATTCATTTTTTGTATTATTAACTATTCTCATAAGAATTTTAAGATTTTTCATTGATATTTGTAAAATGTGAATGATGATGTAGTACCTCTCCGTCAAGAATCTTAAGATTCTTAACTACCATTTTGATAAATTTAAAAAAAAAAAAAAAATTTTAAATTTTATTTTTTCTGGTGAAAGAAAAAGAATGTTAACTACCATTAATGGTGCTAGGTGCTGCATTACTAAATTCCATTAAGCCGCACACTGCATGAAAATGCAGCGTAATGGACCACATACATTGTACTTAAATTTATCCAGCCGGAGACAGCAAGGCAGTCTCCTATGTACCAAACAGTACCCACGAACTGCCACGTGTATCTATCAAAGCATAACATAAAATAAAATAAAAACTGTCTGCAGCGTAAAAAATATCCATTTTTCTGCGAATATTACGAAAAAATGCCATTCTCTTAAACCCTCTCTAGTGGGCTCTAGTGGCTACCATTTACTCCTCCCTAAAACCCTTCCGTAGATTCGCAGCTACCACAATTCTCCAACCCCCAAAAGAGATTTTAGAGAGAGAGCTTAGATTTTTTTATAGAGATAGAGAAAAGGGTTTTTTTTTTTAAGAGATAGAGGATGAAGATCCAGTGCAACGTGTGTGAGGCGGCGGAGGCGAAGGTTCTGTGCTGTGCGGACGAGGCAGCGCTGTGTTGGGAGTGCGATGAGAAGGTTCATGCGGCTAACAAGCTTGCAAGCAAGCACCAGAGGGTTCCTCTCTCTGGTTCTTCGTCGCAGATGCCTAAATGTGATATCTGTCAGGTATATTCCAACAATTTGTAAAATCCCATGTCTTTATGTTTGTGTGTGTGTGTGTGTGTGTGTGTATGTGGTTTGTGTGTTTGATGTTTTTTGTCCCCCTGTTTGGTGGTTGAGAAAATCGAGGGAAAAGAAAAGGGTGTTGAATTATTGGGTTTTATGTTTTCTCTTGTTTCGGTTTGTGTATTTGAATTATTGTGGAATTATTGGTTTGTTTATTTGAAATATTGTGGAATTATTGCTGTGTGTATTTGAGAGTTTTGTCCCCTCGTCCCTCTTGCTGTGAGCTCTCCCAAAAATTTTCAGCAATTTTGAGTACCCAATTGAGGTCTTAGGGTTAGGCTACACCATATGAGGTCTCAGGCAAACCATGGGGTTTAGTCCAGCCAGTTTCCGCAAGTGAACTTAGGATGTTAAAATTTAAATTATATCTTAATTAAACATGATTAATTACAGCCTTTCTTCCATTGCAACATCTCATTTTGGCCATGGTCTTTTTTTGGGACATGCTTATTAGCTACCTGCTTAAACAATCTAATTTTAAGCCCAACTGAAGATAGCTAAAATTTGTTTCATGTGAAATCTATTCCAAATTACGTCATACTCTGTGTTCATGTGAAAATACTTCTCACAAAAGTGGAGGTAGTTGTTTCCTTTGCTTTTGCTTATAGTGAACAAAAGCATATGTTTTATTAAAGTTGTTCTTGTCTCAAGATGCCATTGTGAGCAGCTTAATTTTTGTTTGAAGCTAATTGAGATAACACATTGATGATATCAGTGCCCTCGCGATTACTCCATTTTGATTATCTCATCCTGTCTGAATCTATCTATTTTTCTGTTGCTTTTCTGAAATGTGACAGAATTTCCCCATTAAGGAAAAAGAATGTAAAAGGAGTCTTTAAGTTTGGATTATGGACCACTCTAATCATGTAAAGCTATTTATGGCGACAAATAAGATAAATAAGATTTTTTTTTCCAACATTTTTTTGGGTGGATTTATAACCCATTTGTAAGGCTCTGTTTGGTTTAACAGAACATAGTTTCTTTAAGAATTTTATCGGAATTGAACCCCCTCTTTTTTTCACCTTTCATTTAAATATTTCACCTTGGAATTCATGAAAATTTTGTCATGTATTTTCAAACAATATAAATCTTTACCCTTGATATTTCTCTTTTCACTGCGAAAAGGTTTTATTTTTGGTGATATTTTCATCAAAACAGAGTAGTTACATTTCCTCAACTGACAATTTTTTTGCGTGCTTGTACATTTTTTCAAAGCATATATGGATATATCCTAATTTTTTTATGTTGGGGGAGTAATTTTGCTTCTAATATTCTTGTTTCCCCATCTAGAGGAAATAATCATTTGAGCTAGCCTCACATGTGACATGATCACATGACAAGCATTTTGCCCCTTGTGGTTAAGTTGGAACCTTATTGGAATTGTCATTTTTTGTGTTACCTTATTTTATTTTTTACCTTGCTGAACTTGTAAGATTTATGTGTATGTGTGTTATGTTTTATTTTATATTTTCGAAAATAGAATGTTCTTATATTGTTGCATTAACTAGTAATGATGAAAAATGAACAACCCCTTACAGGAGACATTTGGCTATTTCTTCTGTCTGGAGGATCGGGCTTTACTCTGCAGGAAATGTGATGTTGCCATACACACGGCAAATACCTATGTGTCTGCTCACCAGAGGTTTCTGCTTACTGGAGTAAAAGTAGGGCTCGAACCTATAGAAGCTGGTGCATCAACCTCCACATGTAAATTCCATCCTGGGGAAAAAATCTCAGAGACAGAATCTCAATCCATGTCTAGAAGGGGCACCCCAATGTCATTGGCTGGTGAATCCAACAAAGTGTTTCCTGTCCAAGTTGGTGGAGTTGGGGAACTTCTGCCGACTAAGATGTCATTTTCCGGGGGTTCTGCAGCTGGAAGTACGCTGCAGTGGCAATTTGATGAATTTCTTGGACTGGCTGAATTCAATCAGAATTACAGCTATATGGATCATGGATCATCCAAGGTATGCTCATAGTTACTATACAACATTATCTTATGTGATATATATATATATATATATATATATATATATATATATATTTTTTTTTTTTTTTTGCTTACGAAGTATTTTTATTGAAAAGAAAAGGGAATTAACCCAAGTACATGAGCCATATACAAGAGTTACAAAAAAACTACCACAGCAAGGCAGCAAAAGATCAAGCAGGATAACCAACAAAGTGGTAATACATGTATCAAACTCCCAACTAAAATCTAAGGGAATCTACAAAATGAATGAACGAAGGTTTACAACCTCCCCCATAACTATAAAACCACCAAAAAAGAGAGTTCACCAAGATTGATTTAAGCTCTACAAATGATTTTTCCTTTCCTTCAGAAGTTCTCATGTTTCTTTCTTTCCAAATGCACCAAAATATTATCTTATGTAACCTTATGGATAGTTCATAGTAGTATGTAGGCCATTCTTTTAGCATCCACTGGTCTCTGAGTTGATTGTGTTTGTTGATTGGAGAACAAGAGAACCAATTATTGTGGCATTCATATGATCTCTCTCTCTCTCTCTCTCTCTCTCTCTCTCACTTCCCAAAAAACCAAAAACCAAAACCAAAAAAGAAGAAACAAAACAAAGACCCACCCACAAGTCCACAAGTACCCACAAAGCCACCCCACCATCACCCACCCACCTAAAATGCTTGTACTGACTTGAAAGGCCTCTAGCAAGAGTTGAGCTTGCAATGGGTGAAATGAAAGTATTACTTGGCCGCATGGACTATGGTAATAACACTTTTTAAAACTGGTGGACATTCACATAAATTTTGCATCAGCTAGATTGACAAAGAATTTTGATCAGAACATATCCTTTGTCTTAGTTTGGCTAATGCAGGATCTTGTGGCCATAATTCTTGCAGCATGATACCAAATCTGAGGGCCAACTCTTGTACCAATTTTTGTTTCTTGGAACCTGTTACCTGTATTTTGATCCTGAATAACACCAGTTACCTTTTCAGCTGATTGGAGTGGATGAGCTCTTTAAGGCTTTTCAATAGAGCTGAACCTTCAAAAATTAAGAGTAGGTTGCATGTTTCTTTCATTGAGAGTTGTAATGTTGAGTCCTGCAAAATTTGCATCATGGGGCTGAATTAATGAATTTGCATAAGGGTGCATTTGTTATTGCTTTTTAGAAGCAGCAGATGGGCTGCTTGGCTTCAAGTTTGTCATTTTGTGCAATTTCTTTCCCTTTTGTCATGGTAAGCCCTTATTGATTAGCAAGAAATAAGCCAGAAGTTATAAGCCACTGCACCAGTGCTGTGTCTTCCGACAAGCCATTGAACTGCATGCAGCTTATTATGAGTTAAGCCATGCAGTTTTTAAGGAATGTTTCTTCTTCTGGTGGGGAACTTAGTATACAACCCCTAAAACAAGCACAAGCAAAACTAAAAATAGCCATTCTGTTACAAATGCTAATCTGCATCTAGTTATTTAATATGCCTGATTGAGAAGTAAATTTCTTGAAGAATTTAGCTTGCTGATAATTCTGTTAGCTGTAGGTTGTCTGTAAACTAGCATACCCAAATGTCCTTATAGTTCTAGCCTGAAATATTTTTTTGTTAATGGCACTAGTTTGTTGCTTCTTTTCTCCAAGATCTGTATCTAATACAGCCCCTAATTTTTTTAACTTCTTTGTGATAAATTGTGCTAGACTGATAGTGGTAAGCTTGGAGATTCTGACTGCTCCTCAATTTTAAGAGCCGCTGAGGAAGAACTGGACGCAGATGAGTGCTTGGGTCAGGTGCCAGAAACCTCCTGGACAGTGCCTCAGATCCCATCCCCGCCTACTGCTTCAGGGTTATACTGGCCAAAAAATCCATCCGACAGTGCTGCATTTGTGCCTGACATATGCTGCTCGGTTGTGCCGAACTCTCACCGTTTGCAACCAAATGGCTTTGGCTCAAAACGGCGGAGGCAGTTCTAATCCCTTCTCCTTAAGCTTCATACTCCAGTCGGTGTCTCAGTGTTTTAACTGCACTGCACCTTGTTAGCATAGTGTGTGCTTTTAGCTTTCCATGTTTTCTCTTTCGCCATTTAGAGTACAGTAGTTCAAGCTTCTTGCTTAGGGCATTCCACTGTACCTATTTGGGCTTTTGTAATCTTAATGCAAAAATTCATAAGATGTATTGAAGAAGCTTTTCAATTGAATAGGGAGGTTATGGTGTTGTAGATGACCATAGTTTGAAAGTTCATTGTAGAAAAATTTGTTCTATATGAGAGAATAAATCAAAAGATATTAAGTAGTGGGAAAAATAATATGGGCAAACTTCATGGAAAATACCAAAAGATAAATTTGGTCAATCAGTCTGCTTTAATATAGGATGTATGATATATATGTATATATTGGAACAACTTGTATAGAAGCTGATCTGGCTTGGATACCTCTCAAAAAAATACTAGCATCTATGGTTATTTGAGTTGAGGGCTCTCATATTTGCAGCCGTTCTTTTGATTTATTATACATCTACTTGGAAATTCCTGCATTGTTATTTTATTTTCTTGTTTTCTTGTTGCAAATGCTATGAACACAAACTCTTGAGAAGAAATTATTGCATCTGGGTGTGATATATGTCTTCATTTTATTTTTATTTTTATACATGGCAACTCTATATTGAATTTGTAGGGATAAGAGCCAGCTTGCTGCCAAGTTGATTTGATCTCTTTAGACCCTTCTCATTTTAATGAGAATGTGTTGATTTTATACTTTGTTTCTTTATCATTGTAACTACAAAAAACATTAGCTAGCCTTGATTCTTAGGTTTGACCACAAGAATTATTAAGTGGTGTTAATATACTCTATGCTGGTTCTGAGGAGCAGCATATGATCCACATAGAAGCAGCTATTATTTTTCCCCTTCTCTTTTCCTTTCTGCATTATAAATGGTTTCCTGGGGGCCTTCTTATTTTATGTTCAGGCAGTCCATATATATTTTGAGAAGTGCTTTTCTGTTGCTTATTGCGGCTTTCTTATAATGGTTGGATAGAAATGAAATATATTGGCTTTTGGTTATTTGACTTCCAATAATGCATATTGGTGCCTAAGTTATTGTTTATCTTCTTGAGAGTCTCTACTTGTTTCTATTTAGTATAATTCTCATCTGTTGTTTTAGCATCCTACTTCAGAGTTTTGAGAGTTTTTGCCATATTGGATCGTCGATTTTGAATTCTACCCACGCATACACTATAATAGACAATGGGTTATCATTGAAGACAGAAAATAAAGAAATGAGTATTGCAGCACTGCTTGGCTTGATCTTTGCTATATTTATTTATCTGTTACATAGATGATGAAAAGAGCACTTTCATATATCAATCTTTATCTTGTTCATTGCTCTGCTTACTGCTAGTGCCTCCCTTGGCTTCCTTCAGAATAAGTTCCAACAGCCTCTCATACATTCCAATAGCTGATTCAAGCATGTCAATGGCTCTGCTTCTGTCCTTTCCCACTACACTCAACATCCCTCCCATTTCTGTTATTCCCCTCACTGGACTACTCAGCTCTCTACCAGAAAACCCAAAACTGGAACACCCAGATTCATTAGTACCACTCCCAAATCTACCACCAGCATGTCCCCTCCCATCACCAATCCTTTTGGCCACCACCAGATCACTAATGCCCACTATCTCGTTACCAAGAGCGTTAATCACCCGTCTACTCTCAACTTCCCAAACCCAAACACCCCCATCTTCTGAAGCAGATATCAGATGCCGCCCCTCATGCACCACCGCTACCGATATGACCGCCCCACAATGCCTTTGAGCCCATGTGACCAGTTCATTATAACCTCGGCTCACTAGTTGTCTGCTTACAACCTTCAATGCACCACTGTAAACAAAACCATCTGACCCTGCTGCATAGAACTCAGACTCTAATGGGTCCATTGCCACCCCCCAAATTGCGCAGGGGAATGTCACTGTGCGCAGGGGTGTCCCCTGCAACAGGCTCCAGAACTTACATTTGCAGTCCAACGAGCACGAAATTATTATAGAGTTGCACCCACCCATGCTAGTTTTGATGGCTGTAACCGAAGCAGCATGTGCAACAATACGATGCAATATGAAGTCGTTTGCATTCTCATTCGATGAGGCAGTTAGAAGTTTAAAGACTGTAGAAACTACAATGGTACCATCATCGCCGCCAGAGATAAGAATTGATCCATCATCAATGATTTCAAGGCAAGATACGGGTTTAGAATGTGCCATAAATGATTTGAGAAGGTTACCTGAAGGGAGTGCAAGAGTGTGGATATTGCCAAAAAGGCCGCCGGCGAAGAGATACATGCCATCAGGAGTGGCAGCCAGTGGAGCAACGGGTTCGGGCAGGGGGAGTTGATGGTAGGCAGTTGAAGACCACCAGTTGTAGAGGTGAATTGAACCTGAAGCGCTGGTGGAGGAGATGTGGGAGGCGGCGATGAGAGACTTTCCTGTGAGGGTGAGGCCTCGGCGAGGTGACCGGCTGCCGGTGAAGTAAGCTAGGGTGGCACCAGAGGAAGCATCATAGGCGATGATGGGGCCATCAGGAGAGCTAGTGAGGACAAATTCCTGAAATGGTGATGCCATTTTCAGTTTGGCTAAAAGACATGTAACATGGAATAAAAGGAAGGGTGGGTTTTATATAGAGTTTGGTTAGCATCATTGTCTTCTGTCGTCACTAATAAGCCATGACGGATACAAAAATCTATAAATATATCTTGAAAAAGTAATAACACATGTTTTGACATGTGGGTTTGGATTTCTAATCCAAAAGATGGGTGCGTTTTCTTGTTTCTAGAGGTGAACTGTCATGTAATCATTTTTATTTTACAGAAGGAAAACTTTTGTAAAAGGAAAACGAGGAGTGCATGTTAAAAAAGGACTTGCGGCCGTTGATAACACGATGATTTTAATCACTCAATTTGGATTTTTACTATTTATTAGAGTAGTGATTTTTATTATGGTTGTTAGCTTTTACTCCTATTTATGAAATATTTTTTTTGATAAGCACTCCTATTTATGAAATAGGAAAATAATTCAAACTCTTGCTTAATTTTGCCATTACTCTACCAATTTTGTATTTTTTTTTTCTCCCTAATCAATTTAATTGCAGTCTGAGAAGACTTTGTACTAAATGATATATATATATATAAATTTTTTTTTTTGGTGAGAACTAAATGATATATATATGTAATAAAAAGTAAAGGGATAGAAGAGTAACATAATAAATGCAAAGCATCAACTAGTCGTTAAGTACATTTAGTGTTACTTCAAATGTACTCTTGGATTGGTAATGTTCTTCGATCTGCCCCATTCTCTTCTAGCTATGTTAGTGTTGAGTGAGTTTTCCCTTTTGGTCAATCAATAGAATTTACCCTTAATCTTAATCCTTCAATATCAACAATGGGTATCAATGTTTTTCCATAAAGTTGAATCCGAGATCGTTCACTCAACAAGTGAGAAAAATGCCATTAGATTATCATGCTATTGGTGAGTATCGAGTGAGTTTGTTGCCCTATTACTTTGTTCTTTGGGTTCTGTACCATTTGTAGTCTCCAATTTTTTGACTTACTAATTCAAAAAAAAATAAATAAATAAAAGGCTCACTATCCCATTTAGTGCCATAGGAGAACAAATCCTAGATTTAGGCTTTTCTTTATCTGCTCAAGGACATGTATGTACCTATTCTTGCCACCCAAATGGCTCTAAGCCTTGTTCTTTAATCGCTCCATATGATTTGTAATTTTGTTCTCAGTAGCACTCCAGATTTAGGGCTTGTCAGTTCCATTCCTAGATTCTTAATACCTAAACAGAAGTGTTGGTAGCTTATTTCATTTTTCCAATCCATACGACCGTTGAAACCCACCAACAACTGGGAATTGTTCGATAAGTTTGGGAATTGTTCAATTAAATCAGGTCAAGTGGATCCAATCTTGGATAATAGTGTTTGTCTCCACATCTATATCATCAACAACCGGGTAATGAATTTGGAAGATTAAAATGAGACCATTTCATTGTTTCCCTGATTCCCCTTTTAAGTTCTTGCCAATTTGACAGGGGTTCAATGCCGCCAAATCGATGAATGAATACAAAACCATCAGCCCTCGGCCTGAAGAGGCTTCCAAATTGACCGTTAGACAACGTTGGCATGTTGGCCATATATTTAGAAACAAACATTATGCGTGCCAGCGCACATATAGAGCAAGTGTAGCATACGTCTTTGTCTTTGTCGTGCTTAAATGTCATCTGAATTAGTTAGATAAAATAATTCAAGCAGATCACTCAGTGCTGGGTATTGTCCCATTTAGGTTATTAATGATGCCACTGGAGTGGCCCTCACAGCCCTTAAATTGGGGTTTGGAGATAGGATTCTTCTATTGGTCAGCAAAAAATAAACAAAGAAAAATGCATTAAAATTCTGTTAGTTACTGATAATAGGGGAAAAGGAAAGAAAATTTTGAAATATTACAAGTTACAACTATAATGGGGATGATGTCTTCAAGAAGTTTAAGGTCCAAACAAGATACCTCAAATGTACTGACATACTCTGTTTGTTGTCAACAATGTAACGGATAAAAGAATTGAACCTTTATAACTATAATGGCTATGATGTCTTCAAATTGCTGCAAATCCTTCGTCCAAGAAAGGACAGTTACAAAAGATGAGAATAGTTAATAGGACTCTCTATTGCTAAATTTGAGGGGGTCATTCTCGAAATAAAAACTAAATGAAACAACAGCATGAAGATGTCTACAAAGCAACATACCTTGTACCCATTCATCTACAGAGAGGTTAAGGCTCTAATCTTCTTGTATTAGACAAACAACTGAGTTGACCATGTTAGCAAAGATGGGCATGAGAATAGGGTGCCCCTGGGAGAAACCAAATATATACATGTATGATGATGTGACTTTATTTACGCCAGTTTTGGAGCACAACTTGCTGCATCAGGACTGCTAAAATGCTGCCCATGGATATGTTGATGACATTAACGGCGTCATTGTTGAGCTGCAAAACAAATCACAGAGGTAGAAGGTATGGAGTTTGAGGCAGTGGTTTAAACATGGACCCCAGAACTTTAACATAACTCAGCTAATCCAAGTATTATGTCGAGAAACCGTGTCTCACATCAACAACCCGACCCAATAATAACCCAACCAAACCTGACCAAACCCTACCCATTGTCAGCTTTACTATAAACTAATCAGAATATATATAATCCGATAGGAAAGAAAACATACAGATTGCTAGATATAAAAATCAACAAATCATTTAGTTGGTCACATACCCATCGAAATCCTTCCTTATCTTGGAGAGCAGCACCAATCACACTCTCACCAAAATTAGCAATCTGAGAAGCTAGAACACATATAACTGCTTCAGCTGCATCTATCTGTTCCATCACTCAAAAAATAAAAGATAAAAAGAGAATTTGCTCAGTGTATCTTCTGAAAATTTAAAAGTTTCATTGTTGGCATACAATAAACATTTAAATTTCGAAGGTGCCAAATACAAATTTATTAACGGTGAGGACGCCTTGTCTTACATCATTTGTATTTTTCAGCTTTATTAATAAGTTCCATTTGTGTGGCTGATCAGGAAAAATAAAAAATAAAAAAAAAAAAAAATATACAAACTTAGATATAGAACACATCTGCAACACTTGTTAACCAGTAATGACACTACATACAGGCATGTCTGGTAAAGTGAATATTTGAATAACTGACCAAGTTCACTGTTCAGCTTAAAACTTCAAATTCAAAAGCAAATTTATTTTCTTTGTTTTAATCAGAAGTCATGTGTTGGGATTAGGGCATTATGGGGTTGAGTTAATCCAAAGTCGTGGTCTGATTTTACACATGAAGTTGCATTTTTGCTTCTTTTTTTTCTTTGTTTTACCTACAAGTGGTGGGCAGAGGTAATTTGAGTACTGATCCATGCCAGAATCAACTCACTCACATAGAGCTAGCATCAGCAACCCACTGAAAATACCAAATCAGAACTAACTACAAAGATATTAAGGCAGGATTGACAAGCAAAACAATCAAACTAATACCATATAAACAAAATGGCCCTTCTTTTTCTAAGGAATTTAATGAAAACAACTGAATCATATTTATTGTGTCATTGGGGTTTTAAAGAAATACTTAATTTGAGAGTGAGAACCAATAGTAAAGATTAATTACATACACAGAGAAGCTATTATGCTGAATGTAAAGTCCTCGAAATCAGTATTTTACCAAGTTGGCATCGGAAACAGATGTTACGTTAGAAAATAGGTCAACAGGGTTGATTTACCTAGGAAGAGAAATTTGGCAATTAACCATTCGAAAAACGCCCTATTTTGTTTAAAAGAAGACTTTAGCTATTGCAAGTTATCTTCAAATCAGCAAAAAAGACATTTAGAAACAGTGCACTTGTTTGGACTATGACATGCATTCAACAGGTATTGTGTTAATCCTACTCCATCAATCCTCAGAGCAAAAAGTTTGACCAGAGAGCTCATCAGTTATGCCATGATTGGTACAGTCCTCAACAACTTTTATCTTAAGTGACAAACCTTAGTGGCCTTTCTCACAGTGACCTTGGTGGCTTCTTCCATGTTAGCCTTAGCAACCTTCTCTATTTTGAGTTTACCCAATTAATCTTAACTGTACCTTCACTGTCTTCTTTTTGATAATCGGAAATTTGGAATGACCTTTAAGATCACATTTAGTACCTTCATCCTTAGCAGCGAACGTCAATTGTGAAAAGAGGCAGAGTAACCTGCCTTTTTCAAGCTGCCTTCCTTTTATGTAGTTGGGTGCTTATGGAAAATGTAAAATGACTTGTCGTGCAACATTCAAAACCCATATAGCCTTACACCTCATGTCCTCATCTAATCTTCTTGTGCAAAATCTTTGTCTCTTCAATTGTTTCTCTCTTTTTGTTGTCCTCCTTTAATTAAATTTTCAATATATAGAGGAGAAAGGCATGGCTTGGTTTTGGTAACCCCTCTTTAATGGTGCCAACCATCCATCACATGGGGTTTTGTATCGTAAAAACTCCCATATCCTTAAATAGCAGCCACGTGACAACAAAATACATGTTCTTACACCAACTGTCCAACCCACCTTTCAGTTTAAAATATCTACCACATCATGAATTGGTTATGATTGTTTGCAAAATGCAATCATATCAAATGTTATGGATGACCATCCAATCATTGGAATAAATACGGTCATGAATGGATGCATATTGCCAACATTCTTGCCCTAAAGTGCCAAATATCAATGAACCATGATTGGTGAAGGGGCCAAGACAAATGGGTCTAAAGATGAAGACGGGCTGAGGTTGGTTGAATCATCCGAATGCGCCATGGCTCAGATTATATTTGTCAACCAAATAGCTTATCTAGGGTGAACCCAGAAATCGTAATTAATCAAATGATTAAAGAAGTTACATAATCATGATAAAAAACTCACCATTGTTAACTGGTGTTATTTATAATCTGTTAGAAAGACAAATGATTCTTATCATGTAATTAAACACATTTTTTTTTAACTGAAAAATTTATCCTTGACACTTCGTTCTAGGCATTCTGAGCGCACATGTATTGAAGTGGTATGACATGAATAAGAGAAAACAGCCAATTAAAAAAAATGGTTTTGATAAGCATTCTATTTTAATGAAATAAAGAGAGGCAACCAACATGATTCTAACAGGTCAAGGGAGTACTGCTTTCTTTATGAAACAAGAAAATGGCCTTACGTTTCTCCCTTCTAATCTGATGCTAAGTTCATAAAGTTATGCTTTAAAAGAAGACAAGACTAACCAAACAAGGAAGGAAAAGGGCATGGAGTTAATGGTGGTTAGATATAATAATATAAAAAGTTATATGAAGATAGTAAAAAATACCTCACCCACGAGACAACCAACTGATGCAAGAAGCATTGAAGCTAAAAGTCCAGCAAAGGTTCCCTCAACACTCACAGCCCCTTCTGTTCCTCTTGGAACTACCTTAAATGTTGTAACTAGGTACCTGTTCATGAAGCACCAATTTGAAACATTAGAGCTTTGGTATGATGGTATCCATTTCATAGTGCATTTTGTAAATGGGTTGTCATTGTTTGGATTTTGTAAAAGAAATAGAAAATATAAGGCATTAAGCCATGGTATTCAGACAACTTTCCACAGAGTAAGCAAATTTGGTTTGAACCAAAAGAAACCTCATGAATCAATTATAAGTTACAAGAAGCACATTTCCAATAATGAAAACCATTGTTAAAACTTGCCAACCAATAATGACCTATTAAATTTATCAGATCACAAAACTGATTTAACAAGGCCACGTTATTCTCTGGATTCTAAATAGTTCTTATTTTCTAATTCCAATACGCTACTAGTGAATGCTTGCCCCTATTAAATCAGTTACGTGAGAAAAAAGTGAGAAAAAGTGAAGAAAAGTAATTAATTTGCTAACAAATTGATCACAATGTAAGCTCGGTACAACTATACAAGCAAGCAAAATTTTATAAGGTGGGAAATTGGCTCAAACAACACGCTGCAAAATTCGTAAAATAATATTTATAAAAATTAAAAATAAATTTGTGTAAAACAACAAATTGGATATGTAAACTCAAAAGGAAGAAAAGCAATTAATTTGCTAGCAAATTGATCACAATGTAAGGAAGGTACAACTATACATTATACAAGCAAGCAACATTTTTTTCAGCATTTCTCATGTAGAATACCAACC
This sequence comes from Liquidambar formosana, assembly GCA_039720395.1. Lineage (NCBI taxonomy): Eukaryota > Viridiplantae > Streptophyta > Magnoliopsida > Saxifragales > Altingiaceae > Liquidambar > Liquidambar formosana. The sequence goes on along the minus strand of CM077834.1, from coordinate 20,126,950 downwards.
CCCCACCCCACAAAAAAAAAAAAGAAAAAAAAAAGGCCATAGCCCTTCCCCAGGAATGTCATTACGAAGAAAGTAAACATATGCAAACTTTGGCTAAAGAGGAATGTTAGCCCTAAGGATTTGTCTTATGTACAAAGATGATAATAAGATGGTTGGGCATTCGTCTCTTCACCGCCCTTTGGTCTTTTCATGCCCCACAGGTCTCTAAAATACTAATGAAATGCGAATTCCCAGGTTTTGGAGGGCAATGAGGAAGATTTTTGTGGAATAGAAATATTTTTGTGTGAATATATCAAGATTTTTAGAGCAATGAAGGGATTCTCAATTATATAGAAAGGTGCTCTTATTTTCCAAGATCCCCACCCTACTGGGCAGCTAAGTTCCTCATTAGGAAGTTGCTATTGTAATTAAAGTAAGATGAAACCAAGAACTTGGATTCGGTTGATTTAGTTCTTGGGTTGAGAAGTTAATCGTGAATTTTCTTCTAGAGATGAGTTAATGTTCATCCCAGTTCGATTTATTTTTCAAGTTGATGGTTTGATGCTCGTTGCCCTATACCTTGAGCTGACTCCAGTCTAAACTCTGAAGTCAACCCAAACCCAAACCCAAACCAGACCAAATAGCACCTCTATGCACCACAAACTACCGTATAATAACTAAAACATAAGAGAATAAATGTTTATGTGCATGACAGATACGGAAAATTAATATAAACGAAGGCCACAAATACATGAAGGCCACAAATACAAAAATTATATTTTTTTAAGGTTTTGAAGAGATATTTTTGGTTTCTAAATTACAAATTAAAATTTCAATTTCCTCTATGGAGGATGCATTATATTTTAATTCATATAATCCTTGATTGATAGTCCACCCAATTAGTTTAATTAAATTCCCACAACCTTTGATTTTGGAGATGGGTATCAGTCAATTTATGGAAGAATGGACCATCAATTGACACTATGACTGCACCTACAAGCAGTACTTTTAGACCTGGATCGGATAGGACATTCAGACGGCTAGAGGATCATTTTTATTTTTTTTGAGTCCCCATTTCAGAATAAACCAAATGGCATATAAAATGTATGACAAAATGGTAGGCTATTTCATGGATTTGTTTCATTGTTTTTCAGTTTCTTTACCGATGCTCAATTGACAATTGGACGGTTCCAACACCTCCAATCATTAAATGGAACATCCCAATTGAAATTTGAAATTTTAATCTTTTACAATTCTATTGGACCTCTTGGTTTCAAAGTTTTTCCATTAACCATTATATGACCAGTTCAACCTCATATAATAGACTGCCTAAGAGGCTAAGTAACAACATTTCAAAATTATGGAGTCAATATGTAATGTTGATTATGTTGCATTGACACTTCAAAATGTGGGAAGCAAACATATATGAAATTACATGGGTATGGGTATGGGAACAGGATATGTGTGTGACAGACTGACATGCCTATTGTTGGACAAGTGCCCAATAGGGGCATAAAAGAATAGAGGAACATAGTCATACTTTGCTACAGGTCCAGTGATAAGTACCCTAACAATATTACTAGGGTCATTAAAATGGAAGCACTCAAACAAAGCAAAGATGCATTACATACGTTATTTTGCCATATGCCTTCCCTATCTCGCTTGAGACGGTATCGCTCAACTTAGTACAAAAGCTAGCAACAAATCCAAGTTGCCAAAGTCGGGAAAATGCCTGTCCTCCTACTCCATATATTGAAAGAAAAGCACAAACACAGCCAGCAGCACTGGAACCAATAACGCTACCAGGTCCTCTTCTTCCTTTCCTCTTCTCAGCAACCCCTTGGGCCTCTTTTTGTGCCATTTTCAACTTTGTCACTGCTGTTCCCTAACAGAGTCAAAATAATTGATCCTGATTACACACAAGATTGAAGATGAAAACAACTTCTAACCAGTTAAACTTGCAAAAGTGGGACAAAACTCCGTACCCATAATCGAATTCCAAAATCACATAAAGATTATATACTATTACTATAAAATAACAGAATACAAAAAATGCAATCACTTACAAATTAAACTCCCAATATTTTAAAAAGCAAAAAAGAGAAGAAAAGAAGGACAGAATAATTGAATATAATAAAAAAACCACGAGCTATGACTTAATTAGAGTTACATTGTTGAACTACCTTACTATAAGCATCATAAAAGATACAATCATTTCCCTATTAAATATCTCACGAAATGAATGAATATGATTTGTGATCATGACAGATTTTTTTTATTTTATTTTTTTATAACTATAATTTGGGATTATGACAGCCATTCTCTAGAATTCCTATTCAAATTGACAGATTTCCGATACAAATAAGAATAATTATAATAATACATGCAAAGCACAATGCAGCAATTCAATTTCCATGAGGACATCCAAACAGGCCCTTACCAGTTGAATTCAAAATAAAATTGAGCAAAACCCAAAACCCAGATAGCAAAATACATACGTATGCACATATAACTCACAATGACGAAATATGTGGCGACTAGAAGAAACCCAGAAGGACCAAAACCTCGCCATGTGAGAGTACCCAAAAGGAAAGCAGCACCAATGCCTGAGAGAGACAGCCCAGATACAAGAATTGGAGAACCGACAATGAAGATGAGGAGGTTGCTGGCAAGAGCAGATTGCCAGGTGGGAGGAGACGATTGGATCAAAGATATTGCTCTCTGAACAGGAGACCCTCCTCCCAGATCAGGAGCTGAAAAGGCCTTGACTACTGGGAGCATTTTGGGAAGATGTGGTCTTCTAGGGTTTGGGGTTTTTGGGACTAGGATTTGGTTTGGGAAGTTGGATAGTAATGGTGAAAGTTGGAAATTGAGGGGTGGAATGCGCAGGGATGGGACGAGAAGGAGAGTTGAAACAGCCATTTTTTTTTTTAAAGAGTTTTCAAATGTGGTTGAGTGTGGAGTAAGGAAAGTAGAGAGAACATCTAGTGGCTCAAGTCCTCACAAAGTCGCAAGTGGGAAACTGGTTGCATGTCCTATAACCACTGCACCCATCACGTGCATAGGTGATTGTGCCTTTTTCTTAAAAAAATAAAAAAATAAAAAAAATAAAATTTAGGGTAAAATACATTTACACCCCCTCTGTTTACTGACTATTACACTGACACCCCTATACTTTCTGAAATTACACTGTCCTCCCCTGTCAGAACGGCTAAAGTTGACGGATTAACGGAAACATGAAATGACAATTTTACCCTTTAGTAAAACACAGCGTTTTGCACATTTTTTCGTACAGTGGACAAATCCTACCATTTTTTTCCAATAAAAAAACCCCAAAGGACAGATTGAAAGAAATTAAAAAAAAAAAAAAAATGCACGAAGAAGATGAAGAAGAAGCAGCAGCAGCAGCACCCATGGCTGCCGCCGGCGATGTCCCACCGGAAACCCCCATCCCCAGCCACCCTCGAACACCAAACCCCATAGCGTTTTGCACATTTTTTCGTACGGTGGACAAACCCTACCATTTTTTTCCAATAAAAAAACCCCAAAGAGCAGATTGAAAGAAAAAAAAAAAAATGCACGAAGAAGAAGAAGAAGCAGCAGCACTCATGGCTGTCGCCGGCGATGTCCCACCGGAAACCCCCATCCCCAGCCACCCTCGAACACCAAACCCCACCCACGACGTCCCACCGGAAACCCCCATCCCCACCCACGCTCAAACACCAAACCCCTCCCTCCGTCAAGCTCTCCCGCCGACGCTCTTCATCTTCTTTTCTTGTTTTTCTTTTTTTTTTTTTTTGCCTATGCCGGAAACCTCTTCGTCAAAATTTATGCTGATTCCGACCGGTGGTCCGTCGAATTGAGGGGTTGAGAAGGATGTCGATGCGGCAGCAGAGCCAATGTCGAACGACATGAAGGGGATGCTTGGGTTCGCCGAGCGTGGCGGCTGGAATGGGGCGATGGGGAGGCGGCGCTGTTGCGTGGAGGTTGCGGGGTTTCCGCTGGAGGGGAAAACCACCGGTGGGGTTTCCGCCGTCGATCTCCACCGGAGATGCACAGCCACCATAGATCTGCGTCGGAGAGAGAATGACAGAGAGATTGACGGCTTGCACGCCTCTCGAGGTATCGCAGGAGGAGAAGAAGAAGGTCTCCTCCACCAACTCTACCTCTCTGTCTCTTCCTTCAACATCGCTTCTCAGCTCCCTCTCCTCCAACACCTGTATCTCCCTCCAAACCCTAGCTTTTTCGATTCATTACACACACGGAGAACGAAGATGTGGTGAAGGAGGGAACAAATAAAAAAAATAAAAAAAAAACGAAGGACGGAGAACGAAGAACGAAGAAGAAGCAGCAGCAGCACCGTTTCCACCCATCGAAATCCGACGATGTGGTGAAGGAGGGAACAAAAAAAAAGAAGAAAAAAACGAAGCACGAAGACGAAGCAGCAGCAGCAGCGTTTTGGCAAGTCCAAACGATGCGTTTTGGCTGCACTAAGGTCAAAATGGGTATTTTGAGCCCATATTTTCATGACGTCAGCAATCAATGCTAACGGCGCTCAACGGCGGGTTGACGGATGGGTCTAAGTGTAGATTATTTTCCAAAGTAGGGGAGGGCAGTGTAATTTCAGAAAGTATAGGGGGTGTCAGTGTAATAGTCAGTAAACACAAGGGGTGTAAATGTATTTTACCCTAAAATTTAACAGCAGTACTAAAAGGCACAATCTAAGCACCAATTCTAAGAAGACACATATATTGGGATTTGGATTTGGTGTAGTTACTGTATAGTACAATAAACATAAGATTGATAATATATTGTAAGAAAGAAAAATAGAACATGGAAAATCGAGATATGTATTTGACACTCAACGCCTAACAATTTTTTATTTCTTCTTCTTGCCCACGTGTCATCAATCTTATGTTTATTACATCATGTAGTAAAAATAGTCAACTCCACCAAATCCGAGTCTTACTTATTGGAGATGTGAATGTGTGATAAAGGTACTTGTGTAGTTGTGTTGTGTTGGCAAGCATATGCACGACACATGAAATAATTGTGAGTCAACAAATTGTGAATCTAGTTGATGCAACAATCGGTATTTTCCAACATGATGTGCTTCTAGCGAAGGTGATGTTCTGTTATTGTTTTTGTAATTATAGCTATACATATTTTCTTAGACACGCAAATCTCAAACCGACGTGTGAGAAGCATGATAGAAGGAATACTATAAGCATTAATCTCTCAAAATTTGTGGTTTTTCAGTTACAAATTTTCTAACAAGAATACTATACTATAGTGTCGTTAGGTGAAAAGGCCTTAACTTCATTGATATAAGTGGCCACAATAAAGAAGTCCCTGAGTATTTTGTAGGTTTTAATTTCTCTCATACTTTTGAGATATCTCTTGCTTCTTGTATTTTCTTATTTTCGCATCTACCAGTTTATCCCTATTTTAGTTTTTTTGTTGTGTTTTCGGTTTTTTAACTTAATGTTGAAGAGAGGTTTTCTCAAAGTAGAGCCAACTAAAGTTGAAACCCACCAGGCCATTTTCTTTGGTTATAAGTGATTTGGATTCTTAGTTGGCACCAGAAGATGTCAAGTTGATCCAAGCTTCTATGTGTGATGTGTTGGGTTTGGCTGAACTGCTTAGATTATGGGGACATATAAGATATCATGGACCGTGGCCCACAAAAGGGTGAGCCTTGTCATTCTCCCTCCCCACTCCTTTTTATTTATTTATTTTTATTTTTTAAATTTAAATAAAAGAAGATTGAGCATCAAAGAGATTTGTCATTCTTCCCTCCTTATTATCGCAATTGTCAAAAACCTAAACATGTTACTCTTGGATAGATCGTTGGATGTGCACGATGTTCTATTAGCGATGGATACAGATCCTTTCCTACCTAGATATGTGTCCATTGCCACCAAAACATCATCCTTTGTCCCGTTTCATACCGGGATCACAATTATTTATTTTAACAAAATTGTGATAGGAAAGGGGCGGCATGGATGAGTTAGTGTTAGAACGTTAATTGTAATACCATTGAGGTTTTTATGGCTTACTCTTTTCTTTTTTTTTGTCTTTCATGCCTACCTTATAGACTCGTACTGAAGTATTTCCCAAAAACTTGATCTAAAGTTACTAAAATGGTCGATATAAAGGTATTTAGTGGACTATTTTGTTGAATTGGTTGGGTTTAAAAAAAAATTGATTTAATCCCATGCGATTAATGATTTTTGGTTGGTTAGACTACTTTAGATCCAAACTAATCACGGAGGAAGCTTCAACCATTTGTTTGTTTTTTTTTTTTTTTTTGAAGAAAAGATACTCTTAATCCTACTATTGCATTGGTTGCATCTACTATGTATTGAAAAATAATACTCCATAAGAGTTTATATAAATGCAAACACACACCCTAAAGCCTAGGGGATTAACTTCACAACAAACCCCACCCTAAACAACAAAAAGCCAAGGGGTTCAAAATTAAAAAAAAAAAAAACTAAAGACCACCTCAACATTAGGATCTAGGGCTGATCAAAGGCTTGTAAAAGTCGATCCACCCGTCCGACTCAGATCGACCCGCAACTTAATGGGCAATTCAGAATGAGTGGGTGGGCAAGTAACAGAATTATCTTTTAAAATTTTTTTCTCTATTTTTTCTTTTATTAATTATCTTTTGGAAAATTGAATATAACCCGCCTGCCTGCAGTTTAGAATGATTGGGTGGGCGGGTAATGGATTACTCCTTGTTTTTCTCTAGTTTGTGCGGGTTGCGGGTGGGTATGAGATTGGAAAAACGAATATAACCCACCCGCCCACAATATTAGATAACCTGACAACTCGATAAGGTAGGCCACATGGCGACATCTAAGTCTCTCTTTCTCTCTCTAACCTTGTTGCTTTGGTTGAAGCTGAGAACACAACTGGAGAAGTGAGAGAGAGAGAGGAGAGGAGAATGGCGATATCGTGTGCTTCGTCGTCGGTGGTATTCTCGTCTCGTTCGCCGAAACCCTGTTGTGCTTCTTTGAAGAATGGTTCTATTACCACTCCATTTCTCGGAGGATTCTCAGTGGCATCCTCAAGACCCCCCACCATTCGCTCTATAGCTGTGCCGAGGCTCCAAGTTCGATGCCAAGACCAAGCTGTGGTTGTGCCCAGAGATCAGCGATGGATGTTCGAGGACTCTGAGATCAATGGCCCCGTAAATTCTCCCTCTCCCTCTCTGTCTCTCTGTCTTTCTGTCTCCATATATATATTGCCAAGTCTTTCTTGATATTTTCTACATAGATATGTTTGCTTGCTGAGAAAATTTAGGAAAACAAAAGAAAATGTAAATCAGAATCTTTGTTTTTTGTTTTTTGGGGTTATTTTGGGACCCAGACAAGCAAAAAGCTCCCTTATTTTGTACTTTTTGGTACTATTTTGATTGCTGATAAAATGTAGGAGAATAGAGAAGCTAAAACTTTTGTATCTTAAATTTTTCAGTGTTTGGGTGGCGAGAAAACGCAAAATTTTATACTAAACGGAGCCTTATACAATTGTTCTTTTTTTTTTTTTTTTTTTTTTTTTTTGAGGTGAGGGGTAAGGGCCTGTTTGATTGTCCCATGGAATTTTAATGGCTCAATTTGTATTTTATATAGCATCAGACGTACAAATCCATGATTTTGAATATAGCCATTAAAGCAAATTGGAATCAACACCATCATTGAATTTACAGGTTTAGTTTTAAGAATTCTTGAAACGCCCATATAATGGCAGCCCCCCTATTGAGTTGTCCGATTAATAATGATGAATTTGTAAACTAAAATTATCCGCAATAAACAATGAAACAATTCAAATTCCATTGGACAACCAAATGGGCTCTGAATGAACTAAGACATATGATGTTTTTTTAAGTGATATTAGAGCAATTTTCAATGAGTTGAACAAATACAAGAATGTGAAATGATATATTAAAATCGATTGTAGATACATGTCATGTACTTCATAAAAAAATGTTTTATGCAATGAAAGGGAAGTTGTTTTTAGTAAGCATGAATTGGACGTATTCCTTCTTGACCTGGGGTTACGTGTGATACCCAGAACCTTCATTTTAGATTTTTAGTAGCTGTACTCCAGGCCGACGTGACATGACATGGTTATGCGTATGGACGATTTTGACACTTCCAATCTGTGCCCACTTTCTTGGATGGTGTTCTTACTAAATTGAGTATGTATATAGACCTCCAAACACCTGCCTAACATAAGAGCATCTCCAGTGATGTGAGCTAAATTACTTGTAACACATGCTACAGTGCCAAATGCAATAATTTGGCACAAGGTGCTCCAGTGCTGCAAATGACATAGTGTGCTATTTTTTGCCACAACCTCCATTCCCTTCATTTTTTTATAAACTACCAACTACCATCTTCCATCCTGTATTGTTCCAACCACAAAATTATGATGCTAACTATATTTGCCTGTGTGCAACTTTTAAAAAAAAAAAAAAAAAAAAAAAAAAAAAAAATCTACTTATGATGCTAACTAGATTTGTCTGTGTGCGATTTTTATTTTTATTTTTTACATACGATTTCAATATAATTTTTGAAAATATTGTATTTATTTATGGGCTATTTGGTTACTGAGAAAATTTTAGAAGAGAAATATTGTATTTTTCACAGTTGCTGGTGTGTTTGGTTGTTGATAAATGGAGGGAGAGCTGATTTAGCACAAGGGTGAGCTATTGCTATTTTTAGCACAGGTTTTTAGCACACCATTGGAGCAGCCCAACTTTTGCTAAATGTTATAATATAGCAATAGTACAAGTTATAGCTCACCGCTGGAGATGCTCTAAAGGGTTATTGAATAAAGTTAAAACTAGTGTTCTTTTAGTATATGGGTTGATTTTCCTTGTAAACTGTAATTATTGTTTTGTTTTATATTTGAGTATTTTTTCCTGTATTGGCTATATAAAATAGAGTGGGTATACAGCGAGCTTCTTTTGTGAGAACTTTGCCATTAAATTTATTTTTAAATTAATTATGTGCCCATGTAAACATAATGAAGTGTGGTATATCATGATATGATTTTCAAATGAATACAACATTTATGCACATGCCTGTACCCAAAACCTGTACCTGGCCCCTGGATGATGTAACATAGTCATAATATTTTGTATTATATATTCAAACTCTGTATTCGGAATTGTTAAGCTTTATAATATGATTGTGTTTGCAACTGCTCTAATTTTTTTCTTCACACTAGACCTGTTTAGGTTGAGAATTTGTCAATAGTGTCTTCTAGAAGATGTTTATTTTATTATTATTATTATTATTATTTTTTGGGTTACATTTGAGGGGATTTGACCCCTAAGCTACACACACCCCAACTCCACCCGTGTACCACTAGCCCACTAGGCCACAAGGGTGGTGGTGGTTCTTCTTGAAGATGTTAACGCCAAAATTGAGTATAAATTCTGAGAATTCGGATATATGCTACCCTCTTTTATTTTAAAAACCTTTAATAATATTTTGCTGCTCTTTCCTGTTTACTTGCTCAAATGTGATCTTTTTTAATTTCCTTTCTATTTTTCAGGACATTTGGAATAAGACATGGTATCCGAAAGCTGCAGATCATGTGCAAACAGATAAACCATGGTACGTGGTTGATGCGACAGACAAAATTCTTGGAAGACTGGCATCAACTATTGCCATCTATATCCGTGGGAAGAATCTAGCGACCTATACTCCAAGTGTGGACATGGGGGCATTTGTCATTGTGGTATGTAGTTTACTTAGATATGACAGTTATGCTGATTTCTTTCCCAAATTGAGACAATAATGCCATATAGACTGCCTTAGGAAGAATATGCTTCTGATATATTTGGTATTGGCAGAAGTGTAATTTTCATGGTCAATAGTTCGTATGAAGTTTTCCCTATTGTAATGTTATGTACTTGTGGTTAGTCATACAAGTTCAAATTGCTCTATGTATCATCTTGTGATTCATTAGTCTAATCTCATTATGATGATGAATCACATGACTTTGATAAGCGCGATTCTTCTCTTTTGTTTTTAAATTTATTTTCTCTTCTTATTTTTTCTTTTTTCTAATGGAGTGGCATATTTGATATTGAAGTGGACCATCAAATTGCACCATGTAACTCATCCATATGGTGAAGCTTCATGTTTGACTTAGTTTGTTGTGCCTTTTTATTTATTTTTTATCACCTAGTTTGTTATGCCTTTCATTTACTACTTGTTGGAATGCTTAGTTGTTTATGTTTATGCTTAGTTTGTATATCAACACCACGCATTGGGGGTTGTACCCCTTGCATTGGTCTAATGTACCTCATTTCTCACTAATGCATAAGGTACAACTCCCAATGTGAGTGTTGATATAAGTTATATTAGCACGTGCTTACCTGATCATCATCCTTTATATATATATATGAAATAATGCCATATCTATTCTTGTAATGCTGCATGGGTGATGGGTTAGAGGAGACAGAGACTTTGGTTCATGTTCTCAGAGGGAAAGCCCAGAAAGAAACTCTTACGGTGCATTTTACATTGTTGGCAAATTCTGTGTGAGGCTATCCATTGAGATCGCTTAGGAGTTTGGATCTTAAAAAGGACCTGTTAGCAAAATTCTTTTGAGGTCATAGGCTATTTATGTTTATATTATCTTTGTTCACCACTTGAATCATTGCTATCAGTGCACTAGCAGGTGCTCTAGAATTGACTTCTAGCATTAGAATCTATTGACCTTGGTACCAATTGAGCTAAGGTTCATTGGTCCTAGATTAAACTTTCACATTTGAAAATGCATTATGTGTCCTTCAAGGCATACATCTCTGAGAGAGAATGGCCATTCTTATTATTAGAATTTGTTCCATGCATCTCTCTTGATTGGAATGAAACACCTATATATAATGAAGTGCTTATTTATTGCTGGATTCAAAAATATTTAGGTGAATTCTAGAACTCTAGAAGGGACAGTGAGCTTGGAAGAAAAAGAGAAGTTTTTATTTGCTACGACACCAGCATCCCCCCCCCCCCCCCCCCCCCCCCCCTCCTCTTCCTTTCTTTTGAAAACAAACAAAAATATAGAAAAGAAAAGAAAATATGATGATGTTTGTTGAGGAGTCATTAGATACGGGCGAAGTTTCAAATAAGGGACAGCCTGGAAAAAACCTCTTCTGATGCATTTTACATGCTAGCAAATGCTGAATGAGGTTTTGCATCAGTATAAGTGTATAACTTAGTATCTTTGAAAATGACTTTGTTGCCAAAATTAATGAGTTGATTGGGTCCAAAAAATCTTCCATTTCATGTTGCTATTATCTTTGATCACCCGTTAAACCATTGCTATTAGGTGCATTACCAGGCGCTGTAGCACCGAGTTTGGGTATCAGAATCTAATGATAATTTCTCAACTGAATATAACATCGCTACTCTGAATTCATTCTTTCAAGGACATAATATGTATGCAGGGTTTTTTCTTATTCTTTCAAGGATACTATATTTTTGCAAAGTCTCTTCTTCCCACCCCCCCTTCCCCTTGGTGAGCACTGAGCAAATATAGAGGTGCCCTACATGTATGTTATTTTAATGTTAATCTTGCAAATAACGAAATGCAAGAATATTTGTAGTCATGGTACTTTTATTGCTATTTTGCTGGTATATATTTGTAGTCATATTACTTTTATATATATATATATATATTTTGTTGAAATGTAATAGTATTAGCCCAAATTTATGTTTACTTAATTTGTTCTTTATTCTTTTATTGTAATCTATGATGATAAATATTAGGAAAATTCAAGGATTATGATGATTCCCAGTACAGAAATCAAATATGAGATCTTTTGAACCATGTTAAAGCACCATAGATTTTTGGGGGGGGGGGGGGTGTGTGTTGGGATGTGTGAAGAAGAGGCCGGGCTTTGATTATTGTTGAAAGTTAGTCCAATTTATTGCTATCTTAAAATGTGTGGAAACTTAGTCTGAAAAAGTGGTGCATACTTTTCTTTGATCGTTACTGTAGAGCCTGTGCATTAGGCTAGCTTGGACATTCATGAAATGCTCTTTGAGTTTACCCTTGAGTTTTAAGAAATTATGCCTCCTTATCTGGTGCATCTTACCCCAAAACGTATAACGAGGTGACTTTGAGGATTTAACCTTATAAGATCTAATCATCTAATCATTTTGACTTCTATTTTTAAATGAATAATATTTCCTTGGAAAATATTGGTATTAAGTTTAGATGTTTATAGGGCTACTTGTGTGTGCTTATAATGTTGGTCTGGAATCAAATATATTTAGCGAATTTATGGTTTTTTAGTGGATCAAGTTCCTGTTGACAATTTTTTCCATGTGATTCTTCGTGGTAGCCAAAGTTCTGAAGTTATTCCTGAGGGAATTTGTCCACTCTTTTTCACTTATTTATGTCTAGTATGAATGGTCATAATGTGCTTTCTTACTTTACTTATGGTTGTTACACAAAATCCTAAAAAAGGGGTTTTTTTTTTTTTTTTTTTTTGGTTCTTGAACACAAAAAGGTGAATGCTGAAAAAGTTGCAGTATCGGGTAAAAAGAGAACCCAAAAGCTCTATAGAAGACATTCAGGACGACCAGGTGGTATGAAAGTAGAAACGTTTGACCAGCTTCAGCAGAGAATACCGGAAAGAATTATTGAACATGCTGTTCGTGGGATGCTTCCCAAAGGCAGGGTGAGTATCAAGTTCTTAGTTTAGTTTAATAAGATGCTTGTTATTTTTTTATGTTCCATTTTTGTTCTTACATATATACAATAAAATTGCTAAATGAAGGACCAAAAAGGCTTAGTCTTGCTCTGAGTAGTACTAGATTCATTTATAATATTGGTCAACATAAAAATGAATTTTCAACCATTCTTGCTGCAAGCTTTTCTGTTAAGTTTGCATAGTCGTAATATCTGTTCATCTCCAAAGTCCTCATGCTGTCTTCACATTGTCTATACTAGTATTGTTTTCATGACTAGGCTTTGGCTAATTTGACTCTAGGGGTGCTAAGCATAATGGTTCATTGAGGGAAGTTATGGAGGAAAAATCTCAGTCTTTGGTAGTGAAGTTTTGAGTCCCTACATAAACTTTGGGAAACCTTGCTGTAGTAGGTTGGCAGTTTACTATTGTAATGGGGGCTATTGGAGATAGTGCTTAACATATGGTCTGTTTGTCATCATGACTGAGGCCAACTAATTGGTGCAAGAAGGTTGAGATTGGCTACCATTTGGTTAGCTATGTCATGTCCATTCCTTGTGTCTTCTTGTTGAGATAGTATGTCCCCATAGTCTGAGTGCTTTGTCAATGAGTGGTGCTTTGGAATGCGTATAAGAAATAAAGAATGGCATTCTGGGCATGGCTGTGTGGACTACGGACTGATGCATTTTGAGTACACATCTAGAGAAATGAGTCCTCTGGCTTGAATGACTCAAATTCCTCAGTGGTATATGCAGGTTCTCTAAGGCCTTCATAATGCCCAATGGAGCAGGGCAGTGGAGACCATATAGCTGAGTTAGAGAATAAGTTTGCACAAATTCAAAGCCAAAGTTTCTGATTGCTGTTTAGGGATATATTAATCTAAGAAGGCATGGATTCTAGAAGCGAAAATATGCTAAATGCAGTGGTCAATTGTAGTTAGAGAGCGAAAGCAGTTATTCAGCCAGTCAAAGGGGCTGTCCTCTGGAGTGGTGATTTGGATGGAGAGGAATGTGAGAAATTTTGAGGACAAGTGTGACGATGGGGAATCTTTGTGGGGCAGAGCTAGTTCTCTAGCCTTGTTGTGTTGGTTGCCAAACAGTTTGAAGGGGATCCTCTTGTTTCTGATCTAGAGATATTAGAGAATTGTTTCTTCTTACGGAGTCTCGGATGTGTTGGGCCATAGGGTGATTGTATGGAGGCCTCTGTCCTTGGGAGTTGTGAAGTGTGATTTTGATGTCTGCTCCTCAGTGAACCTTGGTAGGATCGGAGAGAGTTATTTTTAGAGATCACCACAAGAGGTCACTTCTTTGTTATTTTAAGCCTCACGGTAGGGGGAATGCGATTAAGGTGGAATTGCTTAAGATGCTTGAAGGACTCCAAGAATCTTCTAGAGTGGGTCTCAGCGTATTGTGGAAGTAATTTCTTCTGTGATTGTGGGCTGGGTCAGAGAGAGGAGGAGAAGCCATTAGCACATTTGCACATATGAACATATCATCAGGTAGATTATTTATAAGGCGAGGTCTATGGAGTTCAGGACTAAGTGGACCCTTACAGTCAATTCTGTTCCCACTTAATTTCCTTCCAAATATCTTCCGGCTAATGAATGGGAAAGTTTAATTGTGGGTAAGAATTTTTTTGGCTGAGAGCGCTGCAATTTCAGGAGAACATTATGGAGGCACTTTTATCCCCGAGTTATTTGTTTAATTATTTATTTGATTTTATCATTCTTCTCGATTGAGTAGTGTTGCTTCGTGTTTTAAGTGAGTCGTTTTGTTTTCATTTCGGGTTAGTGTTTTGTCTTTGTGGTTTATTTTAGGTTGGACATCTTGTTCTCCTTTGTACCTCTTTGGTTCCTTCCAATAAATGTAGTTTCCTATCAATATAAGGGTTACATTTTCCATGATAGAGAAAGTTGATGGTGGAGTGATGTACTTCAGATGGCCATCAGAAGTAGGCCCTGCAACCCTTCTGTGGAGATGGGGATAGCCTAAGAAATTGTGCATTGCTTAAAGGAAACTAAGTAACAAATGTTATTGAATATAAGACACTTGATGTATATGATGATGATTGACAGCAGAGGATAAGTAGAAACCTGCAATGCATAGAAAGTTGATTCCCATAATATTTTGATGCATTGAAATGGGAAACTAGAGTTGCATGGCTGAAGAGATTAAGAAATGAATAGTAGTTTAGTAAGTTTCAGAAAGTTGACACTGATGGGTTGGGGGTGGCAAGGTGTTCCAAAAAGAAAATTCAGATATTTTGAATCGTCAAGCGCCTGTACGAGTGAGTGACAATACGATAAAACCAGGTTTTCTAAAGATGAACATTGGCCAAGTATAATAAGTAAGTGAGGATGTTGATATGAGCAAGAAGATTGACAAAGATAAGTTCATTAATGAGCTCAGTTGATATAATCTACGAGTACCCTGATCTGTCAAATTAGTTACAACAGTTCCTGAACTTTACGTGGCCAACTAGGGGTGGTCTGATAAGTGATAGAATCAGGAGAGTTGGATGGGTCATAAGAAATGAGCTAGCATGAGCTCAAGATGGACAAATTAATGGCTAAGGCAAGTCAGAGTATATTCAGTATTGTGAATTAGATTTAAAAGTGATTCTTCATATACGAGGTGGAAGTGGACAACATTAGTGTTTTTTTACCATAAAATTGCTGGGAGATGCCACTGCCATGATGATTATGTGGGAGTGGGGTTTTTTTTTTTTTTTTTTTTTTGGTTTGGGGGGGGGGGGGGGGGGTTTGTTGTTGTTGTTGGGAAGTGGGGTTGTGATTTAATTCAATATTCTTTTTTGCTTCCGCTTTCATCATAGAAATCATTCAATTATCTAATTGTTTGTTTTTTGATAAATAAACTACGTGCTTTTATTGTCTTGCTCAATGCTTGCCAACACCATATAAAACGAGTAGGAGATTTTCTCCACCTTCCCCCTGTCAGGTGAGATGTCTGAACTTATCATGAGCCTTTTGGATGTACTTGTGGTCCATAAGGTCTATTAAGGAAACTTCTGTTATTGAGTGTGAGAACCATTTAAATGGGCTTGATTTTCCTCCAGCAATGTCCTGTGCAGTTCATGAAGTGCCCTATAAAACGTTGATTTGCCAACTTGAACAAAAAATTATCTGGACAACCATTTGATGGGTCCCTTCTTGTAGTTTAAATATTACCAGAATTCACTTCTATTTGATGAGTTTTAAATATTTGATTGATTGATTGATTTTATTTATTTATTTTTCACAATATTCTCAGAAGTTTGTAGTGTGAAGAATTTGATGGGAACCAAGTGCCTATAATCATTAAATTGATTGGTTTTATGATGCATTTTCTCCCCAAATAGGTTTGTCCACCCCACCACTCCTTGTTTTGTAATTTTCAATATTTTTATATGCTTCCATGACGAATTATTTTTGGGAACCTGACAAACTGTAAAGGGCTTTGCTGGAGAGTAGTCAATCTTTAGATATTGGGAGGTCTGATGATTTCAGTTCAGTATGTTTTTTCATGATGCTGAAGAGGGGGTGAGCACATCAGCCAAAGAATGGGCTTTTAATGTCTGGCATTGTTCTGTCATTCTTTTCTCTAATACCACAAGTGAGGGGATTATCTGTTTTCACTTTCATCAACTTCTTGTCATCGGTCATTGTTTGTGTTTAAAATAGAACCTAAAACGGTTTATTGTCATTATGTGCTTCGTCTTCAACATATAAATGATATTCATACCACATTAATTAGTATAAATCTATACATTAACCTTGTACAGACCATCATCCTCTGTGGCCATATTTTATTCACCGTACTGGCATTTCATTACTTCAAAGTAACAATAATATTCGGTTTTTTATCATGCTATCTGCATATAAATCATGCCAATTGCCCAACTGGGCTGCTCCAAATGACCATTGTTTTTTGCAGCTTGGCAGAGCATTGTTCAACCATCTTAAGGTTTACAAGGGCCCCGAACATCCGCATGAGGCGCAGAAGCCCATGGATCTGCCTATTAGGGACAAAAGGATACAAAAGCAGAGGTAGATTTGAGCCCAACACCAGCTGGTCATTCAGCAGGAAATCCCTCTTTTTCTGATGGTTTATATATAGTCATTTTCTTAGTCTAGTGGGTTTTTCTCAGTTTTTGATGTCACGCCCATGGTATGACTGGAAATCTGTTGTTTTGTTCATTTCTAGAGGTAGAAACTGTTTCATTCATTCAGGGTTGTCCCCATTTTATGGTAGTGTTAAACTGACATGATAGATGAATTGTGTAGATTTCATTTCACAAACATATAATATTAATTGGAGCGGCAGTTTATATAACAGTACATTTGCATTTTTTTAAGAAGAAAGGAGGAAATAGTGTCTACTTTCATGGATGGATGTTTCTCAAAGCAGAGTGGACATTTGCTTGGCGAAATGGATGGAAATGATATCGTTGCATTCCATCTTGGCCTTCAAATCGAGTGTCTTGTTTTCAGTAGCACTAACAGATGGGTATTTTTTCACCAATAGCTATCGGTTCTAGTGGCATCCTCTGCTCCTAGTTGGCAGGTTGGTTCAGGGAGCAAGTCCGACTAGTAAAATCACATCTTTTACCATATCATGCAGGCTTTGGATGATCCCTATGACAACCCAATATATATTATTTCCAATAGTTGTTGCAATGCTTGTCAGCAGGAACCAAAAGCAATCCCAGAATCTGTATGAAGACACCAACTTCATGACAATCTCCCTTTTATTATTCTTGGGTTTTTTTTTTTTTTTTCTCCTACGTCACTTGCGATGGCTAATATTTTTTCAGTCTTCTGATTGCAAGCATATAAAGTATCCATTCTTTACAATAATTTTCACACGGTGAAAACTTTGCCCATGATTGTACTCATTACATGATGAACTAACTATTTTCTCATGTTAAACAGTTAGGATTGTTCTGCTAAACTTTGGTTAATTTCCACGGTACTGTGAACCCTTACGGTGCTGTATGAGTTTGGATTCAGTGCTGGGTCAAAAACCCAGTACTGTGCTCGGCTAATCCAAGCTGTACTGATCGTTGTGATCACTGCTTTCTGAAGGTTTTTTTTTTTTTTTTTTTTGTTTTTTTTTGTTTTTTTTTGTTGGTTTCTCAAGGTGTCCTCAGGTTTCGCCTAGGATTAATCCTCCAAGGTACTGTCAGGCAATGAAGCGGAAACCTCTCCTAAGAAAGCTTTCTGAAGTTTTAACTAATGTAAAAAATTATTCTGATGTAATAAAAATGTCAATTCATTTCTTAGTATCACCTCCATCTCGTAGCTTTATGGCATACAAAGACAACTTAGAATCGATTTACGCAGTAAGTCATAACCAATCTGGTTGAATCAACCCCCTCTCCCTTCCCCAACCCAACAAAAAAATAAAATAAAAAAAACGAAAACAAGGGGAGAAATTAAAAAAAAAAAAAAAAAAACTCAAATCTGGTGGAATCTGCAATTATTGATCTACTTCTAAATGAGAGCTGCATAGAGGAGCTCGTTCCAATTATCAGGAACCCCAGGAAGACACCAATGTGTGCAGTCCATGCCCCTGTGGCTATAGCTCGCATAGACCGACGGGTGGGCGTCTTTTCTTAATTGCGAGAGCAATGTAAGGTCTAGCAAATAAACTGGCTTCAGCATTTGGCGCAACACACTCTCCACCACACCTACTACTGGAGAATTACCTCCTGGATAATAGGAACCCTTCACCGGTAGGCTCTGCCCATAGCACTGCTTCGCTGTTGATTGGTTCCATTCAGCGCCGCTGATTATTTGCAAAATGTAGGGGAGAAAAAAAATGTTCACAACTCTTCTAGGAATAATGATTTAGACTGCTGGGAAAGGAAAAAAAAAAGTGGTTTTGAGAAGTCTTACTTGTAATGTGACGGTGAAATTCCTTGGAAAAATACTCGGGTTTTCGATGGATTGACGTTTGCATCAACCCACCGGCCCCAAGTTTTCAATGCAATCTTGTAGGCCAGCAAACGGTCCAAGTCTTTGAATATCTTGTTTCCAACTTGAAGGTAGTCCCATCTGCAATGCACCATTTGGTTACTCTTTTTTTGTGATCTACGAGTCAAATTCCAAGCCACATGCACAAAAGAATTATGACCATTTTTTTTTTTTTTTTTTTTTTTTGGGGGGGGGGGGGGGGTGAAGTCATACATTTGAAAACGTCCTTTGTACGTCCACCAATGCCATGTGTCGACGATCAATAAGTCAGCCCCTCTCCATGCATCAGCGCCCTTGATCGAGTCAAGTTTTAGAACTCGCCCTATCTTTTCATTCACCAAGTCTACTAGGAATGCATTACGCGAATACGAGATTGAAACTCCATATTCCTGTGAGTAAACAAAAAATGGGAAAACAAATGTTTCATTGAGACACTTGAATCAATTTTCTTTTAAAATAAAAAAAAATGGGAAAAAAAAAGGTTTCATGATCTCATTACACTGAATCATATAAGAATTAATAATACGTATTAGGTTGACAGAAGGCTAGTAATAGAGGTGCGTTTGGATGTCCCTTAAAAATCGAATCACCCATTCACCCGATTGTATTTATACACAATTTTACATACAAATTCATCATCATAAACGGCGTGAAAAACGCATGGCAACTAGTCAAAATTTTGATTAGGTGGCATGTGAAGAAAATTGAAAAATTGATCTTACGCCAAATGCCATGCAAAACCAATTTCATCCTACATTCCGAACAAGCCCTTATTGCATGGTAGGCACACAAAGTACCTATATGTACCATATCTTGAAATATATGACCATATATAGATATACATTAATAAACCATGAATTTTCGGCAATGGAAATGAAATGAAAAATGGTAAAATGAAACCAACCCAAAATGTGAAGACAGAGAGTGGCCCTCTTCGGACCAAGGTATAGTTAGAGTGTGGCACGGCATTGTGAAGCATGCATGTGAGTGACTGCCATTGGTTGAGGCTCAAAGAATCTCCCACAAACAGTATCCGTTTGCCTCTATATCTCTGCAGGAAATCCTGGCCGTTGAACCTGCATTACCATATCATCTCATTAAGAATATCAACTCATTTCCAAAATATAGCTTTAACATCATGTGAGGGCTCTAAAAACGCTGTCCCGATAATGATCATGGGGTGTTTGGTTATGGCTGAAAGTCTATTCTGCCAAAAAAAAAAGGAGACAAAAACAGAGATTAACCTTGGCAAATTACAGCCACTAGGCTGCCATCTGTACTTGAGGTACATTTTATCGGGTCTACCATTTTTCAAACAATCGAATCCTTGCTGGATAAATGGACAGCTCCTTGGATCGTAGAGCGGATAAGAATTATCGAAAACCCAACTCCCATGGAAACGATTGCAGGGGCGAAATGGTTCGTCAAAGCGCCGCTGCCTTTCGCTAACGATGTATCCCTCACTCACCTGGTGAAGTAGCAGAGTTATGAGAAGCCCAAGAATGGCAGCAAGAAAGTTGAAGCAACCATAGTGAGAAGCCATTTTGGGTTGTGAAGCATGAGGAGAGAAAACTGCATGTTATATAGACAGAGAATATTGAGATGGGTTTTGGATCAAATTGATAATGGGTAACGGATCTTTAATTTTAGCATTTATTTGTTTGTATGAGGTTACAAAAGTTTTGAAGGAAATGGAAATTTTATTACTACGTAAGTTTCATTTCATGCAATATTGTGGCCTCCTTTTTTGTAACCACACATGTATTGAGTGTTATGAGAAATAATGATCAAATTTATTATGGTAATGCCTGGGTGTAGATATATGACATTTTACGCCTGAGCGTATGTCGTTTACGGACGGTTGTGATTGTATCGAATATCTGGATATCTTGTATATGATTAAAGCTATATATATATATATATATAATTCCAATCACATTTATTTCCCTTTTTTTTTCAATGAAATGAATTGCACTCTTATGTCACTAAGTCTAACCATTGGCCAAGTTGGGCTGGACCATAAAGTTAGTGGGCCACCATGTTGGCTTGAGGGCATCAGGGCCAGCCTCAGGCCCATATATAACAGCCCGGGGTTTGGCCCTAATGAGAACCCATATGGGTTGGGAGGTGCAAAGCAAGTTTTGAGATGCCAATAAAGGACCCCTCTGTGAGCAATAGCTTAGTCTTGGAACCAAAACTAGAAATAATTAGATCAAAATAAAATGTGTATCACAGTTTTGTGAAGAAAAGAAGAGAAATGGAGATAAAAGAAAAGAAATGGATGAAAGGGGCACTCCTTGGTTTCTTAATTATAAGGTAATGTCGATCATAATTTTGACATTTAATAAAAAAAATAGACTAATAGAGAGATTAAAGGGATAAGGGTCCATTCGCTTCTTAAAATACTTTAGATTTCACAGCAACCGAAGGATCTTTTGTTTTTTGGTCAAGAGGGCGAAATCCAACCTTGACATTTGGTCTGTCCCAAAAAGAAAAAAAACCTCAGACGTCTGGTAGGCATTCACTCCTCTAAGATATTAATAATGAACCCATGAATCAAAATTCAGTTGCCTAGGAATGCAGCATATAGGAGCACGTTCCAAGTATCAGGAACACCGGCAAGGCACCAGTGACTGCAGTCCCTTAATGCACTACCACCGCCGGCATAAATGGATGGGTGGCCATCTTTTCTTAGTTGAGTTAGCAATGTAATGTCAAGCAAATAGACAGGCTTCTTCATATTACTCAATATGCTCTTCACTATCACTTCTCCTTGATAACTACTGCCTGGATACTTTGATCCCTTCACTGGTTCAGTTTGTCCATAGCAGCCTTTTGAGCTGGTATCATTCCATTCCTTGGCACTGGTAAGAGAAATTCAAAGAGACAGGCGGGTAAACAAATTAAGTTGACATGCAACTTGAACAGAAAAATATGGGAATTATAGAGTAAGTAACCCACTAATATATGAGGTACAACTCTCAATGCGGGGTTGATATAACTTTTATCAGCACGTGTTTACCTGAGCATTATCCTATATAAGCAGTATAGTTAATAAATTACCAAAAAAGCTTACTTCGTATGGACAGCAGACACTCCTTGGAAGAAGACTCTAGTCTGTGAAGGATCGATGTTGGAATCGACCCATTTAGCCCAAGTTGTCAGAGCTATCTTGTAGGCTTCCATTCTATCCATGTCTTTGAACAGCTTGTTTCCTACTTGAAAGTAGTCCCATCTGCAACACGACATTCATTTGTTCACTCTTATTTTGTGATTCATAAACTAATTAAGATTTAGTAGGAGATTCAATATATAAAACTCGCACGTCTGAAAGCGCCCTCTATGAGTCCACCAATGATAGGTATTGAAGATCAACATGTCGACTCCTTTCCATTTTTCGCCACCACTCATGGAATCAAGCTTTAAAACTCGGCCTATTTTCTCTACCACCACGTCCACCAGAAATCCATTTTTCAGTATCATAACTGAAACTCCATACTCCTGAAAAAAAAAAAAAAAAAAAGGGAAGAAAGAAAGAAAGAAAGAAAGAAGAAAGAGAACAATTGTGTTATTTGGAATTTTAATTTCACAAAACCAAATAAAATGTATTGAGTCATATACTGCTTGGTGTTAGAGTTGGTCAATGGTGGCTTTTAATTAAATTTTGGACCACCATGAAGAATAATATATGCCACTAAATAATTAGGAGGGGTTCTTGTAATTTAACTGAAACTTAGCTTGGGAGACATTACATCGATTTTCTCTTTAGGGATTATGTGGGAAAAAAAAAAAAAAAAAACACTAAATATTAAGGGAGTTTCTTGTAATTTATCCTTATTTAAAACTGAGAAGAAATGAAAGTCATCTACTCATCACCAAAAATGATGGTAAAATTATTTCATATGAAAAAAAAATTGCCTTTACCCAATAGTGGTCCCATTAGGTGGGGTCCTGGGTGGGCACATGAAAAATGAATATAATTATACATATAGTTTCCCATTTTCCCCATTTTCTTGGCAATAAAAAGAGCATTATGAAGTAGAAATGAGAAAAATTAGGTTTAGTAAATACAAAAATTGGAAGCTTACTGGAAATGAGAATATAGAGAGACCCGCTTTTTGGATTAAGGTGTAATTAGAGTTTGGCACTGCAGTGTGAAGCATGCATGTTAGTGACTCCCAAATATTGTAGCTTAAAGAGTCCCCCACAAACATCATCTTTTTGCCTCTAAATCTCTGCAAGAAATCCAAGCCATCGAACCTGTGCCACTTATATCATCAAAATAATAATCAATGGCCACTCCATTCGTTTTTATTTTTGCTTCAGGCAACGAAAATATAACTATGGCACTCAAATTGTCCAAAGAAATGTGTGGGAAATTCAGAGACAGCAGTGAAATTGCCTGGTATGACAATTAATATTTCACACTATTGAATATTCTATACATATACACACACATATATACCCAATATTTTAACTTGAACAACATAGCCTCCTATATATATATATATATATGGGGAGGGTTCTGTTGATATCTGGTGTAAAACTTTTTACACTTACACCTATCAATATATTTCTTTAGAAATCTTATTTCGCAAATCTAACCGTTAGATTATATATTCTTGTCATGCACGTTATGCATGCCAAATTTCAAGTTAATCGGAGATTAAGAACTATGTCATCCATGAAGTGCTCGAAATTAAAGTTTTATTTATTAAAATAAATGTAAGTTTACCAATCAACACTTTTTATATCCGATTAGAAATGTAATTAGAAATGTTTATAAGCTTAATGTGGATGGTGCACTATCACCTGGAAAGAGTATTGTTGGTATCGGTGTTGTGGCGTGCAACCACGAGGGAGAGGTTGTCGCAGCAATGGGTCAGAACTTTCATGGCAACTTAGAGCCAAAACATGTAGAGGCGTTAGCTTTTCAGTGCGCACTGCATTTCGCCAGGGATATTGGGCTACGGAAAATTATTGTGGAGGGTGATAACCTTGAAGTTGTGCAAGGTATCCTTAATGTGGTGGAGGATTGCTCTAGTTTGGGTCTCATCTTTGAAGACATAAGGGAGGATAGTGGGCATTTTAGTTCCATTAGTTTCAAGCATATTTACAGGGAAGGGAATGCTGTAGCCCACTGTTTGGCTAAACATGCTTGTAATACGAATTCTACATCTATTTGGTTGGAGGAGGTTCCTGAGTTTATAAGGGACCAAGTTCAACTTGACATCAGCTTAATGCTCTCTTAATAAACACCTTTTTATCAAAAAAAAAAAAAAAAAACTTGAAATTTGGCATGCATGACGTACATAATAGAAATATGTAATCTAACGGTTAGATTGGCGAAATATGATTTTTATAGAAAAATATTGATGGGTGTAAGTGTAAAAAGTTTTACACCGGATGTCAACGGAATCCTCCCCTATATATCATTGGATCTGGTCTTATGAGGATTTGTTGATGTAGGTTATGTTAGGGGTTGTATAATTTGCATTAGTGGGCTATGGGATACAATAACCCCCAATTCATGGTGAATATAACTTACATCAACACGTCTTCATAGGACCGATTCCGTATATCCAATCTTAAAATTATGCACACTAGCTTTCCAAAAAAAAAAAATCAGAAGTAGAAATATATAGGAAATTAATTCAAAAAAGGAAAATCAGGGGAAAGAAACAACACGCAGACGATGTAGAATATGCCGAGTTTTTAAACATGGGCTGGATCGCATGTCAAGTAAATTGGACCCAAACCCATTTAACTTTTTGGGGGAACGGCTATTGCAACCCCCCATTCCTATAAGCCCACCCCACATCCTTTAGATTTTTAAGGTTTTATACAAAATATAAAAAGTTTTTATGAAAATCGGCCTTGTTGTCCACTAGAAAACATCATTTTGAACAACTTTGGAAAAGAAAGTTTTTCCAAAATTTATCGTTTAGGTAGACTTTTTGGCAAAAAATGAAATAAAGGCTCTAAATGGTTAAAAAGTATATTTAAACGATAGATTTTGGAAAAACTTTCTTTTGAAAAATTGTTCAAAATGATGTTTTCTAGTAGGCAACACGGCTGGTTTTCATAAAAACATTTTATATTTTGCATAAAACCTTAAAAACCTAAAGGATAGGGGGTGGGCTTATAGGAATGGGGGGTTGCAATAGCCGTTCCCACTGGCTGGTCAGACCCAGATTGGGCTAGATCCAGATTTACCCTCAGAAGTTTAACAGCTTCCTGAGGCTTGACCCAAAAGTTCGTTCTATTGTTGAGAGAACAGGAGGAGGATCAATTACCTTGCAAGGTCACAACCATTTGGCTTCCATCTATATTTGAGGTACTGCTTATCAGGTCTACCATTCTTCTGGCAATCGAATCCCCGTCCGATGAACGGACATTTCGATGTATCATAGAGTGGGTACGAATCATCGTAAACCCAACTCCCTTGGAACAAATCGCAGCCGCCCGATTGCTCAATTTGACCATCATGGCCTACACTGTGTAAGTGCTCCCCATACACTTGGTGGAGCAGAGAAGTGAGTACATAGAGAACAAGAAGAAGATGAGCAAAAACACCATAGCAGAGAGCCATTCAGGATTTTAGTATAAAAAAAAAAAAGGGAGAGAGGGGAGTGCATGTTAAATATATATATATTTTTAAAAAAAGTAAAAGAAATCAAAGGAGGGATGTGTTCAAGGATTGTTGTGACAGCAAATTTTTTGTTTTCTTCCTCCATTTATTGGCGAATCTGACACTAAGTGAATTGTCTTATTTGCATGCTATACAAAAACCTTTCCTTTGTCGTAATGCCATGCAATTAATAATCGTGCCTTAATTGGATATAAGTATGAATGGTTGTATATGAAATTAATTATGTTTTTATTTATTTTATTTTATTTATTGGACATGAATTTACTCTTACCTCTGGTCCCTTTAATATCAAGAAGTGAGTATCAATATTTTTCCATAGTTTTGAATCCAAAATCGCTTACTTAACAAGTAAGGAGAATGCCGTTAGATTATCATACCGATGACATGAAATTAATTGTGTTACTACCCGATGATGCATGTGGCAATTAGGTGATTCATGTCCATAATAAGGAGCCATAACCCTTGAAAGAAAAAAAGAGATACAAGCATGAAGCCAAATTAATGGTCATTTTAGCCAATATAATGTGAATCCAACTAACTTCTATGCTGTACCGCTCCTCATCATCGACCAGAGTATGGGAGGTCAAAATACAAATAGAAGATAATGTGGAATGAAATTTAAAAATATGAAAGGTCTTAGGTTCTACTGTGTACTTTGTTTTGGGATCATTTATCATATTAATTAATTTGAAATGGGCGGTGAATTACTCTGGGCAATTATTTGGCTGAAAGTTTAGATACCATGTTGGCTAAAAACCAAAAAAATAAA
The DNA here is from genome assembly GCA_039720395.1 of Liquidambar formosana. NCBI lineage: Eukaryota > Viridiplantae > Streptophyta > Magnoliopsida > Saxifragales > Altingiaceae > Liquidambar > Liquidambar formosana. The sequence goes on along the minus strand of CM077834.1, from coordinate 20,100,858 downwards.
AATAAAAAAATAAAAATCAATGTAATTGTCACATATAAATAGTTTTATTTATTGAGGCTAGATTAATTGCATGGTTCTCACTTCTCATTTATTGACCTACTTATTTTGTTTCATTATCTTAATTCATTATTGTCATTATTACACATAATAACCAGATTTCCACCACTTATTTTCTCGCAGAAAATAAATGTTATCCCTCAATTCGTTTTATTTAATTAGATTTTCTAATTATTTCTAAATACTGCCTAGCTAAATAATTATATAAGTATATCACATGGAAGATCGATGGTAGACAACATGCATGGGAATTAGAGGTGAGAAGCATGATTTAAAAGGGATATCAATATTCTTATATTCTTGAATTTTTATATATGGGACCTTTGAAGAGTCTGCCATCCAATCCAATAGTATAGAACTTGTCTTGAAATTTATAAATTAACTCTTAAAATTGAGAGAGAACTCATCAAGTCGCTAATGAAGAGCCCCATATGACAGTTTTACCCAATTATTCTTATACAAGAGGATCAGTTAATCAACTACTATTTTGACTGCTTTATACATTGCTAGAGCGAAAAGAGTATCAATCTTTGTCACAATATAGGTTGGTCCTACAACATCCATGGGTAATATTTCACATGCATTACAATGTATGAAAAATTTTAAAAGAATCACAAAAATACGGTCATAAACAAAATTTATAGATGATAAAAAATATTTATCAAAATTGTCTGCGTGTAACGCACGTGTACACCGATTAGTAAGTATGAAGGGAGGTTAAAAAAATTAAAAACATCTAGCGGGTCAAAAAAATAAATTTTGGTTGAGAAAGGCCAAATCTATGATTAATAAAATAACATAGATGTAAAATAAAGAAAAAAAGTTCAGGGGGGACAAACGACCCCCATTGGCTTGTACCAGCGGCCAAGTCCCCTGAGTTTCAAATGGCTCTGCCCCTGAATTCTTGAGCAATGCAGCATATAGGAGCACGTTCCATGTATCCGGTACACCTGCAAGGCACCAGTGAGTGCAGTCCCTTTGTGCACTGCTGCCGCCGGCATAAATGGATGGGTGGCCATCTTTTCTTAATTGAGTTAGCAATGTAATGTCTAGCAAATAGACAGGATTCTTCATATTACTCAATATACTCTTCACTATCCCTTCTCCTGGATCACTATTGCCTGGATTCCTCGATCCCTGCACTGGTTGGGTTTGTCCATAGCAATCTTTTGCGCTTGGATCATTCCATTCCCTGCCACTGGTTAAGAGAAAATTCAAAGAAATGGGTAAACAAAGTTGACATGCAATTTAAATGGGAAAATATAGAAATAATAGAGCAATGCATATAAGAATTAAGTTCATTATGATATCTAAGAAAAGAAAATGGTATTCTTTGTGAAAATTATATTTTTTTTTTGAAATCGTACGTGTAATTTGCAAGCATGATGGTGTGGGTTCAATGTTCCCTACAACCAAGAAAAGGAAAAAAAAAAAAGGAAAAAAAAAAAGAAAAGGGCTAAACTAACTTGGATTGATAGTCTAGGTACATAAAATATGTCAAAATAAATATATAGTGTGTATGCAAATGCTCATTCAAATCTTTGGTTTTTTTTTTTTTTTTTTTTTTTGGGTGTGTAGTGTGAAGTTTGGACCAATGGACCAGAAAACTGAATTAAAACCTCATTTTATGGTCCAGGAGGTGCTTAAATATTATTTCCCATTCTTAGAAATGAAAATCTATGTATTACATATAGTTAATAAATTACAAAAAGGCTTACTCTGTATGGACAGCAGAAACTCCTTGGAAGAAGACTCTAGTCTGTGAAGGATCAATGTTGGAATCGACCCATTTAGCCCAAGTTGTCAAAGCTATCTTGTAGGCTTCCATGCTATCCATGTCTTTGAACAACTTGTCTCCTACTTGAAAGTAGTCCCATCTGCAACACAAATGTTCATTTGTTCACTCTTATTAAGTAATTTATAAATTATGATTTAGCATGAAATTTTATACAATTCGCACGTTTGACTGCTCCCTCCATGAGTCCACCAATGATAAGTATTGAAGATCAACATGTCGATTCCTTTCCATTGTTCGCCACTATTGATGGAATCAAGCTTTAAAACTCGGCCTGTTTTCTCTGTCACCATGTCCACCAGAAATCTATTTGTTGAAATCATAATTGAAATTCCATATTCCTGATGGAAAAAAAAATAAAAAATAAAAAATAAAATTGTGTTATTCAGACTCTTAGTTCCACAAAACCAAATAAAAATGTATGCATGTATATTTGGATTAAGAGTTAGTCAAAAGAAACCAGAGTCTTAAAAATCTTATATGAGCACATTTTGGCTTTCTTATAGAATGGATCTCATGCCTGCACCATCTATCTCATGCATTTAAACCAAAAACTCATCTGACATTAGTGGAAATTGGTCTGCATATCCTACATTCTTTTTTGAATTAAAAAAAAAAAAAGGAAAAAAGTCTAGCACTATTGTAGAATAGTGACTTTAATGAAATGTCGGACCACCATGAAAAATAATACTGCACTACCAAATAATTTGACAAGTATATAGAATTGAGAGATACTAAGAAGAAGGGAGGTTGTGCATTTGGTATGCAAAACCATAAATGTCTGCCTCAATAGTGCACAAAGACATGTAAGCATTTAAGGAAGCTAGCATTTTAAAGCATACAAATTAAGATAGAAATCATCTAATTTTTCTTTGACTGCAAATGAATTTGCAGATTCATTGTTTAAAATGGAATAATTTCTTGGAAATCAAATGTGTCATTATGAAGTAGAAAACCAACATCATGGTTTTCCTTGGAAGGAAATTAAAATGAAGTAGAAATGAGAAAATTAGGTTTAGTAAGTAAAAAAAGTTGGAAATTTACCGGAATTGAGAATATAGAGAGTAGTTCATCCTGGATTAAGGTGTACTTAGAGTTTGGCACTGCAGTGTGAAGCATGCATGTTAGTGACTCCCACTGATTGTAGCTTAATGAGTCCCCCACAAACATGACCTTTTTGCTGCTAAATCTCTGCAAGAAATCCAAACCGTTGAACCTGCATTTGCCACATATTATCAATACAATAATCAACAGCCACTCGATACGTTTTAAATACACCCTAAAATGGGTTGGAGACCAATGTAAAAAATAAGTGGACAGTAACATTGCCCAAGAAATGCGTAGGAAATACACAGAAGCAGCATGGAATGGCCTGGTATGAAAGTTAAATATTAAAGGAGGGAGAAACAATGGTGGTGAAATGCATTAAAATATCTAATCTAGATAATTATTTTCAATTGAACACGTTAAGCAAATTTAAATCAGATATATTGATCCTCCAATTGATCTTGTAGCCGAAAGGCCATATATTGATTCCCAAAACAATTGCTAATAAACAGCATTGGATACATTAATATTATTGCACAATGTGAGGAAAGGATGCAGGGTCTAAACCAGCTGTGGCTATCAATTTAAGCATATGAATATTAAATATTAGTCTATTTACTGTCACCCAAATAATCGTATTGATTCTATCCACACTAACCTAACTCAACAATGCCTTATCCCAAGGTTTCCATCATCCTACAATTTTACCATTAAAGACATTACAACTAAACCAAATCCATTTATCTTTTTACCCTATCAAACCCAACATAACACACCATCAATCACCCATGGGAGGTTTATCACAAAAAAAAAAAATAATAATAATAACAAATAAATAAATAAATCACTCATGGGATACATGCATAGCAAAGCAATAGGCATCCATGGCAAGAATTCAGAGTCCATATTATCGGCGATATTACCATCGGCAATATCACCCTTGCTCGCCAGCCCATCCCAGTCCAAATGATCACACAATGAAGCTTTAATTAGATAACAATCAATAAGATTCAACAGGGACACAAAAAAAAAAAAAAAAGGGTCGATAACTAATAAGCATTTCGTAAGGTTGCCCACACCGTACTCGGTTCTACGGCGATACCTTTACCTTTCTCTTCTCTTGAAATCCGTCGTTTTGCCGGCAGTGTTGAGACAAGGAAACCCCTCTTTAACATGTCTGGTGTGTTGAATTTTCTCCTCCCCTCTACTCGCTTTTTGTTTAGCTGACTCTTTGAAGAACTTTTTCCTTCCAGAGTCCGTCTTATGACTCTATGGTGAGGGCAGTTAGCCATTCATAGCATTAATTATGTGCAAACAACCAATTATCTTTCATCAAGAATATCCATAGCAAAGTAATATCCAACCCAGTGGTGATGGCCCTTTTTCAGAGAGAGCTCAAAACAAATGGGTTTTGGGGAGGGGAGAGATAGATCGAAGGAAGAAAGCAAAAAAAAAAAAAAAACAGAAAAAAAAAGATAGAATTTGAATGGCCAAATCGTGAACAATTCGTAAAGGGGAAGAAGGAAGAAGTCATAAGAGACAAGGGAACCTCATTTGACGGACTGCGTCTCTGCTCCGACGGACTGTGTCTCTGCTCCGACTATTTCTTACAGTCGGTGGTTAGGGGCACATGGGTTGTCCTGAGGTGTGAAAATCAAAGGGGATATGGGCTGGGGCTAATTTGGGAATGTTGTGGGTATACATATAGTAAAAAACATTGGATCAACTTTTTAAAGTAAAGGGGTCAGTTTTTTTTTTTTTTTTTTGATAAGGAAATTGTTTGGACAAACCTTGAACCCATCTAAGACTTTATAATCCATATCTATTAAGCAAGTCTAATTTTGTGTTTGCTTTCCGGAAGAGGGAAGGAAAGGGGAGAAGGAAGGAAAAGGAGGAAGGATGGAAAGGAGAGGGAGGATTAGGAATCTTTCATTTTCACTTTTTCCTTTCTCTCTAATTTTGGGGGGATTTGGGGAGGGAAATAGAACTTTTTTATTCAAATGACACATTTACCCTTATCTTTATTATTATTATTTATTACTACTACATATATGAGAGCAAAATAGTAAAATCAGTATTTATTCTTTCCATTCTTCCTTTACACCAAACACACAGGAAGGAAGGAAACTATCTTTCCCTCTATTCTACATCCATCCAACCAAACACATAGGAAGGAACAGAAGTCTCCTTCCCTAGGGATGAAAAATCCATTCCTCTCATCTTTTCTTCCTTCTCACTTTCCATCCTCCCTACCAAACATAGCATAAGTGACATGCTCTTGTAGGATTGGTTGAGCGTCTTAGGTGTGCTATCTAGAGGTCATCGTTTTAACTTATCGCAAAGATCGTTGCTTGTGTTGAAATAGGATATCTCACACGAGCCGTTAAGGGAATAGTCTAGGTCAAAACCTCAATAGAAGTAAGGCTTACGATATCACTAATAGTTATTAAAAAAAAAAAAATGAAAAAAAGTAAGTTTTATGTACATGAGAATTATGAAACCTGGTGTGGATGCCCAAGAGGTTTAGTAAGAATTGAATTTAAGAACTTCCCTTTCTTAGGTATAGTCCAACAAGGTGGAGTGTTTCCTTACAAGTAACATGGGCTTGAAAATATGTGGACTTAATTTAACCCAAACCCGTTTAATAGGCAGCCCAAAATTGGGCTGCATACGCCTTCCCTAGTTGTAGCCCAACAGTCCCCTGAGGCTTGATCCCAAAGTTTATTCTAGCAAGTAGCAACGTATTAATTACTTTGAAGTATGAACACAAATAGCATCCTCACAAGCAAAAAATAAAAAAAATAAAAAAATATATTTATTGAACACCATAGCAGGAGGGAGAATTACCTTGCAAGGTCACAACCATCAGGCTTCCATCTATACTTGAGGTATTGCTTATCAGGTCTACCATTCTTCTGGCAATTAGATCTTGATCCGATGAACGGACAACTCGACGAATCATAGAGAGGGTACGAATCATCGTAAACCCAACTCCCTTGGAACCAATCGCAGCCGCTCGATTTCTCTACTTGATTTTGACCATCATGGCCTCCACCATATGATTGCTCCCCATACACTTGGTAGAGTAGAGAAGTGACTACGCAGAGAATAAGAAGAGGACCAAAAACGCCAAACCAGAGAGCCATGGAAGGAAGAACTCGTCTTCAACTCTGAATATTATGTGTCGAATCTAGTTGTCCCTTCAGTCCTTTATATAAATCCTTAAATACTAAAACCTTGGACTTCCTAAAACAAGGAAAAAATTAAAGGAAAAAAAAAAAGAAGGAAGTAATTAGGAAATAAATTGCGCAATTACCATATCGCAAATTCCAATTTTATCTAAATTTAAAATAATGATTATTTTGTGGAAAAAAGTGGCAGAAAATTGAGATATTTTGAATTTTAAACTTTTGTAGTGCGGGTAAATCACTTCAAAAAGAAAAAGGAATATAAAGGTTACAATAGTGAGGGACCATGAAACATGGGAGCCCATTGAGTGGGTGGCGGTGGGGACAGACACATAGCGACCCATGCATATCCATCTCAGCTTAGTACAAATAAGACCTCAGCCAAGGGCCCCACGGATACAAATTCCGGACCACGGATTCGGTGCTGAATTCAAAGCACTTAATTGCATGGTTGGATCACATTTCGTCGGTTTGAAAATAAATTTTTTAATTTTTAATTCAAGCCGTTAACAGTATGGTCCAACGGTGTTGAATTCTTTGAGCTCAAACACTGAATTTACGCCCCAAAATCTGTCACTATGTCGGTAGCAAATAATTTCTAAACAAAGCTTCTCAGATCCCACTGGAGCAATAAATTATCGTAACCATAGTCCCCAAAAAAAAAAAAAAAAAAAACCAAAACCAAATGGGAAAAAAACACATACACATGATCTCTTAAATAATAAGGCCCTAACTAAGTAATTCTTGGTAAATTTATAAAAGTACCCAAGCCTCACTTACAATTAGGGGTACTCACTCATCCGTTAGACCCGCAAAAACCACCCAATCCGACCCAACCCAAAGGCATTGGACAATTTCAACCGATAGGGTAGGCGGGTAACGGTTTATGATTTTATTTTTTTGCGGTTTCGTGGGTGGTTGCGGTTTTGAAATATAAAAACCGACTAAAACTCACCCGCCAGTATATTTTTATACTTGATTAGATTATACACGTGACAGTGTCTCATTGGTTCTTCATATTACATTGGACACATGGCAAATGGAGGATGACCTTATCTCTTACCAATATTGAATCAGTTTTTTGCATTGTGAAATCTTTTATCTTTTTGTTTTTATATTTATGCTTGTTTAATTTTATTTTTTTCCCAAGTTAATTGTTATTTTATAATTTGTATGGTTTGTTTTGACCAAAACAATATTTATAATAATTGAAATGCAGTATGAAAGCCCTCAAAAATTCAAAATAGAATGGATGGATTTTTAAAAAGTAAAGCAAGGTCTAGTTAAACTCAAATCCGCCAATCCGCCTGCAACCCACACACCAATCCACATTGTTTGTAAGTTTAAACCGCCCAATCATATGGGCGGATGTGGGTGGGAATCTAGTTCACCCGATGAGTTGTGGGTGGGTTGCGGATGAACCCCAAACCCGACCCAAACCGACCCGTGAGCACCCCTACTTACAATGAGCCTTTTTGTTTTTTGTTTTTTGTTTCTGTCTTTTTTGCTTGTGAAAATAATATGAAATATATGTGTAAAGGTTAGACAAACGTTTCTTGTAAACATTATTTAAAATTTGAAATAATTACTTTTTTTGAATTTTAGAGATAAATGTAGTGAAAGTTGGTTTTTGTAAAGAGAAGAGGCTATTGCCACCACATAAACTACTTTAAGCTTATACTTGATTTACATTTTTTAAGATTTTATTAAAAATATGAAAGGTTTTTTTATGAAAACTAGCCGCGTAATCTATTAGACAGTGGTGGAGTCAGGAGCCTTTGGGGCACGTGCCCCCACTAGCTCAAACATTTTTTTTTTTTTTTTGGGGATAATTTACCATTTGATAACTACTTCCCAACATAATGCCAAAAACAAGAAAGTAGTAGTCATTTTAAAACATATATATAGTCAATTTGTTATCAATTGACAAAAAATATAATTTTTTTGATATCACATTGGAAAATGAATACCAAAAAATTAAATTTAAAAAAGAAAAAAACAAAATAGAAACTCTCCAGAGCTTTCTGTTCCCACTTCACAAAACCGTGTTAAGTTCCCACTTCACAGAGTCATAGCACGGTGCCCTCCATTAGAGATAATTCTTGGCTACGCCCCTACTACTAGAAAACATCATTTTGAACAACTTGGTAGAATAAAATTTTCTCAAAATCTGTCATTTAAGTGGGTACTTTTTGGCCATTTATAATATTTGTTTCATTTTTATAAAATATTTCATGAAAAATGATAAAAAGCTCCACTTAAAAAGACAAATTTTGGAAAAACTTTCTTCCCAAAATTGTTTGAAATGATGTTTTCTAATAGACCACGCTTTTAGTTTTTGTAAAAACATTTTCCATTTTTCATAAAATCTTTAAAAAATGTAAACTAAATAGAAAGTTTAGAATAGTTTATGTAATGGCAATAGTTTAGTCCTTTTGTAAATTATAGAAGGACAATATTTGCCTCCGCTCAAAGGTGGAGTAGCTCTTCTTACCCAATAATGTGGCGTGATATTTGATAAACATGTGTCCCTACACATGCCTATCACATGACCACTTTAATAATTAAACCTGTTTTTATCACTCAAGAAGAGACAACTAGGCATTGAGGAGAACGGGGTCACTCACGGCCAAACTTGGTTGTCTACCCATGACGCCTCCGATGAACGGCACCTTCTCCGGCGAAAATCTGATGCTGGAAACCCGCAAGCAACCGAGTAAAAAAAATTTCATTTGAAGAAAAAATGATGGCAGATGAGAACGGTTCTCTCTTGTCTCCCGTCTCAACTTCGGTTCTCTCTTGTCTCCCGTCTCAACTTCGGCGAACAGATCTCTCTCTCTCTCTCTCTCTCTTTTTGTTTTTTCAGATTTTTGTTGCTTGATGAATAGCAAGAGTTGGCCATGGGGTCTTGGCAACTATATATTATAATTTGCAGTTCTCTAACAGTACCACATATATATATTATAATTATTGCTTTTCTAACAGTACCATATATAATTTCCTTTTTCTTTTGAATTCTTATTTGTGTTTTATATATTAAGGTATGTGTTTTAGAATATATTAAGGTATAGTTTCCGTTTCCTTTGAATTCCTATTTGTGTTTTATATATTAAGGTATGTGTTTTATAATATATTAAGATATGTGTTTTAGAATTATAGTTTCCATATTGTTATATTTCCTATATATGCAAAAAGGTGGGTGGTTGTGTATTTAAAAATTAAAATAAGGGTATATTAGTCAATCAAAAGTTTTTCTTACATTCATCTTTTTATAGGTAATATAGAATAGATAGATATAGATATATGGACAATATTTGCATCCGCTCCAAGGTGGAGGAGCTCTTCTTACCCAATAATGTGGCGTGATATTTGATAAACATGTGTCCTTGCACATGCCTATCACATGACCGCTTTAATAATTAAACCTGTTTTTATCACTCAAGAAGAGGCAACTAGGCACTAAGGCATTGAGGAGAACGGGGTCACTCACGGCCAAACTTGGTTGTCTACCCATGACGCCTCCGATGAACGGCACCTTCTCCGGCGAAAATCTGATGCTGGAAACCCGCAAGCAACCAAGTAAAAAAAATTTCATTTGAAGAAAAAATGATGGCAGAGGAGAACGGTTCTCTCTTGTCTCCCGTCTCAACTTCGGCGAACAGATCTCTATTCGGCAAAGACTCGACCGGAGATTATGAGTCTATTAAAAAGAAAAAAAAATCAAAACAAGGAGAACATACTCTTTCGCAGGAGCTCCATTTCTACACCCGCATTTCTTGCCGGCGTAGTACCATTGATATTTTTCTGGACGAGGGCTTCAAGTTTTCGTCATTTTCTAGCTTGGGTTTTCAATTCCGTGTAAAAGGGAGCTTAAAAAGGCACACTTATATGTATATTTGATAGAAAATTTGACTATGCACATGAACTGTTTGATAGAAGACTTGAAACATAGCATGCTTTTTTTCAGTGTTCAACCTTTATGGTGGCCAAATTTTATTGGAAAATTAAGAATTTTGACTTATAATATACTCAATCTCAATCCTTAAGTTTGAAAAATTAGGAATTTTGAGTTAAGAATTTTGGAGGGCCATGAAACTGGCCAACAGAAGGGACTTCATGAACTTAAGCAGAGGTGTCGGCGTCAAGTGGAGCCCCGCAGGCTTCAAAATTGGCTGTGAGCGTCGGTTCAAGTTTGCAAGCTTCAATAATGGTTTCCAGCCTCAGGTTGTTGACAGGAGATATACCGTTGGCCAGAGGTGGTATGTGAGCAATGCTAAAGCAAAGAAACGCCAACGAGAAAGGCCCAGTATGGATCTAGGGCTCAATCAAAGAGAACCATCCTTTCTGTTTCATGGTTTGGAGTTTTTTATTTAAGTTCATGAGTCGCCGATGTCAGGCCTTGACCGGAGAGATTGCCAGATCAGGCCTTTACCGGTGAGAGATTTTGCCACTCTGAGGCGGGCTGGGAGAAGGGCTAAACTTGGTTCAGGCAGAACCAGTTCTCAAAAGAACTGCTCTAATTTTCAAAAATCAAAGTCAAATTGGTCACGTGATTAGCATGTGTAGGACACATGTTGATTAAATAGTGCGCCACATCATTAAATCGGAGGAATTCCTCCACCTTGGGTGGAGGCTTGTCCATTATATAAAGTTTAAACCAATACAATTTGGGAAATGGGGAATTTAATTTTTTGCATCTCTTCCACTAAGAAGAATTGCATAAAGAAGCTCATTCCATGTATCAGGAACACCAGCAAGACACCAATGGCTACAATCATTTCCTTTTTCACCATCAATTCCATATAGAGATGGGTGTCCATCTTTTCTCAGCTGGGATAGTGTCGTTACATCAAGCAAACTCACAGGCTTGGACATTTTACTCAATACTTCCTTCATCACAGCTACCGCCGGCGGTGAACCTCCGGGATATATTGAGCCGTTTATTGGTTCTGCTTGTCCCTTGCAGGTTGTTGACTTCGTCTCATTCCATTCCACACCACTGTTCAATCAGAGATATAATTAACAAGAAATTAATAAAAGAATTTAAGAAATTACTTGGTAATGACATGAGTACCTATACATATACTATGAGCTTTGTATAGTTCATTTTTATTTTTATATAAAAAAATTAAAGTTTTGCAAATATTTGATATTAATAGCTTTGAAAAGAGCTAGGCCATTTTGGGTTATCATACAATATATTTCGGGTATTGGATCATTTTTTTTTTTTGGATATTAGGAGGTTTCCCATGCTTATCACCGACTAATCCTTCTGAGCATATGCAATTTCTTATGTCCCACGTACATATATGGGATAATTATAAGATAAAGTTCATGAGGTGACATTAAGAAAGAGTAGTGATAGTTGACCCCAAGAGAAAAAAAAATTATGACGAGATGAAGGTAGTACAGCAAGCAAATTAAGACAATTCACATCAATTCATTGACTTTTTTTTACGAGGACAAGAATTTTGAGACAGCCTAGGAAAAATAGGGACTATTATTATGGGATGAAGCTAAGGAGCTAGTATAAGCAAACAAATTAAGTGTTCAGAGCAGCAATGGAGACTTGTAGCACTGTATTTTTATTTTATTTTATCTTATCTTATTTTCTTTTATTAGCTTTGATCATGTCCATGAGTTATTCTGTACAATTATAACTGTCTATTATAAGCAACAAGTGTCCACATGTGAAATATCACGTGCTCATGCGTGTCGTTCATTAATGATTATGATCATGCAGGATAGTTGGATATCTTGCACAAGAACAACCCTATTTATTTTATTTCATTTTTCTAAGTAAGGGCTTACTTGGAATGAGATGGAGAAATGCCCTGGAAGAACACTTTGGTGGTGGCAGGATTAATGTTGGAATCCACCCAATTTGACCAAGTAGTTAGTCCCTCCTTAAAAGCAACGAGACGATCCATATCCTTGTATATCATGTCTCCTTTTTGAATGTAGTCCCATCTGAAAATCAAAAGCAAATTTCTTGATTCACCAAAAAATGTTACCAAACTACAGGAGAGCTTAAAATTAAAGTAGTGACAAATTAATTAATTAATTTATAATGGTGGTTAGCATATCTCACGGTTGGTTGCTTCCGTGATGGAGCCACCAATGCCAGGTATTGAAGATGAGCATGTCAACCCCTTTCCATGAATTTCCATTCTCGATGGAGTCCAGCTTTAGAACCCTTCCTATCTTTTCTTGGACCAGATCAACCAGAAATTCATTTCGTGATAACATTACAGAAATGCCGTACTCCTGCACAATCCCATGTTTACTCGCCTACTGTCTCACACTGGCTTGTGCATCTCACTTTGTATTCGATCACAAATATGTATATTTCGAGCTTCCTCGTTTATTTATTTATTTATTTATTTTTGCACTGATATTAATTTCATCGTTACGACACCCATTACATCAGGTTAAAAAATAATATTCTTTCTGTTCTTAATTGACTACCCATAAGGAAAAAAAAAAAAAAAAAACATGCTTTCTTATGAGACATTATCAAATGCTTTTACCGTAACATATATGTTGTAGCATTTTAATTTCGTTTCCAAGTATACAAGACATTATAAAAAATAAAGAATACGTTTTTAAAGAAATTTTAGGAAATGAAATAAAAAGAATTATTAACTTTTTGAATTTAACAATAATTTTGAAACATCCCAAAATGAAAATTAGGTTAATAAAATAGGAATGGAAGGAGTAATAATAATAATACTCCCTCCGTTTCTATTTAATTAGTCTCCTTTCTTTTTAGGGATGCTTCAAAATTATTGTCACATTCAAAAAGTCATTAATTTTTCTTATTTGATTTCCTAAATTACCATTGAAAGGGTTTTCTCTCTTTTTCTAATGTTTTGTACACTTGAAAACAAAATTGGAATTTTCAAATATATATATTGTTGTGAAAGTATTTAATAGGATCTTCTATAAAAACGTGTTTTTCAAAAGGATAATCAATTAAGAACGGACATCACCAACTCTCCAAGCCAGATGATGTAAAGCACATTTCTTTTGATTGGACTGATGTGATAGAGCCACATCATCTGTTCTGTGATTTAGTATAGAAAATTGATAAATCTAAAAAATGTAAAAAGATAAAATTTGCACCAAGATTAGTATTTTCCTCATGAATCACAATGCGGATAAATGGAGAAACCCACCGGTAAAGTAAACGCATGGCTACCAATAGTGAAGTTTGATTGGGGCACTGCAGCATGCAACATGCATGCGAGCGACTGCCACTGATTGACACTCAGAGAGTCCCCAACGAACATTATTTTCTTTCCCATATACGTCTTCAAGAAATCCTGGCCATTGAATCTGCCCAACAGTACACAAAAGGGATAGATCTAAAGGGCTAAAGGCCATAGTTCCATTCACGTAAAATAACTAATTTGTAGTAACAAAAGTTGATACGCAAATTACATGATGGCCTAATGCTACATACCCATACTAATTAGGTGTATAATAGGGCTGCGGCATTTTTTTCTTTCTTTTTTTCTCTCTCTTTTTTTTTTTTTTTTTTGGATAAACGATCATAGAGCTTAAATTAAGAAATAGTAGCCTGATACAAATCAGCAAGATATTGATCCCTAACAAATTCTGAAACTTCCTCCATCCAGACACAAAAATCATCAATATTTTGGGCATGTCGTGCGAGACCATGTGCCACCACGTTTCCTTCACGACGAGTATGGCAAAAAGACACCATCTCAAAAAATTGAGAAGCATCAACCAGAATGTCTTCAATGATAAGGCCGAATGAAGTTAAAACCGTCTCATGATGTATGATACATCATCTAGTGAGATTTGATCTAGGTATTAAACATTATAGATCTTTAATGCTCAATGATGTGTGATGCATCTAAGCGCCAAGCACCGTGCTTGGCCAAGCAACGAATCCAGGTCCCGCTTTAAATCTTTAATAACAGTCCATTAGGTTTGGTAAAATAATTCATGGCAGGTAAGCATGAAGAGAAAGGTGCGAACTCATCATCAACCACGTTCCACCTCGGTAAAACATGGCTCGATTTTATAGTGATAACATTTAATTTTAATCAACTCATTTTTACGAAAATTATAGTTATAACATAACTTGATTTTATATTCTCTCTGTCCTACAAAAATCATCTTTCCTTTTTTTACCATCTCAAAATGTTTGCTCGTTCATATCAAATGAATCTAGGTATAAATTAATTAATTAATTTTTTTCTAAGTACTGGCTGTTACACTAAAAATTACATTTGCATGTTGGGTTTTGCTATTTGGATCACGCTTGATATTGTATGCGTCATCTCTCTCATAGTTAACAAATTTAGCATTACTGCTAGTGAGAGAATTGGTAATAACAAATTTGATCAGACTGTTATTTTCCTAAAATGCAAAGGAAAAGAATAAAACCAAATCGAGATGTCAATGCATTAATTGCACATTTCTTAATATTTAATCATGTTGTTTTAAGAGTGAATTATCTTATGTGCAACGGAGAGAGTAATTGAGGGTCTGTTTGGTTGTCCAATTCGAAATTAAACAATTCAAGAATTACATAATATTGAAGGCATAAACCATCATCTTAAATTAACAAATTCAAGATATCATCACAAATAAGAGGAAATTCAAAATAGTGGCATTCCATGAATTCCTTAGAATTGATTTTACAACATCAAGTATAATGATAACTTCTACATTTTAAAATTTTCTAATTTAAGGTGATGGATTAATGTCTTCAATCTTATGTAGAATTTACTAAATTGTTTAATTTCAAATTGGACAACCAAACAGACCCTAAATGTTTATGAATGAATATAATTCGAATCAATTGGCACTCACAATGAGATCTTTAGCATAATTGAATGTACAGATCGTATAATTTTTTTTTTTCCTTTTTTTGACCAATATGGATATCTAAACCTTCAGTGAGATTAATACCTAGAATTATATATGCATGCATGAATACCTTGGCATTTCACACGCAGTGGGCTTCCATCTGTATTTGAGGTAGAGTTTATCTGGCCGTCCGTTCTTCTGGCAGTCAAATTGTTTTTCGACGAACGGACAAATCGATGTGTCATAAAGAGGATAAGTATTATCATATATCCAACTCCCTTGGAAGAAATCACAGCCGTCCAAATTTAATCCTCCAACCTCATTAAAATGCTCCGCTTTGGCCTTGGATTGGTGAGGACATGAAATCAGAAAAATAGCCAAAGCAAAAGAGCAGAGGCTATGAATCCCATACCCCATTGTTTGTGTTTGTGTGCGTAAGAGAGAGAGAAAGAGAGAGAGAGAGAGAGGATAAGGAATGTGATGTGGTGACAAATGAATGTAAGAGAGATAGTTTTAATTAATACTCCGCATAAGAGTTTGATGAGACTTCTAGATAAGTGTATCCGTGTGTATATAGTCATCTAGTGGGGTTCACTTAAATTTCATCATTTTAAGGAAAGTTTAGCTTCCTCCTTTACTCAGTTAATATTCCATTTGGTTCACAGGAAAATGAAGAAAAAGAATCTTTAATTCTGAGACTTGTTTTCAAGTAAATGAAGAGTATGAGTTTCTTGGAGTAAGCATTGCAATTAGCAAAGGAGGAGTGAGCATGAATCACAAAGAAACCGTACAAGGAAAATATTGATGGGTGACCCGTATTGCTTTAGGTTTACTGTGGGACCCAACCCAACCCTCCCGTGCGTCTATACGAAAAACCCGTGAGCAATTGATCATGACAAGTCTGTGTGATAAGTTTTTAAATATTGGTTAATTAATGACTTTGCTACAAATTAAAGTTGCGTTAAAAGTTAAAAACCAGGATTTGGTAAGAAATGGAGACGAAAACAATCTTAGACTACACCTAAAAAATCTCTAAGAAAACTAGATTCTCAAATTTAATTGTTCCTTATTTTACAGTCGAAATTAAGCTAAGAAATTAGTAACTTGATTTTCTTCTCTATAAACATGGTTTGTCCTTATATCCATACCAGCCACTTTTTGAAATAATATTAATGCAATAATTTAAAATATTACTATAAATTTTCCAAGGAAAACTCTGCAATTCCTTTTTTCCCAAGATAAAGATATTTATTCGAAAGAAACAAAATCATGGCATATAACCTACATTAGAAACTTAATCAAAGCTATTAATTATAATTATTGCATTACCTTCCAAATAAATTCTATTTATCTTTTTTTCCTTTACAAGAAGAAGACCATTTCTTAAAGCAATAGTTTCCATTTTAAACATCGTACCCTCATCATCATCATTCAACCAAGGTGATTGTATGATAATAGACTTATCATAACAATCTCTAATGATAAAATATGCTGCTCTTTCTTTATTTTTAACTCATTAAAGTTTAATTTGAACAATTTGACATGAACCACTTGACCATCGTGACGAGGAATCCAATAATAAATTTAGTGCTTTTTCTATTTCTTATTTTGCACCAAATTAATGAAACTGAAAATAATATAACTAGCCTTATCCAAATTAAATTCTGAAAGCCAATAGCCCTCAGATCTAGTGCATGGCATGTCCCATTCCAATAGGAGTATGGGATTTGCAGAGGTCTTGATTTCAACTCCACATAGGTGTGTGTGTGGGTGTATGTTTTCCTATCGTTTGTTAAAAATAAATAAATAAATAAATTTTGAAAAAAAATTTGTCGCTCTCTCAATTATTAAAAAAAAAAAAAATCAAAAAAATCATTCCTCAAAAAAGTATTATTTCTAGCACACTAGATTTGCCGGAGTAAGTTAGATATTCTTCCAATTGTCTTTTTCAATTTTTTTCCCCTCCCACTATATATACTTCTTATAAATATTATCCAACTAATCAAGCGTATTATTCTCATTCTTATTAGGAATAAGACAAGCTCCTTTCATGATATTTCAAACATCTCTAACAAATCTACAAGTCATAAAAATATGATTTTGATTTTTAGCAAATTCATTACACAAGGGGCAATTAGGATCAATCTTAAAACCTCTATCAAACAAAATTTTTCTCAAAAGAAGTTTATCGATCATGCATGAATTGCCAGACAAAGCTTTAACAAAATTTTAAAGTATGGCTGAACAAAAACAACAAAAAGTGGACTTGTGGCTAAAGAACAAACAAAAAGTGGCTAAAGAACAAACGTGGTGAGACTTAAAGCAATAGCTTCCACAGTAAAAAGTAACTTGATTACATGTGAGTTTTTGTCTCAATTCCCATCATCAGGTGAACCATTTGCAACAAATCAAAATGGCATTGATTTGGGCGCGCACTGAGACTTTTAATTGGACATTAGTTGTGTCGGTAACTCGATGGTATTACCTTCCTCAGAACGTGCAGTGAGCCCAATACTGTACTCAGACGTGGACTGGTGTCCACAACACACCGCAAATCCACAGCCTTCTCTTCATCAGCAATTAGGACCAATGTGGCAAAAGTCCCGTTTGTTATGAAAACACCCTCCTCTCTCTTATCATAGAAGCTCTTTTATTTTTTAATTATTTTGAACCTCCGCCCGATTTCCCCATTAAAGTATTTTAAATCCACACTTAATTTACACTTTTTAAGGTTTTATGAAAAATATAAAAGGTTTTTACAAAAACTAGTTATGTTGTTCATTAAAAACGTCATTCCAATTAACTTTGTAAAAGAAAGTTTTTTCAAAATCTATCGTTTAAGTGAATTTTTCTACGGGAGTAAAACCTAAGATACCCCTAATAGTTAATAAAAAAAAAAAAAAATCTCTATCATGGGGCATGTGAAATTCAACTTCTCTTATCCTCATATGTCATCTTATTAAGCGTACAATATGATATGCGTGCAGGTAATTAATTAAAGGATAAGATCAGCCAAACATTGATTAATTCAACTTGGAGTGCATCTGGTTCAATAAATAGGAGCGATATGCCGATATTGAAAAAAATAAAAATAAAAAACGAATAGAAAAGAAAAAATAAAAAATAAAAAATGGTGTTTCAAAGAAATCACAACCAACCAATTAATACATTTTAGTAAATGAGGAATTTAATTTTTATTTTGCTCAATGAATACCAAAAGCAAACGGCTACAAAAATCCACTAACACAAAGCTTAATAAGAAAATAAACGAAATAATACATTTCTAATTACGAATCTAAACACAAAGGAAAGTTCTTGAACTCTTCATCCGTGTTATATATTGAAGAAATGTGCCAGCTAGGGTGTAGTCTGAAGTTGAGTTGAGGACGCTGAACTGAAGAGGAAAGGGCATGGAGGGGGAGAAACTTCAAGAACGCCTTCTAGCATTAGGGTGACCGCCCTCATGGAAGGTCTCAACAATGGCTCATCCTGCACACACCAAATAGCCACCATAACCAACTTCTCCAACCTCTTTAAATCACTTCTCGCCTCTTCGTCGCCCTCCACCAAATTTTCCACTCTCCCTTTTCTATAGCAATCATAAGCCCAATCCCCTAATATCGCCTCCTTCTCCATCTCCAATTCCACACTTTTCCTACAACAAATGATCTCCAATAACACAATTCCAAAACTGTAAACATCCACCTTCGATGTAACCGGTGTGTTTCTGAACCACTCTGGTGCAACATATCCTTTAGTCCCTCTGATGCCGGTGATTGTCCGTGTATGATTGTTTATCAGAAGCTTTGCTAGTCCAAAGTCGGAAATTTTTGCTGTAAAAGAATCATCCAGGAGTATGTTTTGAGGCTTTATGTCACAGTGGATGATTTGCGTGCTGCATTCTTCATGCAAGTACATGAGCCCTCTTGCAATCCCAAATGCAATCTGCATTCTTTGATGCCAACTTGGCCTTATAAGTCCAAAAAGGTTGCTTGATAAAGAACCGTTGTGCATGAACTCGTAGACCAAAAGGCGGTGATTACCCTCCTCACAGTAGCCGAGTAACCGGACCAGATTCTTATGGTGAGTTTGCCCAATCACCTTTACTTCAGTTTTAAATTCCTTCTCCCCATCTTGCATCATCTTGTCTAATTTCTTGACAGCAACGTAATTTCCGGATCCTGATGCTAAAACACCTTTATAAACAGTGCCAAAAGCACCCCTGCCCAATTCTTCTTTGAACCCATCTGTGGATTCCTCGAGATCTTTGTATGTAAAACTACATAGATTAATTTCTAGATCTCGTGCAGCTGGGGCTTGGTAAAAGTAATGCGGTCTTTTGTGGAACAAGCAGAAGATAAAGAGAAAAAATGCAAATAGACAAAAGAAGTTGAAAATTACAGAGGTACCTAGGAGGACTGAGAGGATTAAAATTTCTTTATTTTGGTTATCTTTGCCTGGTTTGGGTTGTTGCTGCGTAGAAATATTTGACTTAAATACTTTGATAAGAGCTCTTCTATCAACGGCAGTCTGGTTCCATCTTCCATTTGAAAGTGGTAGCCTCTTCTTCCAACAGGTTCCTATTCCCTCGCTTGTGTATTTTGGGTCCTGGAAAATGGCAATCGTACAGTAACAATCTTGCAGGCAAGATTTTCTGCACTCGTATAATGTGGAAGGTCGTAGCATTTCATAGTCTGCAAGGGGCCAATCAGCACCGTCAATTTCCTTGAAGTCAAAACGATCCGTCTCAACAATGGTTCCCTCCTGATTGCATTCTGGTACATAGTATGCATTTTCTGGTTTACAGCCACCGTACTTGTTGTTTGGATCCAACAATGTATAACCAGGGGGGCAAGAACAATATGGCTTCCCATTAGGATGACGTACACAAAGGCTATAAAACCCACAAGTGCCACCTCCCATAGAGTCGAACATACGCAGGCAGATGTTAACGGGAGTGACCTGCGTAATGGACCAGCTCTCACTTCCATTTGAAGTCCTCGGGTGAGAATACAGCGTGAAAGTCCCATCGAAATCAAGTGTTGCCCTGTGGTAGAAATCTCTGTTTTCCACCAAGCTCCCTGGCATAAGGATGTTGAAATCTCCAGTTGGGTTTGTAGTGTACATGTAACCTGACTCATTGAAGACCAACTGAGTAACAATCTCTGGAATAGTATAATAAGCTTCATACGCATTGCCGGTGAACATATCTATTTGATTGAGAATCAGCTTGCCATCAGGAAGCAAACGGAGCTGAAATTTCCCCCTTGTGTAATTGTTTTCCAATATGGTAGATGTAAGAATGCTTCCAACACCCAATACTTGGGTTGGTAAGATGGTATTGGTTGGATACTTAAAGCTCTCCCATAAGATGTCGGAATTTCTACTTGTGATCACAAAGTTCCCAGTGTCGAGCATAGCCCCTTGCATCACTTCAGTGTTAGTGATGTTCTCAGTCCTCCACAACGTTACCCAACCACTGGGATCTTTGAGCATGAGTCCACTGGTGGTTAGCTCAACTTTGGATTCGCTGTCAGCCGGGTAATTTCCATTTGCAGACCAAACTATGGTTTTATCTGGTATCTTGGCAAACCAAATAGCAAGGAGGAATTTATCTTCACCTTGAAGGCGACGGAATCCAAACGCGAAGTGACCCGATGGTGAAGTCCATGTAGAATTGTCACCATTGGCATATAGAGACCAACCCAAGCTAACATTATTGTAATTAGCTTGGGCAATTGCAAGAACCTGGAGACCGATGGCAAGGAAAAGCAAAGGGCAGGGAATATGATCAAGTATTGATGCCATTGGGATGATGGGGAAAGGGGAAGGGCTGGGAAACAAAACTGAGAACCATATAGTCACCAAGCAGGACAGAAGGAGCTGTATGATATATAGCATCATGTTAGGCACTATTGCGTAAAAAATTCTAATAAAGTTTATCTGATACGTAATTTAAATTGCACCTTCTAGGAAGACAGAACGGTCAAATTGAATTTCAGCTAGAAAAAACCCGTTGATATTCACGACGTTTTAATTTGAGAAATCGGTTCGCACCCGTTGATATTGACAAGGTGAATATCAACGGGTAGGCAGATAGGAGGAAGTTTTAATCCAATTAAAGTTTTAAGTAGCATACTAACCCGACTTAGATATCATGTCATTGTTTTTCCCTTGAAATGACTCAGTTTTGCTCTTGGTAGGCAGGTAGGAGGAAGTAGGTATTATCTATATATATATATATATATATATCTTAGATATGGCACACGTGCGTTGCACGTGAATATTTTTAAATATTAAATAATAAATACATAAAGATTTTATATTTTTTCATAAAAGATAAAGTTAAAATTCAAAAGTACATTTTTTTGTTTTTTTATAATCAAAATTGTCAATGAAAGATTAAAAACTCTTAAGATATACATTTAGAAATTTTTTTCTTCTTCATAAAACGGAATATTTAAAAAGTTTATATTCATATATATTATCATTCAACTTGATAATTTTAGGAAAAAGAATTTGAGTAAGAATCTAACTTTAATTTGTTAAGAGTTTGAGTTAAAATCTAACTTTCATTTGTTATCAAATGATAAGAATGTTTATTATGTGTTTCAATTAAAGGAAGAGTAGATATGTATTTTTTTTTTTTTTTTTTATAAATAAGGGTATATTGGTCGTTCAAAAGTTTTTCTCAAATTCAGCCTTTTATAGATAGTATAGATAGATATAGATTTATACTGTGTACTTTTCCCTCCACACAGTCAATATTCCCTCCATAAATATTCCCCAATTGAAAATGCTTCTTACACTTTTATCATGTACATGAAATGCACGTCTCTTTTAAATAAATTATATTACTATGGGCTTTATGCCCTATGCAGCTTGGGAGAACTTGGGAGACATATGTGTGCCACACTGCTACATTATCTTTTGCATAATAATATTTTTTTAACAGCATTTTATATGATAATAAATTCTCATGTTGGATTGACTTACCCAATATTTCAACTCAAAACTAAACCAAATAGAATACTTCAACCCACAACGGGAACAAATAGAGGTCGTTTCTTATTTTTTTAAACTTAGGATTGGACCTAATTAAGGTATGTACAATTATTTCATATAGTTTCCTTAGAATTCTTATTTAGGTATGTGTTTTATAGTGCTATATATTTCCTATGAATTATAGTTTCCTTAAAATTCTTATTAAGGTATGTGTCTTTTATTGCTATATATTTCCTAAATATGCAAAAGGGTAGTTGTGTATTTAAAAATTAAAATAAGGGTATATTAGTCAATCAAAAGTTTTTCTTACATTCATCTTTTTATAGGTAGTATAGATATATAAAAGGTATTATTCAATAAAAGAAAAAGACATAGAGGAAGTAGCACTACAAGAATATAGGGCTTTCACAACATTACATTAACAACGTTTTTGGTAAAATGTTGTTAAAGGGTATTTTCAACAACATTTATTTAGAAAATGTTGTTAATGTGCCTTATATGTGCTCATTTAACCACGTTTGGCTATGAACGTGGTAAAAAACCATAATGACAACGTTTCCTTAAATGTTGTTATTTTCCACCACGTTTCCAAAAATATTGTTGAAAATGGGGCTTTAGACAACATTGCCCAAACGTTGTTAAAAAATAGTAATAATAATAATAATAATAATAATAATACCAAGGGATCGATAAAACTGAGCGGGCCTTCTTTTCTATTTTTTTGGATGCTCCCTTTCTATTTTTTTGGATGCTCCCGCGCGGGGTGCTTCTACCTTTTATTTTATTTGTTCTTTCATTGCCATACCCCCTTTCTCCCTCCTCTCTCTTTCTGTGACAGCCACTCACCGATCCAACCATACCCCCTTTCGTCGTCGGCAGCCCTCGTCGACAGCCTTTGTCGCCGCTCATTATGAGGTACATCTCACCCTCTCTATAGCTATTGGCGAGTAAATCTCTCTCACACTCTCTCACGCACTCACACAATCTCTATTTTCTTGGTGTGCACGTGTCTGGTTCAGATCTACCTAGGTGGTGACTCGTCGGTGGGATGATGGCAGCGGTTTGAGAAGGAGATGATGCTTTGTCTCTCATCTTCCTCCATCTCTCTGTCTCTCCTCTTCATTTCCTCCATCTTCGTTGAATCTGAGCCTCCATCTTCGCCAGATGTGAAGCTTTTATATCTCGCCAGAAGGTCTCTCTCTCGCCGGAAGGTAAGCCAAGCTCCCGTTCTCCCACAGCTCCGATCTACCCCTCTTCTCTCTCTCCTCCCACTCCCATTCCCACAAACCCTTAACCCATACAAAGCCATTTACGGATCTATATTCTCCGATTGAAAACACCGATCCATCTTTTAGCTATGCATGATCGAGATGGGGCCAGAGAGAGAGAGATAGAGAATCTTAAGGTGAGCAGGGGAATTGGGGGTTTTTGTATTGTTCTCTCCGGATGAACTCTTTTTTTTTTTTTTTTTTTTCTTTTTTCCTTTTTAAACTACCTTGGGTGTGTCTATGTTAGAGGTGGGTGTCCATTTCTATGTGACAAAGGATTTGGATTTTAGACTTTAGCATGATGTCACTTATTGCAAGTAAAAGGCCTTGTTCCTAGCGGCAACAAAAAATGTAAAAGGCCTCATTGATTTCTCATCTCGTCATATTATGACGAACAGAGCAGAGGATATATGGATCTATATTCTCTTTTGTTTCCCTTTTTTTTGCTGTCCAAGTGTTGTCAGATTTACCCTTCTTTAACTTTTGGTTGCAATTCAAGTAAACTCAGCACAGATTATCACTGCCTTGCTTCTACTGGTGAAGATTGGGCCTATGAGAGAGCTTGTCATGAAGGGTTTGGATCAGGTAAAGATGGGTAAAGGTCCAGCTACACGAAACTCACTTATTTATTTCTTTATTTTATTTTTGCAGATTATGGAACCTTTGTTAAATGCTAGAGATTAACTGATATGTAAACTTGAAGTGGGACTGCGTTATTTTTCTGTGCTTGTTGTGCATCTAAATAAAGTCTTAGGCGACTTTGGCTTAATCAGGTATACCGAAAAACATATTCTAATTCATATATTTTTAAAGATATTTACAATTTGTTATAGAATTTAAACTATCTTTCTTATGATTATAAAATTTTAGAATTGTTATCTTTTTCTCCTAAAATTCATGCCCATTTTTGTTAACTATATTTTACAAGATTAATTTCTATATGGTCATAGAGTAGTGCACAATGTAAATAGCGAACTAGTCCATTTGTTATCATTCTTGAGCTGTGTATCCATGACCAGCTACTGTCGCCTCTTTCTCAGTGTCGGACATCTCATATTTTAATTAGATGTACTCTATTGTACTCTATTGTTCGTACTCCAATTGAAAAAAAAATAGAAAAAAAGAAGAGAGAGTGTCATTTCCATTAGATTAAAAAAAACAAAAACAAAAAAAGTGAGAGCTACTCAATAGTAGCATTTTGGGTAGAACTAGAAGGGTCAGTTGGGGGTTGCCTTTGTGGGCCTTGGGTAGAACTGGAGGGATCAGCTAGAGGTTGCCTCTGTGGGCTGCCCGGAACCCTTTCTCGATCAACGATTTGATCAGTGAGCCTCTCCAGTGCCTCGACCCTTGGTGTGAGTCTGTTAGAATAGGAGTCCACCATTCTTTGTAACTCTCTATTCTCCGCTCTCAAAGCCCTCATCCTTCGATAGGCTTCGTCGAGCAACCCCTGGAGACGAGTGACCTGGTCACTTAGACTTTGCGTGTGCACATTTCTGGTGTGCAAACGCCGAGCCATGTTAGCAGTAAATGTTGTGGCCTGAGCGCTGAGAGCCATGGAGTCTCTTATTACGTCCAGGTCGGACCGTCCAACCAGTATTCTCTCATCACGAGGAGTGATGAGTCCCTCCGCTACTGCCGTTGCGTTCGCAAGATTGTAAATTACAGAATCGTGAACTGTAAGGGGTTGGTTTTGAACATTTAGGAACCTTGGGTGCCAAACCTCTGGTTGTGTTGCTGGCGTTGTGTTTAAATCAGGACGGTTTTGTGGGGCAGAGGAGGAAGAGGCCATGAGTTCGTAAGAAAGGATTTAGAGGAAGAGAGTTTTCTCTGAGGGTTGAATAGTTGGGGAAGAGTGTTTAAGCACCTATAATCAAACTCTGGTTTTTAAAGAAAAACCGCCCTCACTCAACCCAAGAACAGATCGCAAAAACCAATGCACTGTGGGGATCCGATGCGATTTGGGGTCCATAATGGTCTGCAACAGCACTGTTGCCTAGATCTCGATATTGCGAACTGTCGGTCATGCTGCCCCTGTCGGTGAGAGAGAGTAGGCTTTCGGGTTTGGGCTTAACAGTTTGGATGTGCCAAAGTCTTGGACGTCCATGTGTTATTGGGCCACTAGCCCAAGACTCATCTGTCAACAAGAATGGGAAACCCGAGTGGATTAAATAGATTTCTTAGCAAGTCTAAGACCTAACAGCTTTAAATCTAACATCATCAACAATTAGCGATGTAACAAAACTAGGGGATTTATTTTTTATACATATTTTTTTATACAAATTTATTAGGCTATTGTAGTGGAGGTAATACTTTTAAGTTCTTTGTTAGTATAACATAATAACTGTTGGCTCACTTTTGAAGTCACACTTTGTTTACAATGTTTTGCAGGAGTAGATGGTTGATGACTTACCAGTTTTTTGTGCAGTGGATGCATGCTCCTAACTTCTCTATTTTTGTCTTTTTGGCTTTTTTTTTTTTTTTCACAAGCAAATTTGCATGTAATGTTATGGGATGATGTTAATGACATGTAATGACAATTAATGACAATTGATGTTAATGATACTTTTGAAATCACACTTTGTTTGTAATGTATTGAATGTAATACTAAACTTTATTTAATGAATTTGATTTGTTAGGTGTTTGAAGTTTGGGATAAAATCAATTGTGGTTTTACATTTTTAATAATGGTGTGTTTGGTCATCATTTTATATGAACAGGGAATATGTACAAACAACCATAAATGAAAGCACAAACCAAAAAAAAAAAAAAAAAAAAAAAGAGGGAAAAAAAAAAGAAAAAAGAAAAGGGAAAAGACAACGTTTATAAACTGTTGTCATAAAATTGTTGAAAATCTAAGACAACATTTTGGAAATGTTGTTGATGTGTGTATCTAAGACAACATTTATGAAATGTTGTTAATGTGTCTATATAAGACAACATTTTGGAAATGTTGTTGATGTGTGTATCTACGACAACATTTCTGAAATGTTGTTAATGTGTTTGATCTAAGACAACGTTGCCGGAAATGTTGTCAATACGTCTAACCTAACGTTTATTCAATGTGGTAAGATGATATTAACAACGTTTTATTTTTCCTTTCAACAACATTTGATGAACGTTGTAAAAAGTCCAACATCAACCACAACAGGGGCTGACACAACATATATGCAAATGTTGTGGAAAGTCTTTAACAACGTTTTTTCAATGTTGTAAAAGGCCTTTTTTGGTGTAGTGTAGGTATTCTCATTCCGCGTGCCGGCGTGGGTGGGAAATAATATTAGCGGTTCGGTGGGGGTCAAAGGTTTAGAAAATGCCTCATCATTTCGAGGAATCGAAGCTTTTGCTCTTTCTTTGAAATTAAGACTTTTATTTTCCATGGGAGCACCACCATTTAGGATGAGAATTGAAAGTGTTAAAACTTTATGTATTTTAATAGGAAAGCTTCAAAACTGATACATTTTATATATTGTTTTTATTGATTGAAATATTCTTAACTGTTTTTAATAATTTATTTTATTGTTTTATTACTTCCTTCAAGAGTTAACGGTTACCATTCTGGTATTTTAGTTGGGACAATACTTGGCTCTTTATAGTGGAGGAGCAATTCCTTCTCCCTCCCCATTCATATTACGCCACGTGTAATAGTTAATTTTAAAAAATATGGATATGTGGATACAGATACGTGGACACGTGAATACAAATACATAGATATATAATCATATTCATTTGGACACATAAACATATATATATGAACACATAGATTTATATCTATAATAACATAATAAAGGGATACATGTACATAATCAATTCTCATTTATTTGTTATACATGTAGCATAATATGAGTGGGAGGGAGGAGTAGTTGTTCCTCCACTGTAAGGAGCCAAGTATTATCCTTTAAATTTATTATCCAATGGTAATATACTTTAATGGAAGAAAGTTCTGTAAGGTTTCTAGGGCTTATCTAAGCAGAATGTTTCATCCATAACACGGAGATACACAGATCTCTTCTCTACAAATATTTCTCTTTTCTTGATGTCAGATTCTCTATGCTCTTTCTTCACTATTTTCTATAATATATTTTTGCGCGATTCGATACATTCTTGGCACCCCGTTTGCTGTAAGTGTGCGTTACAGATCAAACAGCCTGCGAGGAATAGGGTTGTATCTTGGAGTCGTGTGCGACCGCCAATACCCGCACGTGCGGAGGCGTATACAACTTTATGACAGCGACTACATGCCTCTCTACAACTCCAGACTATTTTCAATTCTTTTATACTATTTGATTGTGTTTAATTAATAGTTTATATTTATTTTTATTCCATTCATATTCTCTCTACTTGGATACTTAGTGCAAAGATTATATTTATATTGTTCTATTAATCATTCTGTAAATTTATGTGACTACAAACATTGTTTATTGTGTTGATTGCTCCAACAATCTAAAGTCGTATAGTTGTGAATAATTGTATGCTATTATTTTGTATAGAAGCAAGTTCAAAATTTTGTTTTTATTGTCTTGCGTAGGAAACATAAATTTTAGAAGAAATTGTGCTTGGTGTAAATTTATAAAATTATGATTAACAGTTTGATATAAATTGAATCGGTAACCGCGTGGAAAATTTATGTTGGATGAATTGGGTTTTAGGATGCCCGCATTGGTGTCGGCAATGCTGAAATTTCGGAGAGATAGTGACGAAGATGTTTTTGAAATCAGGTCTTTTTGTTTGCATAGTTTTCTCATTTTGACAAATTAATTGCTACATTTACATGGAGCAGATGCTAATATGCTATAGTTGAAAGGAGTTTTAGTTATGTGTAGGTGGTGGCAGTATAACTTTTATTTATTTATTATTTTGTTTTATTTATATATATATATGTTTCCATGAATTTAACAATAAATTAGTGACGTACGGTTATATTGACTGAGAGTTTCTGCTATCCAATTAATGGGTGGTGTTCAACGTTTTTCTTCTTGAGTTGTGATTATTATAGAAGAGTAGACATTAAGGTTTGTCTTGTTTGATTGGGTTTGCCAACTATTGGCAAATTGATAGGAGTGAAACAATGGTTTTAGCAATTGGCATGTTAGCGTATTCTTGATTTTAATCTTGGAATTATAATGATTATTTGTAAATCTTGAACTAGTGTTAATTTGTTGGCAATGATGGGACTTGGTTTAGGTCCAGTAACATGTGCTAGCCTAGATAATGTTAATGGGGTTACTTACTAGTTTGAGAATTTTGATTTGTGAGGCAACCTCTCATTCACCGTTCATATTAAAAATAAATTAAAATGAAAGAATGCATTGTTTGTTTTGATTTAATGACCTTATTTTCATTTATTTTTTACCATTAGTATCTAACAGTTACTCCATTTTTTTTTTCAATTATTTAATTCAATAGTGGTGAAAGGGAGTCGTGATTAGATATGATAGTGATGTAAACAATAGTTTCATACTCTTGTCTTCCACACGTTAATGGTGTGATTAAATAACTGTTAGTATTTGATCCTGGATTTTCCTACTACTAATTAAATCTATCCAATGTTCACCACCTATTTGTATTATCTTGCAAGAGATGGTTGTCATAATTCTTTATTAGGTTTACATAATTTGTTATATATAGTTATGGGTCTAGACTGCTATGTCCAAACTCTTTGTTTATTCATCAATGTTGGCAAACTTATGGTTCCATTAAGAAGATGCAATTCTATGGGAATACTATGCAACTTCCTGTTGGCTTGTGTTACTACTTTTATGTACAGTTGTTACCAAGTGCCAGAGAACTATCTCATACAAACCCTAATGCTTCACGAGATTGGACAAAAATCTAGTATGTGTTTTATTTTTGAAATTCTACGAAAAAGGTGCGTCTGAATTATTATTATTATTATTTCGGTTTAAAATTATGGATGTTTTTATTCTAATATTGATCAAATTGAGAAAATATAGAAGTGATGCATTTGGTATTTGAAATGGTTACAAATAAAGTAGTATATCTTATGTTATAAAACATATGTATTTTTGTGTTATGCTTTTGAAGATTACTTGTATAATCATGAACGTAATAATGACAAATAGGAAACAATGCAATTTAAAAATAATTATTTTGATAAGTCTCATAAAATAGTTTATTGAGATGGTCGTGAATAGTAATACCCTTTTAGCTATGCTAGTCATTGAAACCCGTCCATACATCTACCGATTAAATATTCGATAGGCATTGATGCTTTGTTTGGTTTGTAGAAAGTGCAAAGCAAAAAAAAAAAAAAATAAAAAACACGAAGAGAAGGAAAAGAAAGGAAAGGAAAGGAAAATAAAAACATTTCTAGTGTTTGGTTGTCTAGGGAAAAATGAGAGGAAAGAAAACAAATTTCTCTCATTTTTTTCTTTGTTCATTTGTTTAGAGAAAAGTAATTAAGGCTTTGTCCGAAGGAAAATGTCTCACCATTTCAAGGGACCAAAGCTTTTTACTCGATTTTCTGTGACACTTATTTATCCAAAAAAAAAAAAAGGTCTTGATTACAAGTCCTTGGCACACTAGCCCTAGGCGGCCAGGCCTTAATTAGTACTCGATTAATATGAAAATTTCAATCATTGTTGGGTTACGTAAGTGCATAAAATTAAGCGTCCTCATAATTGAATATTGATTGTGATAATGAACAATTTTTTCCAGGCGGCCAGGAAGAGTCGTCATTGGTGTGTTCACTGGTAGCTAGCCTCAAGTGGTGTCACGTGGGACAGGAAAGAGCCGATTTGTGGCTCATCTTTGACCGTGGCTAAGTGACCTCATATCGGACAAGAAATGTGGGTTAAAGGCTGTCCTCATTTTCCAATGGATCACATTCAAAGTCATGAAATTCTTTCTAACCATGCATTAACGGTTAAAGGCTGTCCTCATTTTCCATGGATCACATTCAAAGTCATGAAATTCTTTCTAACCATGTATTAACGTAAATACCACGGGTGTTGATCGCCTACCATTCCTGACTCCTTTTTTTTTCTTATCCTAGTTTTGCTTGATTTGTTTTGGTTGTCTTGACTTCAGAGGAAGACTTTTACAAGTCATTGGCATGCTAGTCCCAGGCAGCTAGGCCTTAGTACTTGATCAATATGAAAATTTCAATCATTGTCGGGTTACGTAAGTGCATAAAATTAAGCATCCTCATAATTGAATATTGATTGCAATAATGAACAATTTTTTCCAGGCGGCCAGGAAGAGTCGTCACTAGTGTGTTCACTGGTAGATAGCCTCAGGTGGTGTCACGTGGGACAGGAAAGAGCCGATGGGTGGCTCATCTATGACCATGGCTAAGTGACCTCATATCGGACAAGAAATGTAGGTTAAAGGCTGTCCTCATTTTCCA
This sequence comes from Liquidambar formosana, assembly GCA_039720395.1. Lineage (NCBI taxonomy): Eukaryota > Viridiplantae > Streptophyta > Magnoliopsida > Saxifragales > Altingiaceae > Liquidambar > Liquidambar formosana. The sequence goes on along the minus strand of CM077834.1, from coordinate 20,070,288 downwards.
TGGATCACATTCAAAGTCATGAAATTCTTCCTAACCATGTATTAACGTAAATACCACGGGTGTCGATCGCCTCCCATTCCTGACTCCTTTTTTTTCCTTATCCTAGTTTTGCTTGATTTTGTTTTGGTTGTCTTGACTTCAGAGGAAGACTTTTACAAGTCATTGGCACGCTAGCCCCCAGGCAGCCAGGCCTTAGTACTCGATCAATATGAAAATTTAAATCATTGTGGGGTGACGTAGTGCATAAAATTAAGCATCCTCATAATTGAATATTGATTGAATATTGATTGTGAGAACATTTTTTTCACATGGCCATGGAAAGACGCATAGGCATGCTCACTGGTAGGTAGCCCCATCAATGACCATGGCCCCAAGTGGTTCCACTTAAAACAAAAAAAATGGGTACCCACAAGAACTTTTGCCGTGTGCTCTCAATTTAATTAAAAGCCCCTTGTTTAGTCTATTGAAGATGTAATGATTTGATGCGTCTCCTTGATTATCCATGGATCACAATTTACAATCACAAATGTCTCTCTAACTGTTAAGACTATTCAGAGAAATTTAATAGAGCGATGAATTGAAGGACAAGGATTTTTCTGGAGCTTTATAATTTTGTTTTTTAACCAAGAATTAATGGGTCATAAAATCGTATGGTATAGAAAATTTTTTTTCCAAATGTTAGAGGCAGAACATCACGAAGGAGGTGGAACCAAATATTAGAGGGAGTCGGAACAAAAAGTGGAGGCTGAATATTCAAATGTTCTGCGTCGCTTTAACCATGCCTCATTCCATGCCACTTCAATATAATTGGATCTCATTAATGTTATGAAGCTATTAGAACCCAAGAGATGGAGTATCCTAGTGACCGCATTATTTTAGCCACTCAATTAATTTCATTTCAATCAAATTGTTTGTACATTGACCATTGTTAGTAAATATGTGTACTATGCGGTCAAGAAATCAGACCGATCACAATGGAGATTGAATATATGGAGCCGCTTCAACTGATCGAACTACAAAGACAGAGCACAACTGTCAAAAGGTGGCTGGAGTAGTCTCCAATGATCAATTAATATTATGTAAATTTTTTTTAAATTATTTAATTTTGAATTGAACATCTAAACAAACCATAAAATGAGTTCCAATTCGTGATGTTGGGAATCTTATTAGCATTTTTGGATTGGGATTATACAAGAAAAGCTAAAGGAGAAGAAAACAAGGGATCAAAAAGAAGAGGAATATCCAAAACATTGTCTGCTTGTTGGTAAAAAAAATTTAGTGGCCTCGAGGAAGATGTGACTAATGATGTGATATTATAATTAATTAAAATAAATCAATATTATTGTCTTTTTTCTTTACTAGTAAGTGAAGCACGCGCAAGGCGCGTGCCTGGTATTTTTTGAAAGAGTGCTGGTGATGTGCTTTTATGTGGTATTGTTTTTTGCATGTGATTGAATGTGTAGAAAAAATAATTTTTCTTAATAAGTGACGTTAAAAGAGTACTAAAAGAAATTAACTAAATGCAATAATTGGGTAAAGAATAGACATTATAAAGAGATTTTTTAATCTCTTGGTAAATGAAATTTAAGTATATATACATGCCAACTGTTACAAAGTAATTGTAATAGGAATCGTATTCTGTAGATTTTCTCAGTGATTTTGTAGTTGGAATTTTTGGTATGCTTGGTGCTATTTTGATAATAGCTGATTTGTAGTTGTTGTGTAGAGCATTTTCTTCTTTGGCAAGTTCTTGAGTTTTGATGTACCCATGCTTAGTTGTTGTATAGAATGATGGAAAAGTATTAGAGTAATATATTGCTTTACAAAAGAAGTTAGTATGGGTTGGAAATTGTATTGGGAAAAAAAATAAAGGGAAAGTATGAGGGAAATTGCTTACTTTGATTTCATATTACTGCAAATCCTTAGGTTTAAGCGTGTTGTTGTTTTCTTTCACTCTTCTGCAATTTGATTCATGGTTCCATGATTTTCTTTGTTTTTTTCTGTGTTGATCTGAGTTTTCCTTGCTTGTCATACAAATGGCTCAATTTTTTTTTTTTATATGAATTTATAAATAAGTGCGTGTGTAAATATTGGTTAAGGAGAATGGGTGATGTTTCTCGCATAAGCTCTTCATACTCCTTGTGGTAGTTCAAAGAGCAGTAGTAAGTCTGAAAATTCTTGTTTTAATTTTTTTTATACCTTTCCCCTCCTCAACCAAATCTGCGTATTATTTATCAATATATGCACCCTCCTCAATCGAATCTGCGTATTAGTTACAAGTTGCACAAATGTTAATTGTGTTAGGTAGTGTTAAGTGATATTGAATAGAATAAATTTGTGATAGTTTGTTAAGAGAAATGATTAATTAGATTGAAAGATTACAATAAGAAGGGTAAAATATGATTACCTTGTGTATGGTTGAGAGATAACGCAACTCTCTATGACGTTTCAAAGAGTTGCTTGTATAATGTTAGGGTAGATATTGGAGCTAACGCAAGTCTTTGTGGCGTTCCACTAGTTTTTTGGTACAAGCTTTTTGCATTAGCTCTTTTATAAGCGTATTCGTTATACAGCGCGCTGAAAAAATATTTGCATTATAATTTATTTAAAGGTTAGTATAATGAATGGTTGATGGTAATCAAAAAATGTAATTGTGCAAATATTTGTGAATATTATAAATTGTTTATGTTTGAAAAGGGTTAATATACGAATCTTGAGTGTTTACGAAAAAACATGACAATGATAAAAGTATGTTTTTTCGTTATTCCAATCAAGCAACTAAAGTACATGGGAAAATAGTTAGAAGAATATGAAAATATAAGATGTTAGAAAAAAGGGTTAAATAAGATGGATTAAATGATAATTTATACTGTTGTAATTGAAAGGAATTTGTGTGATAATAAATTATGAGTGATGAATAATATGTTCTAATAGAAGAGCACGCGTTGTGCGTGCCCGTGGTTTAATTAAGGGTGCCATTTAGAGTAATTTAAGATGGTTTTGTAATAAAATAGAATATTGTTTCCATAGAATTAAATGTTATTTTAGAAATAAAGAAAGTTATTTCAAATTCAGATATAATGTTGATTATTTAGCAAATATAGTGCTTAAGTTGAAAAAAATTATAAATTTGTGGTAGTAATGATTTGTTGTGAAGCATGCTTTTTTTTTTTTTTTTTTTTTTTTGAGTTGTTTATAATTAGTAATAAGAAGGATACTATGAATTTATTTCATCATAGAGTTTTATGAAGAAAGGATGATATATTTCAGAGAAGTACAATTTTTGTAGTCTTATCATTACACAAGATAGCTATTGTTCAAATATATTTAAAAAGAAAGAGGTTTGAGCAAAACAATTGCCCAAAGCTGCTTGAACTTTTCCTGTTACATAAATTCTTTTCCTGTTAGGCTTTTCTTGCTAATATCTTCTTCATGTCCAAATAGACCTATTTCATGATATATAGCTTCTGGTGTATTCTTGTAATCGCCTGTAATAACCATGACACGAATATTAGCTGCTCTACAATCCTTAATTGCTTGGTGAACTTCCTCCCGAGAAGGATCCTATGATGATTGAAGACATAACAAAGCAGAATTAGTTCATTAAACAAAGAATATAATGAAATGAAGTTAGTAAACAATGCAGAAATTGCCCATGTCAAAACTCACCCTTACTCCAGCCAAGCCAACAAAAATGAGTATACTGTCAATTAAAGAATAGTTGGATGGTTCAAGTAAAAGCCTATGAGCCAAATGATCTTCATCACCATCATAGGTCTCAAACTTAGAAAGCTCAACCTTGTATGCAAATCCCAAACAGCGTAATGCATCATTTAACGTTTCATGAAGGTCTTGTAAAACAAGGTTCCTTGAACTCTGATCCATTTCTACAACAGAAGCATCAAGCAACTGAATCGAAGTGCTTCTCTCTAACACATTTTCTACTGCACCCCGCCAAAATTCAGCTCTTCTTATTAACAATCAAGAAGGTTTTTACTAACAACAAAGAGAAAGCATCCACAAGAAAACTAAAATTCTTTTTGCATGTTATATTACATTCTCTGAGTTTGCCAACAATGAACAAAAAGATCAAAGATCAAATAAGAAATATAGGGCAATATAAGCAACAAACAACACATGAGCTTCTCTTTGGTATACTACTTAGGGGTGGGCATGGGTCATTTTTCGTTTTTCAATTCTTTTTGGGAGGGATCTATTCAAAAAACCTAAACCCAGCACATGCCCACCCTCTAACTCTTTTTATTTTCCGAAGCACCTAGGCAGTGATAAAAATGGATTTGACATCCATGAAGGCATGTAATTAAAAACATACTTGTTTTATATTGAACATTTAAAAGCTCAAAAAACATGTGATTGTTCTTCAACAAAAATTGTTAATCCTTGCTCCCTGCAACAAAAAAATAAATATAAACTATGTTAGATACTATATATCATGCACAAAGCTTGAAATTGACTCTAAAAAATGCATTCTTTCTCTTTCATAATATTGTTATTATCATATATTAACCATTACTTGATAGAATTGCCATTGTGTTTGAATTCCATGTAGCTAGGGAACAATTTTCTTGAAAGCAACTCATGGAACACAGCTGATAAGGCAAAAGAAGCATGGATTAAGAACAAAGTTACATCAATGTACATAGGGAACTTGTTTTGATGTTTCTAACGTGATTTTGTGCCACTCATTTTCAACTGTGTGTGAGAAATGCGATTTCTTTCTAATGAAAGCCCTATTAATTTTATTATAAATGTTATTGGTTGGTAACACTCGGTTATCGTTGAAGTACGAAATATGCGTACTTACCTTAAACCTCAGGGCCCAGAAAGAGATTTGTAGTTTTGCCCTTGACTTCATTAGGTACAAGTCTAGAATTTTCTGGTTCTTTAAATTCTGAAACAAAGAGAATCATAGTGAATATTAAACAAACTTAGGGAAAAAAAATTCATAGAAGCAAATATTCAGGGGTTTCAACATTATCCTACGGATGATGTCTTCAGCATTAACCCTAGCCAGAAGCTTTCTATGGTCATCATCTGATACTCTCAGCTCTTTCCTAAGTTCTATTATTAAACCTCCTTTTCTTAAAGAAAATACATTTCACAAAGAGTTAAAACCTGATCAGCAGAGAGTATAAAAATTATTGTACATGAAAATTTCAAACAATGTAAAACCAAATACCCAAATAACAGCATCAAATTGAGCCTTAAAAGCTCACACGACAGAATTGTAAGCATCTTGCTCAAGGTTGTCAATCTGGGCCTCCATATCAGTATGCATCCTTGGCTGTCGGACAGAACCTATACCAGATCTTCCATTTCTTGCAATGCGAGCCCCTCTTAGAACTTTATTTCGATGTGATGGAGGAAGATCGTCATCAGTACCTGCATTTATTTTAGAAAGAAAACATGAAGAATCCGATTGATTCAAGTAATTACTAATCTGAAAATTGAGACGGTGATAAAGATATATTCAACTTGACCAGTTGCCTAACTCAACAGAACTAAACAAAGCATTATCCCAACTAATTGAGGTTGTTACAAGAATCCTTCTTTGCTAGTCAGATCTAATTATGGCCATATCTCCCTTAAATCATAGCTCAACAAGTCAATTAGCTTAAGTATATAACAAATCTAAATGGTGGATCGATATGCGCTAATTACTGCTAGGAGTTGATTTCCATGAAAGAAACTGCAAAGAGGAACCAAGAATGTTGCCTCAAGGAAATAGAAAAGACTTGTAATTATTGGGTGGCAGAATTTCAATTTGCACATGAATCTCATGACTTCTACAAATACTATGTTGACAGTGTAGACAATCATTAAGAATTTAAAAACCTATGCACTTTTCAATTGTCTCAAAGATGCATGTAAAAACATTTTTTTGAACAACCTCAAGTAACAATATTCCTATCCAATAGACAAGATTTTTTTTTTTTTTTTTGAAAGGCACTGACAATTCACTAACATATGAGAATTTTACAAGAGCACCTGCCAAGGCAAAAATTATCACCATATAGCAAATGACAAATAAAGTTGTTCAAAAAGGTACATTATGAGCTATTTATCAATAAATTAAAAAAAAGAATAAATTTCTTCTTTCTTCTGTACCAATTTCAGAAAAAACCTATCACAACATGGCAGAACAAAGCACAATATAAAACAAACACTTTCTGCAGGGGTCTTCTATTGTGAGATTCAAAGACTTATGATGTTGGATGCTACATAATCTCAAATTCCGCACAAATTTATAAGAAATCTCAAATTCTTGGAGCTAAGAAGGAGGGATTTACCTTCAAAGAGTGCAGAATGTTCTTCAACCGTCAAGAAGCAGAGGAACAGTTCATCGTCGCGAAGAGTGCCGCTCTTCAACCGTCAAGAATCAGAAGAAGATACTCAGTTCACCGTCGCCAAGAGTACTGTCCAGAACCACAAGAAGATACCATCATCGCTTGCTGTCAGTTTTGCTCCAGATCGATCCTCTTTCTGAATCTGAAAGCAACTGCATGAGATATAAATTACATTTATTAATATGATTCTTATATATATTGACACATATTTACGTGAAATTTACATATTTATTCATTGACTTCACATAGGCAGCTTCAGAATGATGACATTAGAAGACTCTAATCTTCATAGCCATGTGTTTGCTGTACCCATACATAGTGACACAAATAATAGGCATTTGCATGTTTATATTTAAAATTTTTTTCGATGTCTGCACTCACTGTTACCTCATTTAACAATGAAGTCCAACCCTTAGAAAGTAAACTCCACATAAGTAAAACTATAGCTTTAAAGATCCAAAACCAAATCCACATAAAGTGAACCTTAGAGATCAGAACCTATAACTCCAAGTCAGATAAAAAAAATCCTACTACTCTGCATTTGTCCTCTTGTGTGCAATAAAAATTTAAAGTAGCTAAACAAAAAACTCCCTTCAAGAGCCTCACATATTAGCAAGCAAATCTAAAAACACGCTAAAAAAAGGAAAATAAATAAACATTCGAAGAAGAAATTGATACCAGTGTACAAGCCGTAGGAAGATCCTCTTGTAGATGCTGGAGTTCTTTGAACATCCTTTTTAGCCATGGTGGTAACCCTACATCCCCACATATCAACATTTAGAACGCAAAATATATATGCGTATATATATATATATATATATATATATATATATATATATATATATATATATAGATGTAGATAGAGAAAATGGGAGGATCCCCGGTACCCCCATTACTCAAACAGAACAGAAATAAAAATTATATCCTTCTGTATTATTATTGATGATATATGTAGTAAAAGTAGGAAAACATTGTATACAAAAGAGAATATTATGTAAAATGGTTGAATGATTGAATTCTATAACGGTGCCTTTGTTTCCTGAGAAACTGGCGGAAAACAAAAGAATATTTGGAATCTTATAACAACCATCCTAGCTCCAAATAAACATGAGATTCCAAAATTTATTTTTTCTTTTGACCCCCCCTTTTTCTCATGAAGGAAACAGAATACAAATAAATAAATAAAAAAAGAAGATTTCGATATGAAACTCACCCAAAGAATCGATGTATTCACGGAGCTTTTGGCACCAAAGTTTCCACAAGTCCTCCGACAATGACTTGAAAACAATATCCTTAGAAATGAATGGAAAGGCGACGAGCAATGAGGCAGTGAGTAAAAGCGAGGAAGTAGAAAAATTCAGTTAAGTTGTGAGAGAAGTGAGTGCAGACATGCAAAAAAATTTCCAAAATATAAACATGCAAAGGCCTATTATGTTTGTCACTATGTATGGGTGCAGCAAGCACATGCCTATGAAGAATAGAGTCGTTCCAAAATGGCTTTTGTGGAAGCCATTTTTCCAAGCCCATGCCAACTGGATAAATAGGAAACACATTTTAATAAAACAAAGTCAAGAAAGTAACAATTGATGTATAATAATTCAGATATCAAATAAAAGATAAACTAATCTAGAAAGTAGCAATTAATGCACAATAATTCAGATATCAAATTCAAGGTGTAATTGATCTATGGAAAACCTCAGGTCTTATTAGTGTACCCAACTCTTTGTATGAAATATCACACCAAGGGTTCATAGAATCCAGCTAAGGAAGAAAATTATTCAAAAGAAATGAAATGTATACTTCCAAGAAATAAAGGAAATGTCGATATACACTAAGGATAACAAATCAAAGATGATCATGGGAGATTATAATTCACATAACATAATCAAAATTCCAGAGCTATAAATATAGTAAGCTTATCATGCCATCTGTTAATGTATCTGTCAGGCTAAATGTTATCAGCACAACCGAACAAATGCCTGAGTAGACTGTAGACCTCACATGTTGAATGTTTTGTGGTTGCTAAGAATCGGCAAATGGTGTATTTGGGATGACAATTAACTACACATGGCTGAGCAAAAGGGAAACAAATCATAAGTTTAACATTCAAACTATTAGCAGTCAGGAATCTCAAGCCCTCGGAATTAAACTTTGAAATTTAAATATTCAATTTGTCTATTTACAATTGTAATTGTTCATCCTCTATTGGACAATAATAGCTACGATTTATGAGCATCTGGGACATTGTTGAAACGGCAGATGCATCTGACACCATTTTAGGCATTTACAGGTGTGTCAACATCAAAGAGTGGCACTCAGGTTCATGTCCACAAATTTAAGATGAATGCCATACAATACAACACATCTAGATGTAGTTCACTGCATGGGTTATTTAGCTATAAGCATAAATTTGGAAATCAGGTTGGGTGCCCAAAAATATTTACAATTCAAGTCCACTCTCAAAAGCTATTAGAAAGCATATAGCATACAAGCTATAGTTCACTACACGGGTTATTTCAGGGTTAAAGGATGAAGTCAAGGCAGAGACCTCAATCTAGCGGGAAAATGCAGAAGCAATAGTTTTCTACATATAAATGAAAACAGAAACCTTACAAATTGTTGCCATTTGCGGAACCAAGATAATCAAGCAAACTTCTAACTTCCATCTTGCTCTCTGTCTGCATGAGGTCAAACAAAACTATTCTATAAACATAAGCATCATTTCAGTTGTTGAAATCCGAGAAAGAATCAACAGACTTCACCAAACATCTCAAGATACATTAATAGGCATGAATTTTAACTCCCCATGCAATTCATATCCCTCCCCACCACCCAAAAATAAATTATAATGGAAATTTTAAAAATTAAAAATGAAAAGTATAACGGAGAAAAGTTAGAAAACCCCATTACGTTAGGCTGTTAGCCTGTTACTAATGAAATTAAAATTGTATTTGCCCCCTCATCCCCAATATCAAACCATCGTTTGAAACACTTCTTAACTTCCCTCCAGCTCTTCCTTTAGCTTCAATAACCATGACATCCAATCTACGTGATTTCAACTTGTGTGCTGCAGCAAACCCGCTAGAACATAATATAATGCCGTCATTTTTGGAAAGTAAAAACCACCTTTTCATATATTTAATGACATATCATATGTAGTTCTACCACTATAAACCGGGCTATAATTCTATAAACAAAACACCCATGCAAAATAAATTCACAAAAAAAACAAAACTTGGTAATATAAAAAATTTAAGGGAGTGTCAGATGCTTAGCAAAATGGCAAATAATCGTAGATTTAGATACACGCAACATGCTTAATGGCCCATTTGATATAGTGCAAAATAATACTACCCTAGAATTCGTAGAACAAATAGGAAACAAATACTAAAAAGCTCCATTACACACGAAATTTGTAAATACTTTTTAAAGAAAAGGTTATCATTTGTTGGCCAAGTTAATTGCTAATGGCATTTCAACAAAAGCCTTGGTTTGGTAGTTTCATAGCCAAAACTACATTATATTCAACTATTCAGGTAAAACTTAGCTACTGTTTGGTTAGCATTTTAAAAGTACTTTTCTCTTTGTATTTTGAGCAAAAACCAAAGATAAATTCTGCTCTCAAAAGCAATAAAAAGACTTCGAAACTACTAATCACAATGCTTCCAATTTTCATTTCTTCTGTTAATCAAAGGGGTGATTCTCTAATGTTCATGTAACGAAGCTAAAAGACATTTCGTACATTTTGAGAGGCTGACAATGGAAAATAAAATAATATCAGTGCACATCACTGAAAAACTCTTCTAGGTCCAAATTATGAGCCACAATTTTCTCTAGGGAAAAATGAAGTTCCAAAATCCTTTCAAATATAACAACTTACAAGTGAAGCCATTGAAAGAAAAGACAACATAAGGCTTTGGAAGTGTAGAAGAGACTGACATGCATATAATCAATACCAAGAATCTGAAATTTATATGATGTACTTGTATACATGCACCCTTCTGTACAGAGACACATATATGTGGAGAGAGAGACAGAGAGAGAAATACAAGTGGAATCAGCAACAAAAAATGGCACATCATTGAAAGCATAACATTTGAAGTTTACTTGAGTAGGACTCAAAGGGTATTCAAGAAACTTGCCACTTCCATGACGTTTATGGCCTGAGCGGTTAAAGTATCCTCCTATGCATGATCGCGATGCAACCATAGCATTAGCTACAACCACCAAATACTTATCAGTGAAATAAGAAAACTCGTGTTGAATAAAAAGATTCATAACATTAGTCGGTTTAACTCATTGCCGTGTATCGGTTCATCTCTCCACATGTGAGTGAGGGTCGCACGTAAGAAAGAGTATTAGCTTGATATACATTGTTGACCCATTCCCTAACAGCTTAAACTTTTTGGGTCAAGTGGTGTTCTAACATATCTAATTCTTCGATACATGAATCTCAAGTAAGCATGTGCGCTAGAGTTCTTGAATTTTTTTACGTGCGTGTCGCTCACAGATGGCCGTGATCAAACGGGATATCCCGCACATGATCAGCCCTCTCTCTCTCTCTCTCTCTCTCTCTCTCTATATATATATATATATATATATATATATATATATATATATATATAAAATAAATTAATAACCAATACCTGGCCACAGTCAAACAACGACGAAGGGCTTAAGCCTTAAGCAAGATTATGCATTAAGCATTAGAGAACCCAGGTCCTCATTGCAATATTGCTCATTAGCCCTCTGTTCCTCCATTAAACCATGGTATAGGGAATGTTAAGAAAAGAAAATGAATTAATAAACATGCCAATGCAATTTTCCTTTCTTTGAGAAAAAAATAAAAAATAAAAAAGCACCTGATTTGGGCAACTTTGAGTTTTCATTGGCTTATTTATGAGCAAATGTCCAACCCAAAAGCCTTAAAGAAATTAATGTAATTGATATATCAAATTACAACCAGGGTGCAGCGTGAAAGTGAGGTCAAAAGCATGAGTAAGACCAAATAAGTAGCTGAATGGAATTTTTTTTGGCAAAAAAAGCAACATGCATCATAAGACCCATAATTTTATCTCCCTTCTTTCCCCCAGTTTTCTGGTTGAGAAAATCATATAAAGGAAAATCAGAGAACCTTAGACAAAAGCCACAAAGAAACTTCACAGAAATTTCCAAATGTAGAGAAAAAATACCCAACATTAATGCTACCATTTCCACTCTCTTTTGCCCACACCCCATCAACATTAATCTTGTATGCTAAAGGAGGAGGGGCCTGCCATTTCATAATCGTTTTTGCACATTGGGCAGCCTCAAGTACCGGATCTTGAGAGGAATTTGCATGGTCTCATGCACTATCAAACTCCTTGGCATCCTCAGCTGCTTTCATCGCTACTTCCATTGTGTTCCATTTCCTCCCATTAAAAACTCTATTACCCCAACAAACATGGAACCATGATATAGCTCATTATTTTTATAAATGCTGAAGCATGAAAAAATGGTCAAGTACCTCGACAGTCCTCCATCTCATTATCCCAACACTTTAATGTTCCATCACTGCCCTGGCTACAAATTTTATAAAATATGCAATGTAACTATTAGTTTTTTTTGCTTTCAATGCACAAAGATAAAGTTTTATTATTAGTAATCAGAATACTATATGACACATACAAATCCATAATACCCCCCCAAGAAAGCACCCAAGCACATACATCCTATCTATCTTAATAAAGCCTCACCAAAAACAGAGCACCCAACATCTATAAAAAATCAAGAAACAAAAAATTACTCCCAATAACACCCCTGTATAATAAAAAAAAATAAAAAACATAGCATATTATAAAAAGCCCCCCAAGACAAAATCAGCTGAATAAAAGTAAGAATGTTTTAGAACCTGATTTTATACCTGGTCACGATTTTTGAACGTGGACATGTAATAGATCAAGATTGCTAAAATTTTGCCTATCTTCTCTGCCAAAACTTCTATAAATCTATTGCTTCCCCCCCAAACATTCCTCCTGGACATAATCAATACCGACACCTGACAAAGACCCGACGATGGTTCTACTCTAACTCAAAGGTATTGTGCTGAAAAAAAAGAGCTCAATTCCCAGACCATGACTTAGAAATCTAGTTATATTGTCAATACTGTGAAAGCCCAAACCCTGAAGCCCAATTCTTTACTCTGAATCCCAACTCCCAGAACATGATTGATGGCCATTCATGGTCTAAAATTATTTCAAACAGCTAAGTTGAATGCCAAACACCATCAGTTAGATTGTAAGATTCTTTGTCTAATTCTTTAACTAAGAATGAGGTATTTACCTTCAAGTGTGCACAACGAGAGGAATAGTTGCCTTATGTTTGGCCTTGTCTGGGTGGACTTCTGGTTCTCCCTTTTATTTCCTTTCCTTTTGTAATTGCATCTTTTGATTAATAATACATCTTTGTTGCTGATCAAAAAAATAGTTGCGAAGAGCTAACAAGGAAACCGTGGAGAAGAAGAAAAATAGCTGGGAACAACGTCGTCCTTCAGCCGTCGAGAACCCGTCGAGGATCAGAAGGTTCACCGCCTGATGAAGATCGTCCTATCTTTCTTCGAGAATCAGGGGCTTGACCGTACGATGAAGAACACCATATCTTTCTCACCGTTGCTAAGAGCGCTGCCTTTTCGTAGATTCATCGGAAAACTACCATCCCCGCTCAGATCCAAGGTTTTTCTCAGCGTCGGTAAGAGTGGGGTATTTAAGACTTCCATCTCTGTCCAGATTCATCGCAGAACTACCATCGTGGGTCAGATCCAAAGTCTTTCTCACAGTCGGTTAGAGCGGGATATCTCCAGATCTTGTGAATCTGAATCTGAAACATCTGAAGCAAAAAGCAAAAAAGGGAAGAGCAAAAGGCAAAAATCAGATGCAGAATGACGTGAGCGGCATGGGGCGGGGTGTGTTTGCAGCGGATGGCATGTGCTTGCAGTAGGTCGGTGGAACAAAACATCACGCGAGCAAACCAACTGGAGCGTCAAAACGAGGCTCAAAACGACGTCGTTTCACCCGTTGGCAGATGGAGTGTAAACGCACGCGCCTCTTATCTGTGTGGGGGAAGGGACCAAAAGAAGGGACGTCGTTTAGTGTAGAAATGGGCGGTCGTTTTGGACGAAAAATTGGAAGCGAAACCTTCTCTTTTAAAGGGTAATAGATTTTATTTTAATAAAATTTTTATATTACGAAATTTAAAAAAAAAAATTGATATAAGGTCTAGTGGCCTTGAATAATTATGTCAGGCTGATAATTGCCTAGCAAATGGCAGGGAATATGAGCAAGTATTGATGCCATTTGGGAACCGTGAAGAGCTCTTGTGGGGTGATGAGGAAAGGCTGGGAAACAAATTAAAACACAGAACAAGATATATAAAGTCACCAAGCAGGACATCTTTTCAGTGGTGTATAAAATTATAATAAAGCTGATCTGATAAGTACTAATTTAAATTGCACCTTCTACGAAGACAGAATGGTCAAATTGAATTTCGACCAGAAAAATTGTGAGGCCGGCGCAGCTCATAAGAGATAGAATATTAGAATGGTCAAATTGAAATTTCAACCTCTGTCCGAGCTAGTATCTTTAAAATTGTGAGGCCCGGCGGAGGCCAGCTGATAAGAGAAATTGGGAGGAGTAACGTCGTCATCTTCACCACTCACCCTATGTATTAGTGTTTTTTTTTTTAATTTTTAATTTTTATTTTTTTATACTGGACTTCACTCATCACTTTTCATCTTTCACCTATTCACTCTTTGACACATCACATGGGGTGGGTGGCCATTTTCCAATTGGGAGTAGGTCTATGCAAAAAATCATCCAATTTGTTAAGCCGAGCTGATTCGTTTCATTTTGCACCAATTTAGACTGTGTGCACAAGTTGATCCGGACACCCTGACCGTCAAACTAAAAAAAGAGAAAAAATGAAAAGAAAAGAAAGGATAGGTAGAGTGGTGTGGGTGGATTGAGGGTTGTTTGATTGGATGGTGGTATATATATAAAATTATAAAAAATCAATGTTTAGATTTCGTAGATGGTAAAATTATTCAGATTTTAAAGTCCATTGTTCATTTGAGCTCTTGTTAATGGCATTGTAAACTTTGCCACTTTGGCAAGGAGAGAGATAACTAATAGAAATTAGATATCATCTTGTGGTCTAATTAAAATTTTAAATGCAAAGGCAAACAAAATGAAAACAATTTGTTCCAAATGCTCCAATTATCCAATCATACGTACATGTAAGTTCTGTTTCTAGTTTATTCTTCTTATAGATGCAGTCAGGGCCCAATTAGAAAAGGCCTAATCAAGTTGAATGAGTACAACTCGCCCAAAATGTGCCCAAATTGCTCGTTGAAACCGACTAAAGAAATTACCCAAGTTATTGGATTTTAGGACCTATGTTTGGCTGCCGTTATAAAAATTTGTGATCTTCTCTTAGCTGGTTGGTTGGTGATTCTTTCACCTCAAAACCACTACAAACGGACTTGTGCACAACCCTAATTGGGAAATAGTGTTTGTTTTGACATGGACAACGTTTTAATTTGAGAAACTGCTCCATTAATGCTTTGTTATCGTCACAACCACTATTGTCACAACCGTTATGTAACCACCACCACCGTTGTTCAGTGAATTCGTATTAATTACAACCACCATCGTAGGCATGTCATAGTGTCGCTTTCATTGTCCTATATATCCTGATCAGCACCTCTATTACCAGTTCTAATGTTCTATCACCATTGTTTTGACTATTTATAATTATCACTACTTATGTGAGTATGAAGCGCCTTACATGGGTCATATATTAGAGGATTTGTCCGGGCTAAAACCAGTGACAAGACCCAAAATATCCCTAATCATTAATAATAATAATAATAAATTGTAATTTTTTTATTTAAAAATCCAAAGGAGAATCAATCCTAATCCTATGTGAGTGCATTTAATGATATTTCACCTTTATTATATTCCGTGAAAGCAAAGTAAGATTTGAAAATCCAAGGTGAGAATTCCAAATTGGTACCAGAGCACTTGCGGCCTAGTGATTCTGAGATGGGGTTTGATGGGTGGGGTGTGACTCTGTGAATGGTTTAAGGTTTGAGTCCCTCTAATGTAACCTTTAAATAAATAAATAAATCAATCAAATTCCTTAATCCTATGTGAGTGCATTTAATGAAATAAGAATAAGGCCTTGGATATTTGGAAGTTGGTGCTACATGCTACATGCTACATTCTGGACTATTTGGATAGAGAGAAATAGGAGAACTTTTGAGGGAGGGGAATGGGTATTGGAAGACTGAGATATTGTATGTTTGATATCTTTTTTGAGTGGGGTGATTTAGCCGCTTTTTTGGCTAGACACCTCTTGATGATTTTTTGGATAGCTTGATTCTATAGGTTTTTTCTTTTTTCTTTTCCTTTTGGTATACATGGCATTTGCCTAATTCTGATCTAATACAATGGCATTTGCCTACTTTTGATCTAATATAATTAAGTTAACTTTATCACAAAAAAGAGAAAAAAAGAAAAAAAGAGTTATTGCGAGTCCTTTAGTAGGATAAATTAGCTGAAGTAGATGGGTCCTATCATATGAAATTAGACCCTATAGGATTTTTAGGATAAATCATATATTCACTTTTGATTTTATAAAATACAATGATAAATTGTCATGTAAGTATTATTTTTTTTTTACGAAATTCAACCAATGAGTGACACCAAGTGAAAAAAAAAAATGTCTCAATCGCTTTGACAGCCAAAGCTTTTACCAAAGCAAAGCTAAAGCTTGTACATCTCTTTGGAAGTAGGTATTATCCAAAAAGACAAAAAGAAAAGAAAAAGAGGACGTAGGTATTCTCATTCCGCGTGGCAGCGTGGGTGAGAATTAATAGCAGCGGTCTGATGGGAATTAAGGCTTTGGAAAATGTCTCGTCATTTCGAGGAATCTACTTAGCATTTTGAGGAATCAAAGTTTTTGCTTTTCTTTGAAAAGTAGACTACCATTTAGAATGAGACTTTAAAGAAGGTCTATTTTACTATTTATTAATGTTTGTATGCATTTTCAAAGGGAAATGCTAGCGTTAGCTGCAGAGATTGGATCTTCGTGTGCTGATTAGTGCGTGAGTGACATGCAAATGTGGGTCCCACGTCGCGTGTCACTCACACTCCAATCAGCGCGTCGAGATCCAATCTCCACGGCTGACACTAGCACTCCCCTTTGGATAAGGGAAATGCTAGCGTTAGCTACAGAGATTAGATCTTCATGCGTTGATTGGTGTGTGAGTGATACTCCCCTTTCTTGATATAAAATCATAAAAAAATAACTTTTTTTTCAAAAGTAGCACTATTATTCTAACCATTTCTAACACTAGCATTATGAGAATACTTTTTCCACAAAGAGCACTCCGTACGCCATGTCACACACCACATGCGTATTATAGGACCCACAGCAGCCACGCTGGACAGTGAAACCGCCAAACTAGCTAATGGTATCAGTTCTATTAAAGAAACCGCTAATACGGATGGTAGTTTTATCCTATAAACCGAAGTTAATACCCCATCTTTCTCCTTTTCACCCATTTCTCTTCTTTTCACCTTCCACCTCAACAATAGTGACATAGAGAACCAGAGGTTCCCGGCAAACTTGGCTAGTAGCACAACTACCCTTGCATAAAGAACCCATAAACATGGTTGTTATCTTAAGTATATAACCCTAGAGGGGGTGAATAGGGTTATAGGCCAAATTAAAAACTAATTACTCAATTAAAATCAGATTATTGCAAAACTAAGCATATGTAATAATAAGGAGATATAGAGAGGGAGAGAATGCAAACAATATTAACGAGGTTCAGCTCCCCATTTATGTCATCGCCTCAAGAGCTCACTTGAGAATTCAAATCCACTAAAACAATGTTCTTCCAAGGTGAAGACAAGACCTTTACACAGCAACAAGTGTTCTTCCCAAACACATGCACAAAGCCCTCTTCAAGTGCTTTAAAGCTTAGGGTTTTCAGAACCTTTTTGTACAAGATGATTTGATGATTGTTTGTGTACAAAAGAACTCTCTCAAAGAGTAAATAATATTGAATTGAAAGCTTACTCAACTATGACTAATTTCACAATAAATGCTCACTTGAATATTTCCAGGACTTGAGAGTAAATGATAGTAACTTGTTTGTTTTGATCTCAATGAATACACATAAATGAGTTCAAGTAGTGTATTTATAGCCCAAGGGTCCAAAATGACCGTTTTGTAGCAATAAATGCTGGGAAAAGAGGTTTGGTGGGTATTAAATGCTTCAAATGGCTGTTAGAAAACTAGCCGTTATGTGTCAGATTTGAAGGTTTCGAACGTCTGAATTTCAACTTAGACGTCTGAGTTTCGACTCGGACGTCTGAATATTTTAGAGGCAATTTTAAGTGAAGAGACACATATAATATCCTAAAGGATTTAGACGTCTGAGTATACACTTGGACGTCTGAGTCTCATTTCGGACGTCTGAGGGATCGTTTGTAAAAAACAGTGACCAAGGAAGAATCAGGTCGGACTGTCTGGTATTCATGGACGTATGAGTCTTGAACTTGGACGTTTGAGTTGCCATTCGGACGTCTAAGTTATCACTCGGACGTCTGAGTTTCTCAGTTATCAAAATGAGATATTTGTAAATAAAGTCCGATAATTTGAGATTGAACTGAAATGGCTTATGGGACCTTTTTGGCACTAAAAACTAAGTTCAATTAGTTTGTTACCAAGTTGTTTAATCATTATATAGCCCATATATCCTAAATGAGCAAAGATTGAATCAATCTTACATAAAGATCCTAAATTCTCACAAAGGAGCTTAAATACCTTCAACTTGATTTACATAGTTGCATTGAGTTTGAATTATGCTTCTTTTGAAGTCCATAATTTGCATTGTTGCTTTCTTGCTTGATCCAAATTTCTGGTTGCTAGGGTGAAGTGTATAATGGATATAACCTGTCTTAAACACAATTTCATCTTAATTAGCAACTAAGCAAAACATTCTTACTTTGTTTCATCAAAAGACATGGGATTGAACCCTTAGGTCTAACAATGGTCATTATCAACCCACAAACGGACAAACCCATCTGCTCATTATCACAGATCACCATCTGCCTATCACCATAAACCTTTTTGCCGGAGAAGGTGGTTTGTTGGCTGTTACCCACGCATTCTCTTTATGTTCTCGATGAAACCCCAACGCCGTTCACTTTAACACTATTGTCGTTCGTCATACATTGCTGCCCTTCACCAATTTCTTGCCCAGTGAAACCCCAACGCTGTGCAACCTTTGGGTCTTGCCTTCGCCGATTTTTTGCCTGATGAAACCCTAACGCTATATGACCTTTAGGTCTTTATTTATTTTTGCTATGGGTATGTGCATCATCTCAAAAAAAAGGAGGGGCTTTGTAGACAGAGTAAAGAGAGAGAAAAGGGCTTTTGCAGAGAGAAAGAGAGGGACATAAAGAGAATAAGAGAGGGTTTCTGCCATGGCTAGATCAAAATAGGAAAAAGGAAAAATAAGATGAAAAAAGAGAGAGATGGTGGTCGATTGTGGAGGCAGGTGGGCTTTGGTGATGGTGTTAACACCAATAGAATCGTTGTTGGAGTTAAGACTGGTGGTTTTCACCACCCGAGAAGGCGTCAGAAACGCAGAAGCATGGGCTGGCGGTGTAGTTGACTGGAGATGACGCTGGTTTTAATGTAGGCGAATGTGAATTTGGAATCCAAGAACAACACCACTAGCACCAGAGCCATCACACTTGTGTATGCCATTTTAGAAAGAGAAAGTATAAATAAACCAAAGAGGAGGTTATAGAAGGAGAAAATGTATAGACAAAAGAGAGAAAGGGAGAAGACGAAGTGGATAATATTTCATAATAGTATTGAAGTAGTCAGTTTGGCGGTTTCATTGTCCAACGTGGCTTATTGTAGGTCCCACGAAACGCATGTGGTGTGTGACATGGGGTACGGAATGCTCTTTGTGGAAAAAGAATCCTACAATGCTAGGGTTGCATGTGGTGTGTGACATGGGGTACGGAATGCTCTTTGTGGAAAAAGTATCCTACAATGCTAGGGTTGAAAATAGTTAGAGTAATAGTGTTATTTTTGAAAAAAAAAAAAGAAAAAAAAAAAGAGGGTTATGACCAATTAGTATCATTAATTTAACCCCTAGTTTCAATCTAATTCATGAATTTTAGAATTGCTCAATTTTGGGACGACTTTAAATTAATCTTGTCTTAATATGGAACAATTAGTGACAGCCGTCAAAGAAGTTGGACGAAAGACCCATGTGATCGCATGTGGTTGCTTAATTATGTGGCGATGACGTGACTCATTGCCACACATTTTTTGTCCAATGTTGGTCACGTGAGGTCATGTGACTTCACCTTCACTTTATGCATTCAAATCACGTCAGCTTGAACATATTAGAGAATTACAAAACACCAAATCGCAATTTTGGGGAAGAAGATTGAAACCCCAAAATCATACCACTATTGCTCTTTCTCAAAGGACTCTCAAGTATTGAAATCTTAGGCCTAAATGTAACCACCAATTCTATATTTCTCATCCTCCTTTTTGTGATGCCCTACCACCTTAACAAAACCCTAGCTTTTTCCTAAATCGGTCATCAAATTTTGAAAAGGAATGAAAATGGTAGCTTATATAGAGATGTAGTCAATAATGTCGAGTTATAGAAACTGTTACTTGTATTTTGCTCTTTTAATTTTATAGTCATATGTTCTTCTTCGTAGATGGATGTTCAAGACGGAAACCAATGCTATTGTGGATCAATGGCTAAAATGTGGACATCATGGACTGATAATAATCTTGGGCGTAGGTTCCTTGGTTGCTCGAAGTATCATTCCAATGGTTGTGGCTATTTTATATGGTTTGATACACTAATGTGCCCTCGTGTGAGACAAATCATTCCAAAGTTATTGTGAAGGATTGAGCAAAACCGACGCAGGGAGAAAGTGTATTGGATTTGTATATATCATATTGTCATGGTTGATAATTACAGTTGTTATTGTTGTGGTGATGTTATAACACCTATATTTTTAAATTATAGTATTAAAAGTTTAATATGTATTTGAGTTGTGTATTAATTAAATTTTGTTGGACATGGCATGAATTTGATTTTTAGATACATGTACATGTTTATTTTATGTTTAAAAGTTATGGGCATGTTTAATTGATGTCAGCTTCAGGCACAAAACCATGCGTATTATGGGGCATATGAAATTCAACCTCTCTAATCCTCATATATATCATTTTTTTATTTTTTTTTTATTTTTGGGTAAGTCCTCATATATCATCTTATTATGCATGTTCAGTAATTAATTAAAGGATAAGATCAGCCAAACATTGATTAATTCAACTTGGGGTGCATCTGGTTCAATAAATAGGAGCAATATGCTGATATCACCAAAAAAAAAAAACCAATACGAATAGAAAATAAAACAAAACAAAAAAAAAAAGAAAAAAGAAAATAGGGGGAAGGAATTGGATTTGGGGCGCAAAACCAAGCAAGAGGGGAAGAAAGAAAACAAAGGTGTTTCAAAGAAGGGCACGATTATTTACACTACGGTTTTTTTTTTATTTATTTAGTTTTTTACCCATACCATTTAATAATTTTTTTAATTATTATTCTATCTTTTAGTAAAATGACAGTTAAAGATAAAATGATTTAAATGAAAATACAAATTTTCTTTACACACCCACTACACATAACTACAATCATGAAAATTCATTTACTGAAAAACATTTGCTTCCTCTATTCATATATCCTTACTCTCTCACAAACTCTAATCACTAATCTATAGGATCTCTTAAAACTTAACTATTGTTCATTTTTTTTACATTTTTCTGAACAATGAATGAGCAAATAGTCAATTAAAATGCTTAGAGTGATGAAATTTTTTTTTTTTTTTCAATAAAAAGTTGTTATTTTTGTTTGTGAATCGTATTTTGTTCAGGCCGGTATACCGAACAAGCTTAAAATGTTTAAATTGTTTCAACTGAACATTTTAAAGCTGTTCAATTCGGGACATACCAATTACATTATTTTACAATAGTTCAGTCATAATATATTAAACAAATTCAATATATTTAAATCAAATATACTGAACTTTTTTCCCCATTAAGAGAAGTTGAGTTTCATTTGTAAATCACGATTGATTCAAACTTGATTTACCAAACAAATCTAAAACGTTCAGACTATTTCTGACAAACATTTTAATGTTGTTCGGAACATACCAACTAAATTTTTTGCAATTATTTAGTCATAATGTACTAAACTAATACAATATATTCAGCTTAAATGTATCAAACTTTTTAGGTTTACGGTTAGGGTTAATTTAGGTATTATGAAGTGTGAAAAAAGTAAAAAAGCAATTTTTAAAATTAAAAAGTGTGTGTACAAAACAAGTGTGTGTAAAAAAATAAAAATAAAAAAATAAAAAATAAAAAAATAAAAAACGTGATTTAATTAGCTGCGCCTTTCAAAGGAATCACAGCCAACCAATACATTTACTAAAACGAGAAATTTAATTTTTTGCATCGCTTCCACTAAGAAGAATTGCATACAGAAGTTCGTTCCATGTATCAGGAACACCAGCAAGACACCAATGGCTACAATCATTGCACTTTTCACAATCAGTTCCATATAGAGATTGGTGTCCATCTTTTCTCAGCTGTGATAGTGTCGTTACATCAAGCAAACTTACAGGCTTGGACATTTTACTCGATACTTCCTTCACCACAGCTACTGGTGGCGGTGAACCTCCGGGATATATTGAGCCGTTTATCGGTTGTGTTTGTTCCTTGCAGGTTGTTTACTTCATCTCATTCCATTCCACACCACTGCTCAATCAGAGATATTATCAGCAAGAAATTAATAAAATAATGAAAGAAATTAATTGGTAATGACATGAGTACCGATAATATTAAAGTTTGGGTTATCGTACAATATATTTTGAGTGGTTGAGAATTGACCCCAACAGAAAAGAAATTATTATGAAACAAGGAAGTATAAGCAAACAAATTAAGATGAAAATTAAGTTAATATAGATTCATTGACTTTTTGACGAGGACAAGAATTTTGAAACCACCTAAAAAGAAAATAGGGACTATTATTATGGGACAAAGGGAGTATAAGCAAACAAATTAAGTGTTCAAAGCAGCTAAGGATCGAGACTTGTAGCTAACATTGTATTTTTTTTAAAAATCTTATTTTAATTTATTAGCTTTGATAATGTGTAGGATATTCCGTAAGATCATAATTGTCTATAGGCAAACAGTGTCAGCGTGTGAAATATCATACACCCATGCATATGTGTCGTTCATGATCGGAATGGCTATGATCATTTGGGACAGTTGGATATATATCTTGCACAAAAAACAATCCTATTTATTTTATTTTATTTTGCTAAGTAAGGGCTTACTTGTAAGGAGTTGGAGAAATGCCCTGAAAGAACACTTTGGTGGTGGCAGGATTAATGTTGGAATCCACCCAATTTGACCAAGTGGTTAGTCCCTCCTTAAAAGCAACCAGACGATCCATGTCCTTGTATTCTTGTCTCCTCTTTGAATGTAGTCCCATCTGAAAATCAAGACCAAATTTCTTGATTCAGCGAAAAAATGTTACCAAACTACAAGTAAGCTAAAAAATTAAAGTAGCATATCTCACGGTTGGTTGCTTCCTTGATGGAGCCACCAATGCCAGGTACTGAAGATGAGCATGTCAACCCCTTTCCATGAATTTCCATCCTCGATGGGGTCCAGCTTTAGAACCCTGCCTATCTTTTCTTGGACCAGATCAACCAGAAATTCATTTCTTGATAACAATACAGAAATGCCGTGCTCCTGCACAATCCCATGTTTACTTACTGTCTCACACTGGCTTGTGCGTGCCACTTTGTAATATGTGTATTTACGAGCTTCCTAGTATTATATTTATTTTTTATTTTTTTATTTTTTGCATTGATATGTCATCGTTATATCACCAATCACATTACGTTGAAAAATAATACTCCCTCTATTTCTAATTGATTGTCCACTTTGAAAGGAAAAAAAACCTTTTTTAGGAGACTATCAAATGCTTTTGCATCAACATATATATTTTAATATTCTAATTTTATCATCAAATGTATAAAATATTAGAAAAAAAGAAATACCATTTAAGAATATTTTAGGAAATGAAGTACTCCGTAAAAAGAGTCATTGACTTTTTGAATTTAACAATAGTTTTGAAACGTTCCAAAAATAAAAAAAGAGTAGGCCAATAAATAAGAATGGAGGAAGTAATGATAATAAAAATACTATTTGAACAAACTTTCTTCACCAACTCTCCATACCAATTTATATGATAGAGAGCACACTTGTTTTGATTGGACTGATGTGATGGAGTCAAATTATCTGCTAAGTGAGTTGGTATAGAAAATTGATAAATCTAGTATTACTCTAAAAGTAATAATAATAATAATAAAAAGATTAAATTTGCAAATAAATGGAGAAACCTACCGGTAAAGTAAATGTATGGCCACCAATAGTGAAGTTTGATTGCGGCACTGCAGCATGCAGCATGCATGCGAGCGACTGCCACTGATTGACACTCGGAAAGTCCCCAACGAACATTTTTTTCTGTCCTTTATACGGCTTCAAGAAATCCTGGCCGGCCATTGAATCTGCCCAACAGCACACAAAAGGGATAGATCTAAATTAAAGGCCATAGTTCCGTTCACGTAAAATAACCAACTTTGTAGTGACATGAGTTGATATGCAAATTACATGATGGACTAATGCTATGTACTAATTAAGTGTACAATAGAGCTGCCGTTTTAATAGAATTTGGATTCGCTGCTTGGTCAAGTCCCGGGCTTGGCACTTGGATGCATGACACATTATCCAGTAAGATTTGATATAAGTATTAAACATCATAGATCTGTATTGCTCATTGATGTGTGATGCATCTAAGCGCCAAGCAGCAAATCCAGGTCCTGCTTTAATAACAGTCCATTAATATGGCTCGATTTTATAGTAATAACATTTAATTTTAATCAAGTACTCGTTTTTATGAAAATTATAGTATAAATTAATTTAGTTTATCTTATAATTCTGCGTGTTACACTAAAAATTACATTTGACCATTGGGTTTTGTTATTTGGATCGAATTAATTTGATATTGTATGCGTCAACTCTCTCCCAAACAACAAATTCAGAATTATTTTCCTAAAATGCAAAGGAAAAAAATAAAACCAGATCGAGATGTCAACGCATTAATTGCACATTCCTTAATAGGTATGTTGCTTTTAGAGTGAATTATCTTTGTGCAACAGAGAGAGTAAATGTTTATGAATGAATATAACTCGATTCAATTGGCATTCTCAATGAGATCTTTAGCCTAATTGAATGTACAGATTGTATAAAAAAATTTTATATTTACCAATACGGATATATCTAGACCTTCAGTTAGATTAATACCCAAAACACGGCTAGGGGCACAAAGTGAATTATATATGCATGTCACGTATGTAAGGCTGGCACATTGCTAGCAGTGCAGCATGGTATCATTGGTGGCAAGAAGGAACATGAATACCTTGGCATTTCACACGCAGTGGGCTTCCATCTGTATTTGAGGTAGAGTTTATCTGGCCGTCCGTTCTTCTGGCAGCCAAATTGTTTCTCGACGAACGGACAAATGGAGGTGTCATATAGAGGATAAGTATTATCATAAATCCAACTCCCTTGGAAGAAATCACAGCCGTCCAAATTTAATCCTCCAACCTCATTAAAATGCTCCACTTTGGCCTTGGATTGGTGAGGACATGAAATCAGAAAAATAGCCAAAGCAAAAGCGCAAAGGCTACGAATCCCATACCCCATTTGTGTGTGTAAGAGAGAGAGAGAGGGGTCTGGTGACTAATAAAAGGGAGAGAGAGGTGGTTCAATTTATATATACTCCGTGTAATAGTTTGGTGAGACTTCTAGATAAGTGCATCCATGTGTATATAGTTGCTTAGTTGGGTTCACTTAAATTTCATCCTCCTAAGGAAAGTCTAGCTTCCTTTTTTACTCAATTAATATTCCATTTGGTTCACAAAAAAATGGAGGAAAAGAATTTTAATTTTGACACTTGTTTTCAAGTAAATGAATCTCATGAGTCTCTTGGAGTAAGCATTGCAATTAGCAAAGGAGGAGTGAGCATGAATCAGAAAGAAAACGTACAAGGTAAATATTGATGGGTGACCCGTATTGCTTTAGGTTTACTGTGGGACCCAACCCATCCCTCCCTTGCGTCTATACGAAAAACCCATGAGCAGTTGATCATTACAAGTCTGTGTAATAAGTTTTTAAATATTGGTTAATTAATGACTTTGCTACAAATTAAAGTTGTGTTAAAAGTTAAAAACCAGGATTTTAAGTGAACTTTTTAACTATTTACACTTTTTGTTTCATTTTTACAAAATGTTCCATAAAAGATAGCCAAAAACTCCACTTAAACGAAAGATTTCGGAAAAACATTTTTCTACGAAGTTGTTTGGAATAACATTTTGACGTCAGAAAAATGGAGAAAGAGGAGGAAACACAAGAGAAAACTCAGAAGGTAACCAAGCTTGCCACCCAAAGGAATCCACCAAAGGGATAAGAGCAATAGAACTAGAAGAACTCCTTCTTCTTAGAAAACCAAAGGCTGAATTCTCATTCAAATTCTCTAAAACTTCTTTTCCAATACAAGACTAAAAGCTTTAAACAGCCTTAGCATGGAACAACCCTCCAGCAATGGGTATAGTTTCAAGACACACAATTTCCAAGACACACAATTTCCAAGCAAGAAGGGCAATATAGCGAAGCAAACTTTGACTGAAAATTAAATAACACATGACTGAAAATTAAAGAGAGTCTTAGGGACTTAAAATATGACTTAAAGAACTACCATTCTTGAAATTATAGAAAGCAAAAGGAATAAATTAAGCTGGATCAAAACCCAAAGTAGAAGAAACAAGAATTCTGCAGCCCAAGAAAATAGCCTCTGTTCTTCCTTAAATCTGAATGTGCTCAGGATGATTCAGCTAACGAGCCTTATATGCTTTTGAAGCCCTTCGAGTCTAGTTTCAAACCCAACAAACGGTTCGCGATTTCAAGTCCCGAGGACAAAGTTATGACCATTTTACTGAAACATGTCCAAATTGACTGTCCTGCTTCAGCAGTGCGAATTTTACTAGAATTGGCTCTTTGGGGCACTAATTTTGAACTGACCACTTGGTGCACTAGCATGGGATGCTCCGGCATCATTCTCCCCTGGTTGAAAAGAACTCGCCCTCGAGTCCAACTCACTCTCTTCATCATAATAAGGAGAAAGATCTGCTACATTAAAAGTTGCTGAAACACCATAATCTCCTGGGAGCTCAATCTTATAGGCATTTTCCCCAATTCTTTGGAGAACTTTGAAAGGACCATCAGCTCGGGGCTTAAGCTTACCATGACGGCCAGGTGGAAAATGCTCTTTGCGAAGATGAATCCATACCAAGTCTCCTTTTTTGAATGCAGCAAGATTCCTATGCTTGTTTGCATTGTTTCGATACTTCTCATTTTGCTTGATGATATGGCCACGCACCTGCTCATATAACTTCTGAATGTATTTGGCTTGATCTTCAGCATTTCCACTGAAATTATGAGTGATAGGCAGTGGAGCTAGGTCCAAAGGACTGATAGGATTCCGCCCATAAACAACTTCAAAAGGACTAGTACCGGTGGTTTGACTTGTGGAGCGATTGTAGGCAAATTCAGTTTGAGCCAAAGTAAGATCCCATTGACGAATATTGCTGCCCACCAAACTTCTCAAGAGGTTTCCCAAGCTCCTATTAACAGCCTCGGTTTGTCCATCCGTTTGGGGGTGATGTGAAGAGCTAAATTGAAGAGTAGTGCCAAGCTTTCGCCAAAGTGTTTGCCAAAAATGACTAACAAACTTGGAATCACGATCTGAAGTAATAGTCTTTGGGATGCCATGAAGCTTGACAATTTCTCTAAAATACAAATCAGCCACATGAGATGCATCCAAGGTCTTATTACAAGGCACAAAGTGCACCATTTTAGAGAACCGATCAACAACCACTATAATAGAGTCTTTGTTTCTTTGAGTCCGGGGCAAGCCAACAACAAAGTCTATACTCACATCTTCCCAAGGAGCTTTTGGCATAGGCAAAGGAGTGTACAACCCAGTATTTTGAGCATGACTTTTGGCAAGACGACATGTCCTACATCGCTCCACATAGAGTGCAACATCTCGCTCCATTCTAGGCCAATAAAAACTTTCCTGCACAAGAGATAATGTTTTGTCTCTTCCAAAGTGACCACCAAGTCCACCACCATGGGCTTCTATAATGATAGCTTCCCGTAAAGAGCCTTTGGGAATGCACAAGCGATTGTTTTTAAAAAGAAAGTCATCTTGTAGCAAGTAGTGATTATAAGGTCCATTGGAACACTCCTTCCAAATTTCAGCAAAGCAGGGATCCTTTTCATACCACTCCTTTAGAACTTCAAAACCTAAGACGTTCACTTGCATAGTGTTAAGCAAGGAATGCCTTCGGCTTAATGCATCGGCCACTTGATTTTGTACCCCTGCCTTATGCTTGATATGAAATGTATAAGCTTGAAGAAATTCCACCCATTTTGCATGCCTATTATTGAGCTTATGTTGGCCATTTATATATTTCAAAGCCTCATGGTCCGAAAAGAGAATGAACTCCTTGGATATGAGATAATGTCGTCAATGGCCCAAAGCTCGAATGATAGCATGAAATTCCTTATCATAGGTGGAATAATTTTTGCGGGAATTATTCAACTTCTCACTAAAATAAGCAATAGGTTTACCTTCTTGGCTAAGGACAGCACCAATACCCACATTAGAAGCATCACAATCCACTTCAAACACTTTGTTGAAGTCCGGAAGTGCAAGAATGGGAGCCTCAGTCATCTTCTTCTTTATGAGTTCAAAACCCTTTTGTGCTTCAATACTCCATTGGAAAGTTCCTCCCTTTAAGCACTCGGTGATTGGAGCAATGATAGTGCTAAAGCCTTTGATAAAACACCGGTAAAAAGAAGCAAGGCCATGGAAACTCCGGGTATCATGAAGGGGACTAGGACTTGGCCAGCTTGTAATGGCTTCAATCTTGCTAGGATCCACCTTTATTCCCTCACCAGAAACAACATAGCCCAAAAAGACAAGGCTATTTGTCAAGAAATGACACTTCTTCAAATTAGCATACAATTTTTGCTCTCTTAGGACATTAAAAACTTGTTGAAGATGCTTCAAGTATTGCTTTTGGTTCCTACTATGAACAAGAATATCGTCAAAATAAACCACAACAAATTTACCTATAAAAGGCTTAAAGACATGGTTCATAAGACGCATAAAAGTGCTAAGAGCATTAGAAAGCCCAAAAGGCATAACCATCCACTCAAAGAGGCCATCTCTTGTCTTGAAAGCGGTTTTCCATTCATCTCCCAATCTCATTCGAATTTGGTGATAACCACTTCGAAGATCTATCTTGGAAAAAACAGTGGCGCCATGAAGTTAGTCAAGAAGATCATCTAGGCGAGGAATAGGAAACCGGTATTTGATAGTTATCTTGTTCACTGCTCTACTATCAACACACATACGCCAAGAACCATCTTTCTTTGGCACAAGAAGGGCAGGGACAGCACATGGACTCATACTTTCTCTCACCAAACCTTTGGCCATAAGCTCATCAACTTGCCTTTAAAGCTCCTCATTTTCCTTAGGATTCATTCTATAAGCCGGTTTGTTGGGAAGCATAGCACCGGGTATAAGATTAATGCAATGTTGAATATCTCTCATGGGTGGAAGGCCAAGTGGAATCTCATTCGGGATGATATCTTGAAATTCATGGAGAAGAGGTTCTAGCAAAGTAGGGACTTCATGCTTCTCTTCATTTTCTTCCACTACCACAAGAGCAAAAGCCTCATCAATTTCCTCCAAAGCTTTATTAAAATCAGATTTAGAGAGTATTAAATTACTTCCCTCCCCTTTTGAAGGCTTGGGAATACTCTCTAGCTTGGAAGGACCCAATGTGACCTTAACCCCATCTTTGACAAAAGTGTATGTATTCTTGAACCCATCATGCACAACTCTCCTATCATATTGCCATGGACGTCCAAGAAGTAAATGACAAGCATCTATAGGAACGACATCACACCACACTTCATCTTTATAATTTTTCCCAATAGAAAATTGAACAAAACATCTTCTATTTAATTTTACCTCATTCCCTTTGCAAAGCCATGAGAGCTTATAAGGTTGGGGATGATCCTCCATCTTGAGTTGCAATTTCTCCACCATTTTAGTAGCTACTACATTTTCATAGCTCCCACCATCAATAATAACATCACATACTTTTCCATGAGAGGTGCAACGGGTGTGAAAAATGTTGTTGCGAAGCCAATTATCCTCATCAACATGGGTTGCATTTAGATTCCGGCGAATTACTAAAGTTTCTCCTTGATCTCCATAAGTGATGTCTTCTTCACCTTCCATTTCCTTATCGATGGGTGATTCTTTTTCAGACTCCTCTTCTAATTCTTCTTCAACTAGAGAGACAATTTTGCGGTTGGGACAATTAGAGGTTATGTGGCCAAACCCTTGACACTTGAAACAACGTTTGTTGGAATTGGAAGTGCTAGGACGACTTGTATTACCCACACTTTCACGCTTGGGGGGTGGCTTTGAACTAGTTACCTTAGTTGTGGGAGGAGGCTTGAAAGTGGAAACACCCCCGGTTAGAACGAAAGCTACTCCCATGTGACTCCTTGAGTTGTCGCTCCACCTTTATTGCTAGCTTAAAAACATCATTATAAGTCCAATAGGGCTGTAGTTGGACAACATTGCAAATTTCTAGCCTAAGTCCACCAAGGTAACGAGCAATAGTTTGTTCCTCCGGTTCATCCAAGTCACAACACATCAAGAGGTGGTCAAATTCTGCTGTATACTCCTCCACGGACAGCTCATTTTGTTTGAAATTATGAAACTTGAGAAAAGAATCTTGTCGGTAGTGCTCCGGCAAATACTTATTCTTGAGTGCTTTCCTCATCTTAGCCCATGTCACAATCTTAGTCTTTCCTTCACGAACTCGCTGCTTCTTAAGATGTTCCCACCAAAGAGAGGCATGCTTCTTCAACTTGATAGCAACTAGCTTCACTTTACGATGATCCGGCACATCTTTGTAATCAAAAACCCTCTCCATGGTATTAAGCCAATCTAGGAATTCATCCCCTTGCATTTTTCCTTCAAACTCCGGAATGTCAACTTTGATGTCATAACCTTGCTGAAAAACTTGGTTCCTTCGAGGACGATGACGGGGAGAAGCCTCATCACTTGAAGCCCGGTTGTGCTCCCGGTGAAAGGGGTTATACTCCTCCTCATTATTTGGTATTTCACTCTTTGATTTATGATGAGAATCATCATGTTTCAGAGGCTCATAGCGCTGTAAACGCTGCTGGAGTTGTTCAACTTGTCTCCTCAAATCATCCATCTCAACATCACGTAAATTGCGTTCACGGGCTGGTGGTTCTTCGACATTTGGTCCGCGACGACGACGACCAGCCATCAAAACCAAAGCTCTGATACCAATTTGATGCCGGAAAAATGGAGAAAGAGGAGGAAACACAAGAGAAAACTCAGAAAGTAACCAAGCTCGCCACCCAAAGGAATCCACCAAAGGAATAAGAGCAATAGAACTAGAAGAACTCCTTCTTCTTAGAAAACCAAAGGCTGAATTCTCATTCAAATTCTCTAAAACTTCTTTTCCAATACAAGACTAAAAGCTTTAAACAGCCTTAGCATGGAACAACCCTCCAGCAATGGGTATAGTTTCAAGACACACAATTTCCAAGCAAGAAGGGCAATATAGCGAAGCAAACTTTGACTAAAAATTAAATAACACATAACTGAAAATTAAAGAGAGTCTTAGGGACTTAAAATATGACTTAAAGAACTACCATTCTCAAAATTATAGAAAGCAAAAGGAATAAATTAAGCTGGATCAAAACCCAAAGTAGAAGAAACAAGAATTCCGCAGCCCAAGAAAATAGTCTTTGTTCTTCCTTAAATCTGAATGTGCTCAGGATGATTCAGCTAACGAGCCTTATATGCTTTCGAAGCCCTTCGAGTCTAGTTTCAAACCCAACAAACGGTTCGCGATTTCAAGTCCCGAGGACAAAGTTATGACCATTTTACTGAAACATGTCTAAGCCGACTGTCCTGCTTCAGCAGTGCGAATTTTACTAGAATTGGCTCTTTGGGGCACTAATTTTGAACTGACCACTTGGTGCACTAGCATATATGGGATGCTCCGGCATCACATTTCAACTGGACAACGCAACTAATTTTCATAAAAACGTTTTATATTTTTCATAAAACACCTTAAAAATTATAAACTAAATAGGACGCTCAATGGTTTTTATAAGGTGGCAATAGCCTGACTTTTTTGTAAATTATATAAAGTTAAAGGTTAGTTAGTCAATAGGTTTTTATATGCATTCGGCAAAAAATAAATAAATAAATAAATCTTAAATGCATTCATTTGAGAGAGGAAAAAAAAATCCTAGACCCGTTCTTGGCACAAAACCATCTCTATCATGGGGCATATGAAATTCAACCTGTCTTATCCTCATATATATATATATATAACTTATTTTCTATACCATCAATAATATTTGTACTAGTTTAAATTTCCATATGGGGGGAGGGGGAACATATGGTTTGGACCCACCATTTGAGCGGATGGGGTTTCCTAAGTTAGGGATCAATTTATTTCTACTAGTAAAATTTTTTAAATGATCCATTATTAAGCATGGTTTAATTTCTGACATGATTGCGAGGAAGTAGATTCGTTTAATTGGGTCGGATGCCCTGCGCCGATCTACTTGTAATTGTCTACAAGAAAGGGTTCAGATCCTCTCCAGTGGTCTACCCACCAGTTTTGTCCATTTCACGGCTCGTAAGGCCTCAATAAAATCCAACTGCCATAGTTTCACCACATCGTCCAAGTATTTCTCCTGCTTTTATTTCCTATAGCTAATGGCGTTATGTAGGGAAAAGTGATTTAAAAAATGGGCGTTACATGGCATTCACCAATATGCGAAATGAGTTTGTCGCTCGTTGAGTTGCCGGCAATGGAGAATGGAGATAGCAATAAGATCGGCTCACAATTTTTATTTTTGCAACGTGAATTTCATCCCACCCTTCCCACAATCTAACTGAGCAAAATAGATGGAGATGAAGTTGTCATGAATAGTAAAGGTGGGGAATGAGTTGTCACTTGCCGGCAATGGAGATTTTCCAGCTACCATGGCCGGAGAAGATGACCCGAAATTTTTTCCTTCTCTTATCTCACTCCAACTTCCGATATAGTGGTGGAGAAAAGCCCTATCATGAATGGTAAGAGTGGTGAAATGAGTTTTTTCTTGCCGGCAATAGAGATTTTTCGGCAACTATGGTTGGAGAAGATCGTCGGAAAATGATTTTTTTTCTCTTCTATAATCTCGCTCCAACTTCCGAAATGGTGGTGGAGAAAATCCACTGTTGCCTTCGGAGATAATGTTGGCCGGTGATGAGGCTGACTGAATTTTTGGATCGGGATTTGATGATAGAGAAATTAAAGATGTTGTTTGCGTAAAGCTTCGCCGGAAATGGGTTGGATGTCGTAAATCGTGGCTGGGCCGATTTTTCTTTTCATTATTTTGCAACATAACGCCATCCAAAATGTGGGAAATATTTGGATGACGTGGCAGACCTATGATGGTTAGATTTGATTGAGGCATTATGAACCGCGAAATGGACAGGACTGGTGGGAAGGCAAATGGAGGGGATCCCAACCCTACAAGAAAAGAAAGTTTCGTGGGATGCTTCTTTGTTGCTTAACGGCTCAATCCCATTTGTTGAACTGGTCAAAAATCCCCCTGTCCACATTGAACATGAAACCAGCACCTCAAAATACAATTGGTGAAGATTGATCGAAAAGCTATTCTAATATCAACATACTGGATTGAATTGACCAACCAAAAGCCATGGCAGTCATGATTTATGGGTTTTGCAGGGATGTCTCCACTCTCCAATGAGCTTCCTATGTGGTTGGTGCGGTGGTCAACCAGCTCATCATCTTGAAGCATTAGTCGGTTAGACAGCAGCGTTGGTTCAATCATTAAAGCTCAAACTTGCTTAGGAAACTCAGATTTTTTTACTAGTAGTTTTGATCCTGTCGAAGTATGGATCATTTCTTTGTACAAATATTTGTATCATAAGACATTAAGAAAGATCAACATCGGCAAAGAAGCTGCACCGAAAAGGGCAAAGCCTATGATGATTGCTTGTGTTGTAGAGATGCTGCTGATAGATTTGCAGTCTTGAGAAATAGCTTGATGGAGCTCTGGCACAAGCAAGGGACAGGAAGGTACCTCAAGCTTACATACCATCGCAAATAAAGGTCTTCATATCCCAACACCATACTACAGATTCCTTCCCAGTCCTTCCAATCAAAACCCAAAACATTACAAATATACCTGAAACGAGGATTTTTACAGAGGGCAGAAGGCCCAAGCTAAAACAGAACTCCCACAAAAAACCACAGGAAGAGACTAACCCACCGACCAGAACCAGTGCACATGCTTATAAACATGAGAAACAACAGCCCCTTACTAAAGCTGCACGACAGAAGTCAGGAAAACTCAGGATTTCAAATACCTTGCACTATCCTGACCAAGACTGGTCAAGACCCAATCCAACAAATAACATCCCCAATAACCATTCACCAAATTAGACATAACAGGCTTCCTAATATAAACCGATGCAATTTCTCACCATGACCTACCACCACACAGGCTCATACAACTTTGAAACACTAAAACAACACCATGAGATAATCTTATCATTACCCAGCCCCAGAATCAACACACATTACAATTATGAGCTTCAAACTATTTCCACCTATAAGACCAGCCTTTCAGCAACATACCTTCCAAGTTCATATTTCTGCCTCACTCTCTTTTTGTCCTTCTTTAGAAAAGTGACTGCTCCTACCACCATGCTAGCAAACAGAGCAGAAATCATAGAACCAAACCAAGATCTCCACCGGCCCAGAAGTTCTTCAAGAGTCATATAAGGGGAGCAAAACACACAAACGCTGAGCGGAGCAGCCATAGCGCAGCAACATCACTCCACAAACTCACACCGAGCAGAGCAGCTACTTTATTATCCTACACCCTGCAATCGAATGACCCTCACATTTTTTTTGGACACTGCCAATGTGATTGTCATATCCATTCAAAATTTAACATTATAATGTGTTTATTTGCTGAAACAAAATCAGATATTACTTCTACCAATGACAAAATAAAATCACTTTGTTATGAGACAGATTCGCTTGTATCTTACAATATAATTTAAAAACAAAGCAAGAATCCTTATGGCGGCAGAATGCGAAGGAGTCCAAGAATCACACAAGTAGGACACCAACTTTATTTATATTTTGGGGTTACCAGGTAAGAACATGTATACCTAAACCTACTATAACAATACTTGAAACAACAAGCTCCCCTTCCCCACACCCTCCCCTTCTCAAAGGGGGGAAATGTGCCATTAGGCCCAAAGGCCATGCTATGTAGGAACGACTTGAATAGCAGGAATCCAAAAGGTTCACGAGAAATCAGATATATTTGGTTCTCTCCAGACATGGATTTTCTCAATGATAAACAACTCTAAAATTAATATTCTCTCTTTCCCCAAAAGAGAGAGGGGGGGGGGGGGGGGGGGTCTTTCAACAACACAAACTTTGAAGGAATTTTTTTTTAAAAATAAATTAAAAAAAAAAAAAAGAAGTTGGAAGCACAAGAATTCAGTTTAAAATGATTTATTTTAAAAGCCAATTGTACCAAAATAATTGGTCAAAACCCTGATCTAAGTTACTGACAGTAATAAGATTGGACATGAACAACCTCAGAGTAAATTTACATGCCACTCCGTATAATTCAAAATTAATATGACAAAGCAATTGTTATATGTTCTAATGACCTGAACTAGATATGCGCAAAATTTTCTCCATGCAATCCCAAACTCTCAGGCCCACATTCATATTTCTGATGTTCTGCTAGAACTACTAGTAATAGAATTGGAAGTAGGACAAGCTATCTCTATTTCGTGGGCTCCTTATTTTATTTTCCTTTTTTGGTTACAATAGAGAGCAATCGACCCTTAGACCTAAAACTACCGAAACCCCGAACCCATAGTACCACCACTAGCCATAAGGGCCAGTGTTCTATGCACTCTATTTGCTGAGTTTAAACATGCATCAATTTTATACAGAGAAATTCTTACCAAATAATTGTGTTCTCCAATTCTTAAGCACAAATAATGAGTTTTTTCATTCGATTAGCCACACCAAGTTCCAAAACTGACAAATATCTCCTCAAATAGGAGATCCATTTTGTGATATTAAATTGGGAACTTAAAAGGCCAAGGCAGAAAATTAAAATTTAGAAAATTAAAATTAAAATTTGGAGCAATGAAAAGAATCCCATATGTAATGTGAAATTCTTTTAACCAATCATCAATTCGAGGTCTATAATCTAACAACTTGAGGGACTTTTGTTAGTTCTCAAATAACATCAAAGGGAAAAAATAAAAATAAAAAAAAAATAAAAATTAAGTGGACAGAGAAATTCACATTATTCAACTTCTAAATGCAACATTCTATTTAACAGTCATCAATAGAATACGAAGAATTCAAAGAACATAATAAACTAATCCAATTAATAGGTCCTATTCTCATGGAAAAATCAGTAAACGGAGTCACTACAATCTCAAAGGAAAAATGCAGTCCTTACATTTAATAGACACCCCATTGGCACATCTGTAAACGCGATGGCTATTGCAGTAAGGGCATAACGCAGCCATAATAGTCGGAATCCCTGGATCCGCAGCACTAGCATTATGTGAATCACTTGCAGCAGTACTATTTTGTGAATCGCTTGCGGCAGTACTCGAAGCTTCCGTTCCTGTTGTTTCATTGCGAGGCGTGCGCGAAGCCCCTCGATTTGACGATTTCTGTGGCCCTTTACGTGAACCTCTCGATGGCCAAGGACCCCATTGAAGATCATAAAGCTCCCTTTTCGAGGGCTCCGATAACACGTCCCACGCCTTTGAAATATGCTTGAATGCACCCTCCGCCGCGGCTGAACAATTCTTGTCTGGGTGAACCATGAGAGCCAACTTGTTGTAACTCTTCTTGATCGTTTTGGCGTCCGCCTGAGTGTCTGAAATCCCAATAACAGCGTAGAAATCGACGGCACCTTTAGATCCCTTTTGCATGGCCGCTACGTGAACTTCGTAAGCGGCTATAAACTTGTGGACGCCGTCAAATTGAGGATCGCGCTGTTTAGCCATGAGGGCTAGCCTCAAAGCTTTTTGAAGGTTTTGGTGCTTGAAATTGTCCTCTGCTGCATCGAGTTATTTCTGTGCCTCTTCTTTGAGTCTCTGTGCAGTGTTTGAAGGCATGGTGATCTGTAGATCGATCAGAGGTAGGATGCAGGAAGCAAACGGAAAAGGAAAGTAATGAAGTGATGGGAATAGGCGGCGTTAGGCGTACATATATGAGGAAGGCCATTACGCGTGTATTTGTTGCTTCACGTGCAAGGTATTGTTAAACCGTTGACATGGATTGGATCCAGTTGTCGTTTGGATGGGATTTTTAGAAGCTAGGGTACGGTATAGGTATGGAAACAAATACGGAATATTAAATTTTGCTTATAGGAAGTGTTGTGTAGACTGGCTTCAAATAGAGTAATTAAGGATTTGTTTTCAAATTTTAAAAATTGGATTACAATGGTCCCCCGTTGAATTTTAAAAAATAAAATAAATAAAATAAGACCCTTACTAAAGAGTGATGTAAAGGTATTCTAATTAAAAATTTTCAAACAATTCCTAACGGTGCTAATCTACTCATTGTGAGATAAACACAATGTTTAGTAGGTTTTCGGATGACAAGCACCCCTGATTTTGGGGGTACAATTGAAGGATTCAAACTTTTCACCTATTATAACCCTATTTTTTACTCTATCTTCTTTTATCACTAGGCTAGCCCTTATGGCTTAATGGCAAACACCCTTAGATTATACAAAAATAGGACTAAACGCAAGCATGAAAAACACAAGGACAGACTTTTTGTAGGTAGAGTTCTTTTTTACCTCTATTCATTTACATTAAGGTAAATTACAGATAATCCTCTTGAAGTATAGGAATGTTAGCAGAAAACCTAGCTCCCTGATGTTCAAAATCAAATAATCTCCTTCCCAAATGTTCAAAATAAATGTTCAAAATGATTTTAAGGAGGATATTACTTGATTTTTAACATCAATGAGATTTTCTATTGATCGTACTTCAAAGGATTACCTGCAATTTATCTTTTCTATTATGATTTGGGGTTGAATTAATTGAATCAAAATTTCATCACTGGGCTTGGTTTAGGGTTCAAATTATTTATTTAAATTAGGTAGAATGTGGAGAAGATGTCAAATCCAATTCGACAAGTTTTGGGTAAAAGTGGGTACGTTCAGGTTCATAATTCAATCAGTGGGCCGGGTGGGGTGCCAATTTGTATCTTGCTCAGCATTGGATGGTGTAGGGCTAGCTGAGATGAGATCAACTTGTTCCAGATTGGGTTTCTGGGCCTGTAGTTCGTACAGCATTGTTGCTCCCCCTCCCACCACCCCCAAACAAATAAAATATAAAAATCGTCAAATATAAAAATTATTCTGTCATAATCTCTGCTTAATAAAATTTTCAGGGTTGTCATATTTACATAAAAAATATAATCATCATATATAAAAATTAAGGTAAATTGTAGAAAACCCTCTTAAAATATGAGAGGGCTAGCAGATAACCCCCTTATGTTTTAATTTTGTCAATATGCCTTTAATTTAATTGGAACACAAAACCAATCATTGATGGTTACCTAATTAGATATGATTTCGATTAGGGTTTTAACAATTTTGGACAACACGAATCCGTAAAAATTATCATATCATAACAATTTAAAGGACAAAAAAAAAAAAAAAAAAGAAACAGAGAAAATTATCAGAATTTAATTACAATAGGCCACACACAATCTCATCCGCAATATGACTGAATGAATTTTCCAATCGTATATCTCAAAAGTAATCACAAATTGTTAAGGAGAGGTAAAAACCCAAATAAACAAATTAATACGGCTTCATGAGCTTCTAATTTTGAAAGAAAAACCACCGTGCCCGTGCCCTAACTTTCTGATTCCGACCCTGCAAACATGTTTGGACGAAGCAGCGAACCCAAACTTGCAGTTTACACATGTAATAGAAACACGATCGCCACATTCTTCAACAAAATTGCCTCCGCAGAAGGGGCATACTGTCTCATCACCACCACTATTATGTGAATAAGCACTTGCACCACTCGAAGCCGCTGCTGTTCCTGATGAAGAACAACTTGGCGGAACTGAGAAACCACCCGATGATGAAGATCGAAACACGAATTTTCTGCAGCAATTAGAGCAGTTGATGGACGAGCAATTCTTGTTCTCGTAATTGCACCATTGATTGCATTTGGGGCATGCCCTTCCCCCATATGTGGCCGACGGTGAAGCCGCTCCCTCTGATGAAGAAGACGATTGTGAACCGTTGGATGGCCTAGGACCCCATCTTAGATCATAATCTTTCCTTTTCGACGGCTCTGATAAAACCTCCCACGCCTCTGAAATAAGCTTGAAAGCACCCTCCGCCGCCGCAGAACCGTTCTTGTCTGGATGAACCATGAGAGCCAACTTGTTGAAACTCCTCTTAATCGTTTTGGCGTCCGCCTTAGCGTCTGAAATCCCAAGAACAGCGTAGAGATCGATGTCGCCGTTGGATCTCTTCTGCGTGGCCAGTGCGTGTACTCCGTAAGCGGCTATGAACTTGTCGAGAGCATCGAACCGAGGGTTGCGCTGTTTAGCCATGATGGCTAGCCGTAAAGCTTCTTGAGGCTTTTGGTGCTTGAAATTGTCTTCTGCTGCATCAAGTAATCTCTGTGCATCTTCCATGGAGCTCTGTGGAGTGTATGAAGCCATGGTGATGTGTGGAACAGAGAAAAGAAGTCGAAGAG
Organism: Liquidambar formosana; assembly: GCA_039720395.1. Classification (NCBI taxonomy): domain Eukaryota; kingdom Viridiplantae; phylum Streptophyta; class Magnoliopsida; order Saxifragales; family Altingiaceae; genus Liquidambar; species Liquidambar formosana. The sequence continues at coordinate 20,030,688 of CM077834.1, read as the reverse complement.
AAGTAGGATGGGGAAAAACGGGAAAATCGATCAAGCGAGAGTAGTGAAGCAAGGTGGGGTTGCAATAGGCGATATATATATATGTGGGCCACATAAACGTAAGCTTCAAGTACAAGCTAGCGTTATGATTTGGCTCTAAACCCTAGGATCTTGATAATTAACACGGTTTGGGCAAGCGTTTTGAGTGGTTTCCCAAGCTAATTGGGATTGGATTTGTTTTGGAAGCCAAGGGTAAGGCATAGATTGGGAAACAAATTTGAAATTTTGCATAAAGTGTTGCTTGGACTTAATGGAATAGACCAATAGACCAGCTACTCCACACGTCCTGAGACAAATAGGGGATTAAGAAGCTGTCTTGATTGTTAAAACCCCAAACACCCCCTCTTTGACACATCACATAAGGTGGGTGCCATTTTCCAATTGGGAGTAGGGCTGTGCAAAAAATCGTCCAATCTGTTAAGCCGAGTTGATTTGTTTCATTTTGCACTAATTTAGACGGTGTGCACAAGTTGGTCCGACATCTTGACCGTCAAATAAAAAAAAATAAAAAAAATAAAAAAGAAAAGAAAAGAAAAAAATAAAAAAGAAAGGATAGGTAGAGTGGTGTGGGTGAATTGAGGGTGGCTTGATTTGGATGGTGGTAAATATATAAAATTATAAAAAATCAATGTTTAGATTTCGTAGATGGTAAAATTATTCAGATTTTAAAGTCCATTGTTCATTTGAGCTCTTGTTAATGGTGTTGTAAACTTTGCCACTTTGGCAAGGTGAGAGATAACTAATAGAAATTAGATATCATCTTGTGGTCTAATTAAAATTTTAAATGCAAAGGCAAACAAAATGAAAACAATTTGTTCCAAATGCTCCAATTATCCAATCATATGTACATTTTCTGTTTCTAGTTTATTCTTTTTATAGATGCAAGGAGGGCCCAAATAGAAAAGGCCTAATCGAATTGAAGAAGTACAACTCGCCTAAAATGTGCCCAAATTGCTTGTTGAAACAGCCTAAAGAAATTAACCAATTTATTGGATTTTAGGACCCATGTTTGGCAGCCATTATAAAAATTTGTAATCTTCTCTTAGCGGGTTGGTTGGTGATTCGTCCACCCCAAAACCACTTCAAACCAACCCGTGCACAACCCTAATTGGGAAGTAGTGCTTGCTTTGATATGGACAACGTTTTAATTTGAGAAACTGCTCCATTAATGCTTTGTTATCGTCACAACCACTATTGTCACAACCGTCATGTAACCACCGGCCACCACCGTCGTTCAGTGAATTCAAATTAATTACAACCACCATCGTAGGCATGTCATAGTGCCACTTTCATTGTCCTATATATCCTGATGAGCACCTCTATTACCAGTTCTATCACCATTGTTTTGACTATTTATAATTATCACTACTTATGTGGATATGGAGCGTCTTACATGAGTCATATATTGGAGGATTAGTCTGAATAGTCTAGGCTAAAACCGGTGACAAGACCCAAAATATCCCTAATCATTAATAATAATAATAATAATAATAAATTGTAATTTTTTTATTTAAAAATCCATAAGAGAATCAATTCTAATCCTATTTGAGTGCATTTAATGACATTTTACCTATATTATATTCCATGAAAGCAAAGTAAGATTTTAAAATCCAAGGTGTGGATTCCAAATTGGTACAAGAGCACTAGCGGCCTAGTGATTCTGAGATGGGGTCTGATGGGTGGGGTGTGGCTGTGTGAATGGTTTAAGGTTTGAGTCCATCTAATGTAACCTTTAAATAAATAAATAAATAAATAAAATCATATTCCTTAATCCTATGTGAGTGCATTTAATGAAATAAGAATAAGAAAACCATGGATATTTGGAAGTTGGTGCCGCATGCTACATTATGGACTATTTGGATAGAGAGAAATAGGAGAACTTTTGAGGGAGGGGAATGGGTATAGGAAGACTGAGATATTGTAGATGGGTCCTATCATATGAAATTAGACCCTATAGGATTTTTAGGATAAATCATATATTCACTCTTGATTTAATAAAATACAACATGTAAGCAATAATTTTTTTGCGAAGTTCAACCAATGAGTGACACCAAGTGACAAAAAAAAAAATCTCAATCACTTTAAGAGCCAAAGCTTTTACCAAAGCAAAGCAAAGCAAAGCTTGTATATCTCTTTGGAATTAGGTGTTATACAAAAAGAAAAAAAGAAAAGAAAAAGAGGATGTAGGTGTTCGCACTAAAAGTGGTATTCTGAGGCCGATGGATTTTACGCGGGCGTGCCAGGGTATGTCTCAACCCAAATGAGTGTGTGCGATCACAACCCCCCACGAATTGTGATTGAAATGTCAAGCGATTGTATGAGAGGAAGGGGTGATTCCCTCCAAGGTCCATGCGTGAATGACAAAAAGAACCAAAAGAACTTGTAATGCATTGAACTGAAATGAACTGAGTTGAAATTACATTACCAAACGTAGTCTGAAAATGCAAATTCCCAAGTGCTTGAACTCAAACTCGAACCGAAAGCAATTACATGAAATTGAAAAGAGATTGTTTGTTGGGAAAGTGTGAAAGCTAGACTAAATTAATCTACTCCTAGAGATAAAGGATCCTGAGAAGGATTGGTGGTTGAGGAACCTTTGCTTCATCTTCATTTCTGAAATTTATAGACAGCAGCCAATTCCAACTAACTGAAATTTTCTGGCGGTTTCCTCTGGCCTGTAAAAAATAACTGTCTTCTCTTAACTGATCGGAAGTTATAAATGAGGCCATGACCTTCAACTGCTATTGTAACTGCTCCACTTCTGTAGAAAACCAGCCCCTATCTCCCCACGATCAGGCCTGCTTCTTGGCATGTCCATAACTCCTATTGAATTCAACCTCTGCCCTATAATTTTAGTAACAACCCATAACTTCCTCATGACCCACTTTCCCTTGTTTTTCTCCACGTTAGCAACAGCCCCTATTTTTCAGCCCCATGATCTGTTTTTCTTCATTTGTGCAGCAGCAGTTGCAAACCAACAAATTCAGCATTTGCAAATTTCTTGCCACTTGTCATTCGGTTATAGGCTAAAGTCCCCAGCCAATAAACTCTTTCTGCCAAAAATTCAAAATTGGCGGAAACAGTAGGTATTCTCATTCCGCTTGGCGGCGTGGGTGAGAATTTATAGCAGCGGTTTTATGGGGATTAAGGGTTTCGAAAATGTCTTCATTTCGAGGAATTAACTTAGCATTTTCGAGGAATCAAAGCTTTTACTTTTCTTTGAAAAGTAGACTACCATTTAGAATGAAACTTTAAAGGAAGTCTGTTCTACTATTTATTAATGTTTGTATGCATTTTGCATAAAGACGTTTTGATGTACAATCATCAAAAAATTACTTTTTTTTTCAAAAGTAGCACTATATTCTAACTATTTTTAACACTAGCATTATGGGAATACTTTTTTCACAAAGATCACTTCGTACACTATGTCACAGGCCACATGCGTATCGTGGGACTCACAACAGTCACGTTGGACAGTGGAATCGCCAAACTGGCTAGTGGTTTCAGTTCTATTAAAAACTGCTAATATGGATGGCGCATTTTATCCTATAAACCAAAGTTAATACCCCCCTTTCTGTCCTTTTCACCCATTTTTCTCCTTTTCACCCTCCACCTCAACGACAGTGACATAGAGAACCAGAGGTTCCTGGCAAACTTGGCCAGCAGTGCAACTACGCCTGCATAAAGAACCCATAAACATGGTCATCATCAACCCACAAACGGACAAACCCATCTGCCCATTACCACAAATCACCATCTGCCAATCGATCACCACAAACCCTTTTACCAGAAAAGGTGGTTTGTTGGCCGCTACCCACGCGTGCGCGTGCGGGCGCACACACACACACACTCTCTCTCTCTCTATGTTCTCGATGAAACCCCAACACCGTTCATCCTAACACCATCGTTTTTTGCCATTGCTGCCCCTCACCAATTTCTTGCCCAGTGAAACCCCAACGCAGTAAGATTCGGATTTGGTGAAGTTGGTTATTTTTACCGCATGGTGTAGTAAACGTAGGATCAATAACATGTGAGTAAGGAGGAAAAATGAAGGGCTGTTAGGCGTTGGGTGTGTTTCCTCCAAAATTTTGATTCTGGAAATTGGGTTGCGCGAACGTGCCAGCCACAAAATTATGACAAAATGTGGGTTCTACCTTGCCTTGAATGGCTTCAAGGACTTTCACTGTAACAAGTAACGAAATAAACAGGAGAATAACAGAAATTAAAGAGAAATGCTTACCACGAAAGAAGCCATTTTCATTGATAACTTCTGAAATTACAAAGATACAAAACGGTGCACACGCCTTTGACCAGAAAGGAGCACACGTTTCTGGGTTTGAAATCCTAGAATTCTAAAAGAAAATGAAAAAGGTAAAGTTCCTGAGAACTGGTTTGTTGATTGATTTTGAAGGTCCTCCTCAAATGGCTGGTCTTTTACTCTTATACATCCAAGTCACTGCCATTCCGCAGAATTCACCCATCAACTGCCCACTTCGACAACCTGAAAGCCCCCATTATTACCAAGTTTTTATAACCTCCCACGATCTATAACTGCCCCGCATATGCAGCTAGTAACGGTTTCATGGTGTAATGGAGATTCAATCTAATAGGAAAACAAATCCCATTACAGCAAAGCTTAATCTGCCATTAATGACTGTCTGACCGATAGCTACTTTTATAAGGTATTCGGCCTTTTAAAAGAATCTTGTAAAGGACTTTATAATTCAAGCCGAATGAAAATTTCCTAGGCCAATTTTTAGGGTTAAACATTGCCCCCCACATTTTACTAAATTATTTTTCAGTAAAAGGTCCTTCCTAATAAATCGGCCTACTTCAACACTTGTCATTTTATATCTTCTCATGACTGTTTCGCCACATGTCAGCTCCCTATTTCTCCTGACATTTTGCCATATGTTATACTCATACTGGTATTTAATCTGACAGCACTAAATGCTTATACATTGAACCACACCGTAACCGCACAGTTCTCCAGGTTTCGTGCATTTCTGAATGTCTTTTCAACTTTCTAAACGCGACCAAGCTTTAAAAACCCTTCATTTTCAGCTTTTTACTATTTCAGAACCATCTGCATCATCTCCTAGGGTTTTCCGTTTCCCCTGTGCTTTTCCACCGCTGCTGTCCTCCATCTCCGGTGTTTTGACGACTTCCTGCAGTTCATTCTAAGTTCAGCAAGCTCCGCATTTCACCCTTTCGTCTTCTCTCACTCCTCCAGCGGTGTTCATCTCGGGTCTGTTGCTTTTATTCTACCTTCCACCATGTCTGACCATATCTCTGGCGATGAAGATTTTTCTGGCAAAGAGCGCCTGGAGAAATTCCTTTCTACTGATCCTGCGGTTCTCAGTACCCAGGTATTTTCTCCTTACGAAAGACACCTCTATACTTTAGGGCCTAGGTTTCTTTCTATTGATGCTGCTCAATCCATTCCATCATTATTTCCAAAGCATAAATCTGAAATTTTTGCCTATGAAAATCCCATCTGTCATTTGAAGGATTTTTTTTCTGGAACTATTAGATGTTGGCCGAGTAGGAATCTGGATTGGAATACATGGTTTAACCGCATTCACTCTTTTAAGGCCAAAGATTGGAAGAACATTGGAATTTATGAAATAATTCATTTCTCAAGATTCCAAATACTAATAAATAGGGAAATATTAGCTTCGGCTTTGAGTTTATGGTCTGTCTCGACAAACACTCTTCACCTAAAATTTGGCATGATGACCCCCACTCTTCTTAACCTTTCTATTTTATTCAGTCTTTGCCCCAATGGAAGCTGGATTAATGCTTCGACTGTTATGCCAGAATATAACCTCCCTCTTCTTTTTAACAAAAAATTTACTTCCTATTCAAAATTTATGTCCCTTTACAAGAAAGAGAGTGGGGATCTTGAAGAGACCGAATATGTTGCTTTTCTTTTGTTATGGATTTGTAAATATCTTTTCTATAACCCTTCCTTCAAAATTGTAAAGGCCGAATTAAAACTTGCCCTTTACCTAGCACGGGGGTGCAGAGTTGCCCTGGCTCCTCTGGTTTTATCTAGCTTGTACAGAGGTTGTTTCAATCTTCTTTCTTATAATTTTCAAACATGGGGGGCCCTCTTTGGATTTTCCAGATTTGGCTTCCCGCCTATTTTCCAGAAATCAGTCCAAGTTTTAAAGATCGGACTGATATTATTTGCCATGGGTTCAAATATTTGTACTTTACCCATATTCCTCATTTTTTCGAACAATGCTTTTCCTTTCTTTATACTTGCCCAGGCCGAACAGCTTCACAATTTTGCCCATTTTTTCCTATTAAGTTCAGCCTAGAGTGGATGAAGATTGTAGTTTCATTCAAGGCCTTTATTGATAGCCTCTAACATTTTTGGCAGAGTGTCTTGACTCCCCATGACCTTCACCATCAGTCTGTTTTAGAGAATTCTGGGAACAACCGATGTGGGGTTGAAATTTATTGCCCTCATTTTGTGGCCAGACAATTCGACCTTGTGCAATCTCTTCCTTTCCCTCTTACTTACTCAGCCATTGAGAACTTTGTTCATTGTATTGTTTTAAAAGATATTGATGAAGTAATAGGAGTAGACAACATTTTTAGATATTTACGATCCACCTTCACAGTCTCCCCATTTTCAAAGAAAACTCCAAAGGCTACTCCTGATTTTGAGCAATTTTGGGCCCGATATATTGAGAGGATTCGGCCTTATAAGCCGTCAATTCTTTTGCCTGAATTCTATATTTCTCAAGATAGCTTGAGCGGAGAAACTGATCGAATCTCTATGCAGCCTGTAGGGTCTAAGCCAAAGGAGAAGAATAAAAAAGGTACTCTTCTTGATAAGTTTGAAGCCTATCAGTCAATTTTAGATTTTGAGAAGTTTTACAAAATTAAATGGGCTCCAAATAATAGATGTATGATAGATGACATAGAAAGGGCAACAATTCAATTAAAAGCCAAAAATTTGACAAGATCTTAAGGAAAAACAAAGATAAAATCCTCAAGGGTCAGAGAATAAATCAAGTCAAGTTCTATTTTGCTTTTGAGAGGTGGTTGTCCAAGCATCGGCCTATAACTCCAACGGCCGAATTTAGGATTGCTGATCTCCTGGAACCTGCCCAAGCTCCTGCCCCAGGAAGTTACTTTAGTGGGCAAAAGAGCCAGTAAAAAATTTCCTAATCATTTTAAATGGATAGTTTGGCCGATGTCAACCTACTCCATAGGTACATTTCCAAATTTTTTCCTAATAAGTACTTTTTCTTTATTGACTTAGTTAAATTTGTTCTTTCTCCTTAGGTGCTCCAAGCTATGAAGAACGGCCTCTCAAACCGCTTCTAGAAATCCTTTCCTCTAATGAGGAAACTGCAAAAGAGCAGACAAAGTGTGGTCGGCCTAAAGCTACGGTCCTCACTAAAGCTGGTCAAAAGAAACAAAAGAAAGGAGATGACTTGAAGAGCTATTTGCCTCAATCTCCCAATCTTAAAAAGGATCAGGAGCCAAATCTGTTCAAGTTTCCAGCTCCTCCATTGCCAAGCCTCAACAGACCGAATCACTCCCACTTCATGAAGAAGTGATAGAGGACAAAGAAGAAGAAATACACCTGCCCGTGATTGATCTCACTGAGAAGACTTCTCAGTCAAATGCTATTCCTGATTCTTTACCAACAATTGCTCCAGCTCCAGCTCCAACCGAACCAAGCAAAATTTCCTCCTCTCTGGCCACTCTGCAAAGGCTGAAGTCTTTGATGAAAACAAAATCAGCATCACCAATGGTCTCCTCTTCGCCTACTCTTTCTAATTCTTCAAAGACCGAGAAAGCGAAGAAAATTCTGAATTCTCTGATAACTTCCCCACTGTCTTCTATGCATGCTCAACAGTCCGTTATTGAATAGGCGGTGAGCATTTTACTCACTGACCCAGACTTCACCCCAGGATTATCGGCTAATCTGCAGGGTTTTAAAGAGCAAATGAAGCCGATCTTTTCTTCCTTCATTTCCATCCAGCATGACAGTAAAGAGAATAAATCTTTGCTTTATAAGGTTAAGTCTCTTTAGATAAAATTGGATAATGGATTCGTTTTGGTCGAAAAACTAGAGAAGGCTTTCAAAACAGGTGAATCAATCATAAATGCCCTTGAGGGCGAAATAAAGGAGCTCGAGAGATAGTTGGTCGATAAGAAGGAAAACTTAGCCAGGGCAAAGGATAAGCAATCTGTTATTGCTGAATCTCTTGACTAACGTGTATCCACTGCCAATAAACTGGTTGAAGAGTTCCAGCTTTATGATGATGAGGAAGTGATAGAGCAAAGGCAGGCCGAGATTGAGAGCAGGCTGCAGGCTGTCGAAGCAAATTGGATCAAAGTGAAAGAATTTCTGACGCTCGATTCCTTTGTCGCTTCTTCAAAAAATCATTGAATATTATTCACTGGCCAATATGTGGCTTTTTAATTTCCTGGGATGTAATTTGGCCATAAGACCTTGCACAATATCTTTCTTTTTATTTTCTTAACAATTCCATTTGGTTCGGCCATGGGGCCAGACTTACAAATTTTTTTTTTTTTTGGATGCGTGAACTAGATGCAATTTTGATATTCGGCCATGTGGCCAGAACATATGTTTATTTGACTTAATGAATGCAAATTTCTTATCTTGATCTACATTCGTACCTATTAATTGCATTTGACATTCTCCTACATTGTAGGGTAATACTTTTTAAGAAAACGGCCATTTACAGGCCGATCATGGATGTCACCATCCATACTTTGTAAGTGGTAAGCACCACCTTTTAACACTTTGAAAATCTTGAAGGGTCTCTTCCAATTAGGAGACCACTTCCCATATTTGGGATCTTTTGAACCTTTGGGTAAGGTTACCTTCCAAACCAACTCATTTTCAATAAAAATTTTAGGCCGAACCTTATTGTCATAGGCTCTTTCAATTTTTCTTCTATCAATTGCATTTGACATTCTCCCACATTGCAGGGTAATACTTTTTAAGAAAACGGCCATTTACAGGCCGATCATGGATGTCACTATCCATACTTTGTAAGTGGTAAGCACCACCTTTTAACACTTTGAATGAAGGATCCCTCCCAATTAGGAGACCACTTCCCATATTTGGGATCTTTTGAACCTATGGGTAAGATTACCTTCCAAACCAACTCATTTTCAATAAAATTTTTAGGCCGAACCTTCTTGTATTATCTTCTCTTTCTCAAGTCTAGCCTTATACAGGCTACTTGATCTGAATTTTTGTTCATACTTGTTCGGCCTCCTGGCCGCAGCATTTGCAACTTTGGCCTCATTAAGGCCTCTTACTTGTAACTCGCCTCTATAAATAGAGACTTCAACATCTCCAATTACAGCTTTCTTTAAATTCCCAGGATCATATTGGGCATCGCCAATTTGTTGTGACATCCTCGACAATAGATTGGGTGGCCATAAATGTCACTGAGATGTTCTATTGGGACTTTAGTCTATCTCTTGACGGCACTAGAATCCAGCTTCCCAGAATAAGCATAAGTCTCATCCTCAGCCTTAGGGATAAAAGAGACCGATTTCACTGCTTCATTTCTCTGTTGAGGAGCCTGCATAACAGCTTTTCCTTTATCCTCTGATTTCTTTCCAGCATTTTCGGTCTCCTCGGTTAAAACATCAAAATCATGCACCTGCAAAACAACCATATTAACTGGAAACTCAAAAGGACATGGATTTTCATCGACTTGATGAACAGTTTTCTCCTCTGGGAATTTCAATTTTTCATTATTAATCAACCTTTGAATGGCATCTCTTAACGCAATACAACTATTCGTTGGATGTGTCCAGCAATCATGCCATTTATAATATTTTTATCTTTCATTTCTTCAGCAGATGGAATTTTTTGCCCATCTGGTAGCTTAATCTGCCCATCTTTTAATAATAGGTCGAATATCTGCTCTGTTTTAGAGAGGTCGAAATCGTATCTCTTATCCCTAAAATTGTTTCCATTTTGGTTACCATTATTTGGTCTCCTCTGGAAATTTTGTTTTAACTCTTGCACCTTGGATTTTACCAAGGCCCTGCATATATAAGGTCGATTAATATTTAATTCGGCTAAAACAATTTCTTCTTCAGTTTCTTCACTTTCTTCCATGGCTTCAATCTGAGCCACCTCCCTATTGGGTTCCTGTAATAAGTTCTCCTTGACGAAACCCTTCTTTGATTCTCTTCTTCGAGAATTCTCTCGTATTTAGACACTGCGGTCACAAGATGGCCTAGGCCGAAAAAGTCTTGACCGATGAACTTCTTCCTATTTTCCAGGTTAAGTCCACTAATCACCATTTTGACACAACCGGACTGTGCTAAATTCTACCTACACCTACATTGGGCATTGCAGAATTTCTGGACAAAGATATCGACCCTCTTACCAGGTTCCTGGCACATTTGGGTTAAATCAGCGACTGTTATTTCGGTCTCAGTCTTGTAAAAGTAGGTATGGAAAAGAGACTCCATTTCCTGTCATGTTGTGATCAACCCTGATGGTAAGTTAATATACCAATTAAAGGCCCAACTAGTTAAAGAACTTGGGAACAACCTCAGTTTTAAATAGCCACTGCTACTTGCTTCACCACATTGGCACGTGAATCGGCCAATATGTTCAAAGGTCGACTATTTATCTTCTCCTGAAAACAATATGAAATCAGGGAACTTGAAACCTCTAGGGAATTCGTGAAGCTGGTCGATATAATCAGAATAAGGGCGACAATAAGCCGTTCTAATTGGAGGTCAACCTGCTCCTATCTACTCCCTAACAATATTGGCAATCTCTTCTCTGAAATTGTTTGGATTATCCCTCAAATTAGTTTGGAAGGTCTGAGTAAGGTCCTCTTGACCAGCATAATTATAAGAGGCTTCATTTAAACCCCCATAGTTCCCAGCCGTTGATCGGCCTGTTCTAATTGGAATATCATTTGGATTTCTAAACATAAAATTGCTATTTCGACTCGGATCAAATGAGTCATTCAACATTTGATTATAAATTTGCCCCCCGGGCGAGGCATAGAATACATTGTCCTCAACTCCACTTGTTCCAACATTCGGTCTGGCTTGACCGAATTGACTTCCCAAATGGATTGAAGTGGGGATCTGCCCTTCAAGCTGAAATATTGGCGGATTCGACCCTAAAGGATCTTGCTTGGGCAGGATGTGTATGTCCCCATACCTAAAATTGTTTGATCCTTCAGCCTTTCGACTGTATTTATTGGATTTTTCATGAGCGTTATTCTTAAACACTGGACCGAGTTTTTCTACCATGTAACTACGTAGTTTGTCCGAATTTTTATTCAGACTTTCACTAATCTGCTGATTAGATTCAACAAACGTCTTCATAGTAAGAGACATTTGTTGCATCATCATCTGAGATATGTCGTGTATCATGGTGTCAAAATTCATTCTGAAAGTAGCCGTAAATTCGTTAGCAACATTTGCATGATCTGACGGTTGGCTTTCCATATTTTCATTCCCTCGAAAACTATCTCCTGGGATTTCCAGATTGTCTTCTTGGCTAGATTTTTGGCCAAAAGTTTCTTTTCCACGTCCTCCACATTTTGATGGCATGATTATTGCAAGAACGAACGTCCTAGAACTGTAAAATAACATGAATGGGGTCCCATCGAGCGTGCCAAAAAGTGTTTCCTCTAAAATTTTGATTATGGAAATTGGGTTGTGCGAGCGTGCCAGCCACAAAATTGTGACGAAATGTGGGTTCTACCTTGCTTTGAATGGCCTCAAGGACTTTCACTGTAACAAGTAACGAAATAAACAGGAGAATAACAGAAATTAAAGAGAAATGCTTACCACGGTGGAAGCCATTTTCATTGATAACTTCTGAAATTACAAAGATACAAAGGGGTGCACACGCCTTTGACCAGAAAGGAGCATATGTTTCTGGGTTTGAAATCCTAGAATTCTAAAAGAAAATGAAAAAGATAAAGTTCTTGAGAACTGGTTTGTTGATTGATGTTGAAGATCCTCCTCAAATGGCTGGTCTTCCACTCTTATACATCTAAGTCACCGCTATTCTGTAGAATTCGCCGATCAACTACCCACTTCGACGACCTGAAAGCCCCCATTATTACCACGTTTTTATAACCTCCCACGATCTATAATTGCCCCGCATATGCAGCTGGTAACGGTTTCATGGTGTAATGGAGATTCAATCTAAGAGGAAAACAAATCCCATCACAGCAAAGCTTAATCTGCCATTAATGACTGTCTGACTGATAGCTGCTTTTATAAGGTATTCGACCTTTTAAAAGAATCTTGTAAAGGACTTTATAATTCAAGCCAAATGCAAATTTTCTAGGCCGATTTTTAGGGTGTAAACAGGGTGTCAAATGCATCTCTCGAATTTCAGCCTTCCATTTCTCTTCTTTATCATGTATCATCGATCCTACATTTACTGCACTATGCAGTAACTTCACCAAATCCAAATCCAACGCCATGCGACCTTTGGGTCTTTGTTTTCTTCTGCTATGGGTATATGCATCATCTCAAAAAAAAAAAAAAAAAAAAAAAAAAAAAAGGGCCTTTTGTAGATAGAGTGAAGAGAGAAGGGCTTTTGCAGAATAGGAGAGAGGGACATAAAGAGAATAAGAGAGGGTTTATGAAGGAAAAAGGAAAAATAAAATGAAAAAATAGATGAAAAAAGAGAGATGGTAATTGATTGTGGAGGCAGGTGGGCTTTGGTGATGGTGTTAACACCAATGGAATCGTTGTTGGAGCTAAGACTGGTGGTTTCACCACTAGAGAAGGCGTCAGAAACGCAGGAGCATGGGCTGGCGGTGTAGTTGATTGGGGATGATGCTGGTATTGATTCAGGCGATTGTGTGAATTCGGAATCCAAGAACAACACCACTAGCACCAAAGCCATCACGCTCGTGTATGCCATTTTAGAGAGAGAAAGTATAAACAAACTAGAAAGGAGGTTATAGAGGGAGAAAATGTATAGACAAAAGAGAGAAAGAGAAGACAGAGTGGATAATATTTCATAATAGTACGGAAGCCACTAGTCAGTTTGGCGGTTTCATTATCTAGCGTGGTTACTATGGGTCGCACGAAACGCATGTGGTGTGTGACATTGGGTACAGAATGCTCTTTGTGGAAAAAGTATCCCACAATGCTAGGGTTGGAAATAGTTAGAGTAATAGTGCTATTTTTTAAAAAAAAGTTTTAAAAAATGGGTTATTCACCAATTAGTATTATTAATTCAACCCCTAGTTTCGATCTAATTCATGAATTTTAGAATGGCTCGATTTTGGGATGACTTTAAAACTTGTCTTAATGTGTAACAACTAGTGATAGCCGTCAAAGAAGTTGGACGAAAGACCCATGTGACCGCAAATGGTTGTTTAATTATGTGGCGATGACGTGACTCATTGCCACACATTTCTCGTCCAATGTTGGTCACGCGAGGTCATGTGACTTCACCCTCACTTTATGCATTCAAATCACGTCGTCTTAAACATATTAGACAGTTACAAAATACCAAATCACGATTTTGGGGAAGGAGATTGAAACCCCAAAATCATACCACTGTTGCTCTTTTTCGAAAGACTATCAAGTACTGAAATCTCAGGCTCAAATGTAACCACCAATTTTATATTTCTCGTCCTCCTTTTTGTGATGCCCCCACCATTTTTACAAAACCCTAGCTTTTTCCTAAACCGGTCATCAAATTTTGAAAAGGAATGAAAATGGTAGCTTATATAGAGATGTAGTCAATAATGTCGAGTTATAGAAATTGTAACTTGCATTTTGCCCTTTTAATTTCATATAGTCATATGTTCTTCTTCATAGATGGATGTTCAAGGCGCAAACCAATGCTATTGTGGATCAATGGCTAAAATGTTGGCATCATGGACTGATCGTAATCTTGGGCATAGGTTCCTTGGTTGCTCGAAGAATCATTCCAATGGTTGTATCTATTTTATATGATTTGATCCACCAATGTGCTCTCGTGTACGTAGGACAAATCATTCCAAAGTTATTGTGAAAGATTGAGCAAAACCGACGCAAAGAGAAAGTGTATTGGATCTGTATATATAATATTGTCATGATTGATTATTACGGTTGTTATTATTGTGGGGATGTTGCAACACCTATATTTTTAAATTATAGTATTAAACGTTTAATATGTATTTGAGTTGTGTATTAATTAAATTTTGTTGGAGATGGCATGAATTTGATTTTAGACACATGTACATGTTTATTTTATGTTTAAAAGTTATGGGCATGTTTATTTGATGCCAACTCCAGGCACAAAACCATGCGTATTATGGGGGCATATGAAATTCAACCTCTGTTATCCTCATATATATCATTTTTTTTTTCTTGGGGGTAAGTCCTCATATATCATTTCAATATGTATTTGAGTTGTTAAGTAATTAATTAAAGGATAAGATTAGCCAAACATTGATTAATTCAACTTGGGGTGCATTTGGTTCAATAAATAGGAGCAATATGCGGATATTAAAAAAAAATAAAAACAATACAAATAGAAAATTAAAAAAAAAAACCAAAAAAGAAAAAAGAAAAAAGGGGGAAGGTATTGGATTTGGGGTTCAAAACCAAGCAAGAGGGGAAGAAAAAAAAAACAAAGGTGTTTCAAAGAAGGGCACGATTATTTGCACTACGGTTTTTTTAAAATTTTTTTTACACATACCATTTAATAATTTATTATTATTATTAATCTATCCTTGAGTAAAATGACAGTTAAAGATAAAGTGATTTGAATGAAAACACAAATTTTCTTTAGACACCCATTACACATAACTACAATAATGAAAACCCATTCCCTCAAAAACATTTGCTTCCTCCATTTATATATCCTTACTCTCTCACAAACTCTAATCACTGATCTATAATATCTCTTAAAACTTAACTATTGTTCTTTTTTTACATTTTTTTGAACAATGAACGAGCAAATGGTCAATTAAAATGCTTATAGTGATGAAAAAAAAATATTTTTTCAATAGAAAGTTGTTATTTTTGTTTGTGAATCATATTTTGTTCAGGTTTGGTATACAGAACAAACCTAAAATGTTTAAATTGTTTCAGCTGAACATTTTAAAAGTGTTCGGGACATACCAACTACAATTTTTTTTGTTTTTTTTTTTTTTACAAGTGTTCAGTCATAATATATTAAACAAATACAATATGTTTAGATCAAATGTATTGAACTTTTTACCCCATCAAGAGAAGTTGAGTTTCGTTTGTAAATCACAATTGGTTCAAACTTGATTTACCAAACAAATTTAAAATGTTTAGACTATTTCTGATGAACATTTTAACGTTGTTTGGAACATACCAACTAATTTTTTTGCAATTATTTAGTCATAATGTATTAAACAAATACAATACATTCAATTTAAATGTACTGAACTTTTTGGGTTTACGGTTAGGGTTAGTTTAGGTATTATGAAATGTGTAAAAGGTAAAAGAGCGATTTTTAAAATTAAAAAGTGTGCATACAAAGCAAGTGTGTATATAAAACACAAAAAAAAAAAAAAAAAAAAACGTGGTGTAATTAGCTGCTCCCTGCAAAGAAATCACAACCAACCAATACATTTTAGTAAATGAGAAATTTAATTTTTTGCATCGCTTCCACTAAGAAGAATTGCATATAGAAGTTCGTTCCATGTATCAGGAACACCAGCAAGACACCAATGGCTACAGTCATTGCCCTTTTCACCATCAATTCCATATAGAGATGGGTGTCCATCTTTTCTCAGCTGTGATAGTGTCGTTACATCAAGCAAACTTACAGGCTTGGACATTTTACTCAATACTTCCTTCACCACAGCTACTGGTGGCGGTGAACCTCCGGGATACATTGAGCCGTTTATCGGTTGTGTTTGTCCCTTGCAGGTTGTTGACTTCGTCTCATTCCATTCCATACCACTGCTCAATCAGAGATATTATTAGCAAGAAATTAATAAAATAATGGAAGAAATTAATTGGTAATGACATAAGTACCGATACATATACTATGAGCTTTGTATAGTTCATTTTTATTTTTTATATATAAAAATTAAAGTTTTTCAAATATTTGATATTTATAGCTTTGAAAAAAAAAGCTAGGCCATTTCAGGTTATCGTACAATATACTTTGGGTGGTTGAGAATTGATCCCAAGAGAAAAAAAAATTATTATGAAACGAAGGGAATATAAACAAACAAATTAAGACGAAAATTAAGCTAACATAGATTCATTGACTTTTTGAGGAGGACAAGAATTTTGAGACCACCTAAAAAGAAAATAGGGACTATTATTATGGGACGAAAAGAGTATAAGCAAACAAATTAAGTGTTCAAAGCAGCTAAGGATACTTTTATCTAGCACTGTATTTTTTATTTTTTATTTTTTTTATCTTATTTAAATTTATTAGCTTTGATAATATGTAAGATATTCCGTACGATTATAATTGTCTATAGGCAAACAGTGTCAGCGTGTGAAATATCATGCGCCCATGCATATGTGTCATTCATGATCATTCGGGACAGTTGGACATCATGCACAAAAACAATCCCATTTATTTTATTTTATTTTGCTAAGGGCTTACTGGTAATGAGTTGGAGAAATGCCCTGAAAGAACACTTTGGTGGTGGCAGGATTAATGTTGGAATCCACCCAATTTGACCAAGTAGTTAGTCCCTCCTTAAAAGCAACCAGACGATCCATGTCCTTGTATATCTTGTCTCCTTTTTGAATGTAGTCCCATCTGAAAATCAAGAAAAAATTTCTTGATTCACCAAAAAAATGTCACCAAACTACAAGTGAGCTTAAAATTAAAGTAGCATATCTCACGGTTGGCTGCTTCCTTGATGGATCCACCAATGCCAGGTATTGAAGATGAGCATGTCAACCCCTTTCCATGAATTTCCATTCTCGATGGAGTCCAGCTTTAGAACCCTGCCCATCTTTTCTTGGACCAGATCAACCAGAAATTCATTTCTTGATAACATTACAGAAATGCCGTACTCCTGCACAATCTCATGTTTACTTGCTTACTGTCTCACACTGGCTTGTGCGTGTCGCTTTGTAATAATGTGTATTTACGAGCTTCCTAGTATATATATATATATATATATACAAAGGTGATCCCATCAGCACGTACTGATATAAGTTACATCAGCACTATGCATTGGGGGTTGTACCCCTTGCATTGATTCAATGCACCTCATATCCTACTAATGCACAATGTACAACTCCCAATGCAGGTTTTGATATAAGTTATATCAGCACGTGCTTACCTGATCATCATCCTATATATATATATATATATATATATATTTTGCATTGACATGTCATTGTTATATCACCAATCGCATCAGGTTGAAGAATAATACTCTCATCTGTTTCTAATTGATTGTCTCTTTTGAGAAAAAAAAAAAAAGAAAGAAAGAAAGAAAGAAACTTTTTTAAGAGACTATCAAATGCTTTCACATCAACATATATATTTTAATATTTCAATTTTACTATTCAGTGTATAAAACATTGGGGAAAAAAAAAAACCATTTTAAGAGTATTTTAGGAAACGTAATACTCTGTAAAAAGAATCATTGACTTTTTGAATTTGACAATAGTTTTGAAACATCCTCCCCCAAAAAAAAGTAGGCCTATAAATAAGATCGAAGGAAGTAATAATAATAAAATACTATTTGTACAAACTCTTTTCACCAACTCTCCACACCAATTTCTATGACAAATGATGTAGAGCACATTTCTTTTGATTGGATTGATGTGATGAAGTCAAATTATCTGCTAAGTGAGTTGATATAGAAAATTGATAAATCTAGTATTACTCTAAAAATAATAATAATAATAATAATAATAACAAAAAGATTAAATTTGCAAATAAATGGAGAAACCCACCGGTAAAGTAAATGCATGGCCACCAATAGTGAAGTTTGATTGGGGCACTGTAGCATGCAGCATGCATGCGAGCGACTGCCACTGATTGACACTCAGAGAGTCCCCAACGAACATTATTTTCTTTCCCTTATACGTCCTCAAGAAATCCTGGCCATTGAATCTGCCCAACAGCACACAAAAGGGATAGGTCTAAATTAAAGGCCATAGTTCCGTTCACGTAAAATAACCAACTTTGTAGTGAGAAAAGATGATACGCAAATTACATGATGGACTAATGCTACGTACTAATTAAGTGTACAATAGCCTGCCGTTTTAACAGAATTTGGATTTGCAGCTTGGCCAAGTCCCGTGCTTGGCACTTGGATGCAATGACACATCATCCAGTAAACATCATAGATCTGTAGTGCTCATTGATGTGTGATGCATCTAAGCGCCAAGCAGCGAATCCAAGTCCTGCTTTAATAACAGTCCATTAGGTTTGTAAGATAATTCATAGCAGGTAAGCATGAAGAGAAAGGTATGAACTCATCATCAACTATGTTCCACCTTGGTAAAACATGGCTCGACTTTATAGTAATAACATTTAATTTTAATCAAGTACTTAATTGTTTTTACGAAAATTATAGTTATAACATAACTCAATTTTATACTCTTTCTATCCTACAAAAATCATCTTTCCTTTTTTTACCATCCCAAAATGTTTGCTTGTTCATTTTAAATGAGTCAAGGTATAAATTAATTTAGCTTATCTTATAATTCTGCGTGTTACACTAAAAATTACGTTTGAGCATTGGGTTTTGCTATTTGGATCGAGTTAATTTGATATTGTATGCATCAACTCTCTCCCAAACAACAAATTCAGAATTAATTACTGCTTGTGAGAGAATTGCTAATAAAAAATTTGATCAGCATATTATTTTCCTAAAACGCAAAGGAAAAGAATAAAACCAGATCGAGATGTCAACGCATTAATTGCACATTCCTTAATAGGTATGTTGTTTTTAGAGTGAATTATCTTTGTGCAACAGAGAGAGTAAATGTTTATGAATGAACATAACTCGATTCAATTGGCATTCTCAATGAGATCTTTAGCCTAATTAAATGTACAGATTGTATAATTTTTTATTTTTTATTTTTAATTTACCAATACGGATATATCTAGACCTTCAATTAGATTAATACCCAAAACACGGCTAGGAGCACAAATTGAATTATATATGCATGTCCCGTATGTAAGTCTGGCACATTGCTAGCAGTGCAGCATGGTATCATTGGTGGCAAGAAGGAACATGAATACCTTGGCATTTCACACGCAGTGGGCTTCCATCTGTATTTGAGGTAGAGTTTATCTGGCCGTCCGTTCTTCTGGCAGTCAAATTGTTTCTCGACGAACGGACAAATCGATGTGTCATAAAGAGGATAAGTATTATCATATATCCAACTCCCTTGGAAGAAATCACAGCCGTCCAAATTTAATCCTCCAACCTCATTAAAATGCTCCACTTTGGCCTTGGATTGGTGAGGACATGAAATCAGAAAAATAGCCAAAGCAAAAGAGCAGAAGCTATGAATCCCATACCCCATTTGTGTGTGTTTGTGTGTGTAAGAGAGAGAGGAGAGAGAGAGAGAGAGAGAGAGAGAGGATAAGGAATGTGATGTGTTGACAAATGAATGTAAGAGAGATAGTTTTAATTTATATTCCACATAAGAGTTTGCTGAGACTTCTAAATAAGTGTATCCGTGTGTATATAATCGTCTAGTGGGGTTCACTTAAATTTCATCCTTCTAAGGAAAGTTTAGCTTTCTACTTTACTCAATTAATATTCTGTTTGGTTCACAAGAAAATGGAGAAAAAAATTCTTTAATTCTAACACTTCTTTTCAAGTAAATGAATCGTGTGAGTTTCTTGGAGTAAGCATTGCAATTAGCAAAGGAGGAGTGAGCATGAATCAGAAAGAAACCGTACAAGGTAAATATTGATGGGTGACCCGTATTGCTTCAGGTTTACTGTGGGACCCAACCCAACCCTCCCTTGCGTCTATACTAAAAACCCATGAGCAATTGATCATGACAAGTCTGTGTAATAAGTTTTTAAATATTGGTTAATTAATGACTTTGCTACAAATTAAAGTTGTGTAAAAAGTAAAAAACCAGGATTTGGTAAAAAAATAGAGACGAAACCAATCTTAGACTACACCTAAAAAATTTCTAAGAAAACTAGATTCTCAAATTTGATTGCTCCTTATTTTATTGTCAAAATTAAGGTAAGAAATTAGTAACTTGATTTTCTTCTCTATAAAAATGGTTTGTCCTTATATGCATACCAGCCACTTTCTGAACTAATATTAATGCAATAATTTAAAATATTACTATAAATTTTCCAAGGAAAACTCTATAATACTTTTTTTCCCAAGATAAAGATATTTATTCGAAAGAAACAAAATCATGGCATATAGCCTACATTAGAAACTTAATCAAAGCTATTAATCACAATGATTGCATCACCTTCCAAATAAATTCTATTTATCTTTTTTTCCTTTACAAGAAGAAGACCATTTCTTAAAGCAATAGCTTCCATTTTAAGCATCGTACCCTCATCATCATCATCCAACCAAGGTGATTGTTTGATAATAGACTTATCATAACAATCTTGATCTAATGATAAAACATGCCATTCTTTCTTTATTTTTAACTCATTAAAGTTTAATTTGAACAATCTGTCATGAACCACCTGACCATTTCTTAAAGCTATTACCCCCAAATCTAGTGCATGGCATGTCCTATTCCAATAGGGGTGTGGGATTTGCAGAGGTCTTGTTTTTAACTCCACATGAGTGCGTGTGTAGGTGTATATATTCTCTTATCGTTTGGCAAAAATAAATAAATAAAGAAATTCTGAAAAAAAATTTGTAGCTCTCTCAATTATTATTTTTTTTTAAAAAAAAAAATTCAAAAAAATCATTCCTAAAAAAAGTATCATTTTTAGCACATTAGATTCGCCGGAGTAAGTTAGATATTCTTTCAATTGTCTTTTTCAATTTTCCCTTCCCACTATGTATACTTCTTATAAATATTATCCAACGTACTAATCAATCATATTATTCTCATTCTTATTAGGAATAAGACGAGCTCCTTTCATGATATTTCAAACATCTCTAACAAATCTACAAGTCATAAAAATATGATTTTGATTTTTAGCAAATTCATTACACAAGGGGCAATTAGGATCAATCTTAAATTCTCTATGAAACAAAATTTTTCTCAAAAGAAGTTTATCTATCATGCATGAATTGCCACATAAAACTTTAAATTTTAGGTGTATATTGCAAATTCCAAACCCAACGAATATTATTTCTATACAACGAATTAATGACCATGATTTTGAGGAGAGTGTTTTGAAAATTGGTCTAGTCCTATACATTGGTTGGATCAAACGGGGCCAACTAGTAACTGGGCTTGGTCAATTGGCTCAATAAAAAAAATAATTTTTTTGGGTCTAACAATATGAAAAATAATAAAAACCTAAAAAATGCTTGTTCAAGATTTCGAACAAAAACTAATATGGTAATAGCCAGATTCTAATTAATTTATTTTACTTATTATAATTACTATTATTTGTATTGTTTCTTGTGTTGGTTATGACATGATATTTTTATTTCTAATTTTTGTTTTGAACATGGCTTATAGATTTATAATTTATGATATTTAAATAAAAGGTTTTCTTAACATGTGTCTTAAGGGCACATATTAAACTGCGTTTAATAATCCAATCATTATATGGAAAAATGAGTTTTCACAGTTTTTCAAACATTTTTATATTTTTCCAAGCAACTTTCACCATTGACAATGCATTTTCATCATTTCTAATGTAATGATTAGATCATTAATTATAACATAGCATGTGCCCTAAGGGCATACGTTGAGAAAACCCTTAAATCAAAGCATGAATGTTAAAGCTTTATTGGTTTGTGTGACAAATTACATATCCCATTTTGACTCTTATGTTAGATTTTGTATTAAAAGTTGTTAATTTTATTTCGTTTAATTTAGTGTGTTGGTTTATTCCGTGTACATACGATCGCATGCCATCTGGTGGGAGGTCAAAAGAGAAACCGCAATCTTAGACCGCGGTTTGCCGACGTAGATGGCGGTTTGCAAACCGCTATCTTGGACAGCGGCTCGACAGCGGTTTATAGCCTTATTAAAACGCTGCGTTTTGGAGCTCGTGTAAAATGAACATGCCTACTGGTCCTCGAATCTCGATCTCATCCAGATCTCCTCTTTCGCTCCTCTCTCTCGCCGACGCACTCTCCGGCAATCTAATACGTCCGTCGACGACGTCTCCGCCTGTCTCGCCGACCACGCAGCATTTGGCACCCGATCCAAGTAGTTCTCATTAGTCTCTCCACGCCATCTCCCATGAGGGTCCATCTCCGGCGCTATCTACTCTCCCTTCTCTCTCGACGCCATCTCCGACGACGTCTCCGCTCTTCTGCCGTTCTGAAACCCAGGTATGTTACTGTTTTCACCTTCACATAAAATCAATTTTAGAGTTTTTGCTTCTTGTAAACCCAAATATTGGGATTGGTTTTTGTTCCATATACAATTTCAGCTCTTTATAGGTTTTTTTTTTTTTTTTTTTGGGTGAAGGTTATGTGCTTTCTGGAACATCTTCTGGTCTGGACACTTTGCCATATTTGCTCCATTGGCAAGCTTTAATCAAATTGGTTAGTGTTCCAGTTTTTGGATTTTGCAATAATATAAATTTATTGGCTGCTTGCTTTCTCTTGTACGTATAATTGATTAAATTCGTTTGTGTGCTTAATTGTCCACCACAAGTGAAATGTTTAGTTCACTCAAGAAGTCTCAAATGCTTAATTGTTGTTCATTATGTTGGAATATGTTACAAGTTTATAGCCTTGTGTCCTCATAGCTGCCTGTGCTTTTAAGTTTTGCTTTGAAGGAATATTGTTTTTTGTTTTTTATTTTTCATTTTTAAAACGTATTGTGGATGTATATAAGTATAGGACAGTACTTGGCTCCGCACAGATGAGTGCCTCCCTCCCACTCATATTATGCGACGTGTCATAGTTAATTTTAAAAAATATGAATACGTGGACACGTGAATACAAATATATAGACACATATTCATATTCATTTTGTCACATAAACATATATACATGAACACGTGGATGCATGTTTGTAATAACATAACATGGGGATATATGTATATAATCAATTCTCATTTATTTGTTAGACATATGGCATAATATGAGTATCTGGGATGAGGAGTTGCTCCTCTACTGTGAGGAGCCAAGTATTATCCATAAGTATATTGATTATTAGGGTTGTGGTTGTCTTTTTCCAAAAAGGAACGCCCAATTGGAAACCACAATTTTGGACTGCGGTCTTAACTGTGGTTTTAGAACCCCAATTGTAGATTGCGGTTTTAATGTTTATCTTTTAAAATTTTCATTTGGTACCCCATATGGCTGTATGGTCGTTTATATGTGGAATAAAATTCCCAACTCGTTTAGTTTTAGATTTTTTTTTTCCAAGGCCGTATATTTACTTGTCAATTAATTATTGTTGTTAGTAATATTTAAAGCTGAGAACTGCTACATAAGAGGAAAGAAACATGTTGAGGCTGTAAGAGGATTGACGTGTCATGACACGTTAATTTCAATAAACATTGTTAATAGATAACAGAGCTTCAAATTAGGAAATTATGAGGATGCCCCTCCCTAATTCAATGCTAATTTTGCTACTCTCTTCAAACCTAACACATTAGCCAACTCCCAAGACAGCAAAATGCTATCCCAACTACTCTCGCATCAAAATATCTAGTCAACCTAACTTAGAAAAGCAAAATCAAGTTAAAGCTTGATTTTGAGTGTTTATTTATTTTTTATTTTTTATTTTTTTTTAACTTGAACCTAGTTAATCTAACAAAAAACTAGAAAAACTTGAAGTTATGAAAAATCAAGTTAAAATAACTTAAAATCAACTTAAACATAACTTTCGTAATCTGCAAAATTTAAGTTAAAATTATTTTTAATTTCAAGATAAATTCCAGATTTCAAGTTGTTTTATTTTGATTTTAAAAAAATCAACCAACTTGATTGAACTAGCAACACTAGAAAAAAAAAATGGAAAAAAAAAAGATGAGGATGATGATGATGATTATGATGATGAAGAAGAAGACCACATCAGTGAGCCATGGGTGGATTTGCGCTTGGTTCCTCTTCTCTTCAAGCTCCTTTGCCGTGTCATATGATGCGTGCAAATCCAAAGAACACATAATAAAGCAAAAGAATCCCAGTCCAGATCCCTAACCTCTTAAACGATGCTTTATCGATCAACCCAAGAATGAAAATGTTGATAGCTATTGATGTTGATGGAAACCATGGCTCCGAACCCACCGTTCTCGCTTAACCCCAAGCCAAATCGGTAGTGTAATCACATACTTTAACCTAAACATCGTTGCTGGATATCGAGATGGAGATATGTTGTTCAGCTTCTTGCTTCTCGGTGTTGAGTTGAAATATGAGTGAGGGAAAATGAACGGTGAGAGAGAGAAAAGTAAGTTGGAGAAGGAGATGTCGTGGGTTTGCTGGGCATGCCTGGATGAGAGAGTGTAGTTCATCAGCAATTGGTTTGGGTGCCTTCGTTGGGTATGGAGAGAGAGAGAGGGGAGAGAAGGGAGAGACAGATAGAATGGAAGGCTTCTTCAAGAATCTTACTCCTTTCTTAAAATTTTTAATTTTTTCTTTGGTAGGTTCTATATTTGACGATGATGCATATCCATTCAATTTTTACCCCTTGGTGAACATTCGGCCCACACAATTCGGTCCACTAATAATTTTCCTTATAATTGGGTTTTAAAGTCATAAGGAAAATGATTATTAAAACGAATTATGTGGTTTAGACGTGAGTCGATGGTAAAAAATAAATAAATAAATAAAAACTCTAAATCAAGTTAATTTGACTTCATTTTGCCTTTCCGAGTTGTTAAGTGGATATTTTAATGCAAGAGTTGTGGGGATTGCATTTTGCGATTTTGAGATTTGGTTGATGCATTAGGTTTGAAAAGAGCGGCAAATTAACGTTAAAGTAGAAAAGGGCATTATCGTAATCTCTATTTGAAGCTTTGTTATCTATTGATAATGTGTTTTTGAAATTAATGTGTCAAGAAGCGACACGTTAGTCTTCTTACGGGCTAGGTGTGTTTCTTCCTCCTATGTAGTAGTGCTCCAATCATAATGATGAAAAATTTATATATACAATTAAAGATTTAAAAATTTATCATGTTGGGTTTTCGGGCTTTTAATGTTGTTCTTGATTAGGATTTCCAAAAATTTTGATAACAAAGCTTGTTACATATTTAATGCTCCATGTAAATTAGGCTCTAATCTATGAATGTTGGTCGTTAATCATAGTTTTTGCCAATTGTAGTCTTTCAAGATGAGATCATCAATTGAAAACAATCGTGATCGTTCACATAATTAATGATTTCAAATCTCTCAAAATGGGACACAATTCTTCTGCTTTTACCCAAAAAATTGAATTTTGAATCATATTATCATATCTCATCTTAAACCTCTCTCCTAAGTCCTATCATGTGCTTCTTTTTACATTCAAGTTTGGATAATACTTGCCTTCACATTGGTTTGGAAAGACCTCCTCCTTACCTACACTCATAAAACACAATTTGTATTTATTTTGCTCAATGAATACCAAAAGAAAATGGCTACAAAAAATCCATTCACGCAAAGCTTAATATTTTAGAAATAAGTAAATAAAAGAAATAATACATTTCAAAATTACAAATCTAGACACAAAATTTGCTTCCACCCTCAGTTTCATATAACTTTGTCTATGTAACAAAACATTACACCAAAGCTAAGTCACATGATTCTTGTCTTGGGGCCAAGGCAAAACATTTTTCCTTTTTTTTTTCTTTTTTTTTTTTTTTTGGATGAAAATGATAGAACTCTCAATCCAAAAACAAAAGAAAATATATAAAGCAATTCGCTAGTCCATGAAAGATATCCAAGAGATCGCAGAAAGAATATACTTCAGACATCTAGTAACATATAGTACATTGATAGTTCTTGTCTTGAACTCTTGCATCTGTGTCATCGAAGAAATGTGCCAGCTAGGATGTAGTCTAAAGTTTAGTTGAGAACACTGAACTGAAGAGTAAAGGGCATGGGGGTGGAGAAACTTCAAGAACGCCTTCTAGCATTAGGGTGACCGCCCTCATGGAAGGTCTCAACAATGGGTCATCCTGCACACACCAAATAGCCACCATAACCAACTTCTCCAACCTCTTCAAATCACTTTTCGCCTCTTCATCTCCCTCCACCAAATTATCCACTCTCCCTTTTCTATAGCAATGATAAGCCCACTCCCCTAATATCGCCTCTTTCTCCATCTCCAATTCCACACTTTTCGTACAACAAATGATCTCCAACAACACAATTCCAAAACTGTAGACATCCACCTTCGATGTAACTGGTGTGTTTCTGAACCACTCTGGTGCAACATACCCTTTAGTCCCTCTGATGCCCGTGATGGTCTGTGTATGATTGTTTATCAGAAGCTTTGCTAGTCCAAAGTCAGAAATTTTTGCTGTAAAAGAATCATCCAGGAGTATGTTTTGAGGCTTTATGTCACAGTGGATGATTTGCGTGCTGCATTCTTCATGCAAGTACATGAGCCCTCTCGCAATCCCAAATGCAATCTGCATTCTTTGATGCCAACTTGGCCTTATAAGTCCAAAAAGGTTGCTTGATAAAGAACCGTTGTGCATGAACTCGTACACCAAAAGGCGGTGATTACCCTCCTCACAGTACCCGAGTAACCGGACCAGATTCTTATGGTGAGTTTGCCCAATCACCTTCACTTCAGTTTTAAATTCCTTCTCCCCGTCTTGCATCATCTTGTCTAATTTCTTGACAGCAACATAGTTTCCAGATCCTGATGCCAAAACCCCTTTATAAACGGTGCCAAAAGCTCCCCTACCCAATTCTTCTTTGAACCCATTTGTGGATTCTTCGAGATCTTTGTATGTAAAACTACGTAGATTGAATTCTAGATCTCTTGCAGCTGGGGATTGGTAAAAGTAACGAAGCCTTTTGTGGAGCAAGCAGAAAATAAAGAGAAAAATTGCAGCCAGACAAAGGAAGTTGAAAAATACAGAGGTACCTAGGAAGACTGAGAGGATTAAAATTTCTTGGTTTTGGTTATCTTTGCCTGGATTGGGTTGATGCTGCGAAGAAATATTTGACTTAAATACTTTGATAAGAGCTTTTCTATCAACGGCAGTCTGGTTCCATCTTCCATTTGAAAGTGGTAGCCTCTTCTTCCAACAGGTTCCTATTCCGGTGCTTGTGTATTTTGGGTCCTCGATAATGGCGACCGTACAGTAGCAATCTTCCAGGCAAGAGTTTCTGCACTCGTATAATGTGGAAGGTCGTAGCATTTCATAAGCTGCACGAGGCCAATCAGCACCGTGGATTTCAATGAAGCGAAAACGATCCTTGTCAACGATGGTTCCCTCCTGATTGCATTCTAGTGCATAGTATGCATCTTGTGGTTTACAGCCACCGTACTTGTTGTTTGGATCCAACAAAGTAAAACCAGGAGGGCAACTGCAGTGAGGCTTCCAATCAGGGCGACGTTCACAAATGCTATTATACCCGCAAACGCCTGCTCCCAAAGAATCGTACATACTCAGGCAGATGTTTACGGGAGTGACCTGTGTAATAGACCAGCTCTCATTTCCATTAGAAGTCTTCGGGTGAGAATACAGGGTGAAAGTCCCATCGAAATCGAGTGTTGCCCTGTGGTAGAAATCTCTGTTTTCCGCCGAGCTCCCTGGCATAAGGATGTTGAAATCCCCAAAAAGGTTTGTGGTGTGCATGTAACCGGACTCATTGAAGACCACCTGAGTAACATTCTTTGCCAAAACATAATAAGCTTCATACGCATTACCAGTGAACATATCCATTTGATTGAGAATCAGATTGCCATCGGGAAGCAAACGGAGCTGAAATTTCCCCCTCGTGTAATTGTTTTCCAATATGGTAGACGTAAGAATGCTTCCAACACCCAAAACTTGGGTCGGTAAGATGGTATTGGTTGGATCCTTAAAGCTCTCCCATAAGATGTTGGAATTTCTACTTGTGATCACAAAGTTCCCAGTGTCGAGCATAGCCCCTTGCATCACCAGAGTGTTATTGATGTTCTCTGTCCTCCATAACGTCACCCAACCACCGGGAGCTTCGAGCATGAGTCCACTGGTGGTCAGCTCAACTTTGGATTCGCTGTCAGCCAGGTAATTTCCATTTGCAGACCAAACAATGGTTTTATCTGGTATCTTGGCAAACCAAATAGCAAGAAGGAATTTATCTTCACCTTGAAGGCGACGGAATCCAAACGCAAAGTCACCTGATGGTGAAGTCCATGTAGAGTTGTCACCATTGGCATATAGAGATGAACCCAAGCTAACATTATTGTAATTAGCTTGGGCGATTGCAAGAACCTGGAGACTGATGGCAAGGATAAGCAAATGGCAGGGAGTATGAGCAAGTATTGATGACATTGGAACTTCGAAGAGCTGTTGTGGGGTGCTGGGGAAACGCTGGGAAACAGAACACAATATTTTTAGTCACCATTCATGTTAGGGACCATTCATGTGGATTCCTTTTCAATGGTGTATAGAATCCAAAGGAAGTTGATCTGATAAATAATTTAAATTGCACCTTCTAGGAAGACAGAATGGTCAAATTGAATTTTAACCTCTAGCCCAGCTAATATGTGTAAAATGGGCCCAGCTCATAAGAGAAATTTATCGGCAGCCCTTGTTGTTGACATTGACAACGTTTTAATTTGAGACACTGCCAAATTTGATACTCCATTGATTTAAAGAGAGAGACTGTTGCAATCCCTTTAACTTTATTTGATAATCTATTTATTTAAGCTTCTCAAAATTTTATGAAAAATATTTTTAAAAAATTTATGAAACTAAAGAAATATCATTTTGTACAACTTTGTAATTTTTTTTTTCAAAATCTATTGTTTAAGTAGACTTTTTGCCCATTTACAATTTTCGTTTTTGTAAAAATGAAATAAAGACTGTAAATGGCCGAAGAGTTCACTTTATTGATTGATTTTGGAAAAACTTTCTTTTACCAAATTGTTCAAAATGATGTTTTATTTGACAACACAGTTAATTATTATGAAAACGCTTTACGTTTTTTATAAAACCTTGAAAAAAAAAAAAAAAAAAAAAAAAAAAAAAAAAAAAAAAAAATGGGTGCGTGCAAAATAAAGTTGAGAGGCTACAATAGCCGCCCTTTAATTTAGATTGCGCCGTCTGGGGAGATAGAATGTTAGGATGGTCAAATCAAAGTTTCAACCTCTGGCCGAGCTAATCTATATATATATACTAAAACGGAGGAAATGACCCCCTTTGGTGCCACGTGTCTGTTTGTGAATAGTTGGGGAAAAAGGTAAAATTACCTTTTAGTGACCATTGTTCAATCTAATGCCAAAAAAGGATAATATCTATCAACTTGCTACAAATTACCTGTATACTTACATCAAAATAACTATGAGTTTTCTTTTTTTCGTATTAAGTTGAGAAAGAATCACTAAAAGTAATTTTCCCAAAAAGATATGACTTTTGGAGAAATTACTTTTTAGTGATCAATTTTTAACTTAATGCCAAAGAAAGAATATTCTCTGCCAACTTGCTACACATTGACTATATACATACTTCAAAAGGACTACTAATGTTTCATGTTTGGTATTAAGTTGAGAAGTGATCACCAAAAGGTAAATTGTCTAACTTTTCTATTTTTTGGTTTTCACTGTTCTTTTTCATGCTCTTTTTCACGTGGTATAAGTAAGTTGACGCTTGGTGTACCCTGCATATCTTTTTGTTTTTATATAGGAAAATTGAAAAACCTATATTATACAATGTTCAACCCAAACTTAGTAGACTATATCATATTTATTCGTTTTTTTTATGTCTATTCATCTCATTTCCCAAAAGTTAAACCTATAAAATTATAAATATTTATAATCAGAAAGGGAGCCAAATAAAGGCAATAATGATTAAAAAAGAAAATGCGACACATTGAAATATGTATTAACATATCAAATTGCTTAGAAAACTATAAAAATGCTTTCAAAATTGTGCAAATACACTTTTGCCAAACAAGGAGCATCTCAAACTGTTAGATCCAAACAAATTTACATGATGCACAAATCATTCTCAAGTCCATGCATTCGATAGTAGAGGAGCGAAAACACGAACTCAAAATTTATGATTTTGGAGTCGCAATTCTTTACCATCTGAACTACCACACAGGTGTGTATTATATATATATATATATATAATTTATATTGTTCACAATATTTATATTTACAGACCTCAGCCGTGCGTTACACGGGTTATAAAAAATAAATGATATTGTCTGTCAACTTGCTACAAATTGACTTGATAAGTGCTTCAAAAGGACTACTAACTTTCTTTGTTTGGTATCAAGCTGGGAAGTGATCACCAAAAGATAAATTCCTCAACTTCTTTTTCTTTTCTTTTTTCTTTTTTTTTTTTTTTTTTTGATATTACTTGCTCTTTCTTATATGGTGGAGGTACGTTGACGTTTGGTGTTCACTACATATCTCTTTGTTTCTATGTGAGAGGATTAGAAAACCCACACTATATAATGTTCAACCCAAACTTAATAAACTGTAATATATTTTTCTGTTTTTTTTATGCCTATTCATTTCCCCTCCTAAAAATTAAACGTATAAAACTATAAATAGTCATAATTAAAAAGAAAGACAAATAGAGAAAATGAGGATTAAAAAAGAAAACACAATCCGCTAGAATATTTAGATTCTCCCAATTTGCTTCTGACATGAATAAAAAAAAAAAAAAATCTATTTGAATCAAAATTCTTCCCATATGGTTAATTACATAAAGTTGAAAAGATTTATACTTTCTCTTATTTTCTTCTTCTTTTGGCTTTTTTTCCTATTCTCTTTCTCAGTCTAGACTTTTCTCTCATCTTTTTATGATCTAATTTCAAACATATTTTTGATATTTTTTCCCATGGTTTTTCACTCTTTGTGAAACCCACTCGAAACTTCATGAAAGGTCAAGATTTATCATTGTCATGCATTTTACAATCTCCACCGTCGGATTTTGAGACACCTTCAACGGCTATATTTGCTTTGGTATATACCAACATGTTAAAACCATGATTGTGGGATAGACTAGGCTTTGGAGAATTTTAATATTTTTTCACCAAATATCATAACGTATCAGTTCCTTCATTTTTTTTTACAAGTTTCCACTATTAAATTAATTGTTTTTCAAAATAATTTATCTTTTCGAGAATATAATTAAATTTTGTGTAATACATTATACTAACATCACACCAAAGATTATTTTGATTAAATTATTTTATTTATTTTTGTCTATATCTTTTCAATTTAATTGACATATTATATTAACAAATATATTTTACTATTTTAAAGAATAAAAGTTTTGTTAAAATTTTAATTTGTTAATAATATTATTTTTTATAAATTAATCCGTGCGTCGCACGGGTTCTAAAGCTAGTATGTTAAAAATTGTGAGGCGGAGCCCAGCTGATAAAGAGGGATTAGGAGGAGTAATGTCACCTTCAACCATCCATTTTCACTATTCATCCTATGTATCAGTTTTTCATTTTTTTCATATTGGACCTCATTTTTTGTCTTTCACATATACACTTTTGACACATAGGGTGGGTGGTGAGAATTGAGTGGTTTAATGTGGGTGGAATAGCATTTTCCTAATTGAGAGTAGGATTGTACAAAAAACCGTCCAATTTGTTAAACTAAGCCGATTCGTTCCAACTTTGACGGTTTGAAAGGATAGGCAAAATGGTTTGGGTGGATTGAGAAATAAAAATGGTGGTTTGATTCAGATGGTTGGTTGAGTTTTGTCAACCTCCAATAAACCGAACCGTCTCACTATTAATAATATATGTATAAAATTATAAAAGCAATGTTTAAATTTCGTAAAAGGTTAAATTTTTCAGATTTTGAAGTCTGTTGTTCATTTGTGGTCTTGTTAATGGCATTGTAAACTTTGCCACTTGGCAAGGTGAGAGATAACTAATAGAACTTAGTTATCATATATGGTCCAATTAAAATTTTGAGTATGGAATTTATATTTTAAGTAGCATTATAACCCGGCTTAGGTATCATGTCTTTCTTTTTCCATTGGCATTTGAAATGACTCAGTTTTGCTTTTAGTAAGCAAATAGGAGGAATTTCTTTGTTTGTTTTGTTTTGTTCTTTGTTTGTTTGTTTGTATATATATATATATATTTTTTCATGCATCAACTTAGAATGATATTTTTAGGTTCCAAGAAATTTCTTTTTCTATCAATTTATTATTATTATTTTCGTTTCGTGTGTTAACAAATAACTATTTAGTTGAATTTAAATGCAATGGCAGACAAAATGAAAACAATTTGTTCCAAATGCTCCAATCATACTTGTAAGTTATGTTTTTAGTTTATTCTCCTTAGAGCATCTCCAACCATGTGAGGTATTTAGGTGAGCTGTATGTATTTTTTGCATCACTACAGTATAAAAATGCATCGCTACAGTGAAAATGCATCACATGAAAAACTACTGCAGTGCATGTGGGTCCTTTTTTTTGTCTCATCCACCTTTCCTTCTACTTCCAACCATTTATTGAAGGATGACATGGCAAATTTACATTTGAGTCATTTCTTGAGCCAAATATAGCTCAAAATTTGCTTCAGACTATATTTGCCTCACCAAATACCTCACCCCATTGGAGCACCTACTTTTTACACATGAGACAAAAAATAGTTTTGGCTCATCTTTTGCCTCATGGTTGGAGATGCTCTTAAAGATGCAGTGAGGGCCCAACTAGAAAAGGCCTAATTGAATGAGTACAACCCACTTAACATGTGCCCAAATTGCTCATTGGAAACCGCCTAAAGAAATTAATCAATTCATTGGTTTTTAGGACCCATGGTTGGTGTTAGGTAGAAAATTTTACAACCCTCTCTTGACGGCTTGGTTGGTAATTCTTTCCCCCAAAACCGCTTCAGACCAACCGATGGTGCACAACCCTAATTGGGAAGTAGCATTTGTTTTGACATTGAAATCATTTTAATTTGACACTGCTCCATTAATGCTTTGATATTGTCACAACCACTATTGTCACCACCGTTGTGTAACCACTACCACTATTAACGTAATACCATTGTCAATGAATTGGAATTAACTACCATCACCATGGTAGGCATTTCATAGTGTCGCTTTCACTATCCTATATATCTTGGTCACTACCTTTATTACCACTTCTATCACCATTGTTTGGACTCCTTATAGTTATCACTACCTATGTAGGTATGGGACGTTTCACACGGGTCATTAGAGAATTAGTTTAGGCTGAAACCGATGATATGACCCAGAATACCCCTATTTGTTACTAATAATTAAAAAAAAAAATTTGTAATTATTTAATTTGAAAATCCAAAGGAGAATCAATTCTAATCCTTTGTGAGTGCATTTAATGATATTTTACCTCTTTTATATTCCATGAAGCAAAATAAGATTTGAAAATCCAAGGTGAGAAGTCCAATTTCGTACCAACCCCTGCGGCCAAGTGATTTTGAGATGGGTTCCCATGGGTGAGGTGTGACTGTGTTACTGGTTTAGGGTTTGAATCCCTCTAATGTAACCAGTAAAAAAAAAAAAAAAAAAAAAAAAAAAGAAGTCAAATTCACTAATCCTATGTGAGTGCATTTAATGAAATTTCACCACTTCATATTCCATTAGAGCAAAGTGAAGCAAAACGTGCTATAGCCATGTACTCTTTAACCAAATTATTCTAAAAATCTTAGTGACGTAGTGTTGATATTTGATTGTACTAATTTTCTAGTTCTTAATTACACAAATGCCCAAGCACATGAAACCAATGTTAACAAACCTTGAAGCAGAATGATTCATACAATTCTTTAGATACTCACTGAACAATAAAGATTATTAGAAAGAATTACAACTTCAATTCGAAAGCGTTCGCAAATATCATTGTGTTCTACTGGTATCTTGCCCTCGATGCCATAATAGAGGTTCCAAGTTCTTCTACTTCTTTTTTTTATTTTATCAGTAACATGAATAATAAATTCAAGGGAAAATTATACTTTGCCCCCTTCATCTTTAAGTTGAAATCACTTTTCCTCCCTCATCTACAAAATCCTACAAATAGCCCCTGAAACTATTGGAAATTGAATTTGGACTAACGCCGTTAATGGAATAATTGAAATGACAATAATACCCTTTAGATTTTTAAATCTGCAAAATGATGTCATCACCCTACTGAATGCTTTTTTTTTTTTTTTTTTGTTTTGGCAAAATGATGTCAAAAGATAGGGGAAAGGATCCAAGACAAACTTGGCGTGAAGGCTACGATCCAGCCCCATTATAGAAGTCTTTGCTATGGCTGTTTAGAAACCATTGAAGGTGGAATGAATATGTATGGGTATAACATTTTCCCAGAGAAAATTCTCAATCAAAACAAATAGTGAAAGATGTGAGCCGAAGAAAACTATAGAATAAGAAGAAGGAGAAGAAGCAGAAGAAGATTTTGCAAACCTCGGACATGGTTTTCGAGGCGATAGAGCTCAACTCTGATTGGATCAGAACCGTGCAAGAGGTGAGGTGTTGGGCTTCTTGTGAGCCTTGAAGGAAGCAGATGAGGTCAGAGTCACCGGCCTGAACGAGTCGGAGCCCGACGGGGTTTCGCCGTTGCTAATGTAGGTGTTCACCATTAGAGATCTGGTAATGTGAGCTCATACAACTTTGAACCCTTGGTTATATATATATATATATATATATATATATATAGAGAGAGAGAGAGAGAGAGAGAGAGAGAGAGAGGGGAAGGCCTGGAAATTAAAGACAAATCTTTCAAACCATCCCCACTTAGATTCCACAATAAATCTAGGGTTTTTTTTCCCCAATTCCTACAATGTTCATTTATATATTCACGCTCTATTCTAACCTTCAATTCCTTGATCTGTGAATTGATTCGTGAGATTTTCTATTGTCGTCGTCGATGGCTAGGTGGTGCTACTGTTGGGGTCGACGTACATGCATCGCTTCCACCCCTAGCGGGAACAGTCGAGGAGGACACTGCTTCCATGTTGGCTTAGTCGAAAACGGCATTGAATTCTTGGAATTCATGGATGAAGCTATGAAATCTGCAATTATGGTGATTAACGCATCGGGGGTAAAAAAAAAAAAAAAAAAATTCCAGCTCCTATAGATGGGTGATGAGGATTAGGATGTGAGGATTGAATTTAGGGAAACACAAAGAAGGGTTAGAGGGAGTGAAGCTTGTAGTGATCGCCATTGTAGGATGGGTGATCGAAGCACTATTCATCGCCTCCTCCTAAGCTCTTATAGTATTTCTTTCTTTAGCTTATCAATGGGGTTTGGCAGCACTTGAGAGCTCAACATCGGAGAAACAGGTTAGACAGAGAGAGGATGGAATGCAAGGGCATTTTTGGCATAAAATCACATTAAATTGGTTACGTGCAACACAAGTGATGAATTTCCGTTAAAAGTCTCACGATTGGTAGACGGAGGGGATTAAAATGATAATATTTAAAACTTCAGGGGGTTATTTGTAGGATTTTGTAGATGAAGGGGGAAAAGTGATTTCAGCCTAAAGATGAGGGGGGCAAAGTATAATTTTCCCTAAATTGAATCCGTATCGCAAGTCCAAATTCACTTGGAGCTTATAATTATTATCGTTAAAAAGGTTCCTTGAATCTTCTTCTGTGATCTCCTTCACACTTGTTAGCCACTCGAGAACCTTCGGTAGGATATCTTTGCCTTGCCTAACAGCGGCATCAACCCGACCTTGCACCTTGTCTCTTATAATTCCCAGATTCTCAACTCCATTTCTCAAGACTTCCGTGTTGCTGTTGTAGCTAAGCAGGTAACCAACTGGACGGCCGATGTGAGAGACCCGATAGTCTCTGATTAGAGGGACCAAATAGTCTCTTATTGGAGCCACCGTATACACTACAATTTTCTCCACCACGTAGTCTCCGAGTTTCTCCACCAGCTTCTATCTGATTTTCTCCACAATGAAAAAGGCCGCAAAGAAGACGAAGTACGCAGCCATTTCTTAGTTACTTTAATAAACAAAACAAGGAGACAAAAATAGAGAATACAGATACAAGAGAATTCAAGGCAAGACAAAAACAGAGGAACAAGAATCCTATTGATACAAAGAGTGAGGAAAATAAAAGAGGAACGACAGTGAATTTGCAAGCGTTCTGGAGAACAGAGAAAGGAAGGGGAGACAGAGAGAGAGATGTGATCCGGGCATAGGAGATTAGCAAGAGATTCAGAGTATGGAAGGAAGGAGAGAGAGAGAGAGAGAGAGAGAGGAGAGATGTGGTTCGGGCAAGGCAAGGAGAGTCTGAACTGCGTTTGGAAAGAGATGAAGGGGTTCTTTGGATGGATTGCGGATTGAGAAGAAAATGTCTTGGAACTAGAGCCAGAGCAAGGTTTCGGAACTGAGGTACTCAAAACTCACCACAGTGCCGAGGTGCTGAGCACCATTGGATGAGTCATGGACGGTTCAGATTCAAAGTTAAAAATGTTTTCCATGGAGATTATTTTTGTCAATACCTCAACACATTGCTATGGAAAAACCACGTCCATACCTCCACTCGTAAAACACAATTTGTATTTATTTTGCTCAATGAATACCAAGAGAAAATGGCTAAAAGAAATCCACTAACGCAAAACTTAATAACTTAGAAATAAGTAAAGAAACAAAGTAATACATTTCTAAATTACTTCATCAAAATAATACATTTCTAAATTACAAATCTAAACACGAAATTTGCTTCCGCTCTCAGTTCCGTATAACATTGTCTATTTAACAAATAATTACACCAGAACCAATCACATGATTCTTGTCAAAACGTTTTTCTTTTTATTTTGGTTGAACATGACAGAACTTTCAATCCAAAAAACAAAAGAAAATATATGGAGCAATTAACAAGTCTATGAAAGATATCCAAGAGTTCGCGGAAGGAATATACTTCAGACATGTAGTAACATTCAGTATATGGATAGTTCTTGTACTCTTCATCTGTGTTATTGCAGAAATGTGCCAGCTAGGATGTAGTCTGAAGTTGAGTTGAGGACACTGAACTGAAGAGGAAAGGGCATGGGGGCGGAGAAACTTCAAGAACGCCTTCTAGCATTAGGGTGACCGCCCTCATGGAAGGTCTCAACAATGGCTCATCCTGCACACACCAAATAGCCACCATAACCAACTTCTCCAACCTCTTTAAATCACTTCTCGCCTCTACGTCGCCCTCCACCAAATTTTCCACTCTCCCTTTTCTATAGCAATCATAAGCCCAATCCCCTAATATCGCCTCCTTCTCCATCTCCAATTCCACACTTTTCCTACAACAAATGATCTCCAATAACACAATTCCAAAACTGTAAACATCCACCTTCGATGTAACTGGTATGTTTCTGAACCACTCTGGTGCAACATACCCTTTAGTCCCTCTGATGCCAGTGATTGTCCGTGTATGATTGTTTATCAGAAGCTTTGCTAGTCCAAAGTCAGAAATTTTTGCTGTAAAAGAATCATCCAGGAGTATGTTTTGAGGCTTTATGTCGCAGTGGATGATTTTCGTGCTGCATTCTTCATGCAAGTACATGAGCCCTCTTGCAATCCCAAATGCAATCTGCATTCTTTGATGCCAACTTGGCCTTATAAGTCCAAAAAGGTAGCTTGATAAAGAACCGTTGTGCATGAACTCGTAGACCAAAAGGCGGTGATTACCCTCCTCACAGTACCCGAGTAACCGGACCAGATTCTTATGGTGAGTTTGCCCAATCACCTTTACTTCAGTTTTAAATTCCTTCTCCCCATCTTGCATCATCTTGTCTAATTTCTTGACAGCAACGTAATTTCCAGATCCTGATGCCAGAACCCCTTTATAAACGATGCCAAAAGCTCCCCTACCCAATTCTTCTTTGAACCCATCTGTGGATTCTTCGAGATCTTTGTATGTAAAACTACGTAGATTGAAATCTAGATCTCTTGCAGCCGGGGATTGGTAAAAGTAATGAAGCCTTTTGTGGAGCAAGTAGAAGATGAAGAGAGAGACTGCAGCCAGACAAAGGAAGTTGAAAAATACAGACGTACCTAGGAAGACTGAGAGGATTAAAATTTCTTGGTTTTGGTTATCTTTGCCTGGATTGGGTTGATGCTTTGACTTAAATACCTTGATAAGAGCTTTTCTATCAACGACAGTCTGGTTCCGTCTTCCATTTGAAAGTGGTAGCCTCTTCTTCCAACAGGTTCCTTTTCCGGTGCTTGTGTATTTTGGGTCCTGGAAAATGGCGACCGTACAGTAACAATCTTCCAGGCAAAATTTTTCGCACTCATATAATGTGGGAAGTTGTAGCTTTTCATAAGCTGCACGTGGCCAATCAACACCGTCCATTATAATGAAATAAAAACGATCCTTGTCGACAGCGGTTCCCTCCTGATTGCATTCTAGTGCATGGTATGCATCTTGTGGTTTACACCCACTGTAATTGTTGTTTGGATCCAAGAAAGTAAAACCCGAAGGGCAACTGCAGTAAGGCTTCAAATTATGGTAACGTTCACAAATGCTATTATACCCGCAAACGCCTGCTCCGAAAGAATCGTTCATAGCTAGGCAGATGTCAACAGGAGTGAAATGCATAATATGCCATCTCTCATTTCCATTAGAAGTCCTCGGGTGAGAATACAGGGTGAAAGTCCCATCGAAATCGAGTGTTGCCCTGTAGTAGAAATCTCTGTTTTCCACCAAGCTCCCTGGCATAAGGATGTTGAAATCCCCATAAAGGTTTGTGGTGTGCATGTAACCGGACTCATTGAAGACCACCTGAGTAACATTCTTTGCCAAAACATAATAAGCTTCATACGCATTACCAGTGAACATATCTATTTGATTGAGAATCAGATTGCCATCGGGAAGCAAATGGAGCTGAAATTTCCCCCTCGTGTAATTGTTTTCCAATATGGTAGACGTAAGAATGCTTTCA
Source organism: Liquidambar formosana (assembly GCA_039720395.1). Lineage (NCBI taxonomy): Eukaryota > Viridiplantae > Streptophyta > Magnoliopsida > Saxifragales > Altingiaceae > Liquidambar > Liquidambar formosana. Next base: position 19,991,541 of record CM077834.1, on the reverse strand, counting down.
ACACCCAAAACTTGGGTCGGTAAGATGGTATTGATTGGATGGTCAAAGCTCTGCCATATCCTCTTGAAATTTTTACTTGTGATCACAAAGTTCCCATTGTCGTGCATAGCCCCTTGCATCACCTCAGTGTTACTGATGTTCTTGAGATCTGTCCTCCACAACGTCCAACCGCTGGGAGATTGGAGCACGAGTCCACTGCTGGTCAGCTCAACTTTGGATTCGCTGTCAGCCGAGTAATCGCTGCCAGCCGAGTCAATTCCAGTTGCAAACCAAACAATGGTTTTATCTGGTATCTTGTCAAACCAAATAGCGAGAAGGAATTTATCTTCACCTTGAAGTTGACGGAATCCAAACGCAAAGTGACCCGATGGTGAAGTCCATGTAGAGTTGTGACCAGCATATAGAGCCCAACTGACGTTAACATTATGGTAATTAGCTTGGGCAATTGCAAGAACCTGGAGACTGATGGCAAGGATAAGCAAAGGGCAGGGAATATGATCAAGTATTGATGCCATGGGGAACTTTGAAGAGCTGTTATGGGATGATGGGGAAGGCCTGGGAAACAAAACACAGAACCATATATAGTCACCAAGCAGGATAGTATGGAGCGGTATGGTTACTATGGTAGCATTCACGTTAGGCACTATTCAGTGGTGTATAAAATTCTAATGAAGTTTATCTGAAAAATAATTTAAATTGCACCTGCTAGGAAGACAGAATGTTCAAAATGAATTTCAATTAGAAAAATTGTAATGCGCGCGGGTTGCAGCTCATGAGAGAAATCGGTCCTCACCCGTTGATATTGACAACATATTAATTTGAGACACTGCTAATATTTGATAAATAATTTAAATTGCACATTCTAGGAAGATAGAATATTAGAATGGTCAAATTAAAATTCAAGTTTTTATCTATTCACTATTGACACATCACACATTGGGTGGGTGGTGAGAATTGAGTGATTTAAGGTGGGTCCAGTAGCATTTTCCGATTGAGAGTAGGGCTGTGTGTAAAACCATCTAATCTGAGCCCATTCGTTTCACTCCGCACCAATTCAGACTGTTTGAAAGGATAGACGGAGCAATAAAATTAACGGTTTGATTTGGGTAATGATATATGCATAAAATTATAAAAAACCAATGCTTAAATTCCGTAGATGGTTAAATTTTTCAGATTTTTAAGTCTATTGTTCATTTGTGGTCTTGTTGATGGCGTTTTTAACTTTTCCATTTTGGCAAGGTGAAAGACAACCGATATAAATTAGATATCATTTGTAGTCCAATTAAAATCTTAAGTAGCATGCTAATCCGACTTAGATATCATGTCATTGTTCTTCCCTTGCATTGGCATTTGAAATGACTCAGTTTTGCTTTTGGTAGGCAGATCGATAGGTATTATTATTATTATTATTATTATTTTTATTTATTTTTTTGGGGATTTTTGTGACAGGTCCATAAAATAGAATTTGTACAGTTATAGGTCCACACACATTTCTTATATAGCCTAAAGTCCACATTTTTAATTTATTGACAAAATTACCCTCTTTCTCTCACGTTCTCTACTCTCACAATATGTCTCTCTCTCCCATTCCTTTCTTTCTTTTGCTTTCTCTAGCTATCCACCTTTGTCTAACCCACATTGGACACCTTAGTCTCTTTGTTGGTGAGACTAGTCATGTGCGGAGTGACATGGGATCTGCTAGTCCTAGGAGCACCAACTGACATAAACCAAAGGACTCTTTCGAGCATAATTAAGGGCATGCATCTAGCTATTGTACTGATGTTTATTGAGATTTGAGAAATTATATGCCTAATGATATTTCAAGTTGATTAGATTTAGGCAGTTGAACCTACACCAAAAAACAATTGCATGTAACTCTTTTGAAAATGACTACATTTTGTCACAAAACACTTAAATTTAGGCATAAAATATTTAAATTTAATTGTTATTAATTTCAAAAACATAAATTTAATTGAGTTAATAAGATAAATTTAGTCACAAATGTTTAATGAAATTGTTTATAAAAGTTTAAAAACTATTACGTGTAGCTATTTTTAAAAATAGTTACATTGACCGTTATATTAAGTCAATGTAACTGTATTATTTATTTTTACATAATTTTATATTCATGATGGGTTTTTTTTTTTAAAGGTTTCGATGAATAGATTTAAAAAATACAAATTTTATTGAAAACCAGCATGTAGATTAAAAGTTATGACATTTTAAAATTCGAAAACAAAAAATAACTACATAAGGGTAATATTGAAATTATATATTTAACCTTCACACAAAATACTCCCGTTTTTCTTAGATTTAGACTTGTGGCTGAATAAATTTTCTCCCTGGACTTATCCTACTACAAACCTATTCTAATGTACTTGACGCCAATTTCCTCCTTTTTTCAAAATATAAATAAAAAAAGAAGAAGGTATTATTCAAAAAAAGAAGACCGTTTGTTTGCACTTTATAAAAGATCTTTTTTTAAGTAGAAAAAGTCATTTTTTACTTTCTTGCTTTTTGCTTTTAAGTAGAAGCAAAAAAGTCAAAGCAAGTTTGGTAAAATTGATTTTGCCGGTAATCTTTTGGATGTCATGGAAAACTCTATCGAATTATCGTTGTCCAAATGAAAGCTTAGGACAAACACAACCTCTCTCTATCGCAAATTTTTGAATTAAGGTTAAGCTCGTTCGAAAGGTAAAAATGACTTTTAGAAGCAAATCTTCATTGCTTTTGATTAAAATCCAATATTTTGCTTTTTGCTTTCTAAAAGTCATTTTTAATTCCTCTAACCTTGGAGTGCTTTTTGCTTTTACAACTTTTTGCTTTCAAAAGTAGAAAAGATCTTAAAATAAATGCAGCCAAACGGTACCAAAGAAGAACATATAAGTATGTAAATCTTGATGTATATATATTTTCACATTTCTATTCCTTAAATTATTTTTAATTTTTGTCCTAAAATCATATGAAACTTGGTTTGTATAGTAAAAGAGTAGGTACAATCATCTAATATTTAACAAACCAAATAAATTATAGAAAGAGATAGGAGATTATAATAGAAAACTTATAAATTATATACTGATTTAACAAAATAAAGATAAGAATCAAGTTATTTTAAACATTGGCAATGGTATTGTCGATGATTATAATAAGAATCGATTTGTCAACATTACAATTAAGAATATTTTAACATATGTACAATACGGACTATGTCGAATACATAAACTATACGTTTGCTATAAAAAAAAAAATGAGTATTTTAAATTATGTTTGAACTTTGTATGGCAAAAAAGAATTCTTTTTTTTTACATATATAATATATATATATATATATATATATACATGCGTATATATATTATATGGGTATAATATGAGCATTTACTAACAAGGGCATTTGGACATCATCTAAAACATATAAATATATATGTATCTCAACAACTGAATCTCTTCTTATTTTTTCTACTTTCATAGGTTTGAGTGTTTTATGCATGTGTGGGTACGTTTGTGTAGGGGTGTAAAATGAGTTGGGCTGGTTTAGGCTGGGCTGCTCTTCATGCGGGCTGGGCTTGGGCTTGGGCTGGGCCTAGCAGTGCTGCCTATTCATTTGGGCTGGGCCAAAAAAATCTAGAGCCCAAGACCAGTCTTGGGCTTAGGACATATTTCGAGCTTATATCGGGCCTCGGGCCTCGAGCTCTCAGTCCGAGCCTAATTTGGGCTAACTTGTATTTTTTTTTCCCCTTAAATACCATTTTAGACTTTATAAACAAACGTTAATAAATTATAGCCATTGCCCAACCTTCATTAATTTCTAATATCAAGTCATAAACTTCTTCTATTAAATTTGTATCACAAATAAATAACCATAGTAAATTCTCATGTGTCTTGAAATTAATGATATGAAGTTTCTAGCAAATTAATGGATTTGTTCCAATTAGTATTATATACTCACCATACAATGGTATTATAATATTATATTCCGCATTGTTGAAATTATGAGAATTGTGTGTTTTATTGATCCATAGATTATTGAGTCAATAGTAAACATTGGGCGAATTGCATCCTACAAAAATATGCAAACATTAGATAAATTTTGTAAATTATAATATGAGATATGCAAATGGATCATTGGCTAAAAATATTAATTTTATTAATTGAAAAAAAATTACAACAGGAAATTGTCAAATAAATATGTAACTTAAGGGTTGAGGGACTGCATCACTTTCACTACTGGTTGAGTACGTCCCAACTAGTAATGGTGAAATATAGAAACTATCAAAGAATTGTTATTTTTTGGTAAATGTGCTTTTTGGGCTGGGCTTAATACTGTGCTTTGGGCTTGGGCTTAATGTGGGGCTTCAAGCTTGGGCCAATGGGCTGGGCTGTAAATCTTAAGCCCAAGCCTGCCCATCTTAATGTTTGGGCTAAGGCTGGGCTAGGCTGAAATGGGCTTCGGGTTGGGCTTGGCCCATTTTTTTCAAAGGGAACAGCTATTGCAACCCCCCATTCCTATAAGCCCATCCCCCATCCTTTAGGTTTTTAAGGTTTTATGCAAAATATAAAATGTTTTTATGAAAACCGGCCATGATGTTCATTAGAAAACATCATTTTGAACAACTTTGTAGAAGAAAGTTTTTCCAAAATTTATCGTTTAGGTAGACTTTTTGACAAAAAATGAAATAAAGGCTATAAATGGTTAAAAAGTATATTTAAACGATAGATTTTAGAAAAACTTTCTTCTGCAAAGTTGTTCAAAATGATGTTTTCTAGTGGATATCACGGCCGGTTTTCTTAAAAACTTTTTATATTTTGCATAAAACCTTAAAAACCTCAAGGATAGGGGGTGGGCTTATAGGAATGGGGGGTTGCAATAGCCGTTCCCTTTTTCAAATTGGGTTGAGACGGGCTATGGGCCAACGGGCCAATTTTACACCCCCCACGTTTGTGCATCAAATTAGTATATTTTAAGCAAAGGTTATCTCTAATCTTTTGCTAGAGCTCTACACATATATGCCCCACACACGCATGCACAAAGGGAAAATTTTGGTTTGGTTTCTCCATTTCTTTCCACTATTTAAAGTTATAAAAATACCACCCAATAATAGAATAAACCCTAAAAATCAAGGGTTGTTTTCATTTTATCATCCCTACATACATCATCCATTATTTATTGGGTCATTACCCTAGTTAGTAAATACTCGTATTATATCCATATAATATATGTACGTATGTATTTTTTAAAAAAACTTCTATTCGTCGTAAAGAGTTCAAACATAATTAAAAATATTCGTTTTTTTTTTTATAGCAAATGTATAGTTTACGTATTTGACGTATTCCGTATTATACTTATGTTAAAATACTTTTATTTGTTTTCATTGAAAATTCGACTCTTACTATAATCATCGACAATATTACTGCCAATATTTAAAATATCTTGATTATTATTATTATTATTTGATTAAATCAAGATCTAATTGATAATTTTTATAATCCATAGTATAATTTCTTATCTCTTTCTGTTAATTTTTGTGGTTTGTTAAAGATCAGATGATTATATCCGTTCTTTTACCATATAGACCCCATTTCTTATTATTTTAGGACGAAAATTATAAAATAATTTAAGGAGTGGAAATGTAAAAATATATAGATCGAGACTTACATACTTATTAATTTTTAGCCATTTTCTAGTCAAATTTTTACTTCTTTCTAAGCAAATGTACAAAAAATAAAACCAAATAAAATAATAAAATTGATTATTGTTTTATATGAGATTGATTTTTTAACTATATTTTATGAATATTTAAATAAATAATATAAAAATAGTGATATATTAAATGAAATTACGTAACATACTAGCGTATTTTTTATCTTGAATTTTTAATTAAAATTCGTATTGTTTCGGTATATGCTTATAACCGTATTATTTCTATTTCAATTTTTTTTTACCGAAGTTTTCATTGTATTTTGTCAAGAAAAATAAACTGTACTCCGTATATATGCCGTTCCGTATTTTACTAACTATGGTCATTACAAATAATAAGTGAAGAAACATGCAAAAATATTAATAATAATATGGGGAAAAAAAAATTGAAGAATCTAGGCTACGAAAATTTATACCTGACCGATGCTTCCTAAATTCCGCAAACCTAGGAGTGATGGAGTTTAAAATATTTTATAAGATGAGGAGGGAAAAGAGAGATGGAGTTGAGGACATAGAAAGAAAGAGGGATGGAGACGAAGCACGTTGGGATCAAGCGGAAGAGACGAGCACCAGGCAATTACTTTTGTACCAAATGCAATGGCCATTGGCCGGGTGGGGCCTGACAACTGATAAGAGTTCGACGTGTGAGGCCAATACCTAGCCAAAAAAAATAAAAAAACAAAAAAAACTTTATGAGTCTAAGATGCTTATCCCTAGCTCAACAGTCGTCCAATCACCATCAACGACTTTGGTTACAATGGAATCAAAATTGGCAGGCTACAGCTGATGGACCAAGACAAAGATGGCTAACGCGTTGGAAGAAGACTGGAGGTAAGAGGATCTTTAGTGTTGTGAGCAATATTATCTATAATATTTTTATTTTAGCACATATTACTTATTAAATGTTATAATTTATTATAATATGTTTTGATGATGCAAATGACATAATATATAATTTTTTGACATAATAACTTTCTCAATTTTTTTTTTTTCAATAAACTTTTGCCCCACACCTACAGAAACAATAATTTCTTTAAGGAATTAAAATGATAGCATCTAAGGAATACATGTAGAGTTTAACCACTCAACCAACCGTACAAGCCACAAGCCACAGGACTAAAGCATGACTTTATGAGACACGTAAATGTAAATTTGGGGATGTACACGTACACTTGAATCTCTAATACCAATGCAAGAATAGTTAATTCAGCGATATTTACAAGAGTGCGCTGCACTTCTCTCCCATTTTTTTTCCCCTGCTGTTTTTAAAATATAATAAATTCCGAACACTCAGTAATCTTCTTGTGTATATAAGAACAATTTCAATTTAGGTGAGCTATCCATAACTATTAAGAGATAATAAATTCAGAAAAAGGAAAATAGATCATAGATAAGTCATCAATAGTTATTCCAATTTTCTCCATTGTTCTATGTAAGCGTTTATGTATAGTAACGGTTTGAATTTATTTTAAAAATAAATGAATGAATAAATAAAAAGACTTGAAAAAAAGAAAAAAGAAAAAAGGAAGTACAATCATAGAATGAGAAGAACCAAAAAGAAAAGAACGGGTCTCAGTAGCTTATGAGTGCCACTATCAAAGTTCACAACCCACAAAAACAATGACAAAAAGAAAACTAAAGCCTAAATCTATAATTAGGCAGATGGCAAGTGACTGAAAGAATCTCTCTAGTAGAAGACCACCACCACTGCTGCCTATTATAATTGAGACCCAAGTTGGCACACTTTGTTGCAACCGAGTTACCCTCTCTATAGATACGAGAGCAATGAAAATCCATAGATAGTAGAAGCAACCTACAATTCCTCCAACGGGTTCTCAGCCTCTAAGGTGGAACATAAGGATGATTTAGCAGGCATTGAATGACAGAAGAGAGAATTGATAGAAAATATTAAAACAAATAATATTTAATTAAGCGGAAGCGAAAACAAGATGGATCGAATCTATATGGCATGATAAATTATAATTAAATAAATAATCAATACATACCAGTAGGAGTCGAAACATAATCACTATAAAGATGTTTAATAGAAAACCTTAATGACGGCCGTGGTACTACACCTAGTTTTCCTAACTTCTGGATCATAGGGTTCCAAAATACAATGAAATATATAGGCGGCTGGGTAACGACCACTAACGCTAAATTTCCAAATCCAACTAGGACTTAACCTATCATAAGTCTTATGGGTCAAGACACATAAAATCAAATCACCACACTTACTGAAACACTACTAATATTACCAAATTATATTCGATCAAACGGTCAAAACATATTCACTGTGATTGACAAAAAACCGTTTGATCTATGGGTCCCACTTTGACAAGATCATCACAATAAACTCAGAATTTAATCTAAATAAAATATAAGCTATAGAGTCCAAAAAATTCTTACAAGAATCACTTTCTAACCATTGTTTCCAACCATGTGTTTAAGCAAACTCAATCCCAGCAATAGCCGTAAGGAAACACAAAAAGAAAAAGAAAAAGAAAAAGGAAAGAAGTTTTTATACCCAAGTGTGAATAAAAACAAGCATTAGAGCGTGGGAGTGCTCGTAAGTTCAACTGGTCTTCAATCCTTAACGCATTGGATGTAAGCAGATTTGGGCCATTCTACCGTTTTTGTCATTGGCAACATTGCTTTTGCAAAGGATGTTCCTTGATGCAGCTTCCGTCCTTTAGTTTTTCAAGAAAGGTGAGGTGTTGAAGCTCCTTGATGGAAATAGATTTCAGATTTCAGATTTTGAAGAGATGATTCCAAAATTTGATATCCAAACATGATGAATTGTCTGAAGGAAGCCTTTGCAATGAAGGGCAAGCACCCATTTCGGAATGACAGTAGTTCTTGAAATTCATTTGCATATAATGACTGATGAGATGTATAGAGTGACAAAGAGTATCGCAGTCATCGACAAAAGTTCCACCCATGATGATTGGTGTTGGAATTCAAAATCTGAAAAAGAATACATACGGAATCCACCATTGACAAGAGAATGGACATCCACATGCAGGATGTACCAAGAAACACAAATCGATTAATGAAACCAGAGGCGGATTCAAAAATTTTTTTTAATGGTTGTACTTTTAAAAAAATGACACTTGTCTTCTCTCTATACATCATTTTATCTTTATCTCTCCACTAAATGATTAAAAAAAGAAAGATTATTAATAATTTTTTTGAAATAGCTCAAAAATAACTAGTGTCCTTAGAGTACTCACTTGGATAACTAATTAGCTAATTTAAAAAATGTCATTTTGCTAGCTAAAGTAATAAAAATTTAGTACCCTTGACAATACTCTTAGCTAGCTAAATGTAGTTAGTTAAAATGACAATAGTGAAAATAGCTAACCCTTGGAGAAGGAAAAATGTGATTTGACTAGTTAAAATAGTCATGGGGAATGGATAGCTAGTCCCTTGGAAATGCTCTAAGATGGATTTGTTGGAAACTTTTATTGTCTTATGGAAGTTTCAAAACTTCATATATTTTGACAGTTTCAATTCTTGTCATTATATTGTTTTTTTTTTTGATAAGAAACGATCAAAAGATTTATTGAGTCTAAAAAATCAACCATTACAGTAAAGCAAATCACTTTGGACACAGCCTGTGATAAAACTTGGAACCTCCTCAATCCAGATTTCAAAGTCTGCCACAAGTCTAGCATGCTGTGCTAAGCCATGGGCAGCTGTATTGCCTTGTCTTCCAACATGGATGAAGACCATCTTGGTGGAGGGAGAATTTTCAACTTCTTCCCAGATATCTTCTATAACTAGCCTCACCGGCGAAAGGGAGTCATCCTGCTTGTTAACAAAGCTAATAATCTCCATGTTATCACCTTCCAACACCACTGACATCAGGCCTAGATCCTTCGCAAAGCCAACTGCAAATCTCATAGCCATAGCTTCTGCAATCAAGGGTGAAGGACAACCTAGGAACTTTTTAGAAGAGGCAGCGATTGGCTGGCCCTCATGGTCGCGTACCAGTGCACCTGCACCCATACTATTTAAATCTGCAAATAGAGCAGCATCCACATTCATTTTATACACCCCTTCCGCTGGCAATCTCCATCTAATTGGCTTGGGAACAGTACCTCTCCTGGTAATGGTCTGTGCTTTGAGAAAATCTTCCAGTAATGTGCATGCCGACCCAGCTATTGCCTCCGAGTTCACTCTTTTACCTTCAAATAAAGATTTGTCTCTATTGTTCCAAAGTGCCCACATTAAAATGAACACAAGGGCCATGTTTCCTTTATCCAGTACCTTTAGCAAGTCAAACACCCAACTGCGCATATCTGTTGCCAAAAAATCATTGCATCTCAAGCCAAGAGGGCTACAAAACCATACCAGTTCAGCCACTTTGCATTCCTTTAGGCAATGAATTGTCGTTTCTCTATCTGCACCACAAAACTCGCATCTCGGATCAACCTGCATCTTCCTCCTTATCAAATTGCATTTTGTTGGAAGAATATTCTTGCACACTTTCCACACAAAATGTTTTACCTTGGGAGGTATATTGTACTTCCAGATCAGAGCCTCTATTGACTCCTGAGTGTTCGTTATTGAGCATTCCCCCATGTTATGCTCACCCGATGCCTGTAAACTCTCCATCCCTAAGTGATAGGCACTTTTGACTGAGAAATGGCCCTTGGGAGTGTAATGCCAAATTAACTTGTCTTCAGGTAACCTCTGACTGATGGGAATTTGGCATATGCTAGCAGCTTCATGAGGGAGAAAAATCTCCTCCACTAATGCTTTGTGCCATACCTTTTGATCCTGGTCTATCAGTTCAGTCACTAAAGCATCTCGGTTCAACACCTTTACTGGCGAGACTACCTTAAAAGTAGTTGGCATGGGTATCCATTTGTCCCTCCAGATGTGCACTGCTTTCCCGTCTCCAATTCGCCATCTCACCCCTTTTGCTACAATGTCTTGTGCCTCCCATATGCTCCGCCACGAGTAGCTTGGATTAATTCCCAAACGGGCCTCTAAAAAATTACTATAAGGGAAATATTTAGCTTTAAGCACCCGTGAAACCAAAGAATTTTCGTTCATGAGAAGTCGCCATCCTTGCTTCTCCAAAAGTGCTTTGTTAAACATTTGTAACTTTCGGAACCCCAGGCCCCCTCTTGGTTTTGACATGCAGAGTTTCCCCCATCCGAGCCAATGAATCTTTCTCTCATCTTGTTTTTTGCCCCACCAAAAATTACGGATCATGGCCTCTATTTCCGCACAAATGGAACTCGGTATTTTGAAGCAACTCATTACATACGTGGGAATAGATTGGGCGATTGCCTTAATAAGAATTTCTCTCCCTGCCTTGGAAAGCAATTTCTCCTTCCACCCTTGAACTCTTTTCCATACTTTTTCCTTAAGGGTATTAAAAACTTCCCTTTTGGATTTTCCTATCAATGTTGGCAAACCCAAATATTTATTATGACAATCTCTGTCGTGGATACCAATGACTCCTCGTACCAGTTGACGTTGTTCATCGTTTGTATTCTTGCTAAAGAATATGGAGGATTTTTCCGAATTGATCTGCTGCCCAGAGGCCTCTTCATATTGCCTTAAGATGTCCACGACCTTCATACCTTCTTGCCTAGTTGCTCTTCCAAATAGAAGGCTATCGTCTGCAAAGAACAAGTGGGAAACGCTTGGACCTCGTCTACAAATTGCCACACCTGTCAATTCCTTTTCTTGCTCAGCCTTCCGAATCATAGCTGACAAGCCTTCTGTAACAACGAGAAAAAGATAAGGGGAAAGAGGATCGCCTTGGCGAAGTCCCCTAGACGGATGAAAATATCCACATTGGTTGCCATTAAATATGATCGAATACGATACAGTCTTAACACATTTCATAATTAAGGTAATCCATTCCTGGACAAAACCCATTTTCTTCATAATCTTTTCAAGGAAAACCCATTCCACCCGATCATATGCTTTACTCATATCCAACTTCAGCGCAAACTGACCAGCCTTTCCAAATCTTTTATTTTTCAAATGGTGCATGATCTCAAAAGCTACCAGCACATTATCTGTTATAAGTCTATTTGGTGCAAAAGCACTTTGATTTTCACAAATAATCTGTGGTAAAATTCCTTTCAGTCGGTTAACCAGAACTTTGGAAATAATCTTATAGGTCACATTACACAAGCTAATGGGCCTATATTGGGTGATATTTTCTGGACTATCAGTCTTAGGAATGAGCACGATGTGAGTATAGTTGCACTTTCCAAGCATTTGCCCACCATTAAGAAAAGAGAGAGTTGCCTTTGTAATATTAGGGCCGACAATGTGCCAGTACTTTTGAAAGAAAAGTGCTGGCATACCATCAGGCCCGAGGGCTTTAGTGGGATGCATTTGAAATAGAGCTTCACGTACCTCCTCGGGTTGGAAATCCTGCATGAGGGAGTTATTCATCTCATCTGTTACTCGCCGCTCAATCACTTCCAAGGTCCTCTCAACATTTTGAGGGTTTGAGGTCATAAACAATTCCATAAAATATTGCACTGCAACCCCTTCCACCTTATCGTCTTCCGTCTACCACACTCCATCACTATCCTTAATGCCTTTAATTAGGTTCTTCTTCCGCCGTTGTGTTGTTTTGGCATGGAAAAACCCCGTATTGCGATCTCCATCTTTAAGCCATGCTACCCGAGATCTTTGCTTCCACATTACCTCCTCCCTAGCTAGAATTTCATCCATTTGCCCCATCAAATATTTTTCTTCTTGCACTGTACAAACATCCACTGGCCTCCCCTTAACAACTTGTAGTTTATTGCGGAGCTCCCTTAGTTGTTTTTGCACATGGCCAAAACTGTGTTTATTCCAAACCATTAATTGCACTCGTGTAGCTTTAATCTTCTCACTAACACTATACATACTTGATCCCTCTCCCTGCCAATTCCACCCTCCACATATTACCTGCTCACATTCATCTGTTCGTGTCCACATTTCTTCAAATCTGAAACGCTTTTTCCCCTGCCTAATCCTCAGCCAATTCATCCCCTCAGTGTCCACTAAAATGGGCATGTGATCTGATGCGCTACAAATTATATGTTCTACTGCCACTGTTGAGAAAAGTTTACACCATTCACTCGTCGCCATTGCTCGGTCCAACCGCTCCTTAACACAGTCATTCCCCATTCTATTGTTGCACCAAGTGTATTTCGGCCCCGTAAAACCTAAATCCCTAAAATTACATTGGGATATAATCTCTCTGAAATTTCTCATTTGCCATTCTGCTCGAGGACGACAACCCCATTTTTCATGTGCTCCCACAATTTCGTTGAAATCCCCCATGCAAAGCCATGGGAGTTGAGATTGAGCTCATAAATTACCAAGGAATTCCCATGACCTCTTCCTATGTACAGTTTCAGGGCTGCCGTAGAACCCCGTAAGCCTCCAACTGCCCAATTCATCATACTTGATTTGGGCATCCACATGCATAGAAGAGAATCTGAGAAGATCTACCTCCACACTAGAGTCCCACATTAGATCCAAACCACCAGATCTGTTGTTAGCATCTACAAAAAACCCATGAGCAAAACCTAACCGCCACTTTATTTTCTCCACCTCAGATTTCCTTTGCTTCGTCTCCATTAAGAAGATAATCTTGGGAACTTTCCACTTCACAATGTCATGGAGGGCTCGAACTGTTCGAGGGTTCCCAAGCCCTCAACAGTTGAAACTTATGAGTTTCATTGCTCCCAGCGGGACTGGAAACCAGCCACCGCCGATAATTCAAAATGATCTTGCTCCATCCCTTCAAGCAAACTCTTCCCACGTGCTTTCTTTTGCCCTTCCCTGCAATCTCTATTCCTTTCTTCCCGGATTGTTGTTGGGGCATCTTGCTCTTTCCTCTTACCAGTAGACTTTATACTGAACGCAAGTCCTTCTCTAGACTGAGTGGCCTCGTGTGCTCTATGTTTCCACCGTTTATTTTGTGAGGCATTTGCTTCAGTGTTCTCCTTATCGGGCCCATTTGGCGTATTTGTCTTACTTGGTTCCATTGTGTCTTGTTTGGTCCAAACCATTGACTATGGGCCCTCTTTAAACTGGGTATTTTCCCCCTCCGCAAAGGAAAGCCCCTGTTTTTGCAATTCAAAAATCCCGCCCTCTCCTATGTTGCTCTGTTCACCCCCACTTTCCATACTTTGCGAAAACCCTTTAATTTTGTTAGTAATCCCTTTTTTTCCTGCTAGAAGTTGGTCGATTCCCGTGATACACTGAATTTCAGATTCCAAAACATCATTCGCGTCATAATCTACGCCGACATTGTTGTTACTTGTCGCCTCCATCTCCTCCGTTGGGTCCTTCCCTGGCTGATCTAAGGCTCTCCTTAGGCCCACGTCATCATCCCCTTCCCCACCATCACCTGCCAGTTCAGTCGTCTCTCTTAGCTTGGGTGTGCCGGCCCTCTTATTTTCTTCCCGGCGTTCTGGATTTTTCGCTTGGTGGACACGCACTCCCTTCTCCTGCTCTGCCACTCTCAGCCACGCCCCATACTGTAGCTTCCCATTCGATGTACCCACTGGATCTTCATACCGTTGCGCGCAATCCTTATTTGCATGACCAAGTATACCACAATAATAACAAAAAGTGGGTAATCTCTCATATTTTATTGGCACCCACATCTGTCTCCCCTCCACTTTCACAGTAACACCCCGTTTGAGTGGACGGGTTACATTCAGAGGCACTCGTATTCGGAGGTATTTCCCCCAACATACCCCTCCTTCACCCTGCTCCATATCCACACACTACAAGAATAATGGGATTTAACAACATGTCATCAACAACATTCTTCTCAAAATGTTGTTGTAGTGGGGCTTTAACAACATTTATGGTAAAAATGTTGTTAAAAATGGCTAATCTAGTTTCATTAACAACGTTGGTTCATAAATGTTGTTAATCCATTCTACAACAACGTTTTTGTTAATGTTGTTGATCTTATGGTGCTTCCACAACGTTTTTGTTAACGTTGTTGATTTCATGGGGCTTCAACAACGTTTAATAAATGTGGTCGACTCTAAACAAGGGGCGGGGTTTTTTTTTTTTTTGCTTGCCCGCTTATTTTTTTCCTGCTTTCATCTCAAAGTGTTTGAAAGCCCCCAAAGAGTAAGACCATCCCCCTCTCCTTCCCTTCTGGTCCATCTCCATCTCGATCTCTCATCTTGCCCTCTCTCTCTCAAACAAAATTAGGGCTCTCTCACTCTCCAGCGACGACCAAGTAGTGTTCTTTGTGCTCGTTCTCCAGTTGATGACCAACTAAGGCTCTCATTCTCTCTGTCAAGCCGTCCCAGATCTGTGCTATCGCTCAAGCTGTCGACGAACAAAGGCTCCAGATCTGTACTATCTCTCAAGCCGTCGATGAATGAAAGCTCCAGATCTATGTGCCATCTCTCAGATCTGTGATACATGCATGATGAACGAAAGCTCCAAATTTTGAGCCTCTCGATCTCTTTGTGGAGCTCGATTCTTGGGGATTTTCCCCAATAAATGCAGAGAGAGACACCATCTTCTCATATAGAAGCCAAGAAATCGTTATCCTATAGAGAGAGGGCTATATCGTTTTTGGGATTCATCGAGTTCTATTATATTGTCTTGATCAGGTATTTACCATCTTCTCTGATCTTTTTCTTTTAGATTTGTGTGTGTGTACATGTGTATGTGTAGCTACATGCTTCGTTAAATAATCGAATCATAAATCAAAATCAGGACATAAGTTTCCAACCAATATTGTAATCAAACATTTCTCTTTAAGCAGACTTGGGGTTTCTTTTATATTTTGTTTGGTTGCTGAGGAAACAAAGTCCTACAACCAACTAAGCTTAGGTGAGATTTACATATTTCAGATGCCAAAATTTGATTAAAAATCAGTTTTAATTTTTTTCTTCTTTTATTTCCTCTGTTTTCTCAGCAGCCCAACAGAGGGTTATTTTTTCTCCTTTATTTTTTTATTGTAATACTGCTTCGATGAATTAATTGGCTCTTATGTGAGTCTGATTTTTATTTTTTTTAAACAAAATTATGTCACAGTTGGAAAGGAATTGAAGTTAGGGTCTCAATTTTTGTTATCCCTTTTCTTCAATGACTCAATCGGATTGGAAATGTTCCAAGGATGGTAAGCTGGTTCTTGTTGAACTGGGTATCTGCAGAGATTTAGTTGTGTTTTGTTGAACTGGTACACGTATATATATATATATATATATATATATATATATATATATATATATATATATATATATATATATATATATATATATATAAATTTGTTTAATTGAATTTTTTTCTACTGATGTTTGTTTAAATTTCTGATTATATTTACAATTGCCCATTTCTCTCACACTAGATATTTGATGTATACCTTTTCCGTTCAAAGTAATTATTATATATTCTTTGGTCTTTCTATTAACAAATTTTAGAATTTTGGATCATGAAAACCCGAAACTTGTGGCTTAAAAACGAATATGATTTTATAGGATTCTGAATGAACAATTTATAGTCGCACGTAGTACTCCGCATGAGCTTCGATTCGACACTTGAATCACTGAAAACGGTTAAGAAACAAGGGAGATATTAATCGTCGAAGTTGGCCCGTTGAACACACGGTGTAACCTGGTTACACAAT
This sequence comes from Liquidambar formosana, assembly GCA_039720395.1. NCBI lineage: Eukaryota > Viridiplantae > Streptophyta > Magnoliopsida > Saxifragales > Altingiaceae > Liquidambar > Liquidambar formosana. The sequence continues at coordinate 19,975,207 of CM077834.1, read as the reverse complement.
TCAACCCGCGGGAGGTTGAAGATGACCCCATAGGTCTATGATCCTGTGTGGGTGCATCTGTATACCTTACCGTGTTCTCATGCATTTAAAAGCCATACGATAATCATATGAACCCCGAATTTGACCGTTGGACTCGTCTTGGAGGGCCCTACCATGTGGGACCCTTAGTTGATCATTTTGACCAAGTTTGACTATAGTTTGACTTTTTGGCCAAATTAATATTTATTAAAAATTCCAGAAAATATCAGAAAATTCCCAAAATTACAGAAAATTCCTAGAAATTATAGAGAGTGTTTTAAAAATTATTTTGATGATTTTGGGTTGGTATTGCTCGCAATTGAGGTAGGAAATGTGGCTTCTTTACATTTAATATGGTGTTATTTTATGAATGTGATTTTAAATGCCTTAATGATATTGTTGGATTTTCCCACTGATTTATAACCAAATATTTTTATTACTTGTTCAAAATTTAGGGAATCCTACAATATATCATTTGATACTACTGTTTTATATTGTTGCTTAAAGATACATGGTTATATACTCGTTTAAATGTGGTCATAGAGTAGTGCACAATGTAAATAGCGAACTAGTCCATTTCTTATCATTCTTGAGCTGTGTATCCATGACCAGCTACTGTCGCCTCTTTCTCAGTGTCGGACATCTCATATTTTAATTAGCCTGTAATAAGCTTGTGAGTACGTTAACGGATTGCTCTCAGGCATCCTAGCTTGGGTAACTCATTGAAAGCGGAGGATATAACTTTGCCCTTGGTTTACCTTTTGTACTCTATTGTTCGTACTCCAATTGAAAAAAAAAATAGAAAAAAAGAAGAGAGAGTGTCATTTCCATTAGATTAAAAAAAAAAAAAAAAAAAAAACAAAAACAAAAAAAGTGAGAGCTACTCAATAGTAGCATTTTGGGTAGAACTAGAAGGGTCAGTTGGGGGTTGCCTTTATGGGCCTTGGGTAGAACTGGAGGGATCAGCTGGAGGTTGCCTCTGTGGGCTGCCCGGAACCCTTTCTTGATCAATGATTTGATCAGTGAGCCTCTCTAGTGCCTCGACCCTTGGTGTGAGTCTGTTAGAATAGGAGTCCACCATTCTTTGTAACTCTCTATTCTCTGCTCTCAAAGCCCTCATCCTTCGATAGGCTCCGTCGAGCAACCCCTGGAGACGAGTGACCTGGTCACTTAGACTTTGCATGTGCACATTTCTGGCGTGCAAATGCCGAGCCATGTTAGCAGTAAATGTTGTGGTCTGAGCGCTGAGAGCCATGGAGTCTCTTATTACGTCCAGGTCGGACCGTCCAACCAGTATTCTCTCATCATGAGGAGTGATGAGTCCCTCCGCTACTGCCGTTGCGTTCGCAAGATTGTAAATTACAGAATCGTCAACTGTAAGGGGTTGGTTTTGAACATTTAGGAACCTTGGGTGCCAGACCTCTGGTTGTGTTGCTGGCGTTGTGTTTAAATCAGGACGGTTTTGTGGGGCAGAGGAGGAAGAGGCCATGAGTTCGTAAGAGAGGATTTAGAGGAAGAGAGTTTTCTCTGAGGGTTGAATGGTTGGGGAAGAGTGTTTAAGCACCTATAATCAAACTCTGGTTTTTAAAGAAAAACCGCTCTCACTCAACCCAAGAACAGATCGCAAAAACCAATGCACTGTGGGGATCCGATGCGATTTAGGGTCTATAATGGTCTGCAACAACACTGTTGCCTAGATCTCGATATTGCAAACTGTCGGTCATGCTTTTTGGGATCTCGATATTCCGGGTTTGGGCTTTTTTGGAGAGAAAGTGAGAGAAAGTGAGGAGAGAGAGAGAAAAAAGGTATGTGTGAAAAAGAGAGAGAGGATTTTGGGTGATTTGATTTGTATCATAGAGAGAGAGAGAGAGAGAGAGAGAGAGAGAGAGATTTCTGGAAAAGAGGATGGGATTACATAAAGGGTAAATCTTATGGAGTGAGAGAGATCCGTACAAAGAGATAGGGGGAAGAGAGGGAGAGATTTCTTTTGCAAGTGGGTGAGATTGTCTTGTCTCATGCTGGGATAATTTTGTATTTTCTCAATTTTGGTGTATAAAGAGGTCTTACCGACTATTGGGAGTACAACTGCTTGGCCTACCAAATTTATTAGGAGTAGATGATTGATGACTTACTAGTTTTTTGTGGTGGATGCATGCTCCTAACTTTTCTATTAGTAAAAGGCCTTTCTTGGTGTAGTGGAGGTAATACTTCTAAGTCTTTTGTTAGTATAGCATAATAACTATTGGCTCACTTTTGAAGTTACACTTTGTTTACAATGTTTTGTAGGAGTAGATGATTGATGACTTACTAGTTTTTTGTGGTGGATGTATGCTCATAACTTTTCTATTAGTAAAAGGCCTTTCTTGGTGTAGTGGAGGTAATACTTTTAAGTCTTTTGTTAGTATAGCATAATAACTATTGGCTCACTTTTGAAGTCACACTTTGTTTACAATGTTTTGTAGGAGTAGATGACTGATGACTTACTAGTTTTTTGTGGTGGATGCATGCTCCTAACTTTTCTATTAGTAAAAGGCCTTTTTTGGTGTAATGGAGGTAATACTTCTAAGTCTTTTGTTAGTTTAGCATGATAACTATTGACTCACTTTTGAAGTCACACTTTGTTTCCAATGTTTTGCAGGAGTAGATGATTGATGACCAATTTTTTGTGGTGGATATGCACTCCTAACTTCTCTATTTTTGTCTTTTTGGCCACTTTTGAAGTTATATTACAATGTATTGACACTTAATGACATGTAATGACAATTGATATTAATGAAACTTTTGAAGTCATATTGCAATGTATTGACACTTAATGACATGTAATGACAATTGATGTTAATGAAACTTTTGAAGTCATACTTTGTTTGCAATGTATTGCATGTAATATTAGGCTTTATTTAATGAATTTGATTTGTTAGGTGTTTGAAGTTTGGGATCAAATCAATTATGGTTTTACACTTTTAATAATGGTGTGTTTGGTTATCATTTTATATGAACAGGGAATAGGTATAAAAACAACCATAAATGAAAGCACATGCAAACCAAAAAAAAAAAAAAAAAAAGGGGAAACGACAACGTTTACAAAATGTTGTCATAAAATTACCGAAAATCTACGACAACATTTTGGAAACGCTGTTGGTGTGTGTATCTAAGACAACATTTTCTGAAATGTTGTTAATGTGTCTATATAAGACAACATTTTGTAAATGTTGTTGATGTAAGTCAGTTAATTATCAACAACATTTCTGAAATGTTGTTAATGTGTTTATAGAATACAACATTTTGAAAACGTTGTTGGTGTGTCAATTAACCATTTACGACAACATTTCTGAAATGTTGGTAATGTGTTTATAGAATACAACATTTTGAAAACGTTGTTGATGTGTCAACTAACTATTTACGACAACATTTCTGAAATGTTGTTAATGTGTTCGATCTAAGACAACGTTTCTGTAAATGTTGTCGATACGTCTAACACAACGTTTATTCAACGTGGTAAGATGGCATTAACAACATTCTGTTTTTCCTTTCAACAACATTTGTTTAACGTTGTAAAAAGTCCCACATCAACCACAACAGGGGCTGACACAACATATATGAAAATGTTGTGGAAAGTCTTTAACAACATTTTTTCAATGTTGTAAAAGACCTTTTTTGGTGTAGTGACATATTCCCCGATATTGTCTCCTATTTTCTTACCCACATCTGCATTCATACATAGTAAGGGTAGATTGTAAACTTGAATCCAAAAAAGGGCTGTGTCTATACTGATTTCAGAGGGCTGTACGTTGCCTTCAAATTCTTTCAACAGGATGAGCGCTTTGTCGAAGCTCCATGGACTATTATCCAGCACCCGCCTTCTATCCAGTGGATGATTAAAATGAAACAGGAAGAGATTTTGCCCTATTTCGGTGACAGTCATTCCTCTTGCAGGCCGCCAAACCATCTTAAGTGTAGATTTCATCGCTTCAACATTAAAAATTCTATTCGTCAAGATCTTCCCTATGAGGCAAATCGTAGCCTCCTGCCTTCCTCCTCCTATAGCGATCTGTGAAATTTCAATACCTTCCTTCTCCTCCTTAGTGAGCACCAGCCGTTGCCACATGTCTTCTAGAGTATCCCCCATAGTCGTGCTGCAATAGATGACCTCAAAACTCTTCTGCTCCCACAAGAGCAAACCCTTGAAGAGACCCAATCTTGTACGAGACAAGAGAAAAAGCTCTCACGAGAGAAACCCCCGGAGAGAAGGCTGTCAGGATTGTCATTATATTGTTACCATTATGTGATTATGGTTATTGTCTGTTACTTTTAAAGATTTTATTACCATTTTTATTAGGTCTTAATGCTTAATGCTTATTACCATTAGATGTTAATAGCATTGACCATTGGTTTGCTTGAACGTTGTGTATAGGTTTCTAGGGCCTATATAAGTGGAACGTACGTTCTAGCAAACATTGGAGTAATATATATATCAGATTTATTCTTCTCTTTCATCTGTCTGTTCTTCTCTATCTCTCATTTTCTCTTATTTTCTTCTCTACTATTTTTCTATATATTCTATGGGCAATTTAGACACATTCTTGGCACTTGTTTACTGTAGACGTGCACTATGGATCAGACCGCCTGAGAGGAACTGGGTTGTATCTTGGAGCCGTATACGACCGCCAATACCTGCACGTGGGGAGGCGTATACGACTTTAGGACAGCGAATACGTGCCTCACTGATTCCCTCAGGCTATGTTTTCTTTACTCTATTCATTTTACTTTGTGCGTTAATATTGATTAATGTATACCTTGTTCTATTATGTTGTTAATTTGATATTCTATCTACTTGTGTAATCATTTATATTTGTGTAATTTATAATTGTAAAATTGTTCATAGTGTAGTGGTTAAAAAAAAAAAACTGTTATACTTTTATTAATGTTTCATTTTCTAACATTTCATATGTAGAACCAAGTACCTGAGCGTAAAACTGAGTTATTGCCGCCAGTCAGTGGTTGTGTAAAGGCTAGAAAAGGGGTGGACTCATCTACACCGGCCTCATAAGATTAATTGGTCACCATCTTGATGCAGCACGTGCGGAATCTTTGACCTTTATTTCCATTTCTCCCTATAGAACTGTTGTTTCAGCAATGGGCCATCCTCGCTAATTAATGAGAAAAAAGGTACGTAGGGCCATTCTTCTGGCATTGGCATAGACTGGAGCTTAGGGCAGCCATGGGTTTTCAATTGTTCAAGATGTGTGAGATATTGAGGCTTCTTGCCATCAGCGATTTTGTTTGTGGGAGTGACCAAGTTGAAACGAAGGTAATAGTGGAGGGCAGCAGCAACTCCTCTGGAAAGGACTCCAAATCAAAACATCGTTCCATATCATATGGAAATATTTAAGACAGGCCAGTCTCTGCAACATCCATTCAGCTGGACCAATCACACAAGGTAGCAACATAGAATTACTATTGTTCAAGGGCGGAGCTAGGATTTATCTCCAATGAGAGTATTGTGCTATGATTCTGTGAAATGGGAAGTGGGAACTAAAAGTCCCACCAAAAAGCAATTTTTTTGGAAAAATTAATTTTTAGTAATCATTTGTCAATTTAATACCAAAAAAAGGATTTGTTTGCTAACTTATTACAAATTAACTGTAAATATATTTTAAAATAACTATTATCTTCCTCTTTTTGGCATTATGTTGAGAAATAGTCATCAAAGAATAATATCTCTCCCAAAAAAATAAAACGAACTTGGTTAAGCTAGGGCACGTGCCCCCAATAGCCCCCTGGCTCCGCCCATGCTATCGTTAGAATAGTAACGAAAAAAAGGATATAGGCAGTGAACCCAAAACATGCATGGTAAAATACAACAAATCAGTGTAAGTGTGAGGACCCACATGAAAAAAAAATAAAAAACGTTGTTTATCCCGGTTAAACCCCAATGTCGGTGGAAAAAAAAAGGAAGAAATAGAAGAAAGAGAAAAAAAAAAGGTGGGGTTTAAAGTGGTTGGAAGACCCATTACTGGGAGAAGAAAAAAGAAAGAATGAAAAGAAAGAGAGAAGGGGAGAAAGAGAGAAAGGGAAGGAGAGTGCCGCGGGAGAGGTGAAGCACGACGGTAGTTTGCTGGAGCGCGGGAGCTCGGATCCGCTGGCAAGCTTGGATCACGCGTGTCTTGACCCGATTAACGCATCTATAATTGTGGGTTACATTTCTTTCACTGCATAGGGCATTTTATCATTTTAAACCATTGATACGTAGAGGTTTGGATATAAATCATGTAAAAATACATGTATTTTGTATATTTTACATAATTATTATGTATGGGGTATACTTTATGAGTTTTGATAAGTTTTGGAAAACTTGGGTTTGATTCATATATTCTTTGTTATATTCATATTATTTTTAAGACCTTTTTTATGTTTATGGGTTAAAATGGGTTGGTTTTGGAATTTAATAGACTATTTTTGTGCAGTCGAAATATTAAAGGTTACTTTTATATAAGTATTTTAAAACCATTAATTTGAAAAATGGTTGTAAAATAAAATATATGAATTATGAGAATTATTTCATGTGATTTAAGGGTATAAATCCATTACATGATTTTTGGGAAAATTCATTATATTTTCCGGTGATATGGGGAAATTATAGAACTGATAAATGATAAGTAAAATGGTTTTGTGGGCTTTAAAGAATGCCTCACTTGATAGTCGAGCGTCAGTTGGGGTTATATCGGATAGTTCTGCCGTACCCTTGTCGTCCTGTGAGTTCAGTTGGTTCTATCCCGAATTTATAGGAATAAAATCTCTTTATACCACGCGAGCCCCATTTGTCTAGAGAGGTTTATTACACATATCACCTAAGACTTTCAAATAAATGTGGTTGGATATAAAATAGGTTTTATGGAATTATAGTAACACAAAGGGTTTGTATGCCATGCAAAAGTTATAAAAAATAATGCGATTTTGATTTATAAATAATTGAGGTTTATTTCTTATTTTTTTTATAAAAATGGTTGATGTTAGTGGTGTACTTAAGCATTATATCATTATATTTTATTTCTGCAACTATTCTTTTATACCTATAAAAATTGGTATTATAAACTGATGTATAAATTGCAAACTAATAATGGTTTTGCAAGTTCCTTGAAAAGTATATAAAACTGTGGTTTTAAAACCTTGGGTTATTTTTTTTGGAAAAATGTTTTCCTACTGAGTGTAAAGCTTACACTCCCCTAGTTTTCTTGCAGATCCCATTTTCAAAAATAAAGCTTGGCTTGGGGTTTGGGAACTCATCGGCTTGCATACATTCATTTAAAGAATGTATAATAAATTTGACTAAATTAGTTTATTTTATTTCGGCATGTATTAATTCAAATTTTTGGCCTGTAATAATTAAATAAATAGTGGATGTGAATAGGGATGAGACCCATGTGGCTATAACGCAGCTTTTAGTTTATTTATTTTAAAAATATTGTGTGAAAGACTAAAAATTATTACAAATGTGTTTTCTACAGGTTTTCAGACTAGTCGATAACTTGGTATATATGTTTTATTTACAGATGAGATTATGTTAGATTTTCTAAAAAAGTTTTCAAAATAATTATTTTTATTAAACATTCACCGGAATTGGTTTTAAAATTGATTGGACAGCCGGTCTTTGCAAAATCCATTCAGCTGGACACTATCACACAAGGTAGCAACATAGAATTACTATTGTTAGAATAGTAACGAAAAAAGATATTGGAATGAACACAACATGCATGATAAAACACAACAAATCAGTGTAAGCTCCTCTACTTATTAATTATGTGGCGAAAGGCCAAACTTGAAATCCCATAGAAAGAGCATGCTAATAGGCCTTCCTCCAGAAACAAGGAAAGCACAGGACATTTCAAAATGCACCGTCTTCCATAATATTGATTATTGAAGTTATACGAGTTCTCAGAAACAGATATAATAATTGGGAGTCTATGGATGGAACCAGAAGGTTGGATTGGTAGTGTGCATCTTAATTGGTTTTATTTAATAATAATAAAAAAAATCTATTGTGTCAATGTTTGGTTTAAAACATAAATAATAGACATCACAAGCTGTATTCCCAACACATCATATCCTACATTTTTAAGAATTGGCCTATCTGCATATCTGTATCATATCTTATTCATATCCCACTTCTGTACTCATGCTTCATGGCTGGTAAGAGATCAACAAGTATCAATGCATGGAAATCATTGGCCCTGCGAGAGAAGGAAAGCAATTGAGAAGTTAAACAATTTAGAAATTAAGCTGTGCACCCATGTGCTTGTGTCAGAGGTAAAATGAGAAATCAGAACTCATTCAAGCAGATACACAATTAAAGTGGGTTCTAGAAATCCTACAATCACCATTTCTACTCCGACATTGCACAAGAGATCAGTTTTTGAACAAACATCTACCTTAGAAATGTGAGCAACCCGGGGTTAATCTCTCAATGGTGGATTTTAGTCGAAGGAAGAAGTTGATTTGATAGTTTGTTCAGATTGCACTTTCCAGGAAGAGAATGGTCAAATTGAAATTTCTACCCCTGACCCGGCTGATGAGTGAAAAAGTGTGAGGCGGCCTAGCTGATAAAGAGAAATTAGGGGGCAGCCCTTGACAGCGTTTTGATTTGAGACATTGCTCTTTCTTGTGTCATAATGTCTGAAGTTATAATATTTAAGGGTATTCACATATATTCACCTAAAATCAAAATCAAAATCAAAATCAAAATCAAAGTCAAAATCAAAACTAAGGTAAATTGCAGAAACCCCTGAAATATGGGGGGAGGGTGAGCAGATAACCCCCTCATGTTTTAATTTTGCCAATGTGCCCCCTAATTCAATTGGAAGACAAAATTAATTGTTGATGGCTACCTAATTGGCCATGACGCTGGCGAGGGTTCCGACAATTATAAGAGGGTTAATGACATTTTGAGCACACAAGTCCATTAACGATGTCATGTGCGTAGCCACGTGACTAATTTTCGTTAAATTTCATGAATGGTGAGTGATGGTGGGACACATTGACAAAAATTAAAACATAAGGGACGCACATTGGCAAAACTAAAACATAAGGGGGTTATTTGTTGACCCCCCCCCCCCCCCCCAATACCTCGAGAAAGTTATCTGTAATTTACCCTAAAAAATAATTAAGCGTCGGACAAAAATTTTAAAAATTTTTGCTTGAATAATTTGAAGGATTTTGTAGGTTCATTGATCAAGGTTTGACAGAAGAACTTAGTAAGTTTTGAAAATTTGAATGCTTTGATGTCATCACCATTGCTGTTGCTGCTATGGAACTAATACAGTTAACATAATACTATTTGGGGAAATTAGCAATTACCCCTCTGATAGGGGACTGCTTTTAATAATAAACCTACCATAAGAATTTTTAACTCTATAACTCCTTAGTTTAATAGTTTTATTAGCTGTAAGGAAAAGAAATTTAAAAAATCCCCACTTTACCTTTTAAAAGGTTATAAATTTACTTTAAAAAACGAGGGTTTGGTTTCCATGGAAACTCATCAAGGCCGACTAGCAATGACGGCGACGACGATGACAGTAGCTTTTCTCCAACGTCGACGAATCGTCTCCTCCAATGGCCAATAGCAACACCCCTCTCTCCGACGACTGTAGCAGCAAAGGCTCTTCTTTGGCGTGGATGTTGTGGATGTTCTTCTTTGACATCAACAGTAGCTTCTTTTCTAGCGGCTCTTTATCAAGGCCATGACCACACCTTCACCGACAATGGCCTTCTCCAAACTCCTTCTCTCTTCTACCGCCTCGCCATGACTGTCGTCTTTTTTTTTTCTTTTCATCTCCAAACTCTAGATCTGGGTCTCTCTTTTTTTTTTTTTTTTTTTTTGGGTGTGTGTGTGTGTGTGTGTGTGTGTCTTTTTTTGCAACTCCAGATCTATTCATTTTTGGGGGGCTGCTACTTGGTGTTTGAGTTCAATTCGTTGTAGTGTTTTTTTATAACGTAAAATAGCAAGTTATTACGATATTGCTATATAATTTTTCAAAGACAATAGTAAACTATTACTATTTGGTGTATAATTTTTTCAAAGCACACAATAGTAAACTATTACTATTGTCTATATAAATTTTTCAAAACACACAATAGTAAACTGTTACTATTATCTATATACTTTTTTCAAAGCAGGAAATAATAAACTATTGTTATATAAAACATGGTATCAAAGCCAAGTTGAGAATCAACCACTGACGGCGAGTCTTCTTCGAGAATCGACGATCGGCGACCTTTCTTGGAGCCTTGACGACTGCCAGCGACTTGTTGGAGTGCCCTATAGCCGACCTCGACATCTTCCACTTCTTGACGAAGACTCTTTCTTCTCTTCTCTTGTTTGTGCCTCTTTTACTAGGTTCGACTCTCACCGGCAAGTACTGTGGTGACTTCGATAGCGACTTCGTTGGAGATGGAAGAAGTCGGAGCTCGATCGCCAGTGGAAGTCATTGCCAGTGGAATCCCTAAATTGTCAGCAACAATAGTAAATTCTCCCAAATGGCACGGTTGTAAATTTTTTGAGAAAGTAAAATGAAGAGTATTTTTGTCACTACGGAATGAAAAGGGGTTGTCACAAAAGTGATTTTGTTTGTGGATCTATTGTAAAAAAAACCTCTTATAGTAGGGGATTATGCAAAAAATTCCCAACTATTTTCAAAAGAACTGTTACTAACAATCACTTTCACCGTCCTATTTATACATCTCTCACCATGCACTACCACGTACCTCCCTCACCCATTTCTGATCGATCATTACTCATATGCTTGAATCTTAAGAAGATTTGAAAACAAGTCATCCAGACAATGAAATTCGAATGCCAACATGTTTTCAATTTCAAAATTTGTAATTATTTGATTTCAAAATCCAAGGAAAAATCCAATTCCCTAATCCTATATTCCTATATTCCTATGTGAATGCATTTAATGATATTTCACCATTTTTATATTCCATTAAAGCAAAGTCAGATTTGAAAATGAAGGGAGAAAATCCAATTCGGTGGCGGCTGTTGTGGCCTATTGGATACGGGAGTGGGGTCGGATGGTTGGGATGTAATTGGTGATCGAATGATTTAGGTTCAGAGTCCAAATAAATGTAGGGGAAATATCCAAAACCTCCCGAGAAAATAAAATCATATCTAAAAAATCCCATAAAATATTTTTCCTATCCATCTAACCCAAAAAAAGAATCATATCTATTAACTTCAATCCGTTAACTTTTCACTAACTGCTGTTAAAAAAAATAGTTATCCGACTAAAATATCATTCTTTAACATTAGTATGTTTAATAACAAAAATACTCATTTAATTGAATTTCCCCTTTTGCCCCCTCTTTTCCTAAACGTGCATATTGCATACCGCTCCCTCACTCCTCTTTCTCTTCCCCCCATGGCATACAGTGCATATATTGTGGTAACTCTGGTTTGTTTGAAACATGAACGTAAGGCACGTTAATGTACAATTTTCCAAAATTATTTCAAATAAGGATATTACTATCGAATCCCTCTCATTCTCTATTTATATATTATATATATATATATATATATATATATATATAGATGCATGCATATATAGAAAAACAGGGAAGGAGATTTTTCAAATGAAGTTAAAAGAACCCATCACATGGGGTTGTCAGATTGGGAGAAGAAGCATAAAAATAGAGTAAAAAGTTATTGCATTACACATGGGGGAAAAGAGAAATAGAGAGAAAAAGTGGAGAGAGAGTGTATGGGGCTACAAACATGGGGCAAGAGAAAGATACCAGGGGCTGCCAATGTGAGAGGCGGCTCAAAGAAGATGCTTTTTTTAATGTTTGATAGGGTTTCCCTTTTTCCATGTGTACAGTGGAGGATAATTAATTGAAGATAATTAATTTTATTTTAATTACATTAAAAATAAAAATTCAATTAAATGGGTATTTTCGTCAGTAAACATATTAATGCATGTTAAAAAAGGGTATTTTAGTCAGATAACTATTTTTTTTAACAACAGTTAACGAAAAATTAATGGATTGGAGTTAATAGATATGATTCATTTATTTATTTATTTATTTATTTTTCGGGTTAGATGGATAGGAAAAATATTTTATGGGGTTTTGGATATGATTTTATTTTTTAGGGAGGTTTTTAGATATTTCCAATCCCCCCCCCCCCCCAACAACAAAAAAAAAAAAAAAAAAAAAAAATCCAATTCCCTAGTCCTATGTGAGTACATTCAATGAAATTTCACCACTTTCATATTCCATTAAAACAAAGTACGTGAAGCAAATTGCTCTAACCAAGTACTCAACTAAAATTATTTAAAAATCATGCTTAGTATTGATATTCCAAAAGTACTAATTTTCTAGTTCTAAACCACACAAATGCTCAAGTACAAGAAAAAAACAGTTCACAAACCTTGCAGTGGAATGATTATACAATTCTCTTTATAGCCATTGAGCAATAAAGATTATAAGAAAGAACATGGGGTCACAAATAATTCGAAAGTACTCACAAATAATCCTATGGTCTAGTCGCATACCTCACTTCCTTTATAGGGGAAGTTCCGGGTTTGATTCTGCGAGTCCTTTGGTAGGATTAATTGGCCAGTGCATGGGGTCTTACCATATGGGTGGGGAAACTGTAGGGTTATTGGGATGGGTTGCATTTTCATGGCTTGGATTTATTTGTCATTGCATTTTGACTGTCTTACAAGCATTTTTCCTTTTACGAAGTTCGACCAACAAGCTGACACCAAATGAGAAGAAAATATTGGGGCATTAATAAAATAAATTGAGGAACCTAAGCTCTTTTTTTTTTCATTATTTTTTTGGGGTCCAATTACTCTTTGAAAAGTCGACATTCTCATTCCGCGTAGCAGCGTGGGTGAGAGAAATAATATCAGTGCCTGCTGGGGATTGAGGGTTTGGAAAATGTCTCAATCATTTTTAGAAAGTAGAAACCAAAGCTTTAATTAATGAATAAAGCCTCCCTTTTCACAAAAAGATTTTTTTTTTTTTTTAATTTAAAAAAAAACAAAGCTTTACTCTTCTTTTGAAAAGTAGTGGTATCTTAATTTAATAATATTTTATCAATCTAACTTTTGAATTAAATATTCCACTTATACACATCATATTCAATTGAACTAATTAATTAAAATTTTTATTAAAAAAAGGGAAAATGACCAAATGGTGGGTCAAAATAGAAATAATCTATACTACCTATAAAAAGATGAATGTAAGAAAAACTTTTGATTGACTAATATACCCTTATTTTAATTTTTAAATACACAACTACCCACCCTTCTGCATATATAGAAAATATAGTAATATGAAAAATATAATTCTAAAACACATACCTTAATATATTTTAAAACACATACCTTAATATATAAAACACAAATAGGAATTCAAAGGAAATGGAAACTATAATTCCTATATAATAAATAAACAGCTGGAACACATACCTTAATATATAAAACATAAATAAGAATTCAAAGAAAACGGAAACTATAATTCCTATATAATAAATAAACAGCCGGATTGTAAATTCCACTTTCTCTATAAAAAATAACTTCAACCTTCTCTCCGCCTTTTCCATTAACGGTGACTTCTCCCTTCCTTGGTAAGTTTTTCTCTGCAAATTATAATATATATATGGTACTGTTAGAGAACTTGTAATACTTGTAATTTTTAAATAGGGCATTAAGGGTTTAATCTATGGTTAACGTAGCTAATCTTTTGATTATTCGAATGACTTCATGCATGGGTAATGCATGTGTATGATATTATGATGTTGGATGTATTTTGATGCTTGTTTTTGTGCATCGAGTATCTTTCGGGTGCGTTTAGCCTTGTTTGCAACTTAAGGGTTTAAGCTACTGAAATTTGGTTAAGTATAGGGAAAAAGTGAATTTTTGTAAATCTTCGTTTTAAAGGAAGAATAGAAGAATGGAGAAAAGTACTTAAATGTTTTTTTAAGTAAAAATAAGGTTGTGGTAGGTAATGTGGGAGTTTATACACATTTGTCTGAGTTATTGGGCATTTTCAATAAGGGACGATCGATCCTGGCTTAGGGACGATCGATCGTGCCTTGGGGATGATCGATCGTGCCTTGAGGACGATCAATCGTAGGTGCCCCGGAAATGTGATTTCGCTTCTGTTTTCCACGATCGATCGTGCCCTCAGATCACGATCGATCGTGCATCGCAGATTTTGCAAATTTTTTTTTTTTGCGTCAAATGACGCATGTGCCCTTCATCCCTTATAAAAACCCATCACCCACGACTTAAGACCAGATCTGGTCTTTTTGGGCATGGAGAGAGAGAGAGAGAGAGAAGGAGAGAAGGAAAAGAGGGGTGTGAAGGCTCGACGGTGACTCGCCAGAGCACGGCGACCTCGATCCGACGCCAGCGAGCTCGGATCTAACGTATTTTGGCCCGATCTACGCGCGTATGGTTGTGGATTTGGGTTTTTCTCTCTCTTTGATGCTTGGGAATGCATTATTATGGATAGATTCATCTTCTCCAACCTCTTAGTGGAGCTTGGAGTTTGTTCATGGTGGTTTGAGCTTAGATTTCATGGGTTTTGGACATGAGTTGTCATCCTCACCAACCCTTTTACATTTTAGAGGTATTTTCTCACTTTTAGAGCTAGGATTTATTATTTATTTTGGGTTATCATCTCATTCTTACATTTTTGGGTTGTTCATGCATATTGGGGAGTTTTGGTGGTGATTTGGAGTTGGGACCTCCATTATCTTCATCAACCAAGTCATTTGGGAGCTAGGGCTTGGATTGGGAGCTTGCATTTGCATCCTAGGGCTTGGACTTCATACCCACAACATCAAAGGTTACATTTTTCCACGCCTTTGGTTGAGGTAGGTGCAATTTACATAGGTTTAAACTATTGACATGATAATATGGTATATATTATCATATTATTTGGTATTCTTGGGCCTAGAATATGTATATACATGATTTATGGAATAAATCTTGAATGGAACTTTGGGTATTTGATAACATGAATTGGAAATTATGTTTATTAATGAGTTGGTTTATTTTATACATTCTATGGAATATAATTATATAGATTTTATGGGTATTTATGTTGTTAACATAAATTGGTATAATTATGTGATTATTTTTCCACCATAGTTTATGTGGTATATTTTGGAACTAATTTTGGTTAAAAACCATTTTATGGTTTATCGCACTGCATGTTGGGCATAATCATGCATTAAATGGACTTAATGAATACTGGGTAAAAGTATTGCATAAAAAAGAGGTCATTGGAATTGGACTACTTGCAGTTAATGGGACTTTGCGTGTTTTCCATTCCTTTGGTCCTGGGGTACTTTCTGGTTCCAAGTAGGAACTCTTGTGTTTCCGAATCAGAGGCTACTTTCCGGTTCCAGGTAGGAACCCTTATGTTGTCTTCTTGGAGGTTGGGTTTAAATCCTCCCTTTTAACGCGAAGACTCCTGCGGGAGTGGTCAATAATTGATGGAATTAATGTAAATTGGACATGAGTCACATGCATTGAGCATTATGCATTATTTGTTTTAAGTTATAGATTATAACTTATTTTGAGATTTGTAATATACTTGGTTAGTATATTTTGATGAAAATGATATAATTGGTTTTATTTATATCATCGCTTTAGTTTACTATGTCAAATTGTATCTACTGAGTCGTCGGATTCACGCCTATTATTTTAAATGTTTTTCAGATAATTCAGGGATTGGTTTTGCTAGCATAGGTGGCAAATGTTATCATTGGAAATTTTATTTGTTGTTTATGAATGTATTTTTCATGAGAAGGAATATGTAATTAAGTGGGTTTTCTATTGGGTTAATGTAAATGTAATCAGGGTTGTAATTTTTAATTATTTATGGTTGTGTGTATGTGGAATGCGACGCATGGGATGATACCACTTCCATGGATGACAGGAAATTTTTATGTATGGATTTTTGTAACAGGTTTTCATGATGGTATGTCTTATCTACGGATGGGTCATGTCCGAAAAGAGAAAATTTTTTAAAATGATTGAGGTTTTAACATGTGTCATCCATGTTTTATCAAAGGATTTATTCAAGAAAAAGCTTGTTTTATTATTATTGATCACGGCTTAATTAATTTGGGTCGTGATAGAACTGCAAATTATAATATATATATATATGGTACTGTTAGAGAAGGAGTTTGATTTTTTTATGAATTTATAAGTTAGATAGATGAATTTATAATCATAATAGGTACTGTAATTAAAGAAAGAAAAATCATTCGAAACGAAAACTGAGAAACAAAAATACATAGATTAGTGAAAAAAAAAAAAGAAGACATAGACTAGTGAAAGAAAAAAAAAAAAGAAACTAAAACTGAGAAACAAAGAGAGACGGGGAGAAAGGAGATGAGGTAGAGAGAGAGAGAATAGATCTGAATAAAAAAAATTTAAACATAAATCAAATTAGAGAGAATTTTGTACAACAACAAAACGAGACTGTTAGATGGAGATTGTCTTGGATATGTACTATACTTGGTTGGAACTTTGTCTCCTGTTAGTACAATTGCTTGCAAACTTGTAGTGAAGAAAAAATAAAATTCACCATATAATCGTTCCCAACAATACTTGGCCAATTTATACCGTGAAAAAAAAAAAAAAAAAAAAACTGAAACTAAAAGAGATTAAAACTAAAAGAGAATAGATCGAAAAAAAAAAAAAAAATCATATCCAAATACTTATATTAGTGAATAAAAAAAGAGAAATCTAAAAAACTGAAAGAAAACAGAGAGAAAAAACCCAGAAAAATAAGTGGAGAAAAAAAGAAAAAAAAAAAAAGAAAACAAATTCATTATTTCAATCCAAACACATAGATTGGTGAAAAAAAAATTGGGACAATAAAAATTGAGAAACAAAGAGAGACGGAGAGAAAGGAGATGATCGAGGTAGAGAGAGAGAGAGAGAGAATAGATCTGGGAAAAAAAAAAACTCATATCTAAATACTTATATCAGTGAATAAAAAAAATAGAAATCTAAAAAACTGAAAGAAAACTGAGAGAAAAAACCCAGAAAAATCAGTGGAGAAAAAAAAAATACAAAACAAACTCACTATTTTGATTCAAACACATAGATCGGTGAAAAAAAAAATTGGGACAAGAAAAACTGAGAAACAAAAAGATACGGAGAGAAAGGAGATGAGGTAGAGAGAGAAAGAGAGAATTATTTACTGATACGCAAATATAATGATTTAAACATCTCTCCAATTGCAAAAATTCTACTGCTGCTTCAACGGAATAATCAGTCACATCACTAATCAGAAGACTCCATGGTACTATAGCTGTACAACATGTAACAGCACGATCACAGGTGAGGGGGAGAAATCGAAATGCCCAAAATGCAAAAAAGAAAAACTAGAGTACACTCCAAGGTAAAAACATTCTTTATGCTATAAAATGTAAAAAATTTAATACATCCAACTAACATTACGTTTTGACATGGAAATAGGTATATGGTCCAAATGGAAGCTATGGATGAAAAAGGAAAGGTTTATATTACTTTATTCAATGATGTACAAAAGTTAACTGGTTCTACAGTTTCAGAATTTATCGAATCACATGAAAAGGTAATAAAATAATGCCAAAAATTAATAATATGCCAAATAATCACAATGTTATTAACTTTGTTTACATTTTATGGCAGAATAATATGAACTCCAAGTTCTACATGAAACTGATTTGTCAGACTGGCCGGAAATTTAAGTTCATCATAAAATAGAAGAAAATTTATGACTTCATTCAAGCAAAAAATAGTTACATTGTTGAAGAAATTGAAGAAATACTGGATGAAGAGTTAGAAGGAAGTGAAGATAACAGAAAATCAAAGAGGCAGAAAAAAAATTAGATTCAAAGATAAAATACTTAGATTATTTCTTTCATATTAGAATTTCCTTACAAACATATGTTTACCTAATTTAATGATAGTTTTTGGATGTTTTAGCATTTTTACAAGTTTAAAACGATTATTATATATACATTTAAATACATAGAATTCATACTATTATAGTTAATGCATAAATGTTCAATTGAATGTGGTTTATTTTTCAATATTGTATTTATGAGCTTAAAATTTACAGCTCAATTTCTCTGAAAAATACATAACCGTAGGTATGATAGACTAGTGATTAAAGATTGGTAAATATCAACACGTGCAACGCACGTGTGCACCAACTAGTTCCAATAAAAGGGGTAAAACTCTCATTTTCAATTTAAAATGGTAATAATGAACTTTAATTCCTTAAAGGGGGGATCTATATCATTTCCCATTTTATGATATCCACTTTGCCCTTTTACTTGTAATCCACCGTTAATTAATTCTCTACTCTCCTAATTTAAAATTTTAAAGATCCCATATCATAATTAAATAAAATAAAATAAATTATTATTATAACTAACATCCCTAATATGATTCTTTCTTTTTCACTAAGGTAAGAGTACGTTCTAGTTTGTAACAAGTTTTTTTCGCTTCTTTTTTTTTTTTTTGGGTCCACAACAATTGGTTGCACATGACAAAAGATCACAATTCCAACAATCCTGAGAAAGCTTTATCACAAAATGCATTAGAATCAATGACCATTTTTTTGTTCTCTTTAAAGAATCCAACCTTGGCAAGCCGTCACTTTCTTAATGGAGAGAAGAGAAAGATTAGGGTTTAGTTTTATGAACAAGGAAAAAGAAGATACCCAAAAAAATGTTAGAAAAAAAAGGAATGAAAGTTGAGATGGATTGCTAAAGGATTTGGGTAATGTGAAAAGTTTTACCAAGAGGGTATAATAGGTGTTCAATTGTAAATCCCCTTTTTTAGGAATTAAGATTCATTATTGCCATTTTAAATTGAATATGAGAGTTTTTGCCCTTTTATTAGAATTATTTTTATTTCGACCCACCATTTTGTCATTTTCCCTTAAAAAAAATAACTATTCATAATAACTGACATAGCTAAGTTGGACAAACAAAATTAGACTCTTATATCTTAATCATTTTTCTAATATTGGTGATCAAAGTTATCCAAAGATCAACATTTCCAACTTTATCACTTGATTCGATTACCTCCTTCACATGGCGTAATGAGGTGGTGTGCCTCTAATTAAATTTTGCCAATAGTATCATGAACACGTCACCTAAATTACAAAAACTCTTGGCAATAAGAATTCATGCAGTTACAAAAATTTCAAAGCCCTTCCCATCTTTTAGAAAGTCCGCATGTAATCATGGAGTTAGGATTTAGTGCCGAGGTGGGAAACTCGGCACTATATTGAGGTCCCTACTATCATTAAGTTTTGGTTTGGACGATCTAGATAAAAAGTTGAAAAGTTATTACTAAAATAATCTTATTGACAATTTTTTCAACTTTTGATATGGGCCGTCCAAATCAAAATCTAATGGTGATGGAGACCTCAGCACAATATTGAGTTTTCCCACCTCGTGCCGCATTGAATCCTAACTCGTAATTGTGTCTTTCATAGTCCAATAACAAAATAATGCAAGACACTCTCACTACAGTGACATACATTGGACAAATAAACGAACTGCACCATAAGTCAATCCCAAAGATGCTTGCTAGAATGTGTAGGGGTGTGTGTTCTCCTATCATTTGGTCAAAAAAAAAAAAAAAAAAAAAAATTGCTAGAGTATGAAGCCCCAACCTACTACTCTAATCCATCAAAAATCAAGTCAAACAACATTACATCATGTGAGTAATTATTCAATGGATGCCATGCAAAAGCAATCTTATTGATTTTTTTGTAAAAATGGTGCCCAATTTTTCCGATGTGTGGCTGTGTAGTAATAATTCCCCAAATGTTTTTGAAGAATGAGATAGTAAAAGATGAGGTTCCTTCAGGTATGAGGTACACCCGCAAGACACCAGTGGCTGCAGTCCGGCCATTCCTGTTGGTCCACCCACAAGATGTATATCTCGAGAGTCAACCCATGCCGTATATTCCAATCATATGTTCGGAAAAATCCTAATTTCCCACCGAATGTAAATCAAGAAAGTAAAATAAAAACACGGCAAACAATTCACCCAAATCAAGAAAAGGAAAATAAAAATAGACACAAAAAATTTACATGGTTCCCTCAAATTGAGGTGCATTTACGAAGGAAACCAAATTTGATTTCTTCCACTATCAACAAAGAGGAGTACAAGAGACTCAAAGTTTGAAACAGAACCGAACACCTTTAGGTGTATTTCCTTAAATACAACAATGGAGAGACCTCACCAAAATATATAATAGAGAAAAAGCCCTCAAGATTGAGACAGAGAACACACGATCTAACCACGAAAGATGAAGATTTTGAGCCACACAAACCATAAGCTAAACAATTGCACATATATATATTGCCCAGATAATGTAGAGACGAGGTCTCACAAGTAAGAAAATTTGTCGTATTTTTTGCCTAATCAAAGCCAAAGATCACCAAGCAAAAGTGCCAAAAAGTGCTGTGTAAAAGAGCAAGGTTTTTCTTCCCTCTGGCCAAACGAAAATACCGAGGAGGATAAAATGGAAACCTAGAGAACTAGATTTTTCACCTCCCACCAATATGTTGGGATTCTATAAGGAGAATTCCGTCTGGGCTTCTATTTTAAGTTGATGGGATGGGAATCACTTAAATCATTAATTTATGTGAATTCCGATCTAACAGTTTCAAAATAAAGTCTAGACGGAATTCCAGTCTAGGATCCTAGACTAAAAGTTTTCTATATATATATGTGTGTGTGTGTGTGTGTGAGGATCAACATACACAATTTTTTAATTGGATAAAGCAATTCACTAGTCCATGAAAGATATCCAAGAGATAGCAGAAGGAATATACTTCAGACATCTAGTAACATATAGTACATTGATAATTCTTGAACTCTTGCATCTTTGTTATTGAAGAAATGTGCCAGCTAGGATGTAGTCTGAAGTTGAATTGAGAACACTGAACTGAAGAGTAAAGGGCATGGAGGTGGAGAAACTTCAAGGACGCCTTCTAGCATTAGGGTGACCGCCCTCATGGAAGGTCTCAACAATGGGTCATTCTGCAGACACCAAATAGCCACCATAACCAACTTCTCCAACCTCTTCAAATCACTTTTCGCTTCATCATCGCCCTCCACCAAATTTTCCACTCTCCCTTTTCTATAGCAATCATAAGCCCACTCCCCTAATATCGCCCCTTTCTCCATCTCCAATTCCACACTTTTCCTACAACAAATGATCTCCAACAACACAATTCCAAAACTGTAAACATCCACCTTCGATGTAACTGGTGTGTTTCTGAACCACTCTGGTGCAACATACCCTTTAGTCCCTCTGATGCCTGTGATGGTCCGTGTGTGATTGTTTATCAGAAGCTTTGCTAGTCCAAAGTCAGAAATTTTTGCTGTAAAAGAATCATCCAGGAGTATGTTTTGAGGCTTTATGTCACAGTGGATGATTTGCGTGCTGCATTCTTCATGCAAGTACATGAGCCCTCTTGCAATCCCAAATGCAATCTGCGTTCTTTGATACCAACTTGGCCTTGTAAGTCCAAAAAGGTTGCTTGATAAAGAACCGTTGTGCATGAACTCGTAGACCAAAAGGCGGTGATTACCTTCCTCACAGTAGCCGAGTAACCGGACCAGATTCTTATGGTGAGTTTGCCCAATCACCTTTACTTCAGTTTTAAATTCCTTCTCCCCATCTTGCATCATCTTGTCTAATTTCTTGACAGCAACATCATTTCCAGATCCTGATGCTAAAACCCCTTTATAAACAGTGCCAAAAGCACCCCTGCCCAATTCTTCTTTGAACCCATCTGTGGATTCCTTGAGATCTTTGTATGTAAAACTACATAGATTAAATTCTAGATCTCGTGCAGCTGGGGCTTGGTAAAAGTAATGCGGTCTTTTGTGGAACAAGCAGAAGATAAAGAGAAAAAATGCAACTAGACAAAAGAAGTTGAAAATTACAGAGGTACCTAGGAGGACTGAGAGGATTAAAATTTCTTGATTGTGGTTATCTTTGCCTGGTTTGGGCTGTTGCTGCGAAGAAATATTTGACTTAAATACTTTGATTAGAGCTCTTCTATCAACAGCAGTCTGGTTCCATCTTCCATTTGAAAGTGGTAGCCTCTTCTTCCAACAGGTTCCTATTCCAGTGCTTGTGTATTTTGGGTCCCGGAAAATGGAAACCGTACAGTAACAATCTTGCAGGCAAGATTTTCTGCACTCGTATAATGTGCAAGGTCGTAGCATTTCATAGTCTGCACCGGGCCAATCAGCACCGTCAATTTCAATGAAGCCAAAACGATCCTTCTCAACAATGGTTCCCTCCTGATTGCATTCTGGCACATAGTATGCATTTTCTGGTTTACAGCCACCGTACTTGTTGTTTGGATCCAACAATGTTTAACCAGGGGGGCAATTACAATATGGCTTCCCATTAGGATGACGTACACAAAGGCTATTAAACCCACAAGTGCCACCTCCCAAACAGTCTAACATAAGCAGGCAGATGTTAACGGGAGTGACCTGCGTAATAGACCAGCTCTCATTTCCATTTGAAGTCCTCGGGTGAGAATACAGGGTGAAAGTACCATCGAAATCGAGTGTTGCCCTATGGTAGAAATCTCTGTTTTCCACCAAGCTCCCTGGCGTAAGGCTGTTGAAATCCCCATTCGGGTTTCTGGTTTGCATGTAACCTGACTCATCGAAGACCACCTGACTAACATTCTCTTGAATAGTATAATAAGCTTCATACGCATTGCCAGTGAACATATCTATTTGATTGAGAATCAGATTGCCATCAGGAAGCAAACGGAGCTGAAATTTCCCCCTTGTGTAATTGTTTTCCAATATGGTAGATGTAAGAATGCTTCCAACACCCAATACTTGGGTCGGTAAGATGGTATTGGTTGGATCCTTAAAGCTCTCCCATAAGATCGATGTCGGAATTTCTACTTGTGATCACAAAGTTCCCAGTGTCGAGCATAGCCCCTTGCATCACTTCAGTGTTAGTGATGTTCTCAGTCCTCCACAACGTTACCCAACCACCGGGATCTTTGAGCATGAGTCCACAGGTGGTCAGCTCAACTTTGGATTCGCTGTCAGCCGGATAATTTCCATTTGCAGACCAAACTATGGTTTGATCTGGTATCTTGGCAAACCAAATAGCAAGGAGGAATTTATCTTCACCTTGAAGGCGACGGAATCCAAACGCAAAGTGACCCGATGGTGAAGTCCATGTAGAGTTGTCACCATTGGCATATAGAGATGAACCCAAGCTAACATTATTGTAATTAGCTTGGGCGATTGCAAGAACCTGGAGAGTGATGACAAGGATAAGCAAATGCCAGGGAATCTGAGCAAGTATTGATGCCATATATTGGAAATTTGAAGAGCTGTTGTGGGGTGCTGGGGAAAGGCTGGGAAACAGAACACAATATACTTATTCACCATTCATGTTAGGGAACAATATTCATGTGGACTCCTTTTCAATGGTGTATAGAATCCAAATAAAGGAAGTTGATCTGATAAATAATTTAAATTGCACCTTCATTTTTTTTCTTTTCGATTAAATTAAATTTCACCTTCTAGGAAGACAGAATGGTCAAATTGAATTTTAACCTCAAGCCGAGCTAATATGTGTAAAATTGTGAGGCGGGGCCCAGCTCATAAGAGAAATTGGTCCGCAGCCCATGTTTTTGACATTGACAACGTTTTAATTTGAGACACTGCCAAATTTGATAACTAATTTAAAGAGGGTGTATACACAAATTTTTGAGTCTAGAAATAAATAGACAGAAAAAGTAGACAAATGATAATTTTATTAATTTATAGAAACGAAATACAATTTCTGTGTAAACTTTGTTTAAAAAGCAAAGTAATCTTCTGATTCTTCTCTACTTGAAACTTTGAGTCGAGGGCTTGAGCAATTTATTCTCGATTCAATAGGCGAAATTTCCTCCGATGTAGGTGGAATAGATCTCTTGTGCTAGTCCTTAGGCTTTGAACATATTAGAGACTATGAGTTTTGGTGCGAGTTCTTTGTCTTGAGTCTTTAGTGTAAAAGTTTTATGGAGCTTTTGAGACTTTAATCTGACAGAGCTTTAATGCTTGGATGTTGGTCCCTTGACAGAGCTTTTGAGACTTTAATCTGACAGGGCTTTGTTGCTTCAATGTCTCTCCCTTGACTCTTGGGGGCTAACTCTATTTATAGTGGTAGGGGGAAGAGTATTCTAATAAGAACTAGCTTTTTAATAATTATCCCTTATTTATCTTTTATAAAAGGATAAATATTAATTATTTGATAGCCATCCTAATCAAAACACGTGGCAACATTTGATTGGAAGAATTACTTGTTTTCCTCTTATTTGATCTCACTTGACAAGTAGTAATATTTGATTTGGTTACCTGTGTAGCAATTTTAAAACACATGATAACTTGTAATTTGCCAATGCTATGTAATAAGAGACACATGGCATACATTTATTTGCCATAAATATATACACATGACCAAATTTAATTTATCATGATTTAGTTAACTTTAAGACACGTGTCAACTTGTGAATGGCTAAAAATTTTCCCATTCTACAAATGCCCCCTCGAGACTTGTTTGCGTATACAATTTGATAATGTAATAAGCGGGCATGTCTTGAAATTTTTTTTTTTTTTTTTTTTTGAAGATTTGCTGATGACGTTGTGCACATGCAATATACCATCATCATTCTTTAATCGGATTTGCATCAATAGCCAAATTGGAATTTAACCAATTTACTAATCATAGAATATTTTTTTGAACAATGAATTAGCTAATTGTACTAACTTGGAACCAAGCCAAAATCATAAGGAACATGCCTCAAAGTTTATAAATGAGTCTTCCATGTAATTGTGACACAACCAAGTGGTGTCACAAGCCAATAAGGGCCAAGTAAAGTGGGATTTTGGAGCCAAAAAATATACTAATAATCCTACTTTGCTTGGTTCTCATTGGTTTGTAACACCACCTAACTGTATCACAGTTACATATAAGTTTTTCTCTAAGTTTATGCCCACACGTGGCCGGCTGCTAGCATTTTTATTTGATTCAAAATTCCAACTTTTGGCTTTTTTTCTTTTTACCCACTTGGTAAATAATCCCAAGTCTTCCTGGATAATATCTTGCCTCCCACACATGCCCTTCACATCCAAGTTAATTCATGCCAAAACCATGTAAAAATATGATTCCAGATTGGGATAGGAAACACAATCCTAATTCACTTGTAATTAGGAGTGCGTATACCATACAGAATTTTAAAGAAGCCCCAATCCGAAAGTACATTGAACTTCTAATCCAAAGCTAATCGAAATTCTCATGGTGAACATATAAAAGACGAAGTGCCCTTCGTAAAATTCATTTGTTATTGAAATGATTAGCATGAGGAGATGGCAAAGCGAGAGAGAATAAGGCAGCCAGGAAGCACACTATTGACGGGTTGGCAGGTCCCACTCTTTCATCTCTAAATTTTTTTGCACTTTTCTCTTCACGTATCCAACACATCCACTTGGTAGATTTTTTTTCTATGACAATCATGTTGGAATATTTTTATAAAATAATATATTTTGTTTACTACTTTGACCGTTTGGTCTTGTAACTTATATCATCATAATTATATTATTAATTCAAGCTCTTTACTATGGTTAAATGTTCAGCATCTATATTATTTCATAGGTTACATTTGGAGGTAATAAGCAGCTGACTAACCGTCGCTTGGGGAGTGCTCTAGGCCTTAAAGGCTTTAGCTAGCCGTCAAGGCTTTATGCCTTGGCTGTTGTTAGCGATTAAGGCTTTATAACTAGCTTGTTGGTTGAAGCTTTTTCACCACTCATATAAGCAATATATATATATATATATATATGTGTGTGTGTGTGTGTGTATTATATATAAATATTCTCTTATGCAATGTACATATATATTATTTTCATATACGGGTGAAGAAAAGGGTGTATTTGTGTGGAGTTTTTGCTTTTTAAATAATGCAGATTCGTTAAGTTTACAATGTAAGCGGTTGGGCTGTTGTATCCTGGAGACGACGTGCTAGTAAACCTACTGCATTGGACTAGCTTCCGCAGAAGCACGGATCGTCTTAAAGAAAGCGAGATACTCGTGCCTTAACCCACCACTTCACTTTTATTAGTAACATTGTTTTATTATCATAATATTTTTATTTATAATTTTTTTGAGAATCCCCAACAATTTTAAGACGATTCGACTTGGAAGAAAGTTCGTTGCTGTTGTTCCTGACACGAGTAGTGGTTAATCTTATTAGTTTCATAAAAATTCAGAATATATATATTTTTTATTTGACTTGATATATATAAATTGCTTGGAAAGTTTGGTCAAATTTTTGCCTATGCATTCTGTTGTTTAGTGATATGTAGTTCGGGCTTGCTTACCGTCTTTTGGCCAGCAAAGTTTGCTTATATATTGGCCTGTTTCATCTAGTGTCCAGATTTCCGAATTATGTGTCTCAGCTTGCATGTTATTCTTGAGATGATCTAGGGACGTAAATAAATTAAAATATTTAGTGAAAATTTTTAAAGGTTTTAGAATTAGTACCACATGGTATTGGTGTAATGACTTGTAAGCATGACATAATCACATGGTCGGAGCCTTTCCCAGAATCTGGTAATTGATCGAACATGTTTTTTTTTTTTTTTTTTTTTTTTTTTTGCAGCCGTAATATGGACATTATAAAACTTGTTCATGTTATGCATCTTGAGTTGCTCTTGTTACGCTTTCTATTTCCTTAGGAACAATATCATGGGATAATGGTTTGGAAGTGAATGCAGGATCGGTTCTGATTTTTTTGGGGCCCTATGTGAACTCTTAAAATGGGGCCCTTTATACCATTTTTTTTTTCCTAGTACCAACATAAAGTTTGTTTGCACACCCCACTGATTTTAAGTTTTTAAGATTTTAGAAAAATATAAAAGGTCTTTAAGAAAATTAACTGTGTAATCCACTAGAAAACATCATTTTGAATAACTTCGCAGGATAAAGTTTTTCTAAAATCTTTCGTTTAAGTGGACTTTTTGGCCAAAAATTAAACATAGATGGTAAATTATAAAAAAAAATCCACTTAAACGATAACTTTTTTGGAAAAACTTTCTTCTACAAAGTTGTTCACAATGATGTTTTCCAATGCATTACGTAACAAATTTTCATAAAAATCTTCTATATTTTTGGTAAAATATTGATAAATAAAAATTAGTGGGGTGTGCAAATAAAATTAAGGGGTTGCAATGACAGTTCTATTTGGAAAAAAGTAAAAAATTAAGCCTACTACAAGGGTTGGCCCTAAAATGGGGCCCTCATTTTTTAGCCAAAATGTGGGGTCCTAGGTGGCCGCCTTGCTCGCCTGCCCCCAGAACCGGCCCTGAGTGAATGCTGAATTCTATGTTTTTTTTCTAACAACATAGGTTTGGTTTCTTAACAGTTACCTATTTTGCATGCCATATGAGAAAATGTGTAACAGTACCATTTGTCAGCCATAAGTGTTGCTACAAGTTGCTATTGAAGATTTTGGTATTTCTAAATTCCAATAGAGCGTTTCTATACTTGATATTTTTATTAATGGCATTAATTGCATGTGGACTGTTTTGTCTTATACTGTTATACATGCACCAGCAAGCATAGTTATTAAACCCGAACCGGTCATTGACCCGGTATGGAGGTTGGGTCATTGGGTCACCGGTTCAACCGTTGAGTCACCGGTTGAACCGGTCATATAATTAAAATAATAATAAATAATTAAAATAATACCAAAAAAATAAAATGTATACATTTACACTTTAAATAATGTGTCTTGAAGTTTTTTACATAAGCACTAGGTAGTCTAGTAGTTAAGAACTCCTTTTGGTGTGTACATCCCCGTTCTACTCCCTATACACGCAAAATGGTAGAATTTTTTAGTATTAGTACCGGTCCAACTGGACCGGTTTGCATCCGGTTCGCATAAAAAACCAATGTATTGGGTTACCGATTTCTGAGAGAAAGAGAAAGAGATGAGAGAGAGAGAAAGAGAGAGAGCGAGAGAGAGGGAGGAAGGACCTTGAGCTTAATCATCGCTGGTTACTGATTTCTGAGAGAAAGAGATGAGATCACGTGAGAGTGAGAGAGAAGAGAGATCAGATCTATGCTATTGGGTTAGATCTGAGAGTGAGAGATCAGATCTAACCCATTTCTAATCTGATCGAATCGGCCGGTTGGAGCTGATAGAAAACTCTAGAAGGCTGAGAGTTGTTGCATTTTTTTGTTTTACTTTAATCCCTTGTTTTTTTTTTTTTTTGGTAAGTAAAGTAAGTTACCTATAACACGTGTGCAGGCTGTAAAGCATGCTGGGAATTCACATGTGCGCCGGCCTCACGAGAACAGCTGGTGAACAATAGCCGGCAATAACTAGTATTTTTGTAGTGAAACCTGTCTGGTGTCCTATTCACTGGTTCACTAGTTCGACCGGCCGGTCCGATCCAGGTTTAATAACATTGTCGGCAAGTTCAACCCCATTATCAACTGTTACAAATTTTTATGTATATAACCTATTAATTGCTGTTTTATATCTTTGTGTATAAAAACATAAATGTGTGCGTGTGTGCATGTCCAATTGACTTTTCAGCAATAGCTATGATTGATATACATGGAAAGGTGCATGATGAAAATTTTTCATTTTCCTTAGAAGTTGGATAATGATAGTATTTTGTGTCTTTAGTAGCATACCTTGTCTATGGCATGTGAAAATTAACGGAAAGTGTTTTCTTTTTATAAGTGCAACATTGTCAGATAATTAAATTATTTGTTTTACTTTGGTTACAAAGTTTGGCATATTTGATTTTATTTTTTAGTGATGAGATTTAGCTATTTCTAACAAACTAATTGTTTGTTTTTTGTAACCATTTTAACTTTAAATTTTGCTGCCGTTGGAAATTATAAAAAACTGTCTATTTTGATGACTTGTATGGACTATATTGAGAAATGCATTTTATATGAATAAAAGTGAATATTCTTTTTATGTCATGTGTTATGTGGATGCTCAAAATGCATTGGCTTAGAAAACAAATGTTTATATTCTGAGTTGTGGGGGCATAGTGGCATATATCATTTAATGCAAAAATGTTTTGAGCTATAGAATTTTCTCAATATATATATTGTGTGCAGGTCGATCTCTTATAAATAGAAGGGATAAAAAATGTTTTACGTTACAAATGCGGATTTGTCCATTTAAATCTAGAGATAGTGGGAGTTTATGATTGTGAATAAGTAGTTCTTTAAACTACTAACGTGGTTTATTACATTAGAGATATCCATTGTTCTTGAAGGTATAGTGATGATGATTGAAATTATTTTTGGGTTTACCATTGACTATGTGTTTGTTGGGAGGTCGAATTATATATTTGTTGAAAAGTCTACCATGAAGGCGAAACTTATAGCTTTGGCCTCAGTCATTGAACAAGCAAGCTTTGTTAAATATTATTTGAGATATATATATATATATATATATATATATGTGAGATTTATCACCTTCTGTCTTATTATATTTGTGAGACTACTGCCGTAATCGGCAAAGCCCATATAAATATTATAATGGGAAATCCAAATATGTGGAATACTGTGAAATTATATTGGGACAATGATCAAATGCTATAGTTAGATAAATTATCTGGATTAATTACATCGAGGGGGATGAGACCGTTAAAGTCGATAGAAAATAACCGCCTATGAGGATACCCAACCCGGGGATTGGAGATCTCAAGAACTGGGTTCAAATGGAAAAATGAATCATAGAGTTGGTTAATGGTGAGATGCAAAAATTGGAGTTGATACTATTGGTCTATCCCTATGGTGTAGGTGCATCAATTCTGTAACAGTTATAAGGATAAAATTATTTCTTAATAAAATATGTAACTCTTATGAGCGGGATATCATAGTTACAGAAGTATCCTTGATAGATTTTACCTATGTGAGTGTGGGGATGGGGTCGCTTCCTATGAGAATTTGGTTTGTTCTCTAGATCGCTCTTGAAACTGGGATTAAGCACTGGGCCATAACGTGCTGGCTTAAAAAGCTCAAGTTGACACCTGAATTGTCATGTGTGTAACGCAATATGATTGTTTTATGAGCTAAACTAATGGGAAAAAAAAAATGCTCCGGCGAGGAAGGGATGCAACCCGTTGTTGTTGGGGCATATTATAATAAATTAAAGTTGCAGTGATGAAGAGTAAGGGCTAGTAACTTGCCTGACTGACAAGTAATATGTCAATAAGTGACTTCCGGGGGAAATAGGGGGGTATGGACAATCGGAGAGGAAGAACTTCAGGCAGGTATGGACAATCGGAGAGGCTTCGTCATGCTTCTAAAGATAATTGAGGTTGGAATTGTTAGTAATATGCCCTAAATCCGATCATAAAGATGATACTTTAAGGATAATTGATAATAGCTTAAAATTGCATTAATGTTATATTTTTAGTAGGCATTATCACATTTATTTGGCACTTAATTCCACATTTTACACATTATACATGAGTTTTATCGATACAGGCTCTTATGTTTAAAGTAGTATATTAATGTGTGTTTTATTTTTGTAGGAAGCCAATTCCCTATGGTCAAGCATTCTTTATTTATTTGGAAATATATGGAAGCTTTGCAAGGTTGAAGTGCATTAATTTTAGAAGATTTTAGCAAAGAAATTGGCAACCCCAAAGTTGGAAAGAAGATTAAAAAGGAAGTTTGGAGCAGTTACCGTATTTTGGCCATAACTTTTGACTTCGAAGTCAAATTTATACGAAATTGGTGTCCCTGGAAAGCTGATTTGAAGCCCTACAATATTGTATTTCACGAATATTTCGTGATTTCAACGTTTAGTAGGTCAAAAACGGGTTACAAGTTAGCCCTATTGGAAAAAACCGGGATTCCTAATTTGTTTCCTAATTTTTCTCATCTTTCTCTTGGAAACCCTAAGAGCACATGGAAAGGAAAAGGCGGCTACACTTATATATATTACTTATCCTCTTCTCTTCTATTACCACCTCTCTTGTTCTTGTTCTTCTACCTCTCTTTAGTTTTCTAGTTTTCAATTATCATGAGTAGCTAAACTTTTTGCTAAGGCTAGGAGTGAAGCCACAACAATTATTTGGTATTTATTTAATGACTCTTTCATGGATTTAATGTAAGGTTTTATAGTTTTGATTGATTTGATTATTTTGCAAAGTATTTATTCTGTATAATTCTTTGATTTATCGTTAACTCCGGGTACAGTGAATGCTTAGAATTCCCTGCGAATTAAATTACTAATTTTCTCATGTAATAAATCAATCAACCTTATGAATCCATATTTTTAGAATTGTTTTGAATAAAATTAATTGTTAAATCATCCGACTGGGATCATCTTTCGTATGAATCTCAGTTGAGTTATAAAATTGAGTCGTTTGCAAATATCTAATACTTGTTGTGAGTGGACCTCTGAACCTTAGTGTTTTTAAATTACTATTTTCAATTAAACTAATTCTCTGCAATTCAAGCAACCATATTTCTAAAATCTTTTCTCAATCTTCTCTACTAATTATTCCCCTTCCCTGTGGTTCGACCTCGGACTCACCGAGAATTTATTACTTCGCGACATCCTGCACTTGGGAGCATTATTAAGTCGCAGCAAGTTTTTGGCGCCGTTGCCGGGGAACTAGCGTGGATAAATAGCAGTTCATTGTTTTTGGTGGAGGTTTGTTGTATTTTGCGAATCTCTTCGCAAATCCGGTAAATTCTTTCCACAACTTTTTATTTTTATTTTATGCAAATTTGGCATCGTTATCATACTCATCGTTTGGTTAGAGTTGAGTCTGAAAATTTGTGTGGCAATTTAATTGATTCTCTTGGACACAATCACACACTTGACACTATGTCTGATAATGAGGAAAAAATTGAGAATATGGATGGGGATGACAAAAGGACTCTTAGAGATTATTTACAGCCTACTAGGAGTAGTGCACCATCTTGCATCATTTTTCCTCTGAATGTTAATAATTTCAAATTTAAGCCTGGCATGATTCCATTGCTACCTAAATTCCATGGTTTAGAATTTGAAAACCCATATTTGCACCTTAAGGAATTTAATGAGGTTTGTGTAACCTTCTATGACCAAACTTGTAGTGAAGAGACCATTAAATTGAAATTATTTCCCTTTTCTCTCAAGGATAAGGCAAAAAATTGGCTTAATGCTTTAAAAGCTAGATCCATTGGCACATGGCAAGAGATGCAAACTGAATTTTTAAAAAAGCACTTCCCACTTCATAGAACTAATACTCTCAAAAGACAAATAATGAACTTTTCACAAAAAGAGAATGAGACTTTTTACCAATGTTGGGAACGTTTTAAAGATTTATTAAATTCTTGCCCACATCATGGCTATGAAACTTGGCGTATCATTAGTTTTTTCTATCAAATTTTAACTCCTAAAATGCGCCAATTTGTAGAGATAATGTGCAATGGTGAATTTATGAATAAGGACCCTGATGAGGCTTTTAACTATTTTGATATGTTAGCTGAGAATGCCAAATCTTGGGATACAACTGATACTTTAGATAGGTCCAAGCCTTCTACCAACCCATCTGGGGGCGGTAAGTACCATCTTAGGGAGGATGATAACTTAAGTACTAGAGTAGCTACTTTGGCTAGGAAATTAGAAGTCATGGAGTTAAGGAAAGTTAATGAAGTTATGTCTATTCATAAATTGAATGATGTTTGTAGTATTTGTGAGACCGTGGGACACTCTACAAATGATTGTCCAACTATCCCTGCTTTTAAAGAGGTGTTGCACGATCAAGCAAATGCTATAAACATAAATAAAAAGTGTTTTTCTTCACCTTATTCTGAAACTTATAATCCAGGGTGGAGGAATCATCCAAATTTCAGTTGGAGGAATGATAATGTTGCACTACCCCCTCAAGGCCATTCTAATTGTGTTCCTTATAATCCTCCTCCTAAGAAGGGTTTAGAGGAAACATTGCAACAGTTTATGCAGAGTCAAGCTACTATAAATAATTAGACTTCTCAAGCCATAGGTGACATTAGAAACACTCTTACTAAGTTGACCACTTCATTAAGCAATCAAGAAAAAGGTAAATTTCCATCTCAACCACAACCTAACCCCCAAGCTCAATTTAGTATTAATGATTCTAATTTATCCGATACACAACTTGAGCATGCTAAGTCTGTTACTACTCTTCACAGTGGAAAAGTTATTGATAAAACTATTCCACTACCCAAGGACAAAGAAAAAGAAGAATTTTCAAAAACAAAGAGTAGTAATGAACTTAATAAGCCCGAGTCAAGTGTAGTTGAGAGATGCCCCATTTCTATTCCTTTTCCTCACAGATTTCAACCACCTCAAAAAGTGAATCAGAATGCAGAAATTCTTGAAATCTTTAAACAAGTGAAAGTCAACATTCCTTTGTTGGATGCAATAAAACAAATTCCTTCTTATGCTAAATTTTTGAAAGATTTATGTACGGTTAAGCATAAGCTTAACGTACAAAAGAAGGCATTTTTAACTGAGCAGGTGAGTGCTATTATTCAAAACAATATTCCTCCTAAGTATAAAGATCCAGGTAGTCCCACAATTTCATGTGTTATTGGTAATTTTAAAGTAGAGCAAGCTTTACTTGATCTTGGGGCTAGCGTGAATCTTTTACCTTTTTTGGTATATGAACAGTTGGGTCTAGGTGAGTTAAAACCTACAAAAATAACTCTTCAGCTTGCGGACCGTTCTATGAAAATACCTAGGGGAATAGTAGAGGATGTGTTAGTCCAAATTGATAAATTTTACTTTCCTGTTGATTTTATTATTTTGGACACACAACCTGTTTTGAATGCTAGCTCTCAAATTCCTGTGATTCTAGGTCGCCCATTCCTTGCAACTTCCAATGCTTTTATAAATTGTAGGAGTGGTGTACTTAAATTGTTTTTTGGAAATATGACCCTGGAATTGAATATTTTTAATACTTGCATACAATTTAGGGATGATGATGACTTTCATGAAGTTGACTTAATTGATACACTTGTTCAAGAACAATTTAATGTGTCATATTTTTCTGATCCTTTGGAGGCTTGCTTGGTGAATTCTTATGATTTGGAGTTTAATGAGAATCCTGAAATTGCATATCTTTATTATTTATTGGATTCTACACAGGAATTGGACTTGAATGCGTGGATGCCGAAATTTAAAGAGCTACCACCCTGTGAGATTAAACTTTTGCCATCAAATGAGAAAGTGCCTAAGATGGAATTAAAGCCCTTACCAGTGGAACTCAAGTATACATTTTTAAGACCCGAGGAGACTTTTCCTGTGGTAATATCTTCTAAACTTGATTCTTTACAAGAAAGTAAGTTGCTGAAAATTTTGAAAAAGCATAAAGGTGCTATAGGATGGAACATTGCTGATATAAAGGGAATTAGCCCTCTTGTGTGCACTCATAGAATTTATTTAGAGGACAATGCTAAACCCTCTAGGAAGATGCAGCGTAGATTGAACCCTACAATGAAAAATGTAGTTAGGACTGAAGTCTTGAAATTGTTAGATGTGGGGATCATTTACCCCATAGTTGATAGTAAGTGGGTAAGTCCTACTCAAGTTGTACCTAAAAAATCTGGTGTCACTGTAGTCAAAAATGAAAATAATGAATTAATTCCCACTTGTAATACCCGTAATTTTTAAATAGGGTATTAAGGGTTTAATCTATGGTTAATGTAGTTAATCCCTTGATTCGTCAGATGATTACATGCATGGGTAGTGCATGTGGATGATATTATGATGTTGGATGTGTTTTGATGCTTGTGTTGTGCATTGAGTATCTTTCGGGTGCGCTTAGCCTCATTTGCAACTTAAGGGTTTAAGCTGCTGAAATTTGGCTAAGTGTTAGGAAAAAGTGGATTTTCGTAAATCTTCGTTTTGAAAGATAATTTTTGGCGGTAATGGGAGTTTATAATATTATAAGACATTGGTGATTTTATGGGATTTTATTAGCATGTTTGGATTGGGTTCCACGCATGTTTGTTTTAGGAAAATCTGTCGGGCGACGGATTTTGTACTAAAACTTGAAATTTAGATTTTGATATATTGGGTATTTGATTTTTTTGATATTTTATTTGAATTCAAATGGGGGGTTATTTGCTTATTTTCATTAAATAACTTAAAGTAAAAGGAAGAAGAAAGAATGGAGAAGATTACTTAAATGTTTTTAATGAAAATAAGGCAGGGATGTGTACTGTGTGGGTTTATACACAATTGCCTGAGTTACTGGGCATTTTCAGCAAGTGACGATCGATCCTGGCCTAGGGACGATCGATCGTCAGTGCCCCGGAAATGAATTTTCACTTCTGTTTTTCACGATCGATCGTGCCCTCAACCCACGATC
The DNA here is from genome assembly GCA_039720395.1 of Liquidambar formosana. Lineage (NCBI taxonomy): Eukaryota > Viridiplantae > Streptophyta > Magnoliopsida > Saxifragales > Altingiaceae > Liquidambar > Liquidambar formosana. The sequence goes on along the minus strand of CM077834.1, from coordinate 19,939,721 downwards.
GATCGTGTGTCGCGGTTTTTGCAAATTTTTTTGCGTAAAATGACGTAAATGCCCCTCACCCCTTATAAAAACCCATCCCTACGATTTTTAGACCAAATCTGATATTTTTGGTCATGGAGAGAGAGAGAGAGAGGGAGAGAAGGAGAAGATGGGGCGGAGGCTCGACGGCATCTCGCCGGAGCATGGTGACCTCGATCCGACGCCGGCAAGCTCGGATCTAGCGTATTTTAGCCCGATCTACGCGTGTATGGTGGTGGATTTGGGTTTTTCTCTCTCTTTGAGGCTTAGGAATGCATTATTATGGTCGAATTCATATTCTCCAACCTCTTAGTGGAGCTTGGAGCTTGTTCATGGCGTTGTGAGCTTGGATTTCGTGGGAGTTGGCATGGGTTGTCATCCTCACCAACTCTTTCGCATTTTTAGAGGTATTTCTCACATTTTGGAGTTAGGTTTTGTAATTTATTTTGGGTTATTGTCTCATTCTTACACTTATGGGTTTATTCATGCATATTGGGGAGTTTTTGTGATGATTTGAAGTTGGGACCTCCGTTACCAACATCAACCAAGTCATTTGGGAGCTAGGGCTTGGATTGGGAGCGTGCATTTGCATCCTAGGGCTTGGAGTTCATACCCACGGCATCAAAGGTTTCATTTTTCTACCCATTTGGTTGAGGTAGGTGCAATTTACATAGGTTTAAACTATTGACATGATAATATGGTATATATTATCATAGTAATTGGTATTCATGGGTTTAGAATATGTATATCAATGATTTATGGAATAAATTGTGAAGGAGAACTTTGGGTATTTGACAACATAAATTGGAATTATGTTATTAATAATTTTTGTTAATTGTATACATCCTATGGAATATAGATGTAGGGATTTTACGGTTATTTTCTCTGTTTATTCGAGGTTTTCGATTATGATTTTAAGGTTATAATCATAATGAGAAATTTATGTTGTTATTACAATTTTGGGTATAATTATGATGTTATTTGATTATGGCTTATATAGCATACTTTGAAGATGATTTTGGTTATAAAATCATTTTATGGATTATCGCATTGCATGTTGGCATAATCATGCATTAAATGGATTTAATGAATACTGGGTAAAAGTATTGCATTAAAAGGGGTCATTGGAATTGGACTACTTGCAGTCAATGGGACTTTGCGGTGTTTTCCATTCCTTTGGTCCTGGGGTACTTTCCGGTTCCAGGTAGGAACCCTTATGTTCCCGAATCAGAGGCTACTTTCCGGTTCCAGGTAGGAACCCTTGTGTTGTCCTCTTGGAGGTTGGGTTTAAAATCCTCCGTTTCCGCGCGAAGACTCCTGCGGGAGTGGTTGGTAATAAATGGATTAATGTAAATTGGACATGAGTCACATGCATTGGCCATTATGCATTATTTATTTTAAGTTACGGATTATAACTTATTTTGGGATTTGTAATATACTTGGTTAGTATATTTTGCTTTAAATGATATAAGGGGTTTTATTTATATCATTGCTTTAGTTTACTATGTCAAATTGTATCTACTGAGTCGTCGGACTCACGCCTATTATTTTTAAATGTTTTTCAGATAATCCAGAGATTTGTTATGCTATCTTGGGCGGAAGATGCTCCTAGTGGAATTCATTTAAGTTAATTGTTAATGTATTTTCACGGGAAGGAATATGTAATTAATTGGGTTTCTATTGGGTTAATGTAAATGTAAATTCAATCCAGGTTGTAATTTTAATTATTAAATGTTGTATATACGTGGAATGCGATGTATGGGATGATACCACTACCATGGATGACAGGAAATTTTTATGTATGGATTTTCATAACAGGTTTTTACGATGGTATGTCCTATCTACGAATGGGTCATGCCGAAATTTTTTACAAATGGTTGAGGTTTTAACACGTGTCATCCATGTTTTATCAAAGGATTTATTAAAGAAAAAGCTGGTTTTATTATTATTGATCACGGTTTAATTAATTTGGGTCGTGACACCACTCGTGTGACCACGGGTTGGGGCATGTGCATTGACTATAGGAAGCTTAATTCTGTCACTAGGAAAGATCACTTCCCTTTACCTTTTTTGGATCAAATTTTATTAAAAGTAGCTGGTCATTCCTATTACTGCTTTTTAGATGGATATTCAGGGTATTATCAAATTGAAATTGCACCTGAGGATCAAGAGAAAACTACCCTTACATGTCCTTTTGGTACTTTTGCTTTTCGAAGGATGCCATTTGGATTATGTAATGCTCTTACCACTTTTCAAAGATGCATGCTTAGTATTTTTAGTGATATGGTAGAGAATTTTCTTGAAGTTTTTATGGATGATTTTTCTGTTTTTGGTGACTCATTTGATGATTGTTTATCTAATTTGCAGGCAGTCTTGATTAGATGTGAAGAGAAGAATCTTTTGTTAAATTGGGAGAAGTGCCATTTCATGGTTTCAAAAGGGATTGTGCTTGGTCACATTGTTT